>OZ010577.1:71871826-72274326 GCA_963932145.1 Acanthosepion lycidas
ATTAACAGTAATAAACAACATTTACCGGCCTGAATGTCCGAGAACTTTTCACAGGAAATATTTGTCCTCCTTCATAAATATATATATATATATATATATATATATATATATATATATATATATATATATATATATATATATATATATATATATATATATATATATACGACATGACGAGGAAAGCCTAAGCGTATCAAATTTTTCATATAATTATTCTTTTTACAGTATCGAGGTTCTTGGTGATATCTATGAAATCCTCAAACTGGATTTGTTTTTGTTTATACTACTTCTCTATGATTTTTACGCTATAAAAATTCAATAGAAATTTCCCTATTAAGACCGGAAGGTACGTCGTAACTCGCAGTATCTTATGGTATCTACATTTACTCGTGATAGATAAATTTCCACTAGGATATTAACTTCTGGTCAAAGTGAAACTATACCACAATAATGTATGTTATAATAAAACGTCATACGTATAATTATGTGCCTATCTTTGACAAAAGGCATATTTTGCATATTATAGTTAGGTCATTAATACATTCAGTTAAAATATAAACTTGTGAAATTTCGAAAAATCCTGAAAAGTGAGGAAAATTATAACCGTGTATGTTTGACAAAAGTTTCTTTTTTAGTATTTTGACGCAGAATATAAAATGGTTATATAAAATATGAGAAATAAAAAGCAACAAAATGTTATCAGGTTTGATTGATTAAATATGAATAATGAAACCTAAAGAATCTTAAACACAGGACAATTTAACAATAAAAATAAAAAACTGAATAATAAAACAGAGCTATGGATACACAAAACTATCCGCTGCGTAAAATCAAGCAAAAGCAAGGTACCAATTAATATGAAGCTCATTATAAACTTTTATTAATTATTCACTCTGTAATTTGATTATTAGTAACGGGTAATTTTCTTTCAGTAATTGATTTTAACAATTTTTGTTGAAAATTCATCAAGGTTTTATTATGTCAATATCCAGATAATTATAATAACGTGGTTAAGAATAAAACGCAGAATGAATAAAATGGATTACGAAACAGAAAGGTTGAACAAGATACCCAAATGTCACGGTTTTAGTTTACAACAAATTAATATAGTTATACGTTTGTGAATAATTTTATGAATATTGAGAATATTATGAATACTGATTTAATTACTGAAAGATTGAAGGAAAATATCAAGCATTACATGTGAATATTTCCAGTATTTGAAATGGAAATAATGCAAAAGATCGTAAGATAAAGTAAAACTTGGCTTGAAATGAAAAGATAAAACTTAAGAATACTTTCATACATTTCTTTATATTCTTAGAGTCAACTGTCATTTTTATGCAACACTTGATTTTTATTTGACAACAATTTTAATTCTATGAAATGTTAGTCATATAAACATTTTCGGTAATATACGCTGGATTTAGAAAAATATATTTATCAAATAATCTGTAAACCTAAACTGAGCTAGAATTCTCTGAAAATTAAGTACTTCAATGGAAATGTTTAAGACTGTTCCAAATCAAAATCTATTTGGTTGAGTCATAAATATATTTAGAAAATTTATTACTCAGAAATAAAGAACGATCATATATATATATATATATATATATATATATATATATATATATATATATATATATATATGTGTGTGTGTGTGTATGTATGTGTGTGTATCTACTTTTCTAACCTAAGTCTATATTTTTATGTTTATTTACTGTACATTAATTCTGTTATTTACGTTGAACAAATGAACTCCTAACATTTTAACGTTAAACATTGTAGCATTGAAAAGATATTTTTATTAAGTGTTAGAGAAAGCAACTGAATGACAGTTTCATGCGTAGAAAATGTTAAATGTTAAATTTGTTCAAAATTAGAAGATATAATAAACGCATATATATATATATATATATATATATATATATATATATATATATATATATATATATATATATATATATATATATATATATATATATATGTATGTAAGCAAATATATGGATATAGATCCGACAGTATGAAGAAAAATATACGGAAAAAACAAAAAAAAATCTTTATATGCAATTATGCTGTTTTAATGTTAATATAATGTCAACGTCGGACGTTTCGGTCTAATTTTCACAGCGTCGCCCACGTGACGACAACGTGACAATGTTTAAACGGAACGCTGATCATATAAAACTTTCAGTTATCTGTTTGGATAAGTCTTGTTCTTATGTCCATCGTCTTTGTCATGTTGAATTGATAATGTTATTTATATTTTATGAATGTGTCCTCAAGATGGTTTATTAGACCGAAACGTCCGACGTTGACATTATATTAACATTAAAACAGCATAATTGCATATAAAGATTTTTGTTTGTTTTTTCCGTATATTTTTCTTCATATATATATATATATATATATATATATATATATATATATATATATATATATATATATATATATATACATATATATATATATATGCATATACATATATATATATATAAATATATATATATATATGCATATACACACACACATATATATATGTATATATATATATATATATATATATATATATATATATATAGAGAGAGAGAGAGAGAGAGAGACAGACAGACAGACAGACAGACCTTAAGTAGAACCCATACATACGATCTATCGGAGAAGCTGCTGAAAAATAGTCCGTTCTTATGACCACTCCAGACTGCAGTAATTACTTTCTATTCTCTATCAAGACACATATCAAACTAAAAATGACATGCCGTTGCCATATCTTGATTGGAGTTGCTTATATCTCTTTTCCAATTTTGATGGAGTTCAAAATCTTTAAATTCAAATCTTTGTGAATGGAGGAGGAATTATTTCCCAGCTTACAACATTTTCCAACTAATGAAATGTCGTAAGACTCTCGCTACTATATCGCTACACCCATGACAGATGTTCCCACAACTTACCAGTTCTGGGCCTTCACAACTAAGATCCGCCGTGCCATGTCTACGAATCCTTACCATTCCCTCTGTATTCAGTAAGTAAAAAGAAAATTCTATTCGGACAATTTCTTGCTAAAAAAAACCCTTGCTTTTTTGGCACCGACTCGGGGAGGATGTTTTCATGGTCACTACAATTTTAACCTTTTCAGTTTTCGAATAACTGTTATTTTCCCTACCTATTCACATAAATTTTTCATTTTAACTCCAAGCCTTTCTTCATATAACAAATCCATTCATTAACTTGAGCGGCTGTTGGGCCTTTTATTGTTTGAACAAATAGTTAAAAAAATTGCATGTTAACATTTTGTCTCGAGTCTCTATTCCTTTTTTGCCAGACAGATTTTCAGGAAATATCTTTGTCATCTCTTTTTAAGGACTGACGTTAAAAATTTATCGAGATCGATGGTAACGGGATCAGGCGATAAATAATAATGTTTTTATGCAGTCCTTTTTTCTCAAGTAGAATTACTCTTCTTGAATTGATATTTTACGGCATGTTTATTTTCTGTATATTCTCGAGAAATATTTGCCCCAGTCACAATTGATTAATCATCTCGCATCTTTCTTATTTTGTCATCATCCGAATTCTGTTTTCAGCGTTTTATATTTTGAAACATAAACATTATTTCCCTTTCATTTTCGTTATTATTTCTGGCACTTCACTATTATCTGATGAGCTAACTGTAGCCGTCGTTTGTAAATATTACGTAAATAAACTTCGATAAATGTAAGAAACAGGTCGTCTGTTTAAATATTTTACATTTATATTTAATTTATATTCAATTTGATTTTCTCAAGGATTTCTTTAAATTTTTACTGTTGTCTTATCCATGAAAAATAAATAAATAAAAAATAATTATCTTCTAAAAATTATTATAATAAAATATTTATAAAAAAAAAATTAATTATCATTAATTCACTCTTTCTAAACCAATGAGCCCAGTTTTCTTCTCTACTCACACAAAAACGTGACATAACCACTATCGGACAGACAGCCAACACGGACAGGCCGTAAACACATACTTTAATGAAAACGGACAGGCCGTAAACACATGCTTTAATGAAAAAAGTCTGGTTTCCTTGTCCTTTTTTTCTGGGTACAATAGTAATATTTATGTCGTAGCACTCAACAGAAATTCGAGAAAGAAAACCCCAGTCACTTTTTTTTTATTTTCAAACTAAATTATACGAACCCACATTACACACTTCTATATGGATTTTAAAAAAATAGGAGAAAAACTGTATAAATATTTTACTTATTCTTTATATTCCGTCGGATTCCGATCCATATTTGATCTCCATTTGACCCCAAACAAAAAAGTCTTACTCAGAATTACTCTCTTTTACCCTCTATCTCGCTCTCTCTCTCTCTCTCTCTCTCTCTCTCTCTCTCTCTATATATATATATATATATATATATATATATATATATATATATATATATATATATATATATCTTTCTCTCGCTCTCCGTCTCGTGTCTCCCAAACCACATATACAGATAATAAATAATACTCATTTTGTTGTTTACACGATCTGCGTTTTCTCATTTTTAGGAATATTTTATATACAAAAATGTTAGGGATTTATAATTATTTACTCAGAATTATAATTCCTCTACAAAGAAAAATTTCGTTCCTACACTTATTTTCCAGCCTGTCCTTTATGACTGTTTTCGTAATGAAATTATCGCAGTACACTTATCGTATATAATCCCCATAAAATTTTTATATAATTTTCGTTAACTCTCTGTCTCATTCCCCTTAGTCACATGCTACTTTTATAGTTACATGAACAATGTATATTCGTATATGCTGTTGTTTTCAATCAGTTGAACGATTTCCCGAAAATGATCTGATGTTTAAATGTCATTTCTAAAACTTGACTCTTCAAGTGGCTGATTTTAATCTATAATTCTCTTATTTCTGCAGTGAGAATAACTTGTACATGTTCAGCATTACCATGATAGGGCAATAGCTGCCAAGGTGTCTATTGTCTGCTTTTTACTTGAATTAATATTTCTAAAATAATGTGATATTTTTTTCTCTCAAAATGCGCCGCTCACATACTTGTGATATTTTCCTGTAGATCTTTCTCTACGTCTCTAAAAATATTTATCAATATGCCATATTCGTTTGATGTTTTCCCACATTTGATATGGTAAGCACAAGATTCATTTCCAATTGTTGTCATCTCAGGAACATTGCCCGTATCTGCCGGAGTGGCTGTTGGTCGGATTTTTTTTACTTTGAGTTATACATATTTGCACAGTAGCCGTCCATCTATTCATAATTCAGAGTGTTTGCTCGCCATTGATATTTATTGAACTTGAGGGTACTGGCAGCAGATGAACTTACTCAAAGGGTTATGAACAAAACCGCCAGCTGCACAAGAGAAGAACGTAGAGAGAGGTCTTGACGGCGATAGTCAATAGTAGGAATCGAGTAAGTAGAAAAATCAATTTGGAGATTTATCGGCATATGTGTCAAAGTAAACGCGTCCTAACCAAACTATCAAGAGAGAATTAAAGAAAATATGGCAAAAATTAAGGTAAAAACAACAACAACAAAAAATTGTCTCGTGTGCAAAACTAAAAGAAGGGAATTAAACAAACAAACAAAAATCAAAGAAAAACTTTCGCCTATGAATTAATTGATTCATTTCTTTTTTTACGGCATATCAACCTTTTGTAGGTTACTAAAAACCGCAACATATTATTGGATTGTACGAATAATGATTTTTGGAGTTTATATTGTACTAGCAGCAAGGCGCAGCGTTGCCCGTACTTGATTCAAAAATTGTACGACTCATATAGCAATCGCTATCACTTGACTTTTATTTTATGCCGTATGCCCAGATAATATTGAGGGTTATACTTTCATTTTAAGTGGCTTTTTAAATGTTGGAGTCACGCATATTTCTATATAACGCAATGTATGTGGGAAAAATTGCATATAGCACTCTACTTTTATTAACTTTTACTTGTATGCTTTATAAAATAATAGTAATATGAAAATATTGATTCAACTAAAACATTTAGTGATATTTTCAGAATTAATTTTGTCACGAATATATATGGTGATGTGGTCGTAATTATAAAATAAATTTAGATAAAACTAGCAGCATGGCCCGGCGTCGCCCGTACTTGATTCAAAAATCGTACGACTCATACAGCAATCGCTATCACTTGACTTCAAATATTTTTGCTCTTCCTTGCCTTTAAAGGGGTGCGCTTTGCCGTGCTGATGTTGCTACATGCCTTACTTCTTGCCTATTTCACACTGCGAATTTTTTCTAAGCTCTATACTAAACATTAAATCTGTTACGAAAAACGAACTAAACAAAATGAATACAAAACGATCAGATTTAAAAAACGACTCGTAACTGGAAAAAACGAATGAAAAAAGAATGTTAACAATAAATTCTTTGTCACACCCAACCCAGTTCTGCGGAATCAGAATCAACGTTGAGTTGAAGCAACCGAATGAGCCAAACGGTGTAAAGTGCCATGCAGATTTAAATTTTCCCGACTTGTGACGAATGCAGCTATCGATTTTTTTTTTGCATGCTAGTTAAAATTAGTGTCAGTCATCTGTTGGCTCTCATGCTGGCCAATAGAATCTTCCTGCCTTATTCGTGGCAGCCAGTTATAGGCTCCCACTCTGGCCAGTAGAAAATGGCAGCAAACTACATGAAAACTGCTGTAGAAGTAAGAAAAAATCGATTATTTCCACTATCGATAGAAGTTGGGAAATGCAAAGACGGTTTTGGCGTTACCGCTAACTTGGAACATGTGCATGTAAATTTTGGTTCAAATCCGCCGAAAATTGCGGCCGTGCATTCGTTACACATACACACACATCCTGCCTTATATATATATATATATATATATATATATATATATATATATATATATATATATATATATATATATATATATATTGTATTTAGCACTTTTTTATTATTTTAGCTGTTGGTAAGGAGAGCTTTACCTTTGATTGTGGTAGATGCTATTTTCAGGAGCCTAATTATTTTATTAGATTATTTTATATTCAATGTTTTTTGTAGTTGTTGTTTTTTTTGTGTTTGTTTGTTTTCGTTTTATTTAAGCATGTCACCCCAAGCAAGTCAGAAGTGCTGTTAGCATCGTAGTCGGTTGGCAATATCTTTTGGTTGATGACTAAAAATTAACTTCCGCATTTTGACTGTATACATGGGTTTCATTTGGACACCATGTGTATTTAAAGTAGTTTCCGGTTATTATTTTTAGTTAGGAGGACTTGTGTATACTTAGGTTTCATTTGTTTAGTTTTTGTGTATCATTCTCTGGAAAAAAAAAACGCTGAGTCACCGGAAGTGAACGGCATTCGTTCTGTTTTTCACGGTGACGCTTTCAGATGTTTAAGTAGCCAGCAGTAACTTCCGGCCGGGTGCGATTTACCTGTGCTTTCAAATTGATTTCGTGCAAAAACAATTGTGTTTTTCCAACACAATCTTCGTTTTATAATAAGTAAGATTAAGAATTTTTCAGATATGGTAATATATATGTATATTATCAGATACATTTCCTACTATTTTACCTATAACGTGTGGAAAAGGTAGTGGATTGATACCACTCCGAATGGTATAGTCAATTAAGTCAATGTAATGATCTCGACAGGAATTCGAACTCGGCTTTCCAACTTCTCATTCCCAGCTAGGATCCATTGTTCATCTAAACTTACAGCTCTTGTTATTTACATGCTGTCACCGTTTTAGGTGACCAGCACGCTGATTTTTTTTAAAAAACTCTTTTGATCCGAAATGATATGGTCATAAGCCTTGTCGTCTCTGAAAGAAGAGCAAATGATCATATAATTTATAAAGAAGTATGAAACAAAGATATATTTATACTTTAATCAGTTCTGATAGAGTATATCCCTGTTTACATGATTAACTCGACGATTTACATTATCCGTTCTTCTAGATAGAAAGGATAATATAGCTTTCAGAACGAAGAAGCTTGCCCAATAATTGCTTATGTTATCGAAAGGAAAATGGATCAAAACATGTCCAATGGCAAGCAACTACAAGACGAAAACACAAGGTCCTGCAAGCCGTGGAGTTCCTAGATACACGTGTAAAATACTGTCAACAAAAATATGGATAAACTGAAAAGAGCTATAATAGATCGGGGTAACTGGAGACAAAATGATGAGATGTTGCGCGTGGAAACTAAAAACTAACTTCACCTACATGGTAATCTGACACCTTATGTTATTTCTAAGTTTTAGAATCCAGGCTTGTAAACATTATATATTCAATGTGTAAGAATTTTCTTTTTACGATGTACATGAAACGTTGAAAATTTTCCCCAAATTCGCCGACTAAAACCGAAAGACAAAACTTTCTAAAAATAAGAAATATCATTTCTAAATTAACATGGTCACTTTAAAATCATTTCACCACAGACAATGCAATAATGCCATTGTACAGGACTACTGGGAGTGAAACATAATTTTAAAAAGGAAACATGAGATAGAACACTACTCCTGTTCTAATATCGGGGCAGAGTGGAAACCGGACGATAAGCGGACCTATCTACTCTTATGACAATGAAATGACAAATTTAAAAAAAATATCTTAGTTGCAGATTAATAATATAATACTTCCTCTATATAAATTTTATCTAACTAAAATTATGGCCAATTTTATACTATATTTATTTTAAGTTTGGGTTACTTAAATTCACTACATGTTTTTGAATCTACTACCGATCTGATAAAATCATTTTAGAAGGAATTTCCTACTGAGACAAATCATAAGTCGTAGAAGACGCTATATTCTTAAGTTGGGAAAATAGTAGGAAATTCTTCTAAACAATATTTTAATTTATCTGTTAATGTTATAATAAACACGCATGCATTTACGTTCAAACAAAGATTGATCTCATAGAGAAAATCCAGGTTCCAGAATTAATTAATTAGTTACCTTTGGATGTGGAAAGGGGATTGGATGTGGAAAGGGGATCTATATTTACAGTCAACCTATGAAAGATGAAGATTTGCCTCCTATATCAAGATCAAGAGATCCGTAACTCATAAGGCCCCACATGTAACGCAACCGCAGTGGTGTGTCCTGGAAAATATAGTCTGACAGTCCTCTCGGTTCGTTTTGAATTCTGATTTTGTTCCTGTCTTAGACGGACCTGGCCTGTTATTTATAGATATTTGGGAGAAGAGAGGGACTCATATCATTCTTAAGGGTATTAGTACCTAAGCGAATGCAAATGACTGGAATTAGAACTCGGCTCATAAATTCCTCAACCACAGCTGCTATCCAATATTCCACAGGACTCTATATGCTTACTTGAAATAGTCATAGAATAATGAAGGCTAAATAGTTGCACTATTCAAATACAAACATTATTTATTTTTTCATTTGAAAGTATATCATTTTACCTAAGTCATCATCTCCTTGTCTCTTACTATTTGATATGTTCTAATATAATGAATTTTAAATATATATTTCTAGGTATTTCTTATATTGGATGTTTGTCATTAAAAATGGGGTTTTAATATGTCTACACCTCGGATCGACATTTTATCATTCATTTTGATAGACAGCAAATAGGTTACTAATGTTTTTTGTGTGTACGAGTAGGGGAAGAAATATATATCTGAGTATGCATTATATATACTCCCGGTTTGACATAATAAAGTACTATCTTTAAATGTTTTGCATTAATACTTCGTATATTACTTTGCTTATCATTATCAAATTGAATTTCATACCACGACCCTTATATTTATATATATATATATATATATATATATATATATATATATATATATATAAGGGTCGTGGTATGAAATATATATATATGTGTATGTGTGTGTGTGTGTGTGTGTGTGTGTGTCGGGGAGTGTCTTTAAACGTAATCTTTTAAAATGAAACATCTTATTTGAAGCTTTTATTTTTTGCCTTCAATATGTATTGTGAGTGCCAAAATCTCGAATTTCACTTTTCTCATGATGTGTTCTCAAAACTGTTAACCTTCTGATTGCCCGTCGAATGGTTCTTTTTGCTTACATTTTACTTGAAATGTCATCTTTGCTTACACGTTATTATCATAATTCCGCTATAGAAACACGCGGCATTCTCAGCTTTCCTTTGTAGAACCAGGTCTCTGTATTTTTAAGTCACTCCTTCATTCCCAAGGAATTTGTCCAGCATTTACTGCCATATTGGAAGACTGATATTACGTCTTAGTTCAGCAATCTTTGTTTCTTACAAAATGTTACTGTCTATTAACTCTCGAAAGGCATCATTCGCTATTCAAATGCGCCATTGAATTTCGCTGTCACACTTCTCATCAATTGTGAAAACACTTCCCAGAAGATTAAACTACTTTATTTCCTTGATTTTGATATTTCGAAAATCTAGCACTTAACTTAGCTGTCCCTGATGCGGACAACCATATATTCTGTTATCTTACAATTGTGGGTTAGTTCTTTTTTCGCGCATTACTTTTCTATCGTGTGAAGTGATTCTGAAGTTTCTTCTTTTTTTCTTTTTTTTTTTTCTTGTCTGCTATCAGTTTCTGTCATCTGTGTATCTCATGTTTTTACGATTGTGCCCACCAATAATAAATCCTGTGAGGAGCTCAAGATTCCTTAGAACAGACTTACTGTCGAGGATAACCTTGGAGTAGGCCTCTTCGTATTTCTGCGTATATAATTACTAAACTCTTTTGTATCAAGGCGTTTATCTACTATTCAATATTCTGGATGAATCTGATGTCTTACTCAAATAAATCAAATGTTTCTTTCACATGAAATACGTTTACATCTGAATTTATTTGTCCCTGATATCATTTTGGTAAAAAATATTCGATTTCTTCTTACCACAAACCGAACAGATTATTGACACTCCTCTTCCTAAAAAGTCAGATGTTAACCTATCAGATAAGCATTGTGGGGCTTCTTTTTTTGTCAGGAATCTACTGCCTGGATGATAGCATCATGTCTTTTAGTAGATGCAATTTATGTGATACAGATTTTGCAGAAGGAAACGTCTGCTCTAATGCATCATAAAGGTATCAGCGGGTGAATCGGTGGTCAAGCCAACACGTTCAATTTAATTCATATTTTTGAAAAATGCAGCGTAGTAGAGCATAGTTTCTTATTAAAAAATGTAGAACACTGTCTTCTTGAATGGTTTTACCTATGCTGCGAATGGTGGTACCTGATAATGGCCCTAATACATGAATTCTAGGATACTATAATTCTTGCTTTCCTACAATGTATCCTACTGATATCACTTCTGTAGTATAAGGGTGCGCACGTGCGCAGTAGTCTACTTTATTTTGGGGAAAGTAAAACATATTCTGCATATATCATTTAAAACCTGAAATGAGCAGTTCTCACCAGACTCAGTATTCAGTATTGCCAGATAAATCTATCTATCTATCTATCTATCTATCTATCTATCTATCTATCTATCTATCAGAATGAAGGGGTATGAATGAATTAATGAATGAATTCTATATGCTCAACGTGTAAATCTTGCTTTATCAATGTACTATTAATTTTTGATCATTAGGCCAACATCGGCTCATCCATTTCTATCGGGGCTTTTGAGGAGAAATCCTATCTTTTAAACACACACACACACACACACACACACACACACACACACACACATATATATATATATATATATATATATATATATTAATATTATCTCTTCTTTGGAAATTCAGTTATTTTAAGGGTAATTATTAATTGTTAGATGGCAAATTATACCCTTAACTTTTAGATCAAATCTCAGTTAAAACCATGTAACAATGTCCAAATTCTATAGATGAATTTATATATAAGCATATGTACAAGCAAATAACACTAGATAAATTTTTATGTACAAAACCAATATGCATACTCATATCCTGAAATTACACATCCACATGCGTATGTTTTGTGTATGTACATTAATATTGCCATATATATATATATATATATATATATATATATATATATATATATATATATGTGTGTGTGTGTGTGTGTGTGTGTGTGTGTGTATGTGTGTGTGGAAATGAAAGTCCTTCGCTATGAATGAGTGTTTCACCAAATCAATTTTTCACATAAGATTTAATCTTTATATATTTTCTGTAGTTTTCACAAAGTAATTGTTCAATTGTCCTGCTAATTTTACACAGAGTTATTGTTCCATCGTCGTATTACGGAGATAACACGTGCACAAAGTAAAAAGTAAAGTAAAAAAAAACAAAAAAATAAACTTCGCTTTAAATATCAATTCTTTATTGAGTTCTTATGGAAACAGATTAATGATTTTTGCGCATAATTTAGAGAAACAAAACTTCTCCTGCTGAGACGCGAGCGAAAATATTTGTATACATAATAATAGTCACATTTAAGTTTGCTGACTGATGTAAATTAAATTAAACATTAAAGTGAGGTAATAAGTACAGTAATCAGCTTCTGTAGCATTGTAAACATACATATTGGATAAATTAGTATAAGAGTTTGAGAGAGTGAATGTAAAAACAGATTTCGTATTAAAACAGAATATTAAGACAAAAAGTGATAGAAAGTATTGTGAGTAACATGATTAAAATAAATACCTTCTTACAGAAATGAGAATAGAATCAAGACATCTGAAAGTGAAATACATACATACATATATATATATATATATATATATATATATATATATATATATATATATATATATATATATATATACATATGTGTGTGTATATATATAAATATATATGTATATATATGTGTGTTTATATATATATATATATATGTGTGTGTGTGTGTGTGTGTGTGTGTGTTTGTGTGCGTGTAAAGAGTGAGAAAATAAAAAGTATTATTGAAAGAGAGTAGACTGAGAACGAAAAAATGAATGAACGGCATACAAAATTTTAGAGGAGACTAGAGACATCAAAGATCATGTTATCGATTTTTTATGACATTAACATCTTATTTACAGTAACTAAACGTCTCTATAATTGCCTCGTTCACGATCAAGCTTTGCCAACTGGATCATCGTAGAAAAATAGTTGTTCACTTCTTAACAGAATACGTAAATAAAACAAAGAGCTTTGAAATAGACAAAAGAACAAAGCGAAAGCGAACATAGAACAAATGGAATCAAAAAGCGTATTTGCAAAAATAGCTAAAATAAATAGTGTTTGTTTGATTGAAACATCGATAAAATAATCTACTTTTCTTCATCGTATAAGTTGCCTGATCATAGGAAATGGTTGACATGAATAAGGGCGATCATCCGTTGTCTACCTTTGATTGATTACACTTGTGACGTTGTCGCGGTGTACAGCTGCTCTGTTGGAATTAGTAGAAAAGAAGTGAAATTTTTTATATAGATGAATAGAACAAAGTTGATGGGAAACGTGTGTGGAGTTCTATTTGCGTTTGGAAAATTGAAAAGGAGAGTGAAACGTAACAAATCATGAAATAAATAGTGAGTCAAGACAAATAAATGTGGTTAGTGTGACTGATATTGGCGCGAAAAGAGAAATTGTCGACCACGTTCAAATTCTAATCTAGACGTGTACGTCCATTTTCGTTGCATGTCATTGGGAAATATATGATTTTTTTTTATCCTAATCGCAGCTATGTTTTAAATAGTAGGGTCGAATGGGCGTATTATAAAAGAACAAAAATCACTGAATTACAAAGCATGCAGAATACAACGTGAAAACACTCTACTGCTGTTACTGAAGATGCATGGCAATCCACGGATAAAAGTACTGGAGTGTTAATATCACCTAAATCTTGAAAGAACAAGACGTTATAATCAAGAAAAAGTTTAGATATTGTACTAGTTGCGAACATGCATAAGTATATGGAAGTAAAAAAGGTAGCTAATGTGTTTATCCGAAGGTGAATATAAGATAATAAGATATGAATATAAAGTGTATATAGATGGAGAAGAAAAGGGAAAATTTGAACATTTTCAAAGAAACAGTAAAACATTTAAGAAAACTAAGACAAAATATAAAAGAGACAATCCGTCTTGAGAGAGATAAAGATGTAGCGGGTTATAAACAAGAATTAGAAATATAAAACTTGGAGGAAATATTTGTAAATGAAAGGTGTCTGAAAAAAAAAACACCATTACATCAAATGTGTACAAAGTTTGAAAATAAATATAACAGATGTAGAAAGGGGAAAAAAACGTGAGTGAGTATAAAATAAGGCAATAGCATTAAATGAGGTGCGTGAATATTCAGACGATGTTTTAGAGAAAACAAAAAGGTTACTTTTATTGAACATAAAAGTGGGAACGTTTAAGTTTCTAGGGGACATAATAAATAAAGACAGCTGATAGGAAATATTTACGACAAGAGAACAGGGGAAATCAACGTATAACTAACCTAACAAGCTTGTGTAAATGATTGGCAGAACAGCGATTCGGAGACATAGTAAAAAACAAAATTATAACACCAGCAAATGACAGGGAATTGTGGAGAGCCATGATTGCCAAAGACCTGAAGGGACACGACACATGCAAGAAGAAGAAGAAGAAGAAGAAGAAGGAGAAGAAGAAGAAGAAGAACAACAACAACAACAACTAAAATAACTTTGGGCATTTAGTCACATTGTATATCAAGCCTATAAATTTTCAACATCCTTTCTATTAAGCCTTATTAGATATGGGCATTATAATGTTTTTCTTAGGTTTAATATATATATATATATATATATATATATATATATATATATGTGTGTGTGTGCGCGTGCGCGTGTGTGTGTACCAGTTTATATAACAAATTGAAGCTAATACTTCTGACGATATCCACACAAATACATAAACCTGTGTGTATTTAAATATGAAAGTGCGTGTTTTTACGACTGGATTTCGTTGACTTGTTTATTTGTTATCAACCATTTGCCTATTATTTACAGTCAGAAAATATTTTTAGATTGTAAGATTTAATGATACAAATCCTACTAATTAACCGATAGTTGGTAGGAGAAGAGGTGGATTCATGCCTTTCCCAATTTGCCCATAAGCGAATATAATGATCCCGACTAGAATTGGAACTTTTTACTCTCAGTTTGCCAATTCCGGGCATTTATCGATTGCACCACCAAGAATTCCAAGCTTATAGCACCTGATATTTTCAAGCGCTTACCTATCTAGTTACTGACTAGGAAAGACGTTGCTTAACTTCAGTCATCGTACGAAAACCAATGTTTCAGCGTGATATGATCGGAAGCCAGGTTTTTTATTTAATACGTTACAATAGTGTGTCAATAAGAAAAAAATGAGACCTGTCTGAATGGTAGAAACATAACACACGAATTTCTAAGATAATGTCGTTTTATAATTTAACCAACGTGCGAAAGTTTGCTGATAGACATAAATGTTTTCTTGTTTAATCTATAACATTATTTAAGAGCTTTTTTTCATTCTTAAAGATACATTTCCTTTCCAAATTTGTATAACGCTTAAAAATTTCCGCAGCTTGCTATTATTGTACTCGCAGCCTTAAATTGATACATCTGAAAATTTCAAAGTAGAACGGTTGATAGTTTTCGTTATATTTACCACTGAATTTGTAGCATTGGACACGTAGGATGTTTATCTGAAAACAAGTACTTGTTTAGCAAAATGAATCCCGAGGCCAGAAACCTAATGATGCGTTGATATATATTCACATTCCCTCCCACCGTCAAATTCTTATGGAGTATATAAACGATACATCAACAAAATGCTGAAAACAAGTTGAAAATATGCAAGTATAAAAAGCGGAATAATTGATAAATTTGATAGGTAAGTGTGGAATTAAAGCTGATTTGATTATAAAAGAGATCAAGTCGTATTTATTACATGTACAGTTTGTACGAAGCACGCGAAACTGTCTGAACATATTTGATGTGATATTGATTTTTAAAACGCAGTGTATGTAAACTTCATAATAAAACTGACATTAAATGTCTCCAAAAATGACTGATTCGATCAATTAGCGAGAACACTGCGAATTAAAAATAGTGTAACTGGATTTTCTGCAAGTGATGGCGGTCATAATAACAACAGCCGCAATAACAACAGCACCAACTATGCTACTATTACTACTAAATAATAATAATAATAATAATAATAATAATAATATCGGTACGACATATGGTCCGGTACTCCTGCTATTTACCTTGCGCTCCTTGATAAAATCCAAAGAAGAATCAACAATATTATTGGTCCTGATCTGGCGGTTCTGTTTCAGTTACTTTCCACCGCAGTAATGTTGCCTCTGTTTGCCTTTTCTACGAATACTTTTATGGTAATTTTACAGATGAGCTCTTCGCTATGGTACCCATACATTTTGAATTTATGCGCAGTAATGACTGGTGTCGAGATCTCATCGATTTAGTGTTGAGCTGTCTAGGTCTAGCTGTAAGTTCTATGCTAATAATTTCTTTTCTCACATATGTCACTTGGGAAGTTTACTTCTGAGTCCATGCTTTCTACCCAGCTTTAATCTGCAAAAATGTAAATGCAATGTAAATCGCTATCTGTTGTTCATCTGATTACTCTTTCCTCTTCCCTCTCATTATTAATGTTTCCTATACTAATTTTTCAACACCTCGTAACACCTTGTAAAAATTATGAAATGTGTAATATTCACAATAAGCCAATGATTTTAAATGTCAGGTGCTTTCAGAATATATGTTAAAAGTTTCTTTGTTATCTATTCCATGACTTGACACACGGAATTGAGTTCAAAGTTCTTCTTCCCTGGACTGGTTTATGGTAAAATTTAGAGAACTCAGTCTGCCCATCAATTACTTGAGGTAAGAATAGATGGATTCATTAAATTCTGAAGGACATCAGTGGGAAAGTGAAAGCAACAAATCTGCCGGGATGTGAATTCGACTCGCTAATTACACTCCCTTCATTTTCTTTGTGTGCGTATGTTTTATGTGTGTTTTTCTTTGCGGACATGTGATGTAAATTAACTCTTAGCGAATAAAAGAGAAGTTAATCTGTGTAATAGTGTAGTATTTGTGCAAATTTTAATTTCTCTGGTTTCTATGGTTGTTTTTAGATTTATAGTAATTCATACATTTAACTTATTTTTATCAGTAATGTTATATTATATTTAGCCAAATTTATTGGTTTTCTTTTAAAATGGGTTAATGATTATTATTACTTATATTTTACTCATTTTTTATTTGAAACTTTAATTTTAAGTTGTTTGTAAATTATATTGTTAGAAAAATTATTATTAATTAATAGTGTATTGTTTTTGAGTTCTTTCTAAATTATTGCGAATCATTGGCCAACCATATATATTTTGTTTTTCTGTTCTATATAAAATATTGTTAGTCTTTAACCATATATATATATATATATATATATATATATATATATATATATATATATATATATATATATATATGTGTGTGTGTGTGTGTCTGTGAATATATATATATATATATACATATATATATTCACACACACACACACACACATATATATATATACGCACACACACACACACACATATATATATATATATATATATATATATATATATATATATATATATATATATATATATATATATATATATATATATGATGTGTGTGTGTGTGTGCGTGTGTGTCTGTTTGTGTGTGTAATAATAAAAAAGTTTAAACACTAATATTCCATGGTCATAATTTATTTTATTGGTATTGTAAATACCATCCAATTCATCAGACCTACAATTTCAAAAAGAAAACAGAAAAAACAACCCAGGAAATAAAAAATAGAATTTAGAGAGAGTGTAAGTATGAGAGCGTGGGACGAATGTTAGAGCTAAAGAGAGGGGTAACAGACGAGAGAAGGTGAGGGATTAAGATTAGGGATTAAAACTTAACAGAGAGAAGCTTTATAGAGGGGAGTCAAAGACAGTTTAAGCGAGAGAAATATGAATGTTGTTGGATGTCGAATACATTAAAGATGTAACCGGAAAGTATTCATTTTGTGGTGACATACACACACAATAGACAATCTAATCTTAAAGATCAGAAGAAGAGGGAGGGAGGGAGAGGAAAAGAAAAGAAAAAGGGGTGGGGGAGAGAGATGGGGCGGGAGTAACTAAAACTGAAGGGCATTTATTAAAAGGGCCAATGTGTAATTAAGACAATTTGACCACCTTAATATCGACTACAGGTTACAAATCAAATATAAACATATAGAAAATAAATATAACGATTATCTAATCTAGTAAGGACCTTTATTTGTATGTTCAAAAACGCATGCGTATACACACATACACAAAAACATATACACGTACATACATACATATAGGCGTGTACACACATACACACATATAGGCATGTACACACATACACACATATAGGCATGTACACACATACATATATATATATATATATATATATATATATATATATATACATATTCATATACATATATATCCATATATATATACATACGTAGACATACACGTACATATATGTATGCATATACATACATAAATACACACACATACATACATATACACATATATCCATACACATCCACTCCTACATATATATACATTTACACACAAATATACACACGGACATACACATATGTGCACATAAACATATATACAAAAAGCCTTACATTCATATTTCTCTCACTTAAACCGTCTTTGACTCCGCTCTCTAAAGCTTCTCTCTGTTAAGTTTTAGTCCCTCACCTTCTCTCGTATGTTACCCCTCTCTTTAGTTCTAACGTTTGTCCCACACTCTCATACTTACACTCTCTCTAAATTCTATTTTTATTTCCGGAGTTGTTCTTTTCTATTTTCTTTTTGAATTTGGAGGTCTGATGAATTGAATCGTATTTACGATTCCAGTGGAATAAATTATGACCATGGAATATTAGTGTTTAAGCCTTTTTATTATATCCTTACTCTTCCCTGGACATTGAGTTCTACCAGGATTCGATCTTCTTGGAATTTTTTATACTAAATATATATGTATGTCTATACATGTATGTATATATATTTATATATTTTGCATATGTATGCGTATATTTACCACTAATATTATATATATATATATATATATATATATATATATATATATATATATATATATATATATATATATATATATATATAATTTCAATCCTAACGATGATTTTCCATTCACATAAAAAGTAGTGAGGTTTCTTTCTTTGCTTACCAGGAAATTCAAATATTTTTTATTATGTTCATTTTTCATCCACACCAAACATATTAATATTGATATGTTTCGTATTGTTTTGTTAGAGTTAAATTTCTGGTTAGAATATAAAGACCGCTTACTTTTCTCTGTGGAGGGAAAATCATTATTAGGAATGAAGGGATATGCAAAATGCAAAACAATGACAATTACTTATATATATATATATATATATATATATATATATATATATATATATATATATATATATATATATGGTTGTTAATAAATAGTATTTTAAATGTAGAGTTAATTTTCAATCTCTTTGTGTGTTTGTGTACTAGGCATACATATTTGAAATAAGATATACCCATATTAGAATTAGTAGCATATATTAACTAATTATGTCCATGGAGATTTCGATATAGCAGATATAGTGATATAGTCTAAATGGACTGTTCAAATAGCGTAGGACATTTCGTCGAAATATGAGTCGACACAACGATAACACTATGAAAATAACTGCATGAAAGAATTAAGTTAATTGCACTAGGCGACACGTAACAGACAGCCATGAAAATTGTAATGAAATAAGAATACTAATAAATTAGTTGAAATAACCTATATTGAAAGATGTATTATTTTTCTATTACAATAGTACCGCTTTTTCCACACCTCTAACTATACTATTTCTTTTTATGTCACTATAGACTGGTTATGACATTAAGCTTTGTCATCATGCTTCTCTTGTGGATTGTGTTCATAAGTAAGGAACATTTGAATCACTACATTTCTCTCTGTTGTAAATTTGGTGAATCGTGCGTCGACGCATGCGTATCAATTGAGAGCGTCTATGACCCTAACGAACGATTATTAACTATGTCAAATTTGACACGGATTTAAATTTAATTGAGGCTCCTGAATTGGTTCGGGAAAATCTGTTTAACAAATCTTGTGTTTGGGTGAAAGAGGCTTTGGTTCACCGTCAATATTTATGAGCTTGTGAAAATGCTTATCTTGAACCTATCATTTGTAAAAAGAAAAAATGCGATTCGTCTTCTGGCCTTTCAAGTGTAAAGTGGGGCTGTAAACACTTCGATATGTATGGGAATTGGAAACCATAATATAATCAAAATAACTATATTAAGGGTCAGTTGTTAATAAATACAGGCTCAGCGTCTTCGTAACCATTAAGACGATCTACACAGCAGGTTCTGTAGAATAAGTCATGGGAAGGAAATAATGTATACTTAGGATAAAAAGAGCATGATGATAATTTGGGAAAGAAAACTCAATAATCGTTGCTAGACAGACTCTTTAGAAATTCTGGTTTTTATCTGATAAATAATGTAATCGATCCTGACCTGGTATATCGACTTCAGTCACTTTCTGTCTAACTTTCCGTTGTCCCTTATGTCTTTTCGACAAATGCTTTCATGGAAACTGATCTGATGACCCGGAAGAGATTTGTATCGCACTTCTCGCTTGCTGAATTCTATCCAGGTTTCTTGCTTCTCAATTAACTCTGATTTTCAAAAAGGTAAAGGCAGTGTTATTTGTTATCTTCTGTCATCTGTGTTCTTGTTCTTTTATTGTCCTCTTTCCTTAACACTGTCTTTTCTCATCTTCTCTAATACTCAGTAGCCCCTTGCGGCTTAGTGCTTGTAGTGAAAACAAAAGAAGGGTTTCCCCTAATACACAAACTACATGAATTTAAGCGTGCTACAATATTGCCAACAAGGTCTCACTTGCCACTATTCTTCTAATGGTTGCGCAATTATTTCCTATTGAACTCCCTTCCGATTTCTCGCTTCTCTGCCTCTTAAAAATTTCAAAAATTTAAAAGCAACGTCAAACTTCTGTCTTCCTAAACCTTGTTCGTTTATTGTCTTTTCCGCACTTCTCATTCAAGCCTTTTCCTTCTATCTTCTTCCATTTAAACCCTGTATCCTAGTGGCTTGGGGTGAAATGATTAGACAAAAAATGAAACTGTGAATTATCCTACGCTGATTTTACCATATGTCAAATCTTGTTGTGATTTTGCCTGACTCATGCATATGGATTGAATGCTCTAGTAACACAGCTAAACTCTTTAACGGATAACTCAGTATCATGTGCCTGGAAAATAGTGACTTAGTAATTTGTTTAATGGCATATACACGCCTTATACGTCATTTAATTCTGAAATTTAAATTTTGAGAAAATAAAAATATGAGATATGTTATTCTGTTTTCATAATTGAATTCGTCATAGATGATACTCAGCATTTGTGAATATACATATTTATTTGAACATAATTACGTGAGGTGGTGATATGTGTGATTATGATGTAGTTTTTTGACGTTATATTTTGGAATATAGTTTGATTTCTGTCGGGAATTGTAAGATATTATATGGAGTAATGTCATGAAAGAATTCTTTCGTATTGGCTGTTGTTTTCTTTTAACGAGTCATCCACCTCTGTGGGTTAGTTAATACCGATATCTAAATAGTTTGAACACTATTTTATCAGCTAAATATATTTTGAACGCAATTTTATCCCTTCAACTCTTGTTTTTAATTCTACTATACAATGTATTGCAGGTTATTATGTTATTAATATGTATTGATGGTCATTTTACTAAAAATATGTATTGTCGGTCATTGTTTTCTATAAAAAATGTATTTTATACTTTCATAGCTTTTTGTTTTATAAACACCGGCAATTAAATGATGGTTCGAAGTAAGACATAAAATGCATCTATTACTTTTGCCATTGTGAGATTTGGCTCTTGCCACAATATCCCACGTGATAATAGGAGCATTACCACCATTCTTTTATTGTCAGATAATTTTTTTTTATGAAAAAGCGGAGCTATTTTTGTATTTTATCTTGTTTAATTCATTCGATGATGGCAGAAAGAATTTTCAGCGGAACCAAAATAAAAATTGTCATTGTTACCGGAATATCAGCTTGGTATATAATATTATCAGTCATACATTGAGCGTTTAATAGTAATATATACTTGATAGGTCTGTTTTATTAGAGTGGATACTGTTTTATTAACATCAACACTATATGATATATATATATATATATATATATATATATATATATAGAGAGAGAGAGAGAGAGAGAGAGAGACAGACAGACAGAGAGACAGAGAGACAGAGAGGGATAGACAGAGAGATAGGGAGGGAGAGAGATAGAGAGAGAGAGATAGAGATGTCTCTAAAAAATAAAACAAATGAATCAATATTTAATGTGATTTAGGTACAGTTGAATATGTTGAATGAAACCGTGGATTGTCTCTTAAAAAAAACCCCAAACTGCCCCATAGCATCTCTTGTAAAGATTATTATGCGTTGCTTTCCTAATAATCGAAGCGATTTTCTATTCAAATTCTCCCACTTTGTATATTTTGTCTCAATTTAAACTTTCAGGTTTATATAAGAAAAAAGCTTCCTATTTAGTAGTTTCGCATAAATTCGTTGACGAAAACCAACAAATATACTTTGATTTTACATTTCATTTTTTCGGAAATGTCAAGTGTGAATGGGTTTCATATGAATACGTTCATATAATAGATATTATACCGCTTTGCTTTAAGCTTTTTTTATTATTATCTCAAGTTATACTTATTTTATTATTTCACAAGAGTTGGTTTTGTAGCAACGATATGCAGTATGTTTTAGAAGATGTGACAAGAAAAAAACAGTGTCTTAGGAAGTAGAAAGTAGAAAAATGTAAGAACGGATTTGAATCGTAGGGAATCGTTCAACTAACTGTACTGACTGAGACTAGTTAGTAGAATCAGATATAATATGAATGAAGAATAAACAATGAATCTAGGAGTAAAATGTAATGCGATTGAAAGGAAGCTGTCAAAGTAAAATTCATTTACCTTAGATATGCTATCAGAAAGCAAAGGAAAATTAACGAAATATTAAATTACATTAAATATGAAAAGACAAAAGAAAGAAATATATATGAAAATGAGGAAAGAAATGAATAAAGAAAATATGAAATAAAATTATAAATGGAAAATTAAATACTTTCAGAAAAAAGATAGGAAAGAAAAGAGTAAAATAGGGACCAATATAAAAAGAAATGTGTTACGTCGATACAGTTGGGAGTTCATGAAAGAGAGGAAGAAAAGAATAGTTAGAAACAAAAACAATCAAGAAATGACAATACGATGAAAATCCAAAATTACAAATATTTTGATATTAAGAATAAATTAAGGCGTCTAAGTTTTAAAACTTATGAGTTAAATTAGGATTACATTAATAACAAATAAAAATGCTAGCCAGCGAGATATTTATGAAATCGAAGATGAGAATAAAAATTCACATTCTTACAATATGTCAAGCGTGCATGACATACAATTTCCTGCAGGCGTAATTATTACAATAAACAATGAAGAAGGAATTCTGAAAGTGTATATGATGGAATCAACCTGTCCATGGCGTAACAAAGTTATCAAATAGATTTTCATCAGAAATTTTCCCTATATACTGCACAATCAATATCATTGATACAAAAGCTTTAGAATAACTAAAAGAGTGTATGGTGAATAATTAATATTTGTTAAATATAATATTTTTATTTCGAAATTAGGCTAAAGATTTCCATATATTAGGTTGGTGCAAAAATAATGACGTAATAATGTCGTTTTTTGACCTATTTGTAACGTTAAAAAACGACATTATTACGTCATTATTTTGCACCAACCTAATATAAATGTGTACAAATCCTAGGAATTTTGAAAAAAAGTTAAAACAAAGATAAAAAAAAATGATTTTTTTTAATAATTGGATGATTCATTATTGAGAAAATCACTTTCAAAACACAGATGAATTGACAGAAATCGTAGAAGACTTCTGATGCATTCTTTGAACGTAATTATCACAATCCTACACACATCCATCCAGGATGTGTGTAGGAGGACAATTTTCAATAGATTTTTTCCTCATAAACATATCTCTTCCTTTTCCCAGGACCAAATGACACCTACTTGAATAACAGATTTTAAAAGATTGTTTTTATATCTATATTCAATTAGAGTTAAATATCTTCTCCGTTTTAAATCGTCTGCTATTTCACTTACAAAGGATGTATATTCTTATTGACAATTTCATTTTTGTATAATTTTGCACGCGTTGGTATGAGATCAAAAATGTGATGTAGTGAAGAAGAGAAACGAATTATGACAACTGATTCCTCCTAATAGTGAAATATTATATAGTAGTTTCTTTTTTTCTTTTTAATTACGCCTACTCGTTGATTGCAGGATTTATTTCCTGTCTCATTGAAAACAATAAGCATTTAAAATGATATTTTCATCTGAATTTTTGCAAACAGCTGTTACATGTTTATTTGACTGTCATGTAGGTATCTAATGAAAACAAGTATCATTTCATTTTTAACGACAGAATGCTCCATAACTCAGTATCTATTCTCGTTAACAAATTAAATAATGAAATTATTACTTGATATCATTCCTGTAATACCTTTAAGCAATTTTCTTGGCTGATATTTTCCCTTCGGGATATTTTTCTATTTTAATTAAAGTAAAATTTGTTTGTTTTTGTTTTGGGGTTTGTTCTAAAAAAAATATGTGGGAAACGTAAAATAAAAAATAAAATAAAAAATCTATTAAAGAATGAAGGGAAAAGATTTTTGCACACACGAGAATCGAAATGAAGATTTATTAAGTTGAGGTTCAAATGATTATTAGTGAAGAGCAAAATAAAATTCAAGAACCCGTTGTGAATTATTGCAAAGCAGGGCATCGCAAGGGACATAACTCTTTCGAATCTTAATGCATTTAGCGATTTCCATCAAGTTGACAGCAAATGCAATCATCAATTGTAATTAATGTTGCCGAAATTAAATTAGAATGTAAAATCAAAAATGTGATCAACATAATTGGACTTTATATGAAGGCAAATGAAATAAAATAATACATGTTAAAATTAAAAGTCAAAGTCTCTAATTACATTTCAAATACAAGGAAAAGTTTTCATACTTGGTGAGTACACATTTGGGAATTATCCGCCATTTCAACAGCGAAAAATTAATGCATAATTGATTGTTCAACCAAAATGATACATATGACAAACAATGCAATATTTCGTCAAAATAAAAATAAAAGCGATCCTTGCACATAAAAAGAAAATAAATAAAACTAAACAACAACATTTAAACCTTTACAAAAGCTAAATTTAAGTGTGAAATACAAAAAATTTGAGATTCAATATGCCATTCGACTATTCTATTTATATTCTTTTCTGCTGAACAATTTTAATATTTAAGACAGAACATAAAATGCGTTATGATAAAGAAGAATTTCTGTCATAAAAAAATAAATAATTTTCATATAAGTTATTTGTCCCTTCATTAATTACTAAGAAAGAATGTGAGTTACTTTCTGCCACTGCTTCAACTAAATGCTGGATGATTTCATTTTGATTGCGAGGGATGTAATACACCAATTCTTTTACAATTTCCCTTGAAATATATGTATATATAAATGATGAGTAAGATATTCTTTATATATTTTATACTTATTTATCTAGTTGACATGTAGGGGCAGAGTCAAATTTTGTAACTTACAGAATTTTCCGTCCCTTGTGTAGCCATGTTGATCCTTGCTATTGAATTTTTTTTTGTTTCTCATTTTTTTTTTTTTTATTTACTGGTACATATTTCACATCTATTGGTCATTAATTGGCCCCAGAGCAAGAATCTTCAATCCTTTTCCCAGAGCAACTCATAAAGATTTTATGGATTCAGTTTCATCTTATTCCTTTCTCTCTCTTGCTCCAGTCATATGACGTCAACTACACTCTGTCTGAAGTTATAAATCAAATCATATAAACTTCAATAATTCAAATTTGGTTTGGTTACATTTTAAGAAATGAATTTAGATGTCAAAATAAAGACAGCGTTAAAATTTTAGGTATTATCAATATGACTTACTGAACTTATTCAATGTCTTCTAAACAAATGTCATCTGAAAGTTATTAGGCAAAATAAAATAATCACATTTTACTTCGATAAAATGATAAGAAAGTCATCAATAATTGATCAACTATGATAGAACAAAAACACACGTCTTTGAATCCTTTACCTTTTAATATAGTGTCTATTCTTCTCAATAACAATCAATAATCTATTATCCATTGATTTTGTTCATTTTTTACTTTAGTAAGTTCATTTTCCGTTATGTTAGTTTTAATTCCTTTCCATAGGTCTTCTTTGCTGTTATAATCTTTGCCACCTTCATATAATTTCATCTTCACAAATGGCCGTAGGTTTTCGATTCAGATCAGGACTTTATAGAGGACCTTACATTATTTTCCCTCCTGTAAATTTTTATACTCGAATAAATTCTCTGGTAGGCTTAAATGCATGTAAAATCATATTTTCATGCCAAATACACACTTCACTTTAGAACTGCATGACTGGAAATTGTACCATCCAATGAAATTCTTGTTCATAAAATTGCAATAGCTAACACTGTCCAGTCTAACTGCTTCATCGACTTTGAATAGTCTAATAATGGTTTTGTCAACAATTCCAGACTATGTTATAAAACTACCTCCTCCTTATTTTAGCCACAGTCTGACATGAATAAAATCTATCATTTGGACCATCTGGTTCATTATATATCACTCGAGATTCGTTCGGGAAAATTACTTTAGAAAATTCAATGTTCATATATTTTTGACTCTTTAAAACATTTACTTTAGTGAGGGGAGTTTGCCTAGGAGGTATTTTATTTATTTTACCCTTCTTGACTCTCTCAATTTTAGCTTTTTCAAAGGTCTGAGCGCTGGTCAAACAGGTTATTTCGCGATAACTCATTTTACATCACGTTCATTTCATAGCAGCAAGTTCTTAAGGTCTTTTCCTGTTTCGAGTTCTCAACTTCCTTTCATATTCAATATTATCTTTCTATGATCTCTGCAAAGGTTCTTTGATATCTCCAATGTGGACATTGCCCTACCCAATATCTTTGTTATTTTCTGTTTTTCAGCAGCTGTTAGATGCTTCCTTTTACCCATGTTTTAACATATACTGTGGACAAACAGAAAAAAATAGTTTTATTAGATTTCAGAGGTCTTAAGGTGATATTAGATTGATCTACGCAATAACTTCAGTCAATCCATTTTAGTCAATTACAAATATCTCAAAAACTAACCATTAAAATGGCAGAGAATTTATATAAATATTTTACTCCATGGACGAATTTAAATATGGCAAATATTGGTTCAGTATGTTTTGAGTTACTGAGGTTTATTTGATTTGCATAATAACTTCAGACAGGCTGTGTCAATGATGGGGTATGGCGCAAAAAAAATTTTAAACTTTTTTTAGTCTGTTAATGTTTGTGTATATATAAGGGAATATAAGATGAAGAATATTAAATAATAATAATAATAATAATAATAATAATAATAATAATAATAATAATAATAATGAATATTGAATGTCGAAGTACATATCTTTGGAGATATCAACTCTCAATAAATGAAATGATCCTGGAAAATTGCTGGAAAAAAGGTAGAAATATCAGAAGAGCTTATTTAGATTACCGTAAAGCCCTTGATAGTGTACCACCCACATGGATCCTTAATCAATTGGAAATTTATAAAGTCTTCTCAGTGTTAGTAATTTTTCTTAAATATAGCACGAAACTGTGGAAAACCACATTATGCATAGATCACACGACCTATACTCCACTTTCAATTGATTGAATATCCGACGAGCCATCTTTCAAGGAGAGTCTTTGTCAAATTTTCTGTTCTGTCTACCCATAATCCCCTTTTCGCATGAACTAAACAGTAATATCAATGGGTCCAAGTGAAAAAAAGAAAATGTTTAATCAACTATTCTACATGAATGATATCAAAATCATTGGTAAAGATTACAATGAGTTGAATGGTATCGTAAAAGGTTTAAATGATGATATTGGTATGGATTTCTGATGAGATAAATACTCAAAATTAGGATTCATAGAAGATAGAATTATACAAACATTCATTAGTCTATAATGTATCATGAAGTTTTGGGAACTGAAAGAAGAAAAGCCTATACATAGCGAAGTGTCATAGAAGAGCTTTTTTGTTAAAATGTTCCTGACTTATTTTTTATTCAATGGAAAAACTTATGAAGCTATGTCTGACCTTAAGTCTCTGGTTGGGATCCAGAGGGAAATGTCAATAAAACGGAAACCAACTGAAGAAAAATACTAATAACTACCATGAATGTAGTGACGGTAAACTGGCAAAATAAATGTTGATTCATTGATTGCTCAGGAGAGCATTTGGTCTTTTCACTTTGGAAGATGTTAGTAGTACGTGTAAATTGGGCGATTGTCGCCCTGCACTGATTGCAAATTCACAGAAACCGCTATTGAGCAGTTGAGTTTAAACATTATGAAGTTTCTTTCGTAGGAATGAGATAATTGATTGATATTATGATTCAAATCAAATAACATGGTTATTTGCGGGCTGAGTTTTTTTCATTTTTGATTTCGAGTGCGGAAGGAAGGATTATATAGATGTTTTTTGGATTTTTTTAATTGACAGTTTCTCTTGCGAAAGGGGTTAATGAGCGATGCTGTAAGTATAGATATGTACTTAGAATACTTTGATGTGTAATCATTGGTTGGAGATTAGAGATTTATGTAGATTGGTTGGGTAGTAGCCATCAATATTTAAGTAACAGTCAGTTGTGGATTTGATGAAAATTATGCCGTTATCTTATTTACTGGCAGGAGAATATTCTAGCATGAATATAATATTTTTTGTGATGATCATTCGTACATATAGTGAAGTCATGTAGATCGTCCTCACAATGCGTCCATATATAAAAACACAAAATCGGCACTAAAAATGCATATCATTCTCAATATATATATATATGGAGAGAGAGAGAGAGAGAGAGAGAGAGAGAGAGAGAGAGAGAGAGAGAGAGATTATAATAAAGAGAAAGAAAAGTATGATATATAATCCAGTGTTCCTATTAATATTTTTTACAAAAGAGTGCTCAATGCAAATCTACAGAGCATAAATATTATAAATTAACTAATTTAAAAATATGGTTCAATCGCTACACAGGAATTACCATTTTTCAAAAAAGGAACCTAAAATTTCAAATTCAATTATAGAATTAAGTTAAAGTCCCTAGTCCTGTTTCATTTTCAGGCGAATTTTGAAACAACTTATTTTGATATTTACTGAGTTTTATAAGCACAAACATTCATAATATTAGTTTCTAAGAATACAGGGAAATCAAGTCATTTTAACAAGAGGCGATAGGGTATTCCTTTTCGCTGACAACTACTGTATAAAAATATGAGTTACTTTCGAAAAGAGTTTAAGTTAAAGTAGGGTCGGGATGATTTTTCTAACGAATGATGACAGTGACATCATATAGTTTATTTTGTATTATTAATTAAAAAAATGTACCAAACTATCGATTGTTTAGAAATAATATAGAAAGAGTCTTTTTACATATTAACGTAGAGCTCGATGCATCTAATCGTTCCTAATTATTGCAACTGAGTTTCGAAATATGAACAACACCAAATTGACTTCTTTCTGGTAGAGACTTACACTTTTTTCTGCAGATGAGTCAAGGTTGGGAGACTCTTTCCTTAGGCTCTATAGTAATAATTCAGTGAACTTCATGGGACCTTTCAGACGAACAACTGATGCATATTTCTTGCGACCAGCAGCTATTAGATATAGCGTACACTATGCAGTTAATGAACTTGCTCTGTAGGTTGCTTCTGTGAATTTTTGTCTTCCGTTCTTTGTGTCATGTGACCATATTCATTTAATGTTAATGCTAAATCTGTGCCAACCTACTAAATATATATCTCATTTCAATGTCAGACAAGGTAATGTTTTACATGTTAATTGCATTTCTGTTTTGGAGAAAAATAGATATATTTTGTGGGCATAATATATGAAGAAATTCCCATACATTGTTCATAACGAGAGTCTTAATCTAGTCATCACAATCATCAACATAAATACAACACCATTACCCAACACCTATAAATCTTATGAATTCAAATGTTCCATTGGTAACCTTGTTCTTGTTGAAAGCAAATCAGTAAATACTTACGTCAGACAGCTCGCTTTCTAGCCCTAAAAGGGCTCCCTTAAATCACTGCAAGAGTACATAAAGTAATTAATGCAAATAGAAATATAACATATGCCTGTAACTGTAAAATATCCCTAAAAATAAAAAAATAAAAAAAAACATACTCCCTATCTCCATCAGCTATAAACATGTCCATAATGTGCGTTTGGGAAATGAAAACATGTCTACATATCAGCATCATACACAGAGTGAGCAATAACAAACCAAATCCTAGAAAACAGTTAATAGATTTGCCAAAAGCAAACTGAATGAATAATTTGGAGGATTTCTCCCTCCTCATTGTCTCAAAAGTACATATTCTGTAAGCACACTTGTGAAAGCTGATAAAGAAAAAAAAGTAAAAATGCACGTTTTCATTCATTTTACATAAAACATATATTAGAGAAGGTATATTGCCCAAGTAAACAAATATGTGCATACACATTAATTGAACAGCACACACATATATCTCTAGCAATTTATCTAGCGAGCTACACACATACACACACACACACACACACACACATATATATATATATATATATATATATATATATATGAAAATTTCTCCGAATTAATCAGTAGAGAGACAATATTTATGAATAAAAATGACAATAGGAAAACTGGTAATTGCTGAAAATAACGTTTCTCTACATTCCAGTTGCTAGGTACATTCTGTTTTTGTTTTTATTAGTTACTTTGTTCATTTAATTTCATTTTCGTATTTTGCTTTGATAAAGTCCACATTGGACGAAACGCGTCAGCAATTACCAGTTTTCCTATTGTCATTTTTATTCATATATATATATATATATATATATATATATATATATATATATATATACGTGTGTGTCTGTCTATGCCTGTGTTTTTGTGTATATGTGTGTATGTGTGTGCCCGTGGGCATCTCTGTGTGTGCGCACTTGTGTATATATTAATCTAAAGTAGAAATTTAAAGTAAAACTTGTAACGATGGCAGTCGAAATATTTCCGTCATCTCTAGGATGTAATGATTCAGAAACACCTGGTCATTATCTGTAGACATAAATTGATGGCGAGAAGACAATGGCCATTTCGTTGACCATATTCGTGCAGATGTGTGAGAAGTCTAAATTAAGAACACGTCAACAGAATAGAGGAAGGCAGATAGCTATGCCCTCGATTAAGGTAAATTGTTTATCACGAGCCAGTGACCACTGTTCGTTATGTGCTTTTTCCAATGTAACTTTTCTTCATTTCCCGGTCAAACCGTTCTCTGTATGTGTGTTGGTGTCTGTGTGCATGACAATACAGATAAAACATCTCAGACTGGTGAAGGCACATCATTATAGATGGTCCTAATAGACTTGTATGCGAAATAGATCTGTAAATGTATAGCAAGATATCTTGTACGATTTAATCCTTATTCAAGTATACAAAAATGTGCACACGCATAAATATACAAACGCATACATCACCACTCACGCGCAAACACATATACAAGCATATATATATATATATATATATATATATATATATATATATATATATATATATATATATATATATATATATAATATGCAATGTGGCCAATACTCTAAGTAGAGCAAATCTAACTACGAACGTAAAGAGCCAGGCAAACCTACGCAGGCCAAAGTGTTAACATTAGAACATAATATAAATAGCTTACAACATAAAAACATGACCATGTGACCCCAAAATATAAATAAATAAAAATAAAATAAACAGTAACAGAACAACAGGAGGGGCTAATACATATTTATTGAATAACAAAAAAAGAAGAAAAGAAAACCAAACCTATTCTAGTAACCAGCATATCCTATATCTACACTTACTCAAGATTTCAGATTTTAGATTTAGCAAATTGTTTGGTTCATTATACAAAGCGATTCCCAATTTTCCTCTCTACATAGATAACAAAACTTATTACCTGTTTTATACTTATGGCATTTCTTTAATATTTCCCTATTTCAAAATGGAGTCTTTATTATAGTCATGTTTAATTTTCCATACGTAAGTGGATAATATGGTGTTATGTTTGTATCTTTCGTTATTAAAACTACTAAGATGGTTATAATATTGGGTTTTAAAACTATTTCGGGTAGATCCTATATATACTTTTGAATTGTCATCAGTATTACTAAGTTTATGCTTAAATATTTTTATTTGATATACCATGCACTCTTGCAGGCACTTTCCCTGGAGGGACAGTCTTTCTTATTCCTACAATTACATTTGGTGGTCAGGTTACGTGGTTTGTCCTTATTTTTCTGATGTTTTATCTATTAATTAAACTTGCCACGTTGGGCATACAACTATAGCTTTATTTAACATAGCTTTTATTAAAGATTTTATATAACGTATTATTTTGTGGGAAATCTTGCTCGAGTAGTCTAAAATATACTTTACCTATGTTAGTTTTCCCTGTTAAATTATATGAGGGGGGTAAACTACAATATATTTCTACTTCTAGTTTTGTGTTCTAGGTTCATTATTCATATCAATATATTCTAATTCATTGTTATGTCCACTTTTCTTTACAGCCTGTTCATAGATTATTTTATTTTCGTTAAAAATATTATTATTTGATTAATTTGTGGACAATCTATGATTAACACCTATATGTATCTCCTTCAAGATATGCGCCGGGTGATTAGAACCTACATTAATGTACTGCGGGTACTGGTTATCCTTTCTATACGGTGAAACAGTACCATTACATAGAACCAATATGATATCCAGGTAAGTGGTAACTTTTAGGTTTATTTCTATATCAAGGTTAAATCTGAAATTTTTAAAAAGCCAGTGGAGTTTTTTTTCGGATTATGTCACATTTCCTAGGGTTGCTTTTGTCTACTATAATCAATCCATCGTCTCTGTACAGACCATGGTTGTTAGGGTCCACACGACACTTTAAATTATTAAGTAGGAGGCATTCGTTTAACTCGCATACCTACGCACCGTCATATGCCCCCATGGGATTGTCGAAATTTCCTTTGTCGCTTTTTAAAATCCATAACTCCTTATTGTGGAACAACAATGATTTACACCAGTGTTTAATAGGATCTATTTTATCGTTAGAAATGAATTCTTTGGCTAATAGCATGTCTTCATTAATGGGTTTTTTTCGTAATCGATGGGTAAAATTATTTTATGCCATATTTAATAAAGGAACATCTATTATCTTCATCGTAATTCCTAAACCATTTAATACAGTCCTAGGTAGAACGCCACTGAGTAATATTTAGGAATGTTCTTAACGATTCGCATATTTCCTACAATATTATTTTACTAACTTTTACTTTGCTGGGGTTTATAAATCAACATTATTATATAATTATTAAAAAAAAAATTTCCTTTTTGATCTTAAATTTTTTTAAAACAATTATTTACGGTCATTTTTTCAACTCTGTTTCCTAATTTAAATTTATTGTCTAAAATGCTAAATTCTCTATTCAATTCAGTTTCCAGATTAGCGAGGTCTTTTTTATAGTACTTAATTACCTCTTTATTTAGCATCTTATACTTCTTTGGACTTATTTTCAATAAAAATTTGGATCTGTCAGCCTTTACGAGAACGTTTTTGTTGTTTTTGATGTCTTTCAAATCTTTACTAATCTGCTATTGTATATTATTAGTGATTTTTCTATACTTTATTTTTTTTTATTAATCCGATTAAGTCGGACTCGAATTTATCTAGTTCTTTGTTAGGGCGTGGGTGGACATAGGTCTTAAAACCAAACGATTCACTGGTTTGATGGTTATTCTGGTTATTATTCAAAAAGAAGTGTGCTCTCCGTTTCATGTTTGTAATAATGGTTACTATTTTCTTCAAAAAAGTTAATTCATACAAATGTCGATTAGGTACTGGAATGTTTTTAAATTAGTATCCTATGTCTACTCGTTCCATGATAGTTAATTTTATAAAGTGCTCAATAGAGTAAACTAGAGATAAAATAATAATAATAATAATCTTATAAATACAAGTAAGTATAATCGTCCGGGAAAGAAAAAAAAAACAAAAAAAACCCACAAAAATAATCAGATGTTTTGGCTTGTAAATGAACAAATCATTGCACAAAGAAAAATAAAGAATAAAAATTAAAGGACTAAGAACATTTAATTCAGGCGAAAACAATCGACCAGAATCCAAGCTCAGAGTCCAAAGAAAAAAACCTCCGACACGAGTAAAGTAAAAATAACTAAGCAAAGTGCTTAATGCACTAAGTAGAGCAAATCTAACTACGAACCTAAAGAGTCTGGAAAACCTACATAGGTTTCACCTACGCCGTCAGGGTACGCCGTATATTTATTGTATTTAAAATACAATTAGGGCATAAAGCCCAAATGGGGAAGGGTTGATACTGGTCGTCACTAACTATCTTATACCTAGCTAATCTGATTCATGACCCATTAACACAAAATTGTTTCCACATTCACTATAAGAACTCGTTCGTCACCAATCTATCCTCCATCCACCATAATACCGTATCCTCTCATGGGGAAACCTACGGAACGCACCCCGATGCATTAAAAATTTCATCATAATAAATTATTATATATAAAAATCTAATAATGAAGAATGAGAGGGGAGGGAGATGAACCCAGTAATAAACTAAAACTCAACAGAAAGTAAACTAAGCATAACTGATGTTAGTGTCCGTCCCACCCTCAAAATTAGAGGCCGCAGTATTCTGCCCATTGGACAAAATCAAGAGGCTCTCTCACTACGAGAGTGTGAAAAGGATAAAAAATAATACAGACATGAGAAAATATAAAGCTGACCCAGTCGAGATAAAAAGGGGGGAAGCGAAAACAAACCGGGGAGGTTGGCACTCTTGACTTGAATCATAACAAAAGAGGCAGACGGGAACAGGCCAGGAACAACACTTACTCACATTAACTAGGTACACAAAAAATTGTCTAACCTAACCAAGGGGAGGGCTCCACAGGAAACCACCCCGATGTGACGAAGGTTGACCTAAAAGAAAAAAATCAAAGCTAGCCCCGTTCAAACGAACCAAGCTCACCTCTTTCACCCACCTTTCGCTGAAAGCTGTCGAATGCAATCGCTTTCTATCAGATCTAATCTTGATATTGAGCTGATACTCCAAGAATCGGATCAGATCATAAGGAGAAAGACGATTGCCTCTCAAGACTTCCTCCTGTTGCGTCGTCCAAATCAACATTCGAGCCGTGGCCAGCAGCGACCGAAACACCATCCGTTTCACCCCAGAATACGGAGGCGACACATAATCTGACGCGTATGCGTTCAATGAGCACGAGCTTTTCGGGAGCGAGACGAGCCGTCAACTCGCCGACATAGTCCCATAACGCGCGGACCCGGGGTAATGGTAGAAGGCGTGCGAAGCAGTTTCTTACAAACCAAGGCCACACCGTTTACAGTCTGGCAAATCTGCCAAGCCCGATATGAAGCCCTTGTCATTGAGATGTAGCCGATTCCGAACCAATCGCCAGGTAAGCGAAAACTAAGGGTTATTGAGATAATCCGCCGCTGGCGCCCAAGTCCAGAAGGAGCTAAACTCCTCCTCCGACAAGTCCAGCCGCTTCCGTAGAGAATCCTTCGCGGCCCCCCCACTAGAAGAAGATAGATGACCTTCCTAGGTTGTGAAATGTCACTGGACCGAGAAAGTGCCAACAAGGCCGACCGACACTCGCGAATGAAATCCGATTGATCCCGGGATTTACGATAGCGAGTTTGTGGCTCGCCAAGTGTGGCATTCCCAGCGCCCCATGACACGGACGTTGTGCACAGACTCGTCTGTCGACCCGATTCCCGCGTCCTCTCTATATTAAATGGAGGATTGCAAGCGCTCGAGCGGTTTCCTATGGTCGTCACAGAGAGGAAGTAAGGACAATCGATAAAGGACAATCGGGAAAATGTAAGTGGGGCACGCCTTCGCCCTGATCTTTACGAACAACCTCCGTCGACGCCAAGTCTGACTGGTCGCGTCGACCTTTGCTCGTAATTCAAACCAATTTTTCGCCAGCTGGAGATCGGGTCCAAACCACACTCCAAGAATGCAAACAGGACCGTCTGCCCAACCGAACCGGGAGATCGACCAGCTTCCAAGCACCTAACCGCAAGCCGGACGACTTCTCACGGTTAATTCTGGTCCCTGTCACCTTTACTGATCAAGTGACTTCAGTACCGCCTCAATGTCGCTGCGGGACGACACGAAAGCAGATACCTCGTCGGCGTACGCGGAAACCCTGGATCGAGCCCCTCCAAGAACGGCGATTCCGCGTAGGATCGGACTGCGCGCCCTGTCACACAGCCGGCGAAAGAGAGGCTCCAACGCCAAAGTATAACGTAGAGGCGACAGTAGACAACCCTGACGAACCGACCTAGACAGCGAAGAAGCGCCCAACAGCTTCCCATTCACCTGTACCACAGCACTGGGTGAGCGATACAGGAAGCTAATCCAGCAGCAGAATTCCGGTGCGAATCTGGCGGCCTGCAGAACAGCAGCAAAAGTAGCAATGGTCAACCAGATCAGATGCCTTAATCTAATCCAAATTGATCAGCGCGGCCTCATCGTCGTCTTTTTTTGTGGATCAGATGCAGGTTGCTCTGAAGTGTTCGAACCCTCACAGAACAAGTCTGCTTCAGACCCAACAGAGACTCGGCAACTGACGGAAAACGCGCCTGCAGGATCTTGGCCAAAATATTTAACTCTGTGTTTATCAGAGTTATGGGCTTGTAATCATCTAGTTTTTCCCCAAAACCGTTTCCCTTTTTCAACAGCGTGATCCCACCCCTGGAGAACCGGTCAGGGAGGGACCCATGCCAGAACCAGTTGTTGAATATCACACTGAAAATCGGAACAAACATCCGCTGCAGCCTCAAGTACAATTCATAGGTCAAACCATCCAGACCGGGCGACTTGCTTTTGCTTATCTTCTTCAATGCCGCGTATTCGCTGTCCGTGATCTAGCTACTTCAGTCGGCAAAAGCCGAGGAATGTCAGCCAAATAGCTGCGAAACTCGTCCTCACGAAGACCAGGCTCCTTGGTAAAGCGGCTCTCGAAATGCCGCCGAAACGCCTCGCACATGTCGTCAATGGCCCGAAGAGTATGCCCCTCCGTGGTTTTGAGTTCACGAATGTAACGATCGGAACCTCGACGGATCTCTTCCTTGCGCAAGTCTGTGCCCATGTTCACAGCTACGGAAGACATCTTGCTTAACCTATGTCTAATTTCTTGGCCCATGTAGCGCTTGCTATTCGAACGCTCCACGGCCACCCTAGCTAAGGCTATATCTAGGGGATCCTCTCCAGCCACCGCCCCGGAAAGACTAGACTGTAGCGTCTTCCCCTTATCTTATTCCTACAATTAGGTAAATTATTTTTTAGACTACTCGAGCAAAATTTTCCACAAACTAATACGTTATATAATATTAGGTTGGTGCAAAAATAATATCGTTTTTGACGTTAAAAAATATGCCAAAAAGCTATTGTATATTATTATTTTTGCACTAACCTAATATCTTTAATAAATAAAGTTATAGATGTATGCCCAACGTGGCTAGTATAATTAATAGATACAACATGAGAAAAATTAAGGATAAAACCACGTAGCCCTTCCCCAATGTAATTGTAGGAATAAGAATGCCTGCCCCACTCCAGGGAAAGTGCCTGCAAGAGTGCATGGTATATCAAATAAAAATATATAAAGATAAACTTAGTAATACTGATAAAAATCCAAAAGTATATATAGGATCTACCCAAAATAATTTGAAAACCCGATATTATAACCATTTTAATAACGAAAGATACAAATTTTATACAAAAGTTATCCACCGTAAGTATAAAGCAGGTAATAAATTTTGTCCTCTATGTAGAGAGGAAAAGTTGGCAATCGCTTTGTATAATGAACCAAACAATTTGCTAAATCTAAAATCTGAAATCTTGAGTAAGTGTAGACAGGAAATGCTGGTTACTAGAATAGGTTTGGTTTTCTTTTCCTTTTTTTTTTTTTTTGTTATTCAATAAATATGTATTAACCGCTCCCGTTGTTCTGTTACTGTTTATTTTATTTTATTTTATTTTTGTCACATTGTCATGTTTTTATGTTGTAGGCTATTTATATTATGTTCTAATGTTATCTCTTGCCGGCGTACCCTGACGATCCGCGTAGATAAAGCCTAGGTATTTTGCCTGGCTCTTTAGGTTCGTAGTTAGATTTGCTTTACTTAGTGTATTGAGCACTTTGCTTAGTTATTTTTACTTTACGTGTGTCGGAGGTTTTTTCTTTGGACACTGAGCTTGGATTCTGGTCGATTGTTTTCGCCTGGTTTACATGTTCTTAGTTCTTTTTTTTTTTCCTTATTTTTCCTTGGGTATTGGTTTGTTCATTTACAAGGCAAAACTTCAAAGGTTTTTCTGGACGTCTATAGTTACTCATATTTATAAAATTATATATATATATATATATATATATATATATATGTATAAAATGTGTATCAAAAATACTTTACAAAATTAGAGGCAGCTTCCTTGCACCAAAACCAGAACAAAATTTCAGAAAAACTTATGTTGGGAAATCCTTCTTTGTACTTCAGCACAAAAACTCATAAGAAATGTTCAATATATCCTTCGGTTGCTTCTACACACACATGCACCTGTTGGATCATTGACTAGCGGATCCTTTCAAATACTCCCACACAGTATTGAATGGTTTACAGCTCCCCATGACACGTTGATGTCGCGTATCTGCATTATTAATGTCTTTCCATAATCCAATTATTTTAGGTGGCCCACATATGAAATTCCAATGGATTGAGGTCGGGGAACGTGCAGGCCATGAAACCTATCCTCTCCTACCTTTCCATCTTTCTTGGTAGATATCAGCCAGTACATCTGGATCAATGTGAGTAAAATGTACTGGAACCACATCATGCATGGACCATATGCGTCTTCGTATTAGCAGGGGTATATCCTCTAGCATTGTGTTCGAAATAAAGTCCATGTTCACAGCACCTGGAAGAAGTGCTGGGTGGACACATGGACACCTATCAGACAGTCAGCTATAAAACCAGCCCGCACATTAATCTTAAACTGATGCTGTTGTCTAGCCTGTATTATATAATGGGCATTCCGATCCGCCCGCTAAAGCTGATTGTTTAAATTTGTTATTCCATCTCGCCCTTGTTCCCTTATTCGTAAAAATCTGAAGAGACAAACTACGAATCGAAAGTTTCTGCAATAAACCGTCCGCGAAAGTTCTCCCGTGATGAATTATCAGAGGGTGAAAGATGCTGCAAACTTTGCAAATGATATGCAGCTGCACTGGAAGTACTCTCCATGCGGAATATGAGATGTACGATATACTAAGGCCACTTGACGTTTGCTAATACCTGCATCGCGTCTGACAGCCTGTAGGATGTTTTCTTCGTGGTCAGGGGTACGAAAGGATCTCGGTCTTCCTGGATCCATAGTTTGTGGTGCGAGGGATACTGTCTCAGCAACGCAACGATAAACAACAGTAAAGATTGAATGAGTCTACTGCCTTCGATCAGGAAACGCAGCCGTGCAGCATTGCGTCTATTACCATTGCCGACGATATGAATATCCTGCCATTGTTAAACGGAACACTACTCACTGCTACACATGTTAAATGCTAAAGGAATTCTAGCCCCAAAAGTACACGAACAATAAATATAAACTAGCCTGCATCGCAACATAGCGCCATCTACCGTAAACTTTCTTTAAAATTTATGACTCAAAAACGAAAGATTTGCGGACGTAGGTTTATATAGCCGTTTGTCCTTGTTTTAGTGCGAGGAACCCTCCAACAAAATTTGTAAGTGTTTTTGATGCAACCTGTATAAAGATAAATAATTTGAAAATGCAACTGGCGTCATTAAGAATATTTCATTAGATTAACTTTGCCGGCTTGAAAATTGTCAAAAGTTAAATTGGGATGAAGAGATGTGTGGCTATGCCATGATCTGTTTAGCAACTGCAAAATAGGATAGAAATGGAATAGAATCATAGATACGTGAAACCCGTAATGTTACTCGAATTAAATATTCTTAAAGTATCCAGTTACATTTCCAATTTTTTTTCTTTTTTCACATATATTTTATCTCTTTGTGATATACATAAGAATCATAAATTCTTACATACACAAAAGCATATACTCGTACGCACTTACGCACACACTTTTCCCTATTCTTTTTCAAATATATATTCTTTTGTATATACAGTGTAACCCGGATATAAGAGAGTTGTCGGGACCGGAGAAGAAGTCTCTTATATCAGGGTTTATCTTATATCCGGGCTTGGTCTAATTTATATACATTAACACAGGCTCTAATTTGGGACCAGAGAAAATCTCTCTTATATCCGGGTTTCTCTTATATCCAGGTCTCTCATATCCGGGTTACACATGTTGACATATCGTCCTTTGTGTCTTGAAAAATACATGTAAGATGAACATGATTCAGACTGCTATTTTATTTTACAACGTACGTATAATTGATCAAAAATATATGGATACGAAAATAAAATAATATGATGAATGTATAAAAAAAGTATATAGTTATATGATTTTTGATTTAAAACTACGTGTGGATGTGACGTATAATTTATTAATGCTGAAACTGGAATCAGAGTGTCGAGTGGAAGTTCCGATTTCTAGTATCCAGTTCACTATTTTTGCAAATAAATCATACACATTCACAGATAATAAAGAAAAGACATCTGTACAAAACCATGATAGTCTCCCTCCTGGAAATGATATACCGTATTTAACTGTTTTTTTTTTCCTTATTGATTTTGCTTAACTGAAAAGTTTCAGTATAGCAATCATAGTTTCATACTTGGTAAATTGACAAAGCAAAGTAAAAGGTTTATATAGGTTTTATGTCTGAGGTAATGGAATAAACTGTCGCCCCATGAGTGAATATAGGTAGTAACTACTTATAAGTATATATAAGTCAATGGACTACAGAGTCTCTCCGAAATCTTTTTGGTTAGACGGTCGAACTCTCTGCAATCTGAGCAGAGAGTAACCGGGACGGGGCTCCGCCGAAGGGCAGAGTCTTGCCCGGGGAGGTTGACCAAACCGATATCGTTTATACGGGTTCTACTGGCATATTTTGGCCGATCCTATTGGCTTAGAGAATCCACGTTAAACCCGGCCTTGTGCGACATGAAACCCTCGTGGGGAATGGCTAAATATAATCTACCCGAATTCTTTTCGGCTAGGCAGTCAAATGCTCTGTCTCTGAGTAGAGATAAAACCGGACGAAGGTCCGCTGAAGGGCAGAGACTCGTTCGAAGAGGTTGATAAACCCGATGCCGTTATGCGGGTTCTACGAGCATTTTTTGGTCGAGCCTACGGGCTTCGAGAACCCACGTTAAACCCTGCCTTCTGCCACATGAAACCTGATGTGCGAGTGGCTAAATATATTCTACCCGAAATCTCTGAGTAGAGAGGAACCAGGACGAGGCTCCGCCGAAGAGCAGAGTCTCGTTCGGAGAAGTTGATCAACACGATACGGTTTATACTGGTTCAACAAGCGTATTTCGGCCGAGTCTACGGGGTCGGTGAACCGACGTTAAACCCGGATTGAGGCACATGCAACACGCGTGGTGGGTAGCTTAATATTGCCTACTCGAATTCGTTTCGGCTAGACGGTCGAACTGTCTACCTAGGAGAAGAGATGAACACGGACGAGGCTACACTGAAGCGCAGAGTCTAGTTCGTGGAGTTTGACCAAACCGAGAACCTTTTATACTGGTTCTACGGGCATATAATGGCTGAGACTCGGGTAACCCATGTTAAACCCTGCCTTGTTGCACAAGCAACCCTCGCTGGCTAAATATTTTCTACGCGAAATCATTTCGCATTGTGGGACGAACTATCTGCCGCTGAGCAGAGAGCAACCCGGACGAGGTTCCGCCGAAGGCCAGAGTTTCGTTCGGGGAGGCTGACCAACCAGATCCCGTTATGCGGGTTCTACGGGCATATTTTGGCCGAGCCTACGGACTCGGAAAACACACGTAAAACACGGCATTGTGCCACTTGAAACTGTCGTGGGGTGTGGTGGATAAATATAATCTACCACAAATCTTTTGGGCTAGACTAGCGAACTTTCTACCTCTGAGTAGAGAGGAACCCGGACGAGTCTCCGCTGAAGAACAGGATCTCGTTCGGGGAGGTTGAACAATTATACGGGTTCTACGGGCAAAATTTGGCCGAGCTAATGGGCTCGGAGAACCCACCTTAAACCCGGGCTTGTGTCGCATGCAACCCTCCTGGAGTGTGACTAAATATAGTCTACCCGAAATCTTTTTGACTAGACGGTGAAACTCTCTGCCTCAGAGCATAAAAGAAACCCGGACGAGGCTCCGCCGAAGGGCAGAATCTCGTTCGTGGAGGTTGACCAACTCGATCCGGTTTTGCGGTTCATACGGGCATAGCCTAGGAACTCACAGAAGCTACGTAAAACCCGGCCTTATGCGACATGTAACCCTCGTGGGTGGCAGTGGCTAAATATTGTCTACCCGAAATCTTTTCGACTAGGCAGTCGACCTCTCTGCCTCTGAGCAGAGGATCCCGGACGAGGCCCCACCGAATGGCAGAGACTTTTTCGGGGACGTTGACCAACGCGGTCCTGTTTTGAGGGTTTTACGTGCATTTTTTGGCAGAGCCTACTAGCTCGGATAACCCACGTTAAATCCGAGTAATGCCACACGCAGCCCTCGTGGGCGATTGGATAAATATAGTGTACCCGAAATGTTCGTTCGAGGAAGTTGACCAATCGGATCGTGTTATGTGGTTTATACGGGCAATTTTGGCCGAGTCGACGGGGTGAGAGTACTCACGTTAAACCCTCTCTTGTGCCACATGCAACCCACGTGAGGGGGTGGCTAAATATAGTCTACCCGATATTTTTTGTTCTAGACGGTCGTACTCGCTGCCTCTGAGCAGACATGAAACCCGACGAGGCTCCACCGGAGGGAAGAGTCTCGTTCGATGAATTTGACCAACCCGATGCCTTTATGCGTGTTCTACGGGCATCTTTTGGACGAGCCTACGCTCTCGGAGAGCACACGTTAAACCCAGCCTTGTGCCACATGCAACTGTCTTGGTGGGGTGGCTAAATATAGTCTTCTCAAAACCGTTTGGGCTAGACGGTCAAATTTTCTGCCTCTGAGCAGAGAGGAAACCGGCCGAGGCTCTGCTAAAGGGCAGAATCTCGTTCGGGGAGGTTGACCAACCCGATAGAGTTTATACGGGTTTATACGGACTTGTGTCATATTCACCCCTCGTTGGAGGAGGTTAGCTAAATATTGTCTACCCGAAATATTTTCTGCTAGACGGTCGAAAACACTGCCTCTGGGCAGAGAGGAACCCAGTCGAGGCTCGTTCGGGGAGGGTGACCAACCGTATCCCGTTATTTGGGTTCTACGGGTATTTTTCGGCTGAGCCTACGGGTTTATAGAACCAACGTTAAAGTCGGCCTTGTGCCACAAGCAACCCTCGTCGGGGAGATGCTAAATATAATCTACGCGAAATATTTTCGGCTAGACAGTCGAACTATGTGCGTCTGAGCAGTGAGTAGTCTGACCCTGAACACGTTTATACGGGTTCGAACGGAATATTTGTGGCCGAGCATATGGGCTCGGAAGACCCACTTTAAACTCGGTCTTGTGCCACATGTACCTTTTTGTGCGTGGATGGGGGGCTAGTAGATATTGACTAACCGAAATCTTTTTCCGCTAGCTGGTGGACCTCTCTGCATTTGAGCAGGAAGGAACACGGACGAAGCTCTGCCGAAGGGCGGAGTCTCATTCAGGAAGGTAAACAGACCCGAATCCGTTTATGCGGGTTCTACGGGGAATTTTTGGCCGAGCCTACGGCTTCAGATGACTCATGTTAAACTCGGCTTTGTGACACATCTACCCTCGTGAGTGTGTCTGTGGTGGGTAGAAAATAAATAACTAGTGTGGAATTAATATTACTTCTATTGGGCTACGACTGCCATACACAATAGTGTATGAGGTGTACGTCTGATTGATGGGTTGAACGAAAATAGAATTGAATAGAAATCGTATTTGAAAGCAAAGTTCTCCTACATTATATGGTTATTTATCTTACCAATGAACGGTATTCCATTCTTGAATCGCATGTAAGATATAAGCCTCTTAATATCGAAAAGATAGCTCTGAACCCCATGTAGTCAGCATATATTTTCTGCTATTGTTTCAGATATATCAAAAGAATATGTTTTTTTTTGAGATAGACTATCCCATATTTCTGGCCCCACTAATTAAGGTGTGTTTAAATGGTGTTACATATATCCACACCCAAAGACTGCCTCAACATTTATGTTTCATGTTGATCTTTTACCTTATACACTTAAGTTCATATATGTTAATTGTGGAATTTTCGCAACCCTTCATAGCTTCAGTTTAAATGTGTGTAAATGTGATAATGATTGAGTTGTTTTGTATGTCTTATCAAACATGTGCGGGTGAATTAAAGCAAGACATTATGTTTAAATTATAAGAATTTTTTGGGAGAATACAGTGAATTACTGATAAAAGTTTTACTAATTAACCGATAGCTAGACGGATAACAAGTGGATTATTACCTTTACCAAGAGTATATGCGCGTAATTGAATATATATATAAAAAAACTACTGGAATTGGAACTAGGATGGCAATTTCCGAGTCATTATCCTTTACAGCAACAGCACATCCAAGTTTAAAGCACTTGTTATTCCAAAGCGACTACCCATCTAGATACAGTCAAGGCTCAATGTTGCTTAACTATGGCGATCGTCTGAGAACTGGTGTTTCAACGTGAGATGGCCCTAAGCTGCGTATATGTGTATTTGCATGTATACTTGTGAGAATCACATTTTTAATGCACAAACACGCAAGAAATTTGTGCACACTAATTTAACATCATTTACCGATATATTCTATCTCATTTTGCAACTAATATTTACATGAATATGTGTAAAAGAGAGAAAAAGCGAGAGATCGTCAGTATAACGATCTACATCTGAAGACATGTAATTTGTACACGAAGAAAAAAACAAGTTAATAACATTTTATCCAACCTCTCTCGTTATTTTTGGCACGGATTTGCAGTGATAAGCACGAATTTGTATTGATTTTTCAATCAATCGTTCGGAAACCTAATAGACAGCTGACGTTATTGTATCGAAGTAGGGACTTCATTGAGGAAGCGAAAGTTTACAGAAAGAAGTTTTCACAGACCGCTGCTTAGAATCAGCCGTCTGTAATGTTGCTCTGTCCAAAGACGTACAGTAAACTTAATCAGACGCGACAGAGTAAGTTTGAGGTGGCCGATTATAACAGGCTCGTTTTCGTCTTGGTCGAGTAAGAGAAAATTTGCGTTGTCAGTGGAAATGCGTTTAGAGAATTTAGCTTCTTGTTTTACAAAATTCAACAGATTTGAGGCGATGTGGCAAGCAACGATTTACTTTGTGCCAAATCCAAGCTGGTTTTAAGTACAAACGTACCAAATTAAATATCGCCATAAAATAAATATTCGACGTAGTTGGAAAAAATGTGTCGGCGTTCTGTTTCTTGTTTGAACGCAATATACAGACCATATGTGTTTTGTTGTAGGTAAACTATTTATACATGGGCTGTGATGGGTAGCAAGGTCAGTTATCTCCCCTTTCTTATTTTATCCTAACGTTTATTTGATAGATGGGATCAGATTTATTTTCAAGTATTCTAAAGCTATTGAGTAGCAATATATTGGGGTACACTTTTTCTTGCAGAGTCCTGAACAAAACCTTCAACGACAGTGTCCACCGTCGACACCTAAGTCGCCATCGATAAAACATGTATAGATTTGTATCTCCTCTATCTTATATTTTTTGCTATATATTCAGTTTCTTTCCAATTAATTTTTCCTCTACTGGAATAGCGAATTTCCCTCTTGCAGGTTCAGTCTTCAAACTTGACAAGCGTGAGTCTGAAGCCATTTAAGTCTGAAAGACAAAACATTTTCCTAATTCATTGAATTTGACAGGATCTCGACTGCGCATACACCATTGTTTTGTATATTGAAAATGCAGTTTCCAGTCGACATTCCTCCCTAATTAATCATGTATAAGTTTTTGTATTCTTTACGGGTTAATTTCGAATTTCTCAGAGTATGTGTTTCACCATGTCATCTTTATTTCAGGAGAGGTTCCAGTTGCTGTTTTACTGTTTTTCATCCATCTAGATAGCAAACTACTTGTTGCTTTCCTCTTGTCTGTTTTTTTTTAACTTCTTTAACAGCCAACATATTGTGACTAGATAATAGCTAACCATTACGTATCTTTATAAGTCTCCTCATTACATTTACTGACTGTATTTATCACTTCGGGTTTTCTCTTTGCAAAAATGATTATAGCGGAAGTTCATTTGATTCGATTTAGTGCTACTCATAATTATTTTATTCAACGCTATGACCAAGTAAAACATACTATAATTAAGATAATAAAATATTCAATAATAATTATATCAACACAATATTGCTTACTGCCTTATAAGTATATAGTTTAACGTAAAACTTCAAAGATATTTTGATTCTGTTTGAGCTTGGTAAAAACTTACCAATTTCTGAAGTTAAATGATATTAACTTATATTAATAACGAGAATGAATAAAACATTGGGGGATGTTAAAGTAATAAATTATAGTGTGTTATCATATTATTGGCTAGAGAATTTAATGTTTGGAACGATGTTAACGTAATGTATTCCAGTGACAGTGGTGGAACTGTTTATAGAAAAGAAAACGAGGCAGAAAACAAAGTTCAGAAATTGACAGTATGGAAGAATATGAAGTGGATGATGATGAAGAAAACAAATTTAATAAAATTTAAAGAAAATAAGATAATAATAAAACAAATTAAAAATACAGTAAAAAAAAGATAAAATTACATAAGCGATATGATGAAGAATATAACAACAGTAGCAACGAAAATTTAAATGGAATACAGAAATATTTGTAATGTTGAAGAAAATAGATTAAGTAGAAAAATATTGTAACGGAAATAATAAATACATACTATTTGAAAAATGAAAGTTGCATAAGTCAGATACAAGCAAATCGCACAGGCATTGTTATCAAAAAACTTAAAATAAAAGTTTTCATTTAATTGACATGAGCGGACCAAGTGACAAAAACAGCTTTTATCTTTAATAACAAAGATATGATGATGGAAATAAAAAATAACATCTTCACACTGTTACTTTTCTCTTTGAAACATTGGATCTGATAAAGAAGTGAACACAATAGCAAAACACAGCCCTTTATTCTCCATCTCTCGAGGAAGTCCCCAAAATAATTCTAACAAACTTTTAAATGGAAAACGCTTTTAGTTTTTTTGTTTATAAATGTATTTTCTTTAATATAAATAAAATTGGTCTCACGAGTACAGATCACACCTTACAAAGAGCGTTATCAATGTAAAGTAACTGTGATTCTAGGTTAAAAAAATATTTAATGAAAATGCTATAATGCCATTTCTGACTTTAGGTCTCTGCTTGAGTCACGGAATGAAATGAGTATACAACAGAAATAACATTAGATTTGAACACAAACCACTTCGTAAGTACAAAGTACCAATTTGATTTAATCTAAGAATAATCTAATAGAATGTAAATCGATCCTAATTGTTGGAGAAAAGGAACTAAGTGGAGCGTTTATTTTTTTCAATATTGCTGTGTTCTATACAAATAAGTAATGACAATTGAATAGGAGATTTTCCCATTCTCTTGGATAGCGACATGATGTTCTTTTTGTTTTAAAGCTGTTGGGTGTTGTCCTCAGTTTATGGCTTGCGTATTACTTGCGAGAAATTGTTGCGAAAACCACAGGTGTGACTCGGAAAAGAAATCACTAGAGGAAGAATAAAAAGAAAAAAACAACGATAATTGAAAATGAACAAACGACACAGTGAAATTGAGCAGGAAAAATTGTTTCCATGAACGACGTAAATGAAATCCATCTTTCTTAATAAATCGAAGGAAATTATTTAAAAATACAGAAAGGTGAAATAACAAATTGAAAGATTCTGTTTTATAACAAAATAAAAAAGAAAAAAGAAATTTAGAAGTGCCATTAAGAAGCACATGGGAAAATCGATATCGCTTCCAAATATTTTTTATTATGCAAATATATTGACGTGCTAAAAGTTATATGATATCAATATGTAATGAGACAAGCGTCTTCTTCTATGTCTCATGACATTTCAGGAGAAGGCAAATCATGGCTCTCGACGACTTCTTGTTTTGTATCTCTTAGTAAAGTTGTTCTGTTTGCTGCATTTCCTTATTCCTATTCTGTAAATCATTTAGGTTATGCGCTTTTTTCGTCTGTCGCACTTGCCTTCAATATGCCCTGCTAGTGTTACATTTTCCAAATTTTCTTATGTTCCTCAGAACATTCAACTGTCTTTTTTAATACCACGTAATCGTTGCTCTCATGTTTAGTCTATGACGTTCTCAGTATCTTCCTGTAAAACCATATTTCTGTTACCTCACGTCTGCATCTCCTTTCCGTTTGTGATGCGATTGTCCAGCATAGGAGGACGGACAGTACATAGCCGTTGAGAACTCTGTTTCCAATTAGTTTTCCTGATTCTTTATATTTATTTAACTGTTAGAACGGATTGGGTCTTCGGATTTCGGTGCCGTACATTCCATCCCCTGTGAAAACACTTTTAGATATTTTTGTTACTTCAAAATTCTATTAAAATGTTGATTTCATGTTGAAAATGGAAATCCAATTATTAAACAGTGTGTATTATGTCTATCGGTCTGCATGTTCGATAAATCCTAGTAAATAAAATTCCTTCTCTGGCATTTATCGAATATCCGTCACCCTCTTCAAGCGTGATTTACCGCTCGGCCACGAAAAACATCACAGGAAGTTTTGTTCTCTATTTACTTTTCATTGTCCTTATATTTGTTGCCATATTTATCACAACGTTTCGGCGCTTGTACGCTCTGGCTGGAATGTCGAACTCACCCATTTATTTCGCCCGGTAGGGTAGAATGTTCTATTTCCACGTCCCATGTCCAACGGATGTCAGTTATCAGTTATCTCCTGTTAACGCACCGCTCCAAGTTCTCCACTGCCTGAACCAAGTATTGAACTCATGCTCTTTGGGTCCTGTCACTGTCTTCAGCAATCATTTTTAACCAGCGTTCATATTGCAATTTTTGCTATAATTAATGCATATTTTTTTTACCGGAGCTCATATTGCAATTTTCTTTGATATTATCGCTTTTCTTTCGCTCTCCTTATTACTGGTTCCCGTGTTGTATTCATTTCTATGCTTGGTCGGCTCAGGAGATTTTTGTGGCCTAGCATATGTGCGGATTCCTTAAGTCTACGAATTTTCCAATGATGTTTTGTTCTCTTTTGAGGGAAAGCACATTTTCTCGGAAGCATCTCATCTGCTTAGTTCTGCATCTGAATCATAAACAAATCATTGTTATAAGAATCAATAGATAAAAAGGTGATGTTTATTTCAAATATAAAATATCTACCCTAATAATCGAAGTAAAAAAAAGCCGTATTAAAAATAAAATCATTAATTCTTTAAAAAATTTTTCACCCAATATTTAAAACTTTGTACTTATTCAGTTTTAGTATCTACAATTTGTAATTGGCATCTAGGGTTGATACACACACACACACACACACACACACACACACACATATATATATATATATATATATATATATATATATATATATATATATGCCATTGGAGATTGTGTTTATTATTATACTGATCCTTTTCGTTTCTCTAATCAGTTTTTTGATGTTAGGATAAAATTCATCAATAAAGGCGCTGTATTTTTTTCATATCCAAGTACTTTCAGTCTCATTCAAGATCATCCCCAAAGGTGAATTACTAAAACAAAGTTATTGTAACTGTGATAACGTCTGCATTTCGTTGTCTTGTTTTTTAAAAAAAACATACGTGAACGTCGTTATTATTTTTAAATTTTAATTTTTTCCGTTATATTTATAGAATCTTTTGCAAAACAAATATATATTATTATAAGGGAGCTTTTTTCATTATATACATGGTGCAGTATATTGTTGTTATCAATAATTATTTTCCTGTATTGGCAAGTTAGAAAGGGATGTGTTTTGAGATGTGCAATAGAATTTAAATCCGACAAATGAAGTTCAAACCAACATATGTACTTAATTATTTTGTCAGATATACAATCTCCCAAATGATATTTAAATTGATATACAATGTTGGTCTTTTCCAAAACAATATTTGAAAGAGAAAACTTATTGCGTGATTGAGTTAAGAGTTATTGCAGATTTCATCACAATTACATTAAGTTTGTCTTCGTAATTTGCTACATAGGATGATCTGAGGAAAAATCTATCGCGCCTTCCTTGATGAATTTCATGTTAACATCAAGAAAGAATGGAAAGAATCTATATGTCTGTATTATTCCATGAAATATGTTTGAATGAATTTATGCTGCCTAAATACGCACACACAAAAATACGCACACAAACGCGCGCGCGCGCACACACACACACACACACATATATATATATATATATATATATATATATATATATATATATATATATATATATATATGTATATATATATATAAACAAGTTTAGTGAAATAATTTAGACGTATTACGACTATTTATTTTAGTTTTAATCATTTCAAGTGCACGAATTTATTGGCGGCTGTAGAAAACTGATTAAGAAGAAAGATACTTTCAAATAATCCTTATTTTCCGAATTACTTTCAATGTTTTGAATTTATGCTGTTAAATCATAACACATACATAGATATGCCATCTCTGAAGATTGTCGCTGATAAGATTATAAAGTATGTTGCCTAAATATATATGTGTGTGTGCGCGCACGCGTGCGTGTGTGTGTCTGCTGTAATAATAGTTAAATATATGAAAAAGTTTACCCCATTAAATTATTAATAGAATACAGCATTCCCTGACAGGGTATTCCGTCTAAATCAGTCAAGTTTCAACCGAGTAACGTTTCAGTAATTCATCGCACATTTGCATTCGCTGTTTTCCCTCTTCTTTTCTGAGCATTCGTGAATCACATTTGGCATCTTCTTTGCCATGTTTTAACGCTTCCAACTTTGTAATTCGTTGAAACCGACATTCAGCTCCATACAGAGCTTCTTTTTTTATAGTCAGCCATCATGTTGATCAGCAAGTCGAAGACCCTTTAATTTTATTACGTGACAACTTTCAGCCTTACCGCAATGTCGATTATCAAGTTCAGCAAATGTCGATGAATATCGGTTGGTGAATTATTTTTTTCTTCTTCGATTCCATAAACATTTTCGTGTCAGACGCTGTATTGGCAAACACCTGGTAATCTACCATCTGTAACATGGCAAACAGAATTATGACTATCCAGTTTTTAACGCCTTTAAGCATTCTGACAACATCACTTTTTCAGATCGTGAGATAACATTATAATAGATGTAACATTCGAAATGACTCTAGAATATCTAGGGTTAAAAACTTGAATAGAAAATATTATTTGTACTATTTACATAGTTTGGACAATTATACGTGTATATATACATATATATATATATATATATATATATATATATATATATATATATATATATATATATATATATATATGTATATATATATATATATATATTATCATAATAGGTTTCTGTCGTTGCATGGTCTGACATTCTTCAGCGTATTTACGTTGGAATTTCGAACCGATCCCTGTATTTCGTCCACCGATATGACAATAAATATGAGGACAATAGTCCGAACAATGTAAATAGTGTAAATGTTTGCAATACTTCATTTCAGAAATATAGACTTGATATTTTATATAGACAAGACTTGAATTCATATATAAAATATTAATTTATATATATATATATATATATATATATATATATATATATGTGTGTGTGTGTGTGTGTGTGTGTGTGCGTGTATTGAGAGAGAGGGAGAGGGAGACTATATAAAGATACAATGCAGGAAAATTATAGAATAGGATGATATAACAGATTTGTTCTCCCAAAGAGGACATGATTCTTGTCTTAGTACAAGACTGAACATCGAATATGTTTCTGCTGTTATTCTGAATTCTATTTTTTATTAGGGCTGCTTGAAAAAGTCGTAAAACTTATAAGTATAACCACGCACACAGAGACACTCCTGCAAAAAATGTTAATCATATTTGCTAAAAGAATAATCGGATCGAAGCAATCGATGTTTTTTTTTTTTTTTTTTTTTTTTGAAAACGATGAAAACCTTGTGTCTATCACTGACTGGAAAAGTCAAGTTAGTAATCGATCTATCGATTACGATTAAGCGATATGTTTACAAGAAATTGTTTGATATGAGTAGCGATGATTCAGAGAGAAAGAATAGAACGATTTTGAGAAAATACGGATGATTAGAGAGAAAGAAAATAAGGACGAATTTCGCGAATGCTTTTGAAGAAAATATCCATGTGGAAATACATTATAAAAGATGTAGGGGAAAATTATCCTGAAAGAGGCGGACATATTATTTAGAGCATTGAGGTTAAAACTTCAAAGTAGCTACAAGAGAGAAAGACAGGATAAAAAGGCGGAAGCATGTTAAAAGAGATTGTAAGAAATTGGAAATATTTTCATTATTGATACAAAAACATTCGAGAATAAAAGCACGGGCAAACAATGGTTATTATAAATGAAAGATGAAAAATAACGATGTACTAAAGAAAAAGAAAAAAAAGAAAAAGAAATAAAGCATCGATATATAAGTGGTGGCTTGAATACTAAATAAAATGCACAGATATATGCACATGCGCAGTCACTCACATAGCATTAGATAGATAGATAGATAGATAGATAGATAGATAGATAGATAGATAGATAGATAGATAGATGCGGTAACAAAGTAAAACGTTCTGAGTCTATTAAACAATGGTGTAAAAACTCACGATTTTTGAACGAGCTACCTATCAACTGAGAAAAATGCTCAGATATAAGAAAATGTTATATACATGTATCACATACAAACACTGGTTCTATTCCTATCAGGGAAGTTCAGCAATGTCGAAACTAGTCAATACCTTAGTAGGTAACCGCTTTGGAAAACTAGGTGCAATGTTGTGCGAGTGGTGTTATGGATAACATAATGAGAAATCTGGAAGACGACTTCGAATTCCAGTCGAATTCGTTACATTTACCGACGTGCAGAGGTATGAATCGATCCCCCAGTTAAGGGGTAAAATAGGAGAATATGCTGGATCCCATAAACTTGGTTGGTAACCAGTCTGTCGCAGAAAATTACGCCAGCCTACGCCGGGGTTTATTCTACCTAGTCAACCATGATCGCCCAAGTGTGCATCACGCTGGACACCTACGGGGGATATAAGGAACGATTTTGCGTGAATCAATGGCAGAGTGATTAAGAATGAAGTTTAGTCAACAGCTGGATATTGCTTAGGACTGCAAAGATAGAAATTTCGTTGAATCCAATGAAAGCTCATGTCATGAAGACATAATACGCACAGAAAAAACACACTTATGAATTTATATCCAAAGGAATGGTGAATTTATAATGCCTTTTGGAAAAAGGTTTTATTTGAATATTAATATTTTAAACAGCTTTTATTAATATTATTATTATTACAATTTTTATGAATTTTTAATATTTTAGATAGTTTTTTAAAATTTCTAATTTGACATATTTTATTGATGAACCTGTCATCAGTTGCGCTAATTCTTCGGCGAAACAGGCGTTTCATATAATACTCTCACTTCTTACGACAACTTTTATACCATCTAAAATAGTATTTACATATTATTTATAAGTAGGATAACAATAAATAATCCTTGAAAATAGATAACAGGTGAGACTAATAGTTTACAGAATTTTAGATAACATTTACATTCATTGATTCCAGAAAAGAAAACATGTGTTCGCATAAGAGAAAAACATAATAATAATAAAAATAAACAATAGTACTACCTATGTCTATTTCAACTAAACATGTATTAAAGACTTATTGCTCTATTGATATCAAAAATAGATAGATAGAGAGATAGATATCTTGAAGAAATCGGATTTTACTGTATAAACTTTTGTATATATTAAATATCAGTGAAAATTGATGCTGATATTTATTTGAATTTCAGAAAAAAATGTAATTAGAAATATATTTAAAAATAAGAGAAAACTTTAACAAAGAAATGACACGTTTTTCTAAAGATGAGAGAGAGAGAGCAATCAATCTGGAAACAAAGCAGTATAACTCGACTCTACGACGAACGTAAACATTTCTCAACATCTATAACAGAATTGTATTAGCAAAGAGGCAGCCACAAAGTCACTGTATTTTGTGAATGTGCGCATCGTTATTATTTGTTAATTTTTGTGCATATGCACACCATCTGTTGCACCTAATTATAAACAAACTCATCTCAGCAGACGCACGCTCACTCATTAATAATATGTGTGAAGAGGAACCTGTGCTTTATATATATATGTATATATATATATATATATATATATATATATATATATATATATGGTCGTAATCGTGTGTTGTTCTTCTAGAGAAATATGTTTGACAATTGATATTTGCAGTTGGATATTTTGTTTCAAATACATAATGCGTTTTGTAAACTTATACATACGTACATAGGCATATATGCGTGTTACTATGGATGTATACAAACACACACATACACACATATATATATGTGTGTGTGCCTGTGTGAGTGAGTGTGTGTGTGTGTGTGTCTGTGGAAAGTTTCCTCTATAGTTAAATATTATAGAACGTCAGGATATATATATATATATATATATATATATATATATATATATATATATATATATATATATATATATATATATATATATATATATATATACATATTAAGGAATTAATGATTTTACTTTTATACTAACATAAGACTACTTTAAAATTATGTTTTAGTTGATTCGCTTGTTTAAGTAGAAGCCTTGTGGGTGTCTGTAGGTGTGTCTGTATGTCTGTGTTTTTGTGTGTGTGTTTTGTTTTCTCTTACAATAGGAATTTCATGTACCGGCCTGTGCATCCGAGTCTCTTATTGATGAAAATGTGTCCTCCGGCAGTTCCAAACATTAGTTTCCCTTTGCTGAAGTCACACTTCACCACCAGAACTAACCACTCACAACCATGTTCTGCTAACCACTTTTTCCCTTTTTGTTTTGGCTATGATGTTTTTCTTGGTGTGATCAAACGGAGTTAAATGTGGACACAATTTGGAGCCCTGTCGATGGATATATTCCCATATTAAGATTCTAGAATTCAAAAGATTTAAGACAGATCAGTAAGACTGATTTTTTTTGTTTCTTTATCTATGGATCGACATTTTATTTTTGTGTGCCTTTTAATTATTTTGCTTTCATGAATTGATAAATAGAAAACCATTATTATGATGATAAACCATGGTCCATTATGTGCAACTCGAAAGAAACAGTGTCTATTGTACCATGTGATTTAGTCTAATATATATATATATATATATATATAAATATATATATATATATATATATATTAAAAAGAAGAGTTGAGAGGTGCCGTAAACGTTTTAATGTGGATTTATTTAGAAAAAAATATTATGCTTTGTTTTACATAATGTTACACTACACGAGTTTCTGGTCTCATGACCGTCTTCAGGTAAAAGCGGAGATTTCCACATATTTTAAAAAATAATTCATTTTTTCTTTTGTTTTTCAATGTTAAATATTCTCGATATGAGACATTTTCTGTGTTTGTAATCCGAATTTCTTTCTTGAATTGGCAATGAAGAGTTCTGCGCGAAGGGTCATAAAACAATTAAGGCTGGTCCAAGCGAAATGATGAATTACTTATCAGCATTTTATCTTTTAATGTTTTACTGACCCCTGTGTGTTCTTGGATCTGTTTCTATTAGGAAGTACGTGTGTGTGTAGGTGCGTGTGTGTGTGTATGTATGTGTATGTGTGAGTGTGTATACTGGTTGCATGTAGCTTGGGAAGTATGTGTGTGTATGTGTGTGTGTGTGTGTGTGTGTGTATGTACTGATTTCTTGTGGTGGGATGGTGTGTATGTGCGTATGTATGTGTATGCGTGTATATGTACAAATGAGTTTACTAATTCCTCATAATAAAACAGTATATGTATGGAGGGAGAATATACGTACGCATATATACACGCATGCTGACAGAAACACACGAAAATAGAAACAGATCCACAGAGTTGGAGTAGACATCCCATGCTTTAACATGCACATTGCGTCCTGAGAGAGATAGAGAGAGATAAAAATGGAGAGAGAGAGAAATATTAGGTTGGTGCAAAAACAATGACGTAATAATGTCGTTTTTTGACGTTACATCAAAAAACGACATTATTACGTCATTATTTTTGCACCAACCTAATATATCGGAAAATATTTATGTCTTACATTTTTTAATTATGTCGGATATTTAAACACATATAAATTTTAGTTTTCTAAGGTAACAGTTTTTATTTAGCAGTCCCATAGTAACGGAGAGCACATATGTTTCTTTAATAAGTTTTCTTGAATATTCAGGCCGGTAAACAAAAATGAATAAATATACGGTTTAATAAATAATACAAATCAAATATGAGTATGAAATAAAAATAACGTTTAAAGTGATTAAAAACAGATCCATACATAATTAGACTAATTTATAAGAAATTAATACATATTTCTTCCGACATTATTTCTTATTATTACTTCTAGCAATATTCAATATTATGTCACAATTGATTCCTAAACCGGCCAAGCATAGAAATGGAAACCAGTAATATAGAGAAATAGAGAAAAATTAACAGTAACAAATGAGGTGGAAAATTATTAAATATATATATATATATATATATATATATATATATATATATATATATATATATATATATATATACATACATTAAGAAATGGACAAAGTCAGACAATTTATTTATTAAAGACATTTTTATGTTTAACGTTCTTTTTATAGATACAAGTATTTAAGTAAATGCTCTGTTTATAATAAACAGTATTAAATAACATTTACCAGCCTGAATGTCCGAGAAATTTTCATAGAAAATATTCGTCCTTTGACAGGATTCGAAACTGCATCCTATTCGGAACCGTCATTTAGCTTGTGGCCGAGCGGTTAGGCACGTCAAGTTAAATGACGGTTCCGTATATGATGCAGGTTCGAATCCTGTCAAAGGACGAATATTTTCTATGAAATTTTCTCGGACATTCAGGCCGGTAAATGTTATTTAATACTGTTTATTATAAACAGAGCATTTACTTAAATATTTGTATCTATAAAAAGAACGTTAAACATAGAAATGTCTTTTTTTTTATTTATATATATATATATATATATATATATATATATATATATATATATATATATATATATATATATATATATATATATATATATATATATATATATATATATATATATATATGTTGTCCATTCATATACCTCTATGTGAGCACTATAAGTTGCACGAAGCACATCAAAACGGTACTCGATTTCCTGACATATTCGCTGTAGCATAGCTTCATCAATGGTGGCAAAGCCATCCGTGATCTTTTACTTTAGACCAGTGATGTCCCGTATCTTTGTTCGATACATGATTTCATTCAGATAACCTCATAGAATAAGTCCAGATATCTGGTGAATGAGGTGGTCAGGAAATTGGGTCATCACTTCCAGTTCACCGGTCTGGAAATGTTAGGGAGGTTCATTTAACATTACTTCTTTCATCAAAAGTATATTTGAAATAAACAAATGCAATGTGATTGAGAAGTTAAGATATCTCATCAACTGCCTTTGAAATATATTTTTTTTAAATTATAAAGAGACATTATAAACAACACATATATATATATATATATATATATATATATATATATATATATATATATATATATATAATCTTTGGATTTCGTCGGACTTATGCAATTGTGACTCTGAAAAGCTCCTTACTCCAATCACATATTTCCTGCTCCTTTATCAGTCCCCATTTTGGTATTTCTTTTAGAATGCACAGATACAATATTGCCTGAATTGAAAAGACAAAAATTTTTTTTGGTGAAAAGCGGGACATTAAATTTTATAAAAGTAGCTCGGTAATAGACGGTAAAAAGAATGAATGCAAAGTAATGAAAAACAAAAGAACATTGCTTGTGAAGAAAACAAAGGAAAGACGGTAAGAATGAAATTAAGTCCAAGAGGTAGGGAAAAGAAAAGAAATTATATGCGAAAACGGAAGGCTAAAAATAAAACCATAGAGAAGAGTTAGTAAAATAGAAAGAATGTTTAAAGAACGAAAATAGAAAAGAAAAAAAAACTGGAGGAAAAGAAAGAATATATAACCTGGGTGTTTAAGTCATTATAACATAATAGGTAACAAAGCCAGAAAAGAAAAGAAAGGATAGCAAATAATAATGAAAGTAAAGATTGGATAATAAGATAAAATATTTTTTTAAATAAGCAAGTTTAAATGTACCACAGGAATAAATCATTTAGAATAAACATGATAAAAAATGTCTGAAATACACGGGAGTAACCGTCTTCGACGAAAAATAAAAATGGAAAAATAATAAACGCATTATGCAAGAAAGCAAGAATAAAAATATAACTAGTGGTGGCAAACAGAATAGTATATGCAGAGAGAGAGAGAGAGAGAGAGTAAAAGAAATGTTATCAGGAAAAGCGGAGAACTGGAACGTTACAATGGGTCGACGAACGAAATGTGCGGAGGTCGATATATGACCGAAATATTGGCGGCAGCTCGCCTTTTGATGTTTGTTTTTAATCTATATGATTGATTAGCAACTGCAGTATGTGCACAGTCACGCATGCGCAGACTTGTATACAAAAAAGCTAAAAAGGAAAGGAAAACGCGCTCTTTCCTGCAAACGATTACAGAGGCAAACTTAGATGCATGCACACGTACATGTACAGAAGCGTAAATATATTCATTGTTAAGCAAGTACAATCATGTATCAAGGAACATCAACTGCCCCATACACATAATAATACATATCCTATTTTGTACATTCTGTTTATATAAATATAGGTTATACGTATATAAGCATGTGCATACGCATACATATTACATATATTGAATCGGCTGTAGACTCACAAACACACATAGACACCACCATATATATATATATAATTATATATTTATATATATATATATATATAAACATATCCATAAAGCGTTATATATATATATATATATATATATATATATATATATATATATATATATATATGTCTGTGTGTAAGAAAATTGTGTGTATATAAATATATATATATATATATATATATGTCTGTGTGTAAGAAAGTTGTGTGTATATAAATATATATATATATATATATATATATATATAATTATTTATATATTATATGCGCGGTACTTATTAGAAAGCGCTCAATATCAGAGATAGAGCGAACATCCAACCATATATATATATATATATATATATATATATATATATATATATATATATATATATATATATATATATATATCGGCAGCATATCTTCATTCAAATATGTTTCATTGAATAATATAGGTATATTTTTATTCTCATTTTTTTCAGTTGTCTTATCAGGTTCTTGATGTCAATATGAAATTCACTTTAAACCCCAGTAATTTCGATCTTTGCTACTATAATCAGTGGTAATTTATAATGACAGACTAATTGTAACTACAATAAATTTCTGATCAGCTTACTTATATTGAAAAGCTTATTTTGCAAAAAAGATCGTTACCTAGAACGGATAAATTTAAAATTCTAAAACAACCATAACAGAACGCATTCGCGCATGTTTTAAAAATCACTATCAGAACGGAATTCTGATTTCATTACAGTTACAATACGTTTGTCTTCTTAATTTACTCATATATATATATATATATATATATATATATATATATATATATATATATATATATATATATACGTATATATATATACGTATATATATATATATATATATATATATATATATACGTATATATATATATATATATATATATATATATATATGTATGTATGTATCTATATATATATATATATATATAGATAGATATGTATGTATGTATCTATATGGAGAAATCAAATTGGGACACATTCTTTTTGGCAACAGGTTTCGCTTTCGTTAGTTAGGCGTCTTAAGATCAGATTTAAAGACAAATCTCTGTTTTTTCTTTTTCTTTTTGCTTGTCATTCTTATCTGTAGACGCCTACATAACCAATAAGAAATCTATTGCCAATTATGTCTGAGTACTCCTTTTCCTTCCGTTTCTATATTCCTACTAATACTTGTATACGTAAGTGTGTGTGTGTGTACTTGTTTGTGTACATGTAAAATGTACATGTCTGAATACATACTGCTTTGCCAGGACGGACATATCATCCATAAAAAGACAAGCTTTTTATGCAAATACTCTCTAGTTTATATACAAACACGTATGTCTGACACCCCCCACACACACATACATATATATATATATATATATATATATATATATATATATATATATATATATATATATATATATATATATATGTATATATATATATATATATATATATATATATATATATATGAAGGTGGCATCATAATTTCTTCAAATTACAAATAAACTCGTAATGTAGTTTAGGTATAGGTATCAGCTACTGATATACCGGTATATGTTTTTTATTTTTTCCAAAGTTGTATCTCAAGCAATCCGCTCTCCCAACGACAATGAGCATGTCATATAAAACTCACATAAAAACAAATCAATTCCGTCAAATTTTATCATGCAAGTCAGTCATTGTACTCAAAATAAAATTAACCAAACGATAATTATAGAATTTTCAGGAATTATATGCAATTTATCCCTTGATGAATTAGCTCAATATATTTAATAACATTTTCGTAATAAAACTTTTCAAGCTGGTAAATCATGTTTTCTTGATGTGGCAATATTTATAAAACCTCTAGAACTACCGTCATTTATTTTTTGTTCAAGAGAATTGGGAAATACGGTGAGCGGTATAAGTAAGGCTTTTTTTTTCGAAATGAGATTGATAGAACGACGTCGAGGAATTGAGCGGCTATCACGGTCACCAAACCTAAACACTACTCGATTATTTCTTGTAGGTTATACTGTAATGTCTTACAAGCGAAAGCAATTACTGAATTAAAACAAGCAATATTCTGATAAATGTTCTGAAATTAATGCAGAAATGTGTCAAATCCTTTCTAGAATTATTGCGGATAGGTTTCAACGTTGTATAGGACATGGAGAGAATTGTGAATTATTAACTTAAAAGTTTGTTAATCATAGCAAATGACGTTGTTTTGAGGTGACGATATTTATACGTTTTTTTGAATTATGCTCATTTAATTTCATCAATAAATGATAATTAATAAGATGGGCGTTACTTTTGCAGCGACCTGTATAATTTTATCTATATATAACTTGAACAGAAATTGACCGCAGAAGCGTATAAATAATTTTAAAGGTTTGTATGAATTATTTTATTTTTGAGGTTCTCTGACATCTATAAATTTCTCATCCATGCACCCCGAACAACGCTAATAGCTTGCTACTGAAATTTAGGATTTCTCGGTTTTCTTTGAATTGATTTTGATAAACATTTCCCCAAAACTATGGCAACTCAATTGTTAGGTTTTCATTATTCTGTATAACGTCCTTTTATTTCAGATTCGACAGTCTTTAGGTTAGCCACACTAACAGCTTTTGAATGAAAATAACCAACCTAGACATTTTTTGAAGAAAATGAAGGATGATGATATTAAGCATACTTTGAGTATATATTTAACAGAAAACCATAATAATATTACATGATTTATTGGGATAATGTATTATTTGTTGACCTGAACGCCATTTTGACGGATAACTTAAAAAAAAAATAATAATAATTAGTCATGAAATCTATCAAATTTTTGTGGCTACAGGTTTAATTTCCAGTGCTGCAGCCTTTATGGTCGCCCATAGGATATGTTTCGACGTAAATTGGCGTCCATTCGCATAAACATCTTGCTTAGTGATGGACCAAAGATTTTCGATAGGGTTGAAGTCCGGAGAGACAGGTGACCCTGACACAGTGGGACAGATGGAGGTAATGCATGAGTACTTGAGTCCATGGATGTGACAGTGGTATGCGATCGAGGCATGGATCCAAGACCTCATTTAGGAGATTGCAGTTAGCGTCTACGATCAATTTAAAGACTTCAAGGCAACATCATTGGGCCAATGAATATGACGTCAATGGTACCAGCCCACAATATGACTCATCCACACTCTTCTTGACGTTGAAAATGTTGGTGACACTCTTTTCCGAAACAGACCCAAGCATTTACTCAACCATCAAGTCCGTCAAGACTCGCCTTGGTCTCATCAGTGAACGGAACACAACTCATGTCCAACGCCATGGACTTCTGAGCCCAATAATGCCTCAAATTCTTGTGATGGTGCGTTAAAGGAGACAGTTTCAATGGCGCTTGCACGGAAAAAATGGTCCCAAGAATGCTATTTCTGGTGGTTTTCGGTACACGATAAAGTCTAGCAGCGGTGAAAATAGCTTTTTTCTGTTTGTCCAGGTTTCCCATGTGACATTCGGATAATATTCCTTTAATCCGTAGCTGTCGCAGACGTGGAGGTCCCACAATCGAACCGTTTCTTCATTGGCGAAGTATCCCCCAAGATTCATCTAACCGTATCAACATGATGACCTTACTTCTCTGTAATATCATGAAATGAGATGCCTTTAGAATTTTCCTTGATGACGACAGACTTTTCTTCAACGTTGAGGCCTTTTCCCAGTCCCATTGTTCTCAGCAAGGAAGGACGATATGAGCGTGTTTCACTCAAACCTGTCAAATGTGAATAAAAATAAAGGGCGTTACACAAAATAATGAAAACCTAACAATGGTTTTGCAAGCCAGCTTGGAAATCTTTTATCAATTCACAGAAAACTGTCTATTTTCTATAAATACTTTCATGGCAGTTGTTCGACTGAGCTCTTCGCCATAGTACCTAGACTTTATTAATATATGCACGTAGTAAACAGGCAACAAGTTGTCCTTGATATGCAGGAGTCGACTGAGTTCTATGCTAACAGTTTCTTTCTCGCTTGTGGAAATCCCTTCCAGCTCTATGCTTTCCAGTTAAATTTAATCTTCAAAACTTGAAATCAATGTCAATCGCTATTTACTATACTCCTGATTATTCATATTCTTTAATCGCTTCTTAGTGTTCTTTGTGTTTTCTAATTCTTCCTCACCCAGTAAGTCTTTGTGTTACAGTGGCTTTAATGCTTCGACTGGAGTGAAATTGATTACAAATATTATTAATTGATTATATAACTGTAGAGGTTACAATACATGCGACAAACATTACTGACTCTCTTCAGTGTTGTCCCCTAAACGTTCTGTTTGAGCGTTTCCATTTATTATCTAATTTCTACTTTGTATAAGGTCCATCCCAATTATCTCTACGTTCATTCTGAAACATTCCTGTGGAGAGAGAAAAATGATATATTACTTCGTACAATTGTCACCTGTTTATTTGTAAACTCTACTTAAATGTTGTAGTTTTGACGTCTTTAGTTAATGTTCTTCATATTTGCTATTGTTACTTATTATTTTTGCACCAACCTAATACAATGCCATAACATTCATATATTTTATTTTTTGAATAATACACTTTTTGTTTGCACCTTTTCTCAAATTTTTGTAATCTTTGTTAAATTGTTTCAATTTATTTTATATTGTTCTGTCTAAACTTGTTGCTAATTCGGAAGATCTTTTCCCCATCACATTGCGATAACTTTTCTTTTTTGAGATTATAAAAATGCTTAAAAATATTGACATATTTAAAATTAAATTAATATAAATAGCTCTATTTTTTTACATTTTTATTCATTCTCGGGTTGTATAATAAATTCTCAATCTACCAAATAATCTATTGAAAATAATTCTGCGACAGTATAAGTCTATTAATTTCTAGGATGAGGGTGTTTCATTATTTACATTATATATATTTGGACTAGTATCCTCCTTTTGTTGTTCTTATCACGAAGCTTTCAGCTATTTTGCCCTCTAGCCTTCATCAAGTGTATAATGGTCTGGGTTACCAACAGGTAATTCTGAAGTGAACACTGTATCTAATCTACAGGCATTCATTGTTCTCGTTTCGTTGCTATGTCCACAGATATATATGTCGTATAGATTGTTTTAATTTTTAGTGCTAGTCAGTTATTGCTCGCCCGTCACACTGAGTCGAAGTACATACTGCTCGATCCAAGGACTGTACACACAATTATAATGTGACCAAATTTAAAAAAAAATACAAACAAACAAACGATTTAATTCGCTAGACTATTTTCCCGTAGGTAACAATTTGATGTATATCTTGAATATTTTTTGAAAGTATTGAAAATATTTACATTTTTTTTTTATTTCAAACGTACTGACTGGATGATCAAATCTCTCTCTCTCTCTCTCTCTCTCTCTCTCTCTATATATATATATATATATATATATATATATATATATATATATATATATATATATATATATATATATATATATATTCACAGCTCCTGAAATAGTATTATCATTTTAACTTTGAAAAACTTAACAGACTTGATTACTCATAGAGCGTTCCATATATCTGGTCTTGAGCCAGGAAGAAAGCGGTTTAAAAATATCTTTTAGCACATACGGATATACTTACTTATATATATCTAGGCTTACACCGGCACATTATATGTGCATATTCACGAACGCTATCACATCGATATTAAAACAACTAGTTTTGTGGTGAATGGGGGTATTAAGAGTGTTTATTTTTCAACAAGTTCGCTGAAAATATTTTCAAACCATGTATGAATTTCGCGTCAAGATTCGTTACAATATATTGCCTAGAAATAATGTTTGTGTATTTAACCCATTCTAAACTGAAATGAAAAGTGAATATATAGCGTTATAGTATTTCATGAATACTTTACAGCAATCATGGAAATAACACTTAATTTCTCACAGAAATACTTATTAGTAAATATGACAATAAATATACGCCTATACTGTTGTATTATTTCATTTCTTTAAAAATATATAAACACAAAAATTATACTAAGTGGAAAATCAGTTATCACTTTTTCTGTATGTACGAACATGTCTGCATCAATGCGTCTTTACTCATGAGGCCGACGAAAATATGGGCATCAGTAGCTAAATTCTCTTACCCAAAGATAATAATAAAAAAAAAAGAAAATCCCATTAAGTAAATGTATGTGCAGTTTGAATATGGGATGTGGCTTAGTTAACACGAGAGAATACACTTTTAGTATTGTCTCTCTAAATATATTTTGTTTACATATACGTGTAGGTGTTTTGTAAATCCTCAACCAGAGAGTACAGAAATAGGATGAAATCACGCTGGAGATTATATATCAATTGACAATGTATTTAGAATGAATTATATACTATCCATCTTTACGCATACATAACACATAATATGTGAACAGGCACAATTCACAATTACAAATTGATTTCTTTCAGAACTATCTCTTTTACTATTTAAGTAGAGCATTGATGTAAATAAAATTCTAACAATCATCTTAAATAATATAAGTATAGAGAAGGATAAGATACTTTGAATAAGTAAGTTAAAACAGCAACCAGCGTAGGTCCATATCAGATTGAAAAACCGGTTCTCGTAAGATCACTGAAATTAAGCAATCCCGAGCCTGATCAGTAACTAGATGAGTGACGTGCTTGGAAATACCACGTGCTGTAAGTTTGTATGTGCAGATGGTAGAATGGATAACGGATCGGAAATCCAAGTCGGAAGCAATGTTCCAATTCTATGTTTGTTATATTCTCTTATGGGAAAGGTATGAATTCACAACCAGCTCTCGGTTAATTAGTACGACTAGTAGCAGTGAATAATTGTAAACCCTAAAACACATTTTTACAAGCTAACAATATTTCTGGATTTAAATAACCTGCAAAGGTTGTTAAGTCTTAAAAAAAACTAATTCATCTGAGAAGCATCACACGTTACACATTTGACCATGAATAAATATTATTTAGACCGTCAAATTTCATATGTTGTTGTTTATGTAGAAATCTAGGTATGTTAAAATCAATATATGCTTATAAAGAATCCCACCTTTATATTTGGATTATTATGAAATAATTTACTTCAGTCTTTTTTTTTTTTTTTTTTTTTCGTATATACAGATGAATTGCCAGAATCTACGCACATTTGGTTCTGGAAATTGATCAGCAGCGTCTATATTAAGTTAATTCTTCCAGCATATATTATCTTTGGAATAATTAAGCTATGCTAAATACAGTTAAAATCAAAAGAAATACATTTAATTTTAGTATCTATTCACATCATAATAAGAATATAATAATTTGGAGTAAGTCTTCATGTTTTATTATTAGACACATATATAAATAATACTAAAGAAAAGAATAACATTTTAATGTGTAAGAATCAAATCAATAAACGGTGAGCTGTGAGTTTCATAACAATTTGATCATTTCTCTGATATCGTTTTCCAAGACCTGAATTTATTAAATGTATAAAATTTTGCAGAATTGTGATTTAAGATAGAAATTGTTAGATAGATAGATAGATAAATAGATAGATAGAAAAGCACGTAAAAAGATAGATAGATAGAAAAGTACGTATTGAGCATCGCATATTAAAATAGGTAGATAAAAAGATAGCACATATAGAGATGAATATATATATATATATATATATATATATAGAGAGAGAGAGAGAGAGAGAGAGAGGGATAGAGAGAGAAAGAGAGAAGCAGATATTAAGATAGATAGAAGCAGATATTACGATAGATAGATAGGTAGATAGATAGATAGATAAGCACATATTGAGGATCACATATTAAAATAGGTAGATAGAAAGAAAAGCACATATAGAGATGAATATATATATATATATATATATATATATATATATATATATATATATATATATATATATATATATATATATATATATATATATATATATATATATATATGAAGAAAAATATACGGAAAAAACAAACAAAAATCCTTATATGCAATTATGCTGTTTTAATGTTAATATGTCAACGTCGGACGTTTCGGTCCAATAAACCATCTTCAGGACATATTCATAAAATAGTTAACATTATCAATTCAACATGACAAAGACGATGGACACAAGAAAAAGACTTATCCAAACAGATAACTGAAAGTTTTATATGATCAGCTTTCCGTTTAATCATGGTCACGTTGTCGTCACGTGGGCGACGCTGTGAAAACGTATTCCTAAATTTGAGTATTTTGAATAAAAAATGAAAAGAATTCTATTTTGATCTAAAATTTATATGTACGTTTGTCGAGCATTAATCTCGCTAGAAAACGGGATATACTAAAGAAGCCAGGTCTAGTATTCACCGTGCGTGAGAAGGATATTATGCCTATTTCATAAATCCTCCTAAGATTTTTATTATGAAAATATTTTAAAATCTTCACGGAATCAAAATCGAAATTATGATCTCCTTTAGTTGTGTGTACAAATATATATATATATGTAGATATATATATATATATATATATATATATATATATATATATATATATATATATATATGTATGTATGTATATATATATATATATATATATATATACAGAGAGAGAGAGAGAGAGAGAGAGAGAGAAGCAGATATTAAAATATTAGGTTGGTGCAAAAATAACGTCGTTTTCTCACATAGTAACATATATGAGAAAACGACATCATTTTTGCACCAACCTAATAGATAGAAGCAGATAGATAGATAGATAGATAGATAGATAGATAGATAGATAGAAAAGAACATATTGAAATAGATCGATAGAAGACTGAGTAATATATATTGCATATTTAGATCGATCCAATGAGAGAGAAAGAGAATGAATCGACGAATAATAGATTGATGCCAATTCAAGGCCAAAGTCTAAGTTGATAAAATGAATGACTTAATTTAACAGGAAAACATATATTTTTACTGTCTAACAATGATTTATGTAAGGAAAGAAGAAATGGAGTCACTGAATGTCTAATAAGTAGAATATATACCCAAAGCGAGCATGGAGTTGATGAGAAAAGAGGAGAAAACGATCACTCGATGAACACGAAGAAAGAGATAATTATAAAAAAGAGAAATTAGAGAAGGAAGAATATAGAAAAAAGTTAAGTATGTGAGGACAATAAGCAAGTGATTATCGATTGACTCGTCGATAGCTCGCTAGATGCAGAGATGTTCGCGCTTCGTTGAATTAACAGAGGCATAAAACTTATGCATGATATAGACAACTGGTTTTCCGCTTTAGGTTGTACTAGCCAGATATTCACTTACACTATTGTATGGTAGATACGCAAACACTCATCAGTACATTGAGTGTTTTTTTGTTTTTTTTGTTTTTTTTACGCAGTGAGACTATGGAAATGGGATAGGTGTAGTGGAAACTGCGAGGGTGGGTAAGGATATCGATTTCATAATGCCACATAATCTACGTTTCCTATCCCTTTACTTGTCCATTTTCTAATCTAATCATTTTTTATACCTTCGATATTAGTTTTAACATGTAAGCTGCCGTACAGAGAGATAAAGAGGATAAATGTGGATATAAAATATTACGTGATGTTTTCCAAACTGTTTATCAATATATATCTGTGCGTGTGAGGTTGTAGTGTGTTTGTATGTGCATGTGTTTGTGTGTGTGTTTGAACTTGCCAGAAAGATGAGATGATACTTTTTATGACTATATATAAATAAATTAGAATAATATAGACAGATAGAAAATGATGTGTACTTTTTGAAAGGCTGTAAATTTCCAGTCCGAAGAGATTGCAGTTATTCTTAAAATACGACATTTTTTTTTAAATTTCTAATAATAAATTATACCAAACGGTCAAAACCACGGGAATTATTAGTTATTCCTGACTTTGGGTGTTCACTCCTGTTTTGTGTTGAGGATTGACTGACATAAATCCATTCACATATCTAGCACCTTACTCAGTACCATGACATGGATCTGTCCAATATCCGCCCTACTTGCGATGTCTTATTTCTCTCCGGTATCGGTTCTCATGATAGCAGAAAAGTTCTCCATGTTGCCTATTACGATGCAGGCAATTCTAAACATTATATTTAATATCCTTCTCTGTTCACGGGCAAAGTCCCGCTATTTTCCTAAATTCTCAATCTCTATATACATCACCGGCACAATGACAGTTATCTTATAATTGATTCTTATCTCCTTACAATAATCAGCTGCATTTCTTCTTGTTTGGGAGAGTTATGGCAAAAGTCACAGATAACCTATTTTGCCTTTTGCTGATAGAAAGCAAAAATGATATTTGGCCTGATGGAGCACTATTAATTTCGCCTGAGGGTGAGCAATGTATTTCACCATTTTGGTCTACCGTTTTACACTGAATTTTTACGTCTGCTACTACGTAAGGTAGTTCATTTTGTCGTGACAGACATTTCGTCTCATCAGATTCTATCTAACGCATTTATATATCGACCATTTATCCACATATTGAATATTGCTACTATATCTTGTCCGATGTTCCTGCTACATATTTAAAAATTCTCGACAATATTCAAGGAAGGATCTGTAACGTAATCATTCCTTTAAACTTCAATCACTTACCCACCGCTCTGACTTGTTTTTATAGCTCTTTTCTATAAATATTTCTATGGCAATTGTTCCAATGAGCTTTGATCTTTGATTTTCCGACTCTATGATTTTGTTTTACTGGTGAATTCGTGGGAAATAAAGAATCATTATTACGTAATCTCTATCTATAAAAGGCAGGATGTGTGTGTGTGTGTGTGTGTGTGTGTGTGTGTGTGTGTGTAACGAATGCACAGCCGCAATTTTCGACGGATTTGCACCAAGATTTACATGCAGATGCTCCAAGTTAGAGAAAAGATCAAGACCCACTTTGCATTTCCCAACTCCCATCGATAGTGGATATAATCAATTTTTTCATGCTTCTTCGGCGCTTTTCATGCAGTTTGCGGCCATTTTCTACTGGCCAGAGTGAGAGCCTATAGCTGGCTGCCACGAATAGGCACGAAGATTCTGTTGACCAGCATGAGAGCCAACAGATGACTGACACGAATGTAAACTAGCAAAAATCGATAGCTGCATTCGTCACAAGTGGGGAAAATTTAAATCTGCATGGCATTTTACTTCATTTGGCTCATTCGCTTGCTTAAATTTAACGTTGATTCTGATTCTGCAGAAGTGGGATAGTTGTGAAAAAGTATTTGTTGTTAACATTCTTTTTTCATTCGGTTTTTCCAGTTACGAGTCCTTTTCTAAAGCTGATCGTTTTGTGCTCATTTTGTTTAGTTCTTTTTTCGTAACAGATTTAATGTTTACTAAAGAGCTTAGAAAAAATTCGCAGTGTGAGATAGGCAAAAAGTAAGGCATGTAGTAACATCAGCACGGCAAAGCGCACCCCTTTAAAGGCAAGGAAGAGCAAAAATATTTGAAGTCAAGTGATAGCGATTGCTGTATGAGTCGTACGATTTTTGAATCAAGTACGGGCGACGCCGGGCCATGCTGCTAGTTTTATCTAAATTTATTTTATAATTACGACCACATCACCATATATATTCGTGACAAAATTAATTCTGAAAATATCACTAAATGTTTTAGTTGAATCAATATTTTCATATTACTATTATTTTATAAAGCATACAAGTAAAAGTTAATAAAAGTAGAGTGCTATATGCAATTTTTCCCCACATACATTCCGTTATATAGAAATATGCGTGACTCCAACATTTAAAAAGCCACTTAAAATGAAAGTATAACCCTCAATATTATCTGGGCATACGGCATAAAATAAAATGCCATGTCACCAATCTATGGTGATATGGCAATCAAAGTTCTCATGAAGGAAAGGAGAACTATTCAATTAGTGTTTATTCACTCGATTATTATCGTTAAGTAAATATGTTGCTTTGGGTTTTTTCTATGAATAGGTATTCTTTTTCTCACGAGGATTTGAGAGGTAATTTGGCCTTTTCCTCACAGATGTGTCGCTTATCTATCTTTTTTTTTTATTCGGTTGTTCCAAGTGTGCACATACTGAGCGTGGCAGAGCTGGGCAATTATTAAATATTGAAGGCAGCCGCTAACATACAGTGTGGCATGAATCTGTGCCTGGTGACGAGTATGTAACATTCGAGAACAACACACTGATACACCTTGGTTCTCTGACGTGACACCGAGTGCATATTTTGCTATCATCTGCACTGAACCCAGTATAGATTGGGGTCATTGCAGATCAACTTCTCTTCGGACATATGTTTCTTATTTTCATTAAATTCGATTCAAGTCATCTAGTGATTCATTGTGTGAATCACATACATCACTTCAAAATCTTGCGAATGTGGACAGAAAAAATGCTATAATATTTTACTGAATATTTTTCTGAAGAAAATGATTTATAGAATGAAATATGTTAAAGCCGAAAGAGAGATGAAGTCAGAAACATAAAATAAAACTCTATATAGACAAACAACGATAAACAAATGAGAAGGAAAAACAACCGCAAACGTAAAAAGAACTGATGAAATAAAAAAAAAAAACGATTGAAAAATGAACGGGACCGATAGCTGTAATAGAAAACATAAATCAGTAGCTCTTATCTAAAGAAGATAGTCTTGAGAGCTACTGACAGATAATTGAGAAAGACATAGCAGAGAGAAGATTCTTGAGAAAGAAAAAATGCAGACATGTGAACTGAAAAAAAAAACAAGTAAACTAGATCACATAGAGAGAAACATATGTATATATATATATATATATATATATATATATATATATATATATATATATATATATATATATCATAATATAATATAATATAATATAATATATATATATATATATATATATATATATATATATATATATATATATATATATTATATTATATATGGCAGATTATGATATTCAGGAAAGACCACAATCGAAAGACTGAAGTATAAAAGAATTGCATGGGACCTAAGCGGTGGAGAGATTGATGTATTACTTGATTGAGAAATTAGAAATCGCCCTTGCATGGTGAAATCTGATAATTCTTATTTACACATGAAATACAAAGAAAATAATTCAACAAAATACTACTTATAAGAGAAATCATCGAGTTGATAAAAATAACAGGAGAAAAGCCCTCCAAAGAAAATGTATATAATCTGTGTTAGTCTTTGGTGTCTCATATAAGTGTCTGTAATAATTGGAGTCGAATGTTAATCAAACGAGAGTTTTATTAAATTTGAGGTTTGAAAATCCTTAAAAGAATAAAAATTCGAAATTAATAAACGGGGTACTCTAATAAGCTTAATAGGGTTGGAAAATTTTCTTGAGAAATGTCTTCCCATCTACTTAGCCCCTAAGATTACATGTAATAACAAAAATTCTGTTCTTTCATAGAATGTGTAAATTTCTGCGTATCATTAAACCTTACTCGTCTTACGTATGGCGATAATTTTATGGCGTCAACTAAAATAAAATTGCGTGCAAATTATTTAAATTTCAGCATTAAATATCCCATAGATGTTGATATGTCTCTACAAGAAATCAAAAAAAGCAGCATCAAAATTTACACATATATAATTTATGGCGACAAGCTAGAATTGTAAATCAGGAAATGTTGACGTATTATACTGAGCGTTGAAAAACTGATTTTTTTTTATTGACCGTTTATTGGCTAAACCGACCGAAACATTTTGGAAATTAAAGATCATACTGTAACTTTGATTGTTAAGGCGCTGAAATAAAAAAAAAAGAAAGAAAGAAAAAGAAATGAAAGAATTGAGAATCCGCAGAAGAAGAATTATATCCACGCAGGAAGAAAAAAAAGGTCTAATAAATCAGTTAAAATAACAAATTACTTTCGGTCTAACTCTAGTGAATGTAACCGGATGATTCTGGATTTTAAACTAAACCGTTCCTTATCAGATTATCTGTTGAATATGAAGATAGCGTTCATACAAGGCATTAATAGAGAATTCGGCAAATTTACCAAAGTTGATGGCAAGTTGATCTGGAAAAAGTAATATCATAAAAATTGAAATTATAAAAACAAGAATTACTGAAATAAGCAAACTACAGAAGAATCAAATTGATTTATGATGATTCTTCTGTCAGCCATTGTCATCAAATACTATTGTTCTGAAGATGTGTTTCTAAAATTATAACACTTTATATCTAAACATATACAATAAATCTGTTTGTACATTTCCGAACGGGAGCGTAAATATTGCAATTCCCCGTTGACATTTTCTACCAAAAATCTCGCGGCAGATAAAGATTTATATGCAAATTCCCGGTAACAGAGATGAACAAAGAAATCTACGTTACTTGTTCATATGTAAGGAAAAATGAATTATATAGCACCGTTGATATCATCGACCTCCCAATGCATATAATGTTACTGAAATCGCAAAGAATGCACCTAAATATGGCTGGCTGGAGAGGGGATGATAGATACAATAAAACATAAGATAAAAGTCATCGCTATCTTCATCACAATGGAAACATTCAACTATTTAGAAAAGACTCTCTTCAATAGACTTAAAAATAGATTTCCTCAAAGGACTAATATATACAATTTAAATACAAATATTTTCTGCAACCATCGTTTAGGTCTCTTTGAAATGCTGATTTTTTTTATGCTTGTTACAGAGGACACAGCAAAACATGAATATCTTTTTCACGGCTGTAGCTAAGATATTCCATTTCTTAAATGATTGTTCCTTTTATACAATTTGATTAATTTTCCTTAACGTGTTGGCAGTCATTAGTTTTCCTGTTTCTCTCATATAATTCTCTTCATATAGGTTTTACGGGAATTTGATCTGTTTTCTCTCATTCCCCCGTAGACTCGCTAAGGACTGCGCGAACACATTAAGCATTGATACTGTGGTTTCCATAGCAATTATTAGGTTTTTACTCGATGGGGTAGATAGCCCCAGACCCAACCGGTTTTTCTTTCTAAGACTGGTTAACGATTACGGTTAAAGCAACTAGATGATGAAGGGAGATTCATGCCCTTCCTTAGAGTATTTGCGTGTAAGAAAATGCAATGAACACCGCTGGAATTCGCACTCGGCTCTCCGTTGTCTCATTCCTATCCGCGATCCATTACATCACCCGCACATCCCATTGAATCTATGGGGTTAGCTACTTAAAGCCAGCTTGCTAATTTCAATTTTTAAAGAATGATCCAAAAGCATTGTCAATTTTTTATATGTCCTGCAAGTAAAAACTCATTCATAAAACGCTTAACATATTTATGACCGTTGGTGCAAAACATATACTGATATCATGATAGCAGAGGGTGTTTCTAGTGGAAGAAATCAATATTTTGCCCGCAACATATGAGACTAGTGTTGAATTTAGAATTATCCTTTTTCTAGACTGGTTGCCACTCAAGATAAAAGCGTCCAGTCTACCGTGCTATTTAAGCCATACCTAAGGAAAGATGAATTTTCTAGAAACATTAGCAATATTCGAAAAGGATTTGAACTCTGATCAGTGGGTTCACTTCAGGTGACGATAACATTTACAATACCGGCGCATCCTAATTTACATACATAAAGATCATAAAATGTGAAGTGAAAACAGATTAATAGGAATTATAAGGATGTGCAAATGAACTTGTCCTTATTCCTATCGTCGCATATGGAAATGTGCTAACTTGAGATTTTCTGCTGAAATGCTTGATATTCCATATGAGAATTACAATTAAGTAAATCAATATATATATATATATATATATATATATATATATATATATATATATACACACATTTATATATATATATATATATATATATATATATATATATATATATATATATAGGCACCGCGACGTGGTGTAATGGCTAGAAAGCTTGTCTCGCTAGCACAATTACGACTGAGTAGTGTGTATATATATATATATATATATATATATATATATATATATATATATATATATATATATATACAGACAGAGAGAGAGAGAGAGAGAGAGAGAGAACTGCAAGAATCCTGTTGAAGATTTTTAAATGTTATTTGTAATTTAAATTCGGTCTGGCACAAGAGACACATGCGTATCATGTGATTCAATTGAAAAAAAAAAATACGAAGCGGTGTGAATCAAATTAAATTCATTTAAGAAGTATTTTTTAAGAGAAATGAATCTACGGTAGCTCCAATACATACTCCAGATAGTAAAACAGCCTTTGAATTCAGTATCATACCAGAGCATCAGAAAAGCCAGATGCATCATAGGGTAAACTGGAAAGTGACCTCATAAACACCGGGTTCAGATGATTGCTTTCCATATCATGCCTCGCCTCGGCATTTAAACAATTGGTCAACCGACGATACATTGACAACATGAATGACAGAAAGTTATATAAGCACCCCACATGAAAGCGAATTCAGCGTGTATTTCATATTGTGACATAATGATAATCCACGTTCGAAAAAAGCCCCGAACAGACAATTTTATATTAATCGGTAGTTTAATAAGCTATTATTTCAATTATTAGAGATTGAGTTTCCCTTTCTAATTGGTAACGATAGCATTATAGATGTGAATATCGAACTCATGATATTCGGCAGTTCGGCTCCGCTTGTTTAATAATTTTTTAACAGTAGGTACCCACTACAAACTTACAATCAGTGTCCTATAGAACACACTTTATACACAATGTGAAGGCGACATAGGAAGACATAGAATCTAAGTCTTCTATGCAATGGTTCTCTTCGGTAGTGCTGACAAACCAGTGTGTTAATGATATGGCATCGCAAGTTACGAGGAAAATATCAATGAAATTACTTTCTTCTATTGAATTTTGGTCTACGATGTCCAAGGGTAGACTACAGAGATCACAATGCATAATTTCAATGGTATAGCAATATCTAGATTTTCTTTACCCTATATGAAAGCAAATAAAAGACCTCCTATTAATTTCTCCTGCATGTGGGTGCTCCTCGATAATGAGGTCTGCTTGAATAAATAATGTTAGGCAGCCATGGCCGCCTGCAAGATTATATAAAATGAAAATAATAAACGCGAAAGAATAAAGATAAAGAAAAATGTAACGAAATAGAATAAAATGAATTAAAACATTAAATTTTTTGAGTGATCCGTGAATAAATAAAAGTAAAGTTGAATCATTGGGTAATATTTGAGACGAACACAGAACGATAGAGAAAGAGAATGTAAAAGATTAATATAAAAATAAGAATGGACAGTGTTGATATAGGAAAGAAATAAGCGAAATTCAAACAGAGAACAGAGCAGAAGAAAAAGTATTAAATGCAAATGATAAGTAAATTGTCAATACTGTGAATATTTAAAATATATGCTTAAAGAAAAGAGATGAGAAAGATTAAGCAAATGAAAAGAAGAGGAACATAGAAAAAGAAAAAAGAGCAATGATAGATTATGAGAAAAAAAACAATTCGCAAACGCAGAAAAGAAACAATAATTCGACATACAATTAAGACGTTAAGATATGAAAAGTTTCCGACCGACATTAAATTTCGCAGATAAACTGCTTGAAAGTATCCAATAAATACAGCGGTTCCTCGATAATAAAAATCGTTTTAACCGTGATTTAATTTATTCATTTTAATGGGAATCGATCCAAATTGGCCGCAAACTTAACCCGTTTAGATTTTAAACATTCTTTAATTACTGCTGCTCTAGTTTTCTTATTCAAAACGTATCTTACAAAATTATGCACGCCTGCATTATTATGCACATGAAATACCATTAATTAGTTTTTTACCTAGTTTTTTTAGACTTTATCAATATGTCACAATATATATATATATATGTGTGTGTGTGTGTGTGTGTGTGCGTGAGCGCATTAGGTTTATTGGAGCACCAGGAATTATTTTAAACATGTTTTGTTGAATAATATCGAGAGGCTCTCTCCATTTTTATAAACTTTTTCAAATTACCGAATTAGTTGTTTTATGTATAATGGGTAAATTTACCAAAGTTCATTTTTGTGTCAGAAAATCATGCAACGGATTATCCCAAGCCCTCTGGTTCATATGGGTAGAAGAAACTATTCTAAAACCTTCGAAAGTGGGTCAGCATGAAATCAGAAATAATTGTCGCGGGTTTGAGTATGACAGTTATGTTCCGTTCGTGATACACGCGTCGGCGACCATTTATCATACATGATTGACGAGGCAGATTTTTTTCCCGAAGTAGGTTGCCCTTTCTTTCTTCGGTAGATCAGTTGCCATCCAAGGCTACAGAACCCGGTCTTTCCTGCTATTTACCAATAGCTGGGGAAGAAGTAGATAATCCATACGTTTCCCAAGGGTATTAGCACTTAAGTGAATGTAATAGATTCGAGTGGAATTCAAACTCGTCTATCCGATTCCTTAATCTGAACCGCTATCTATTAGTCCGCCGTCCACGTTAAAATAATTGAACAGGTAAGTTAATGCGCTCTCTCCTCGAAACTGTACCTCAGATCTTCTTAGCATATTTGTTGTATAAACCGCAGATGGACAATGTGGGTTGATCTAGTGTCTGTAATATGCTTTATCAATATGTCACATTCATTTATTCTACATTCAACACCATCACATGATAAGACAGCAGAAGTGTTGAAAGAAATTGGCTATTTTTGTAGTGATTTTATAACATATTTCTGTTATAATTTTCGAATAAATAATTATATATGTGTGTGTGTGTGTTTGTGCTTGTGTGTTTGTTCTTGTGTGTGTGTGTGTGTGTGTGCTTGTGCGTGTATCTCTGTATATCTGTGTCTGTGTCCTTGACGTATGTGGATGTGTTAGGAATCGAGTAACCATCCATTATCTATCTATCTTTCTATCTATCTATCTATCTATCTATCTATCTATCTATCTCTCTCTCTCTATATATATATATATATATATATATATATATATATGTATGTATATATATATATATATATATATATATATATATATATATATATATATATATATAATTTATGTATTTAGGCAGCAATTCTTTCATGCACATTTCATTAAATAAGAAAGTATCAAAAACATATTTAAACTAAATATATAAATAAATTAGTTAATTAATAGAAAGTGCCTGAACGAATATCTTGCTTGCAAAATAAAAAACAACAACAGATATCAAGAAAGATTTGCGTAAAACGAACACTCCGTATGTTTATCTATTTATAACAATTTCTTTATTCCAGAAGAAAGCACTATGCAAATATTATAGTGAAATATCCCATAAAATAATTGAAATGAGTCAGTGATCAAAGCCACCTGTTTTTGCATCTGTCAATTGTTACATGGCAGATGTCTTTTCCCAAGGACATTTATCGCAATCGATATGCATAAATTGAATAGTAGAAATCGCTATTGATAGACTCTAAAGATAATAAAGCGATGGTACCGAAAAACGGATAACAATAAAAAGTTGCCTAATGTATGTACTTCCATTTTGACAAAGTGATTTTCCTGTAATCATTCTCTCTTTTGTACATAGAGAGCTATCAACCGTTTGATAGCTGGTCACTGCCAAAAGAATATTTTCATTTACAATCTGTGTAACTTAGTAAAGTCAGAGCATTTACTATGCCGATAATTGCAAGATTCACAATAGTTTCATTTGCTGTATTCTCTCTTTTTTGCTTCTCTCTTTTTTCCTTCTCTCTTTTTCCTTCTCTCTTTTCTTTTTCTCTCTCTCTATCTATCTATCTATCTATATATATATATATATATATATATATATATATATATATATATATATATAATTTTACCCATGTTTCTCTCGTTTTTACCTTTGTTTGGAGCCTTGCTTCGTAGATACTCGTTTCAAAATTCTGCAAGCATTTTACCCGTGCGTATGGCATAGTACGTGTAGAAACTTGGATCATCTTTTTTACATGTTCCCATGTAAAAAACGGAGAAAAAAATTATTTATCAGTCATGATTATTTTACCTGAATCTTCAACACAATGGTGTAAGCGTGGAGGTAGTAAACAGTAGCTTTATTCAAGTTAATGAATGTTCAAGAATTTTATTCAAGGTTATTCATGGCCAGTTATTCCTGAAATATAAAACTGATAATAAATTTGCCACTATTTTGGGGTACCCTTTAGTTGAAATTCTGACTAATCTAGTTCACATTCCGAAAGATACATTTAGGCATATATGAATTGAGCTTCTCTCCTCTAATGATATGGCAGATATAGCCGGGTAGACAAATTATCCCACCACCGCTTGTTTGGCAAGTAGTCTAGTAAAAAAAAAACAAAAAAAAAAATCAAATACAGAAAAGTTTTGCTTATGGGGCTGACAACTCCATCCCGTAAAAAAGTGGACCTACTACAGAAACTACAACTTCAAAACTATACTCTAGATAGGATGGGAAGGACACGTCTCTCGATTCCTCTCTCGATCTCATTCGTCTGAACAAACAACTTTTTTCTCCGCAATCTATCGCTATGCCTTTATTTATGTTCCATTTGTTTGATAGTAAATTAATGTTCATCCTTATTTTTCTCCCTCACTATTAATTTGTAATTAGCATTTTCCTTCTTTTTTTCTTCATATTACAATGCAGTATTTCAGTTTTATGCTTCTCTTTGACATTCAATATTTGCAATTTTAATTGTTAAACATTTCAAATTGTTTTTATGTTCATGAAGTCTGATTAATTGGCGCTCTCCAATCTCTCTAAATTTCCACTATTTTCATCAAGATTTCTTCAACAGCATAATATTTTTTTGCCTTTTAAATTTTTCATGTTATATTTTGTTCATAATTTTCATTGTTATCTCTTTCTGAGATCAAACAAATCTTACATAGATCCCTTAGTAAGGTGTGCGCTGTACTCGTGAGTAAAATCTTTGTATTTCTTTCAGATATGAAATACTAGAAATTCCTTCAATTAGTCTATTGGAAATTTTTCCAATCAATCCGAGGGGTCCAACTACAACTGCATTTGTTGATGTTCTCATGTGCCACATTTTTAGATTTCGATTTTCAAGGTCCTTTTATTTTGATAGTTTTTGAAGATCTTCGAAGATACATTGGAGTTTGCATCTCATTTTGTTTTTGCGGTCTCTGATTACGACGTCGGTCCGATTACTTTTGATTGTTCTGACTTTGTGTATTTTAAATTCCCATTAATCGTTAGATGCCCTATCTCCATCACTGGGTTTGGTTGGGATTCATACCAATTTCTTGCTGTTTCCTATCCGTAAATGTTGCAGATATTCCAATGCAGATATTGGACCACTCTCTCATGCCGGGTTTTACATTTAGTGGATGCCAATACCTTGCAACCTGATACAAGATGGTAAATTCTTTTTAGATATTCATCACAGCTACTGCATTTTGGTATAACATAATTTTACAGTATGTGCACATAAAATATTATTATTATTGTTATTATTATGATTCTTGTTGTCATGACAGTTTTTATTTTCAGCTTTTTCTCGTTTGCTTTCTGAATTTTACTCCTTCTGGATACTTATCAACTTTTTTTCTGCATTCAAAATGATACAAAATTTGTTTCTCATCTTCTCACAGAGAAAATTACCAATTGCTCCTACTCACTCAACACTGAACGGTCCAATCTATTTTTCTATGATGTCTCAAGTTTTATCTAACAGATATATTTCGCCGATATGATGTTGTGATTAGGATCGGTCCTAACTCGACATCGGCCGATACACTGCATAAAAGATAATTATTCATCCCTCGAGATTCGAACTTCAGGACGGAACTTTACTAATGCAAGCTATTTGTATCGATATGCGAACGTGTAAGAATTTATATTAATCAACATTATATTGAATCGTGTAAACTAAAAATTAAAAGCTAAAGCAATATAAACCTGAAGTTAATGAACAGAAGCCCTGAAAACAAGCGAAAACATTCAATAAAATAACACATAATAAAGTGTTTTTGCAGTAGCATAGCTAGAGTGCGTGAGTATCCCTTACCCTGGCCTCGACAAAATATACATATTTAATAGTGACTCACTATTAAAGTTATAAAAATAGTTTCTGTACCATCATAATATTCCTTTCGCATACTCAAGTACAACATGCTTTAAATGAACACCAAACATACTTAAACTTTATACTTTAAACTTTATCAGCAATAGTTACAACGCAAAAAGGATATATAGGCAAAAATATAAAAAGTAGGGTCATCCGTATTTCTGAAATGAAGATTACAACTTTCTACGAAGAAACATTTTTTATGGGAAATTCTTCAATGACTTCGTCAAAACCTATTTCATTTGTTTATTGTGGCTTGATAGACAATAAATAGGCCGATATATACGCCAGAGTTTAATTTACTCGAAACTGAAAATATCCTTCAACAGTGAGTACTGTCTCGACATTGGAACGACTTTTATTTCAATACAGCTTATACAGAATTATAGCCTACAGCAGACATGTTGCCGCCTCCATAAATGCGCCGCCCAATAAAAGTGCCACCCGGGGCGTACACACTCCTCCGTCACCTCTAGCTACGCAACTGAGTTGTTGTCTGAAATTCTATTGTGTCGATCGTATGGTTGAGTAATTAATTTTTCAAAGATAAATTACAAGAGACATCAATATTTCTATCTTTCAAAAATTTGAAAAATATCGGGAAATCAAGACAGACATGGATATCTCACTTTTTTAAAAGAGTCAAAATTCCTAAATTTTCAAATTCTATATGAAACAAAATAACGAGATCAAAGTTTTAGAAAAAGATTACTAATATATATATATATATATATATATATATATATATATATATATATATATATATATATATATATGAGCTGGTTCGTCCACTTAGACAAATACTTATTATTTAAGAAATATACATATTTACACACGCAGGCGCACATATTCAAAATGTCACATTTTATTAAGCAAGTCAATGTTTTGACAATAAATTCGAATTAACCAATTGATACTGAGCAAGTTTGAGAGTGTACTTATAGATATATAGAAACATATATATCGGAAAATATAAAATATCAGTTTAAAGTATATATTGTATTACAAATATCTGCAATAACGGATTTGGTGCTATGATATTTTATTATTAAACATATAGTTTCATTCTTAAATATATAGAAATGTCAAGATATTTATTGATATTCATTTATAAATTCATGTAGGCACACACACACGTATATATATATATATATATATATATATATATATATATATATATATATATATCAACCTGTCTACTTTTAAGGAAATGTAAAAATCCATAAAAAAGATCATTCCCTCCGACTTATCATTTCACAAATACCTAAACTACTATTACTATACTACCTTTAAAAAACGCTAAACAAATGAATTACTCCATCCATCACAAGTAAATATAGTATAACTCCACAAACGAATTTGTACAAATTCTTCATGCTGTAAAATCAAACAACCATATAATCGTATCTTTGGATGTGCAAAATTTATTTACTAATGTTCCCGTCTATGAAACGATTGAAATCATTATCCGTGGTGTATACAATCACACTTCTATCCAACTCATCAATATTAAACCCAGTATTTAGAAAAAAATTATTAGTAGCATGTACCACTTACGTACATTTACATGTCACTCTAGGTAATATTTATGCTCAAATAGACGGTATTGCGATGGGATCTCATTTAGGCCCCATTTTTTTCTAATTATTATGTGGCGCATTTAGAAAATAAATTACTAAATGACACTAATAATCCCCTTATATATGCACGATACGTACATGACATTTTCATTTTAGCTAATTGATCAAATTATACAACTTATAAACAAATTTTAAAGTCTATCCGTTCACAAATTTACACTAGATCTCAATATTAAAAAAAAATCCATTCTTTGATGTACTATTTGATTCCAGCACACATAAATTAACTATTTCTCTATATAGAAAACCCACTAGCATTAACTCATGTGTTCTTAATTACAATAGCGTATAAGCCCAAAGATATAAGCTGTTAGTTATAAAATACTTAATCCAACGCACACAAATGATATATTCTTCCAAAGCTTTATTCTATGAAGAATTACATAACATCAAACACTCGTTAATAATGAATTTCCTAGTTCCGCCATTGATCAATAAATTAAAATGTATCTCAATAAACTTAATAATACCACTAACAAAATTAATAATATTAATAATAATTTTAATCATAATAGTGTACGTCAAAATAAACACAATGATTTTAAATTATATTATTGTAACCAAATGCATAATAATTACAAATACGATGAAACAACACTCAAAATCATAATAGGTAGAAACGTTATACATATTAAGAATAAGAAACAAGGTCATCATATATTATAGAAAAAAAAAACAATTAGCCTCAGAGTCTCCAATAACCCTAAAACTACAACAATTAATCCTCTCCAAAACCCAATGTAGTGTGTCAATTTATATGCCCATTCAGAGATGTTATCTCTGGTAATAATAATAATAAACAGACTATATATATTGGTTTTGCTACAACCACTCTCCCCCTAGAACTACCTGTCACCTTTCTGATCTTAGTTCCATTAAACTACATTTCTTAGAAAAACGTAACAATGTAGATAAATATCAGACAGATACTCACATTTACACACAGTAAAAAGAACTTTAAAATATTGGAGGCAGTCTACATTCAAACAAAGCAATCCACACTGAAGAAAATTACATTTCAAACTAGTCAAAACATATTACATTAAATCTAAACCCATAGTTTTGTTGAGAAAATTTCTTTTTCTCACTTGATCATTTACGACGTCATAGAACCGCATTACGAATTTATGTCCTGTGTCTAATTTTCCGCGAGCGTATAATGTTTTTACATACAAGTTTTGCATAGCAAACTTAAACATAACCGAATGTCATTTTTGATGGTGAACATCTCTGTTGTAATGTCCATATAACCACTCTGATGATGGATCATTGTGAGCCAAAAGCTTAGATCGAAGAACAACATACTAAAATATATCCAAATGTTGGATAGTTTTGTGTATTTTATCCCGAAACAAAAGCCTCTATACGATGCTTAGAATGCATCTTAATAAAAAAAAACATAATAGACATTAGTTGTCTGTTATATTTAACAATATATGTTTAGATAATGATGTGCTGACCCAGTACACTATATATATATATATATATATATATATATATATATATATATATATATATATATATATATATATATATTGATAATATCAGTGGTAAATATACAGATGGATATGCAAGATATATAAATATATATACATAGGTACATACATACATATATATATATATATATATATATATATGTATGTATATACATATATATATACATATATATATATATATATATATATATATATATATATATATATATATATATATGTATGTATATATGTATGTATATTTTATTAATAAAATTTCCGAGAGGATAGAATCCAGGTAGAACTCCATGTCCAGGATAGAGTAAGGATATAATAAAAAGGCTTAAACACTAATATTCCATGGTCATAATTTATTCCATTGTACTCGTAAATACGATCCAATTCATCAGACCTCCAAATTCAAAAAGAAAAGAGAAAAGAACAACTCCGGAAATAAAAATAGAATTTAGAGAGTGTAAGTATGAGTGTGTGGGACGAATGTTAGTGTTAAAGAGAGGGGTAACATACGAGAGAAGGTGGGTGATTAAAACTTAACAGAGAGTGTTTTTTACTAGAGGTGAGTGAAAGGGGGAAATATGAATGTTGTTGGATGTCTAATATATTAAAAATACATTTCGTGGTGACATACACACACCATAGACGATCTAATGTTAAAGATCAGAGTAAGAGGGAGGGAGAGAATAGGGAAGAAGTGGTGGGGGATAGAGAGAGGGGAACTTCCGGAGTTGTTCTTTTCTGTTTTCTTTTTAAATTTGTAGGTCTGATGAATTGGATCGTATTTACGATTCCAGTCGAATAAATTATGACCATGGAATATTAGTGTTAAAGCTTTTTATTATATATATATATATATATATATATATATATATATATATATATATATATATATATAGAAAGAGATAGATAGATAGAGATAGATAAATAAATTTTTACTGTTCTTACTAAAGGTACTACCACAAATGTTAAGCAATGCATTGTAAGGTTATTGAGTGATTTGTACACAGTGCTGTTTAATTATTGTTTTTATTTTCCAGAGGTCAAAGAACAACCACAAAATACACGCAGATTCTATAAAAAGCAAGCAAGATAACCTTCACAATGCCAGACAAGCTAATTTAAGAAAACTGAAGATGGTAATACTCAACGAGTGTTGATTGGTGTGCAGTATACTTGACGATCTTAATGAGTGAGATAGAGACAAAATGTTAAATGTAATGAAAGCAAACAAGTTACCATGTTTAAGAAAATATCACAGAAATAATCGTGTAAGTTCGATGAAGAAATACATGAAAACTCATTTCCCATCCGTAATTGTTTAAAATGATACTTGTAATGAAATCTCCATTTAATGATACTGAATGAATGCGATAAGAAGATATCGTTCATGAAATAATCAACTAGCAGAACTTGCAAGATAATGAGAGTAGATGGATATTATTTGGAGACAATAAAAATATTTCCCTACAAATATTTTGTCTGTTAAATGAAATGTACTTCTGAGAGTTACAATAAAAAATCATTCAGTAAAAACTATAAATGAATATCAATAACTATTTTTATATCTATTATATTGTGGAAAAATATTTTCTACATTGCAAAAAGAAAAAAATAGTATTAAATACAAATTGATGGAATAGGCACCAACCTGTACAGATATTAATTCAATAGGAAACTTGGCTCCATCATTAAAGCAGTTGTGTAATAAAATTGAAAGCAATATTAATTGTGTAATTGGCCATGGTTAAGTGAAGTTGACAAAATTCGGAAAAGCCGGACTTGATGAAGTTCATAATAAACAATAGTAAAAATAAGAGAAATGATATGGGAAATAATACTTCGAAAACAATATACAGGGTGGCTGAAATGTGACTCTCTATTTTAAGCATGAGGTGCTCTCCCGTCTTGTAAATATTACAGTTAGACGGGAGAGTCTACATTCAATTCAAAACTAGACAAACAAATTTAATAAGTCAAACTTTCACAAATTAAGAAATGCGTGTTCGCACGAAATGGATACAAAAGGGATAAAGTCAAGTGATTATGTCGCTATGTCAAGAAAGAAAAAAAATGTTGGTAATTAAACCAAGAAGATTCCATTTCTATTAATTCAAAGGAAATTACAGCACGTATCTGGAGGATTTGTCTATAAATTTAGAGAGGGGATATACTTGCAATAAATCCTAGGAAATTTAACCAACAATATTTTAATAAATAAAATCTTTGGAAAGCAATAAAAATACTACTAATTAGAAATGCTTGATTATAGAAAGTCAACAAATCTACATCAATATATATATATATATATATATATATATATATATATATATATATATATATATATATATATATATTATTCCATTGTATGTGGTATTTTAGAATTCATACATGTTTCTGTAAAATTTATCATATTTCGATTGCATAAAAATATGACAGCTTCCAAAACAAGTTATTATCTATATTTTGAATATGGATAGATATTATCAGCAATAATAAAAATTTATATTGACAAAAATTAATATATACAAAATATATTGACGAAATTAATATATCCTGAGATCTTTTTCATCATTCGTCCGTTACTAAAATATTTTATGATACAGACATATTGAGTTCCTCTACAGAATCCAGGAAAAAAGACTTTAAAGACATCACTTCCTGGGAGCGATGTGGTTAACTGCTCAATAAGGCAACGCCATGTCTCTCTGAGCTGCTAGAGATAGCTTTCTGCCCCAATACGCAGAAATCTCTCTAGAATTTGGCTGAAAGGAAGCTCGTCTCACATACATGTCCACGGACATCTTCCAGTCATTTGTATTTCACACGATAAAAATCTTACCTGTTTTCTAGAATACCTGTAAGCAATTATATTTGGTAAAAATCTCTACTGGCGAACATAGAAAGAAGAAAAATAATCTGTCATGAGTGGTCGCCATTGGGAAAATTTCCTTCCTTTACTAAACAATAGTATTTCACCTTGCCCGGCCATCTTAACAAAAATAAGACATACTCTAAATCGATTTGGACTCAACTGATAATATGACATCAGGGAAGAAATATAAGTTTTAAAACTATATGTACAGCTTTCTGTGATTATTCCACCACTTGACCATAGTTGATGTATTTGATGTAAGAGAAAGTCCTGGTGGTAACTTGTATTGTAAGGACGGGGTAGGTTGGAATAATGATCATGATCGCCTTTTATTAGATTTCGGCGTAAAAAGAATATATTCTGCTTTCCAGAACTGCCATTTCAACCCAAAGAGACGACACATCACTTTTCAAAGTTTTTCTTTTCAGAAGAACGTAAATGAGCATCGCACAGGATTAGATTCTACTGCAAAATCCCCCATTATCCGCTTTTATTCTGCAAACTCAATCTCAACCTGATGCCACAATCAGTGACTTTGGAAGACAACGACGTTTAGTCGTCTCCAAAAAAGCATATAATGGCAGACTTAGAATGGGAGCAGAAAGTTTAAAGAGATGCCGATAATTATATAAAAGACATTTACTTTGACGCAATACTGGAGATGTCAAAATATATATTTTGCCTTTTGGCACGCAATAATCTTCAAAAAGACATCCATATTCAAGTTGCATGTCACTCAATTTAGTATAAATCCTTATTATAAAGTCAAAATTTATAGGCTACAAAATCTGCTAAAATATTGCACCCCCCCCCCCACACACACACATATATATATATATATATATATATATATATATATATATATATATATATATATATAGTGAGAGAGAGAGAACGTTCAAAACAACGACTGAATACGTTTTGAAAATTTTATTTATATTTTGCATCTTTTCTCTCTCTTTACCTTTACAACATCACTATTTGTAATATTTTTACTGGGTAACCTCATTTTATTTCTTACTATAGATTAACTGTTCTTAAACCTCTTTTGCATGACACACAATCTTTAGAAACTTTTTCGATTTAATTTTTATCAATTTTTAATAATTTACTGATTCTCGGCAATTTCTCACATTATTTAATCATTATGTCAATATATTACATTTTGTGATGATATTATTCGTACAAGTCACATCAACCTTTGTATTTCGGAAATTAGAATATTGATATAAATAAATATAGTATACTTTTTATATGGAAGACAATATAAACCAAGTAGACCGGTTCATCAGCCAGAAGGCTGCAAATATCTGCAAATATGGAAATATATTACTGTCTCATAATTGTTGAATCGAAATCTAATTTAAATGACTCCAGTGGGTTTCAATACATCTAGGTGTGTAAATATTCTTTATGAACTGTTCTTAAAAAAAAACAAAAAAAAACTACGAACCTTCGTTCCAAGCGATATATATATATCTATCTATATATATATATATATATATATATATATATATATATATATATATGTGTGTGTGTGTGTGTGTGTAAAATATAGAGAAAATAGGAAAGAACTCATTAGGTAAATGATCAAAAGTTCTTTAGTATTTTTTGTTATTATTTTTAAAAAATAGTGCTCGATACAAAAGTAGAGCATAAATATAATTATTTGTTTAAAAATATGATTCCAACCCGCTACATAATAGTTCCCATGTTTCAAAACAAGAGGCGAAAACTTCAGTATAATTATTTGAATTAAATTGAATTAAAGTAAGCTCTGTTCCACCTTCAAGTGAATTTTTTTTTTTTTTTTTGAATAACTTATTTCTGAAATTTACGTGTTTTAATAGCAGATTCATTATTGAAATCAAAGTTTTCATGGTAACGGCTAGAGCGATTGTTTAAATAGAAAGGGGTGTAGGGTGTTAATAATTTGTATCAGTATAGAGTTACATTCAGAGATGTCAAGTCAGGGTAAGATTGGGGTGTCTAAATTTAAAACGGAGGATGATTTCGCCTACTCTGGTTTACGAGTCTATGGAGATTTATTTATTTTTTTATTTTATTTTTTTTCTCAAAGTGTTTTTTGTATATAAAAAAACTGCCGTAACATTTGTTTTTTGACGACTTCATAAAGGGTTATATTTTTTGTAGGGTATTTAAACTATTTATTAGGACTATGGATTTTAAAAATTATTTTATTGTTTGTTTGTTTTTATTCAATGCAAAAATTTGATGATGTCGGCAAAAAACCGTTAACTCATGTCTATTGTTTAATAGATTTTTAATATTTAGAAACTTAATAATGTGTAGTTTTTGATGTAGGCATAAAGGGCATGGGTCATCCCAAGTTTTACAAGTTCTAGTTTTGTTTATAATTTTCCATTTTACTTTTGGTGTTTTATTCATTTCCTTCAAATGCCAAAAATATTTAGATAGAGATGTCTGATTTCTTTTATTTTTATTGTTGAAAGAGCACTTATGCTGCCTAAATCTGACTTTAAATTCATTCTTCCTAGACCCATATTAGTATTAGGACTCTCAATGGATGAGATAGTACATTGGTATACCACAGATTTGACGCAGCATTTGTTTTCCAATGGGCAGTCTTCTGGGTATCTACAATCACATAATTTTTCACAGTTTTTGTCTAATTTAATTGTAGGGTTTTTATTAATACTATTCAGGCATTGGGTTTGTTCAGGATTTTATTATTGTGTTTTCTTATTATACTTTCTAGATTTTCAGTGCAGCTGTAACTCAATTTTAGGGTGTTCTTATTAAATATTTTACTATCCTACCAATAGTAGACTTAGTAAAATATTTAATAAGAACACCCTAAAATTGAGTTTTTGTTATTGTACTTTATGGTAAAGAAAATGCATTTTAAGGAATGATGCTACGAGACCTACCTCCATACCATTCAAAAAATATCAATCATCCTCATCAACAGTCAACAAATGCTCTCGTATATATGACATTGGTTTGATTCTGACCATTCTGATGTGGCAAATGGTACACAATCGTCTTCTAAACGGCCTGCTTGTTGATCGTTGGATAAATCAATGAATACATATCAAGAAAAAAAAATAAGTATTTGTTAAAGAGGATAGTAATTTTCTATTATATTAATTGTTTAACGGAATATACCGTACATTTCGTCTTAGTTCTACAATACATATTTAACGTAAGAGCACACATTAAAACAATCATAATAATCAGAAATTTTTCCGACTTCTATGGTTCTTCACAATATCCAGCTATGCTGAAACTCCGATTCGATATTTTTTGGTGAAAAAAATCGTTATATATATATATATATATATATATATATATATATATATATATATATATATATGTGTGTGTGTGTATATGTGTGTGTGTGTGTGAATTATATAAAAATGAAACTCAATTTTAGCCCATTTATATGGCCATTTCGCACCTAGGGAAGGAAATTCCCTGGAGCTAGTCAGTACAATCTTTAATTTTTTTATAATATTAGGATTCATTTGGATTACTTTCCTTTGAATTTTTACCTGTATATACATGTGTGTGTGTGTGTCTCTGAGTCTGTGTGTCAGTATGTTTGTGTGCGTGTGCGTGCGTGTATGCATGTATTCTGAAAAAGACAAAAATACTTATATGTATATATATATATATGCATATAATAACATATATGCAGGGGACATTTCAACCCTTCTTTCGAAGTGATTCTGGTGCAGATTGTGTAATTAAACGTTTATTAAAGGTTAAAATGGCGGTAATGAGATTCAGTGTCGTAATCTGATACTTAATGAAATAGAAGACAAACAATCGCTATACACACAGCAAAATATATGAGCCATTCACGGAAATTGTCATGATAGAGAATACAGTGCTGAAATGGTTCGCTAGTTTAGGAAATTTTATTTAGAAAACTGTGAATAAGTATATATATATATATATATATATATATATATATATATATATATATATGTATGTGTGTGTGTGAGTGAGGTGAGTGAGTGTGTGTGTACCTATTTCTATTGTAAGTTGAAAAATATTAGTTTGATTTATATATTTACGTCACTAATTATTAATAGATATGACACATAAAACTGTTCATTTTCAGCATATTCTCTGTATTGTCTTGAATGATAGCTGATTAAACAGAAGTTTCCAAAATCTGAACATTATATAAGGACGTGTAGCTCATCGCTTCAACTAAATAAATACGGCTACGTGATGCGGAGAAATCATTGGTTGTATAAATCTCTCCAAGTACCTTCTAGACTTATGCAAAACTTAATTTTTTTGTCGGGTGTGGTTAAGTATTTAGTCATGTCTCAGGAATTTATATATCGTGTATATACTCAACGTGTTTTTAAACTGGCACAGAAGGAGGTGAATATATTTCTTGGAATTTGTGTGAATTTTGCTAACAGTGGTTCCATATCAATGCGCAGCATAGGTAAAGCACATCACTAGCAAGAAGCATTGCAATTATAAATTATTAGTCATTCATAACTTTCCAGACAGAGAATACATTGGGCAGTGAATCTTGTGTTTTTGAACACACACAACCAATATTCCAATGGCTAACATTTCAGAAATTAAAGAATAAAATAAGAGTATTCTGAAAATGTAGAAACATTTCTATTTTGACTGCGAATAGGTTATAGAGTGAAGATAGAGGTATTTGTTTGAGAAGAACAAAAGATGTAAAGTCAATCGGGACATTAATACAGGCCAGAATGAGAATGAAAGATGAAAAAGTAAATACTTACTAAACAAAATATGAGCGAAAGTAAGGAAATAAAATTAAACTAAAGAAAGCAGAAATAAAATGATTAAGAGAAGGATGGAGCTAATGATGAATTCAGAACTAATAAAACGAAAAGAATTACAGAACTGAAAATCAGAAAAAAAAAAAAAAAACGGAATGAAATCTCAAAGTCTGTGATAAAAAAGAAAACATGAAAAGAAAATAATTTTAACAGAGGAGGATTGTTAGAGCAGAATGAAAGACAAGACAAAGAGAGAGTTAAAATAAGGAATGAAGAAAAAGTATAGACGGGAAACGTTTTGAGAAACAAAGACGGCGCACTTAATCAATTATCAGGCATTTAAGGCTGATCTTATTCAGTGCGAAGGCACTTCATAAGTGATTCGCGGCCACTAATTAGTTCCGTGACTCGCAACAGATGACGATTTTGTCGGCTAAAATTTCTATTTACTTCTGTTTCCATAAATAAGACGCTAAAAATATTCTCTTTAACGTAAACTTTATTAATATTTCACAAGAAGCCGCAACCTAGAAAATATTACACAGTGACGTACACGCACGCGCGAGCATACACACATACACATATGGTGGTGGTGTCTGTGTGTGTGTGTGTATGTATGTATTTCAATTATGTACCGAAAATAGAACCGCCTGTCCCATTTAAGAAGGTTATATAAAATATAGCTTAAGAAAACATCTAGAAAATACTAAAAGGTAAGAGAAATTCAAACATTCTAATTAAAGATGTGCATTACATACGCGCTTGTTAGACGTAATTTATTACCTTCGGAAGAGTTGCGGATTTGTATATGCCATTTTATATTATTTATTACAGTTGGTTTCAACCGGTTCTCGTACGATCACCGAAGTTAAGCCACGTCGAATCTGATCACTACATAGATGGATAACCGCTTGACGATATCAAGTAGTGTATGATTGGCTTTACGGGCGATGTAAAGGCTAACAGCTCGGAATTGGGAAACGTAGAGCCGAGTTAAAATTCAAGTTGTATCCATTATATTCACTTACGCTCAAATAGCGTAGGAAAACATATGAATACACCTCTTCTTCCCCAACTATGGGTTAATGAGTAAAATGCATTTCAGTAAATTATTATTATCTCCAAAATGTTCATAAAATATAAAAGATTTTCTGGCTTTAAATAACCTACACATGGTTTAATAAACCGTTACAAAAACATATCAATCAATCACTTAAAACTGCATTTAGTTTTGAGAAGACAAATGGTGTATGATTTCTACTTGCCAGACAAATGGTGTATGATTTCTACTTGCCAGACAAATCTGTTATAAATGATGAAGAAATTAAATTCAACACATAAAGATTTATCTTAGGAAAAATTTTATAATTATTTATGTATGTCCACTTGCATATTGTCTCTTGTTCATTCTAGTTTATAGAGGAAATCGTTGGGGCCCACGATACACACACACACACACACACACACACACACACACATATATATATATATATATATATATATATATATATATATATATATATATATATATATATAAACCCATAACAAGCCATAGACACTTTGACTGCAGTTTTGTTATAAAAGCCTTTTATTAGTTAACGATAACAGTAATTATTGGCATGTTACGGACTTCATTTTATTCCAACCCTCTTCATTTTTTTTTTTTTTTTTACTTTACTCGTTGTGTTTGATGGTGTAAATTTCGGTCAAAAATTATCAAGAATCTCTTAACCAACACAGAGAAGAAGTTTTATAATGTCTATTCACTATATAATTAGCATATTGTTAATAACCACCCCCCAGCACCAATTTTACAGTTGTTTATTTTACTTGTCGTTCACAGTATAACTTTTGTAAAAATCGCTAGTCTAATAATCAGAAAATTTCACAGGATTGATATTAAAACAAATACAAGAATTCATTATCAGTGATTTTTTGTATTCATCTCGAGTCGAGTTCGAATTTTCCACAAAATTCCACTTTTTACAAACTGTTTTCAATAAATAAAAGTTCAGTGAACATATATCGATGGATACAATTTCTACCATTTTCTGTTGGATTTTTTAAATTTCTCCGACAATGTTTAGATATATTTCAAGTATATCACTCTTTTTTTGTTTAACCACTGATTTGATAGGAGAGAGATATACATCACTCTGGTATATGATCCATGCCCTGGATTAGATTATATAATTCGTTTGAATGGCAAAATCACACAGAAATATAATTGGATATATTGCAGAACAGATTTTCTCTTTATATATGCTAAAATGCAAATGAATAATGACAAGAGAAACACAGTTCTGTTTTCTAAGTTAAAATACATCAGGTTGTTGCATTAAATTATTAATTGCTTGATACTTTTTCTCTCTATAACTTTGAAGGGGATATACACTCAGCCTGTCAATGCTGTTCCTAAAATGTTTAGGGTCAACGACCCCCTCCTTTCATATACCCTTTAATCAACCAATAATATACACAATATATCTCATAAAGTAACTTCCGATCACAGATGAAATGCCTTTTCTGAGTAATCCTTAAGTAACGTCTTAGATTGTAAAGCCTACAAATATTTTCCTATTCAACAAAAATCTGATGGCGCTAAGTTAGACAAAAAACTGCAAACGATAAAAAATAAACCAATCTTTTTGGAAGACTTCATAGTTGGATTTTTTCTGTTGGGCTTAATTTCAAAATTCTTTTTTTTTTTTTTTCAAACGTATTCTTATTTTTCCATTGAGCCAAATTTCTATCTTCATTCGATAACATTTCTCCTGCTGAATAACATTTTCAATTATTTCTTACTTGAGTTTTTATTTGAACATGTTACTTAATTACCCATTCTTTTCTCAGTTCTCTGATCATTTAATCAGGCTTCTTCAATTGAACTTAATTTCCAAAATCATATTACGTCTTCTAACGCATTCACCTGATCATATTCCTTCTGTTTATTCTAATGGCCCAAATAATTCCCCTTTTCTGATGTATTAATGAGATTATATTTCTTATATTAAACCTAATTTCTCATATCTTTCTACATTGTCTGAAGTATTGATTTCATCCCTCGTCATTTTCTAAGCCTATTTTCCATAATTTTCCTTCTCCACACAAGAAGTATTTTGGGGACATGTCTTTTTTTTCTTTTGAGCCTATTGTAAAAATTCCTTCAACTTTGAACATAGTAACCCTCTGAGAGATTTATTCGATAATATTTACTTACTTGGGCCAATTTAAAAAATGCTTTTGTTCTTATATTTATTTTGTGTAGCTCAAGTTTTGTATTCATTCTTTTAGAATGTTTATTCAGTAAAGACTATTTTTCCAAATATTTCTTTCTTTTCAAATGTTTCATATTGATTATATTTTTATTGAGTCTGGTTTTAAAAATCATGCTTGCTTTATGACGTATTTTTAATATTTTTTCTGTTGAGTCTAATTTTCAAAAACCTTTTCGATGTACTAATGTTTTCATCTGATCACGTTTCTTTATTTGTGTCTAATTTCTATAAATCTTTCTTGATCGTCTGTAGAGTTTAATTTCCAAAGTCTTTCAGTAAGATCTTACTTTCGTCATATTTCTTCTGAGTCTAATTTCTATAATCTAACTAGTTATTCCGAGACAATCTTTACATTACCTTTCTTCTTTCGTCATGATTCTTCTGTTAAAGTACATTTTTAAAAAAATCAGTCATGATTTTATGTCATTGTTTATCATCGTTATTCTCTTGAGTCTAATTTACAAAAACGTTTTTGTTCTTATGAACGATTCTTTGCCCGTGTTTCTTTCATTGAGCTTTAATTAAAAAATATCTTCCTGATTCTCAAAACATATCTTATTTTTCTCATTTATTTTGAGCCTAATTTCTAAACACTCACCGATTCTTCTGGTATATTCGTTTATGATTTTCCTGTTGAATCTAATTTCTAAAATATTCCCCCTGTTTTCTAAGGAATTGCATTGATTCATCTCTTACTACTGAGCCTCATTGTCAAAACAATTCTTGTTTTTCTGATGTATTCCGATGATATTTATTTGTTGAGCTTATTTCTGAATCTGTATTGTGTTTCTGACGCTTACTTTTAATCATATTACTTCTTTTCAGCCTAATTTTCCAAACTTCCTTTGATGTTCTGATTTAATCCTTCGATCATGTTTCTTATAATACACCTAAATTCCAAAAGATTCATGTTATCTCAGATGCATTCTTTTGATCCTGGTTCATCTGTTGAGCCTTTGCATGTATTTTCTGGCGGATTTTGTGATCATCTATCTTCTGTTCAGTCTAATTTCTAAAATACTTTACATTATTCTTACATATTCTTTTGTTAATGTTATTTCTGTTGAGTTGATTATCAAAGTTTTTCTAGTTCGGTCTCATGTATTTATTCTATCGGGTTTCTTCTGTTGAACGATAATGCAAAAAAATATAATAAAAAATAATTTGTGTCCTTTTTTTCCTGTTCCTTCTATTGAGTGCATTTTACAAAATCTTTTTTAGACGTAATTCTGATCTTGTTTATCATATTTAAATGGATTTCAAAGCCATTATTCTTTTCGTTCTTTTCGGACATATTTTTCGTCATGATTCTTCAATTGAGATTAACTCCATGATTCTTGTTCTGAAGTACGTTTTATTTATTTATTTTTTTTTTTGCATTTGGTTGAGTCAGGTTAACTAGAATCTTTACTTCTTCTGACGTATGATGTCCACCATGTTGTTGTACTTAAAAAAACATAATCATTCCTTGAGCATAATTTTTCCAAAATATTTATTTTTTTCCTGATGTAATGTGTCGGAATTTTTTCTGTTGAGCGTAGTTTTCACAACTACTTTTGTAGTATTCATTTAATCCTGCTTCTCTTTTGGGCTTAACCTTCATAATATATATATAGTTCCTTTGTCGTAAGGTTGGGTCAAGTCTCTAAATTTCTAAATTATTTCTTCTTTTTAAGTAGTTGTTTGATGATGAGGTTTCTTCATTGCAACTGATTCCTCAAGTATTTCTTTTAATTCTATCATATTTAGTAGACTAGATTTCTTTAATCTAGCGTAATTTACTAATTATCATGATTTTACTCTTGAGTGTATTTTTCAAAATCTATCTAATTCTTCACAGGTATTATTTTTTATCATGTTAATTTTAAAACTTAGATTCCAAACTTTTACTCTGTCTATTGGGGCATCTTTCTATCATGTTGCTTTTTGTTATCCTAATTTCTAAATATTCCTTGTTTTTCCGACGTATTCCTTTAATCATATATCTGTTGGGTTTAATTTCTTCTTCTGATGCATTCTTTTCACATTTGATATTATTTCATACTGTTTAATTGTATTCTCAAACATGAAAACTTAAACTATTCAATGTTTCCTATGTTTCCATTCGCTTGAGGAATTTGTTTAGGGATAATACATTTATCACGACAAAATTACATTTTTTTTTCCCAATTTTCCCATTTCTGTGGCATAACATGTGTCCGATTAGTATAACGTAAATGTGGCACAAGGCCGTAAGTAAGGAGCAGCCAATGTGGATTGATTTAACTACACATTTACAACTGATTTACCGAGACATTTCTTCTCACACATACAGAACAACCATTTATTTATGCGTTAATTTTATTGATTCAATATACTTAGGGGATTTCAGGAAAAAAAAACAAAAAAACAATATAGACTAATTAACAGTGTGTTCTTTATAGAAGTGTCAAGTGTCCAGTAATTGTCTTGAATAGTTAGTAACAATCTTACATACGCCAAATAACCATTCTATCCACCTCAAAAGACGTGAACTTCACTTTTCTTAGATATTTTTGAGCAATTATACAGGGATATCTGAAAATTCTAAGTTTTAACATTCTTCTCATTATGCTTTTATTTTGTCTATAATTATATTTATTATTATTAATATTTAATAAAAAATGCCCGGGATTTCTTTGATAATTACATGCCGTGCCATAGGCAATGAGCTAGGACAAGTGAAGGATATGAATTTACCTTAATTTCACTTTAAAACAAGACACCTATTAAAAAGATCACGAATAGACAAAACTCTTCACATGGTATGGACTATGCTTGTTAGAATTATTTTTTGTATTTCCAGGATTGATGGAGCACCAGAGATTTTCTTGATTTGTTGTTTAGTTCCATTCTTTATTAGACCAAGATCTCCAGCCACAAAAGAATCAGATTTTTTTTGTATTTCCATCTACAGGTCTTTGTATTTGCTTCACAGATATTATTTTTTTAAATTGATACACTCATATCAATCAGACAGTCAATTTCATTTTCTGTCATTTATTATTATTATTATTATTATTACTATTATTATTATTATTATTATTATTATTATTATTATTATTATTATTATTTGCGTATGTCATGTTTCCTACTTTGTACCCTATAGAACCGGTACATTAGACTCTACAAGGAATTGCCATTGAATTGACAGCAGTTTTTTTGGCAGTAACGGTAAAAAATACACAAGATAATTAGGATGAAATCAGAAATCAATGAAGATTATAAAGTGTTTTTATTTAATTACAATTTTGCATTCTGAATTCATGAACATAACGTCTCATTTTATATATGAACTTAAAATGTATGACGCTTAACTGTAAGATTTTGCAATATTTCAAATGTTAAAAATTGAATTACAATGAGTGTTCATATCAATTTGCTGTTGATAAATAGAGGTATCTGATCGTTTGAAAATTTCCTACCAGCAATGTAATTAGGATTATTCTTCAGGCTAATCCAAGTTCGGTAAATTGGCTTTTAATTGAAAGAAAAACAAATTGAAAAATATTTATTAATCGGAGAGATTAAACTAAATATTTAATAGTCTAATAAACTAATCATTTTTGCAAAGACACGAACAGTTTGCTTACACTTAAAAAGAAGCATAATATCAGAATGTTTTTATCTTCAGCGGTTTTAATGAAATTATTGTTAGTATAGGATGAGCCATGATCCGTGGCCCTTTTTGGAACAAAATCTGCTCGCGGTCACAAACGATTTCCAAGGGGCGATTTCCCTGCTGGCAAGTATGCACATTCGTAGCGCTCATTTTGGCAATGGTCCGCTCGATAAGAACTCGAAGTGTCCACAGGTCCGCTGCCAAATGCTAGCTTGGCCCGATTCATGGCCTTGTTTGTTTGCTTCCAACTGGTTTCCAAATTTTGTAAGCACACATAGATTTTGCAAATATCGGGACATTGGAAAGAGAATAGCTAGTGTCTTATACAGAGAAGTTCTTCGTGCACGGAAAGTCTTTAAGCTCATGCAATAAGAGGTACTATGAGTGAGGCCTGAGAGGGAAGACAAAAGCCATTGTAGAAGAGAAAGTATTGACAGAGTAACGGGCGTGTTCAATTGAATAATATATATTTAGTGGAACGATGGCTATAAATTTGATAAAATAGGCAGGCAGGGATGCTTAGGTTCAGGTGAACTTGAAAGGAAAGGAAATGTTTGCAGGAAATAATGAAAGAGATTTGGAGAAAGCTTTGAAAATAATCCCTGATATAGACAAGTATTGAGAATGGGATATATAGTAGAGGTTAAACACATTTTAATACGAAAAGGAATGTAAATAAAAAGGTATTGAAGAGTTGAACGAGCGTATAAGAAATACAAACAAAATATAGAAAGACAGAAAACAGGATCTATGTGAAATAAAATATAATTGAGGTTCGTAGACAAAAGACTAAAATAATAATCGAAATGTAAAGAATATGACAAATGATAAAAGCAAAAAACAGACAGAATGAAAAAATGAATTCATATGAAAATATTAAAGGCAGTAACATGACAACGAGACAGACGGAAAGAAAAGGAAAAGTAATTGCAATGTAACGAAGAGGAAGAAAAGTAATTGCAATGTAACGAAGAGAAAGAAAAAAATAATAGCAATGTAATAAAGAGGAAGAACATAACTGCAATGTAACAAAGAGGAAGAAAGCAGAGTGTAAGTAGTGAAAGTAAGGCTAGAAAAATCAAAATCAAAGGTCTATAAATGTAAGTCAGTATATGAATAATATGGGAAATAAAATGAAAAGATCGATTAGAAGATATGACAGGGAATAGAGATAAGAAAATAAAAGTATATTCGAATGACCCAGTTTTATCTGAAGCAACGCAAGAATTCAGTCATTGCGAAGTTTTGAAGACAAGACTTTAAAGCTAGTAAAATTATTGCCCGTAATAATAATTCGTCATTCAAATACGCATGATTTATTAAAGAAAACATCAACGGCGCAGCAGGCTAAAAGCAGAAAGCAGGTTTCCCCAAGGTGTGTCTTGTTAAGCCGAAAGATTTCTGGAAATAGCTCAAGATACGCCAACCACAAAAGAGACCACTTCATCTACTGCCTAGTACATTTTTCCGATCTGATAAGCCAGTTATTATACCTTTGTACGTATGTATTTTTACCTGCTCTGCATTGACAATGTTCTTATTTGAATGTTGTTGTTGTTGTTATTATTATTATTATTATTATTATTATTATTATTATTATTATTATTATTATTATTATTATTATTATTATTTTCTTGGCTTTTGTTGTATACACATCTTCTTCCGGGTACCAGTCAGAGACCCAAGTTCAAAAATGGCTTCATGACATCGTCCACTGATGATAAAACCTAAAATCACACACATTATTATTATTATTATTATTATTATTATTATTATTATTATTATTATTATTATTATTAATGAGAATGTGCAGGAGGTGACGCTGCACATGTGCTGAGGTAAATATTGTATGTCTATAATATTGGCTAGACAATTGAAAATTCTAAGAACACAAGAAGCTATCAAATAATAATAATAATAATAATAATAATAATAATAATAATAATAATAATAATAATAATAATAATAATAATCCAGAAAGGCGTTTCGAGAGTGTACCACACTCATGAATAGGGAAGAGCCTAAATTTATTAATAGTATGCTCCACAGCGGTCAAATCCATTACGGATAGCAGGAAAAATTGGAACGCTACATTAAATCTAAAACAAACAAAAGGGTGGTTAACATAGAGACCAACCAACATCAAAAGTGGGATCTTCCAAGGAGATTCATTGTTATTATTACTCTTCTGCTTTGCATCATCGCCACTCAGCTATGGATACAGTCACAGAATGGCAAACGTAATCGCCTATTTTATATTGATGGTCTTGAAATGTTTGCCAAGGATGATGGCTAACTGAAAAAATACTCACCACTGTCAAAACCTTCAGCGAAGACATTAGGATAGAGTTCAGGATCAACAAATATGTCAAAGCCACCTTCAAAGGTGGTAAACTAACGAGAAGTACTGATTTCGACCTTGATAGCCCCAAAAAGATTACGGAAATAGACAAGATGGTACATACAAATACTTAGAAATTAATAACGGAGACGGAATACAACATTCAGTTATGAAGAAATAGATTCGAAAAGAATATTATATGAGAGTGTTTCTGATGCTAGAAAGCAAAATTAATGGGAGCAAGAAAATGAAAGCTATCAACACCTTAGCTATACACGTAATAACATACAGCTTCAACATTATTAAATGAACCACCCGAAAAGCAGATGTTCATAGATTGTACGTATCATGAGCTTTAAGAGGCCGAGGTCTAATCCAACTTGAACTAAATCTAAAAACTACAACAATCGGATCGGACGCATACCTCACAAAAACCAATGACCCTCTCCTACAAATAGTAAAACACCGAAACCACTCCATCAACAAGAAAGCTGCACTCTTTAAGAAACTGCTTAATATACCTGAAATTCTGCCAACAAAAAAGCAAGCTAATAGCAACTATGCCAAACGAGAAAAACAGAAAACAAAACAACATGGTCAAATGAAATTAGAAATAAATTGGGAGGACAAGGCTTTCCATAGAATATATCTAAAAAGGACGAAAGAAGCAGATGTGTACAAACAGAAAATATATCAGAATCCCTAATTATTACAGCTCGGGACCAAAGCTTCGCAACTAGATCCTATCACTGTCACATAATCAAGGATGCAAATAACCAGAAATGCAAGATTTGTGGAAAATAAGATGAAACACTCGACCATATTATCTCAGGATGTCCGGAACTAGCAAAAAATGAATATAACCACAGACATAACAAGATAGCGACATACGGGCACTGGAAGATATGCCAGAAGTAAAAGATCGAAACCATTAAGAGATGGTATGAGCGCCAACTAGACACATTTACCAAAAATAACGATGTAACTATCCTCTGTGACATGACAATTCAAACTGACAGGAAAATAAAAGCCTGATATCCTAAAAGACAAGAAATTCGCGAAGTGTATGCTTATTGACATAGCAGTGTCATCTAAAAGAACCAGCTCCACGAACATTATCGAAAAATTATCCAAATACAAGGACCTGGAGATAGAGATTAACAAGATGTGGAGAATGGAGACTGACACTGTACCAATAGTAATTGGAGTTCGTGATAAAAGGAATGGACAATTTTGCTAATAGAGTCCCAAGTAACATACAGGTTTCCCAGAAGATCGTCCTACGTAGAATATCCTATATACTAAGAAAATTGCTATCAATGAAATTACATTTCTTCTATAGGACGAAAGAACCATAGGACCATTGTTGGGACCCAGCACTATAGGATAGAAAGCAGGAAACATAACATAAACAATAATAATATTGATTTGGGATTAGATATATATGTGCAAATGTAACATTCAAGAAAGGAAGAATTTCATTAACACATTCACTATATCTATATTTTGTCACAAAGATTTGGGAACTGGAACGAAAAGAAGGTACCTAGGAATTAGCGATGAAGAAGATAAGAAAAGAATACTACTGGCGTGTGTGTCTGGTATTGAATACTGAATTGAATTCAAAAAACAGAATATCAGCCATACACACCTTGGGTGTTGCCGTAGTCCAATACAGTTTCAACATCCTTAATTGGGCCATAGCTGACATTAAGTGAATGGAAACCATGACAAGAAAGCTTCTCAATTGCCACCGTATACATCACCCGAAGGCTGACTTTTATAATCTCAATGTGCCCAGATCCGAAAGCAGTACAGGATTAGTTCAATCTAGAACTGTTTTATAAAAACACAACGATCGGCCATTGAAGATATCCGAAAGCTATAAAAGAGTTGATGATTATCTGTGCCAAAGACTATGAAATAAACTTTATTCAGTAATAAAGGAAGGAAACACCTTCCAAAATGGAGTTCAACTGCGTGTGGAAATGCAAATAAAATATAATACAGCTACTGCAGCTACAAGAACCTTAAAAAGACAACAAAGGAAAAGGCAATCGATTATGTACATAAATTATGTCAAGATAAATCTCTCCACGGTCAATATTCTGCCCCTGCCAAAAAAATAAAAAATAAAAATAAAAAATATTAAAAAATAAAAGCTGATAAAGACAAACCACGTGCCGATCAGTAGTTATGTAGTGAAAGGTTAAAAGATGAAACCGAAGGTTGTATTCTTGCTGGAAAGGACCAATTCTTGCTCACTAGAAATTACCAAACTCACATACTGAATTATTACGTTAGCCCAAAATGCAGATTCTCTGATAATTATCTAGAAACAATTGGCCATCTTGTATCAAGTTCCCAGTTACTGGCAGTAACTAAATATAAAACCCTGCATGACAGAGTGGTCCAATATCTGCATTGGAAAATCTGCAACTTTATAGGAAGGAAATTGGTATGAACACCACCCAGACCCGATAGCGAATACAGGTTTGTCAACATTTTATGGGACTTTACAATGCAAACCGATAGAACAACCAAAGCTAATCGCCAGACATCGTGATCAGAGACCGCAAATAAAAAATGTTCTGGCTTATTGACATGATAGTCCCCGCAGTCTTAAATGTATCTTTGAAGATCCTCAAAAAAACTGTCAAAATAGAAGAAAATTGAAATCAAAATTTCCAAAATATTGCACATGAGTACATCAAGAGATCCAGTGTATTCGGAGCCTTCGCATTGATTGGAAAAGATTCCAATAGGCTCATTGAAGGGAATCCTGGTGGTCCATTCCTTAAAGAAGCAAAAAAAAAATACTCAAAAGTACAAACCACAACTTACGAGGGATTTTATCTATGTAAGATATGCGTGACCTCAGCTTTTTTTCTCAGAAAATGTCCAATGGAAATATCATGATGCTATTTCTGACCTTAGATCACTTCTTGTGACAAGAAAATAAATGAGTATGAACCAGAAATCAAAGGAAATAATAATAATAATAATAATAATAATAATAATAATAATAATAATAATAATAATGTAAAGATAACATGGAACTAATCCGGATAATCTGGAAGAGGATATTATAACATAGTATAGTTTAATAAGCATTGAGAGATTTCAAATATTTTTACACCGTGTTGTTTAAGAAAAAATGATTTCACACTCAACAGCCTCTTTCCAACCGAAGAAATGTCGTAAACCACTCTCCCTATTTTATGGTTCAAATGAGTTTCATTCTTTACCTGTCCAGACCAGCCATTTTCTCCACTGTATAATTTTAAAGAGGAAGATTCTTAAGAACAGGCTGGAACAGATTAACTTTTGCGTGCTAGCCAGAAAACTGCAATCTTAAACTATTCAAGTCACGAGCGAGTCGTTATCTATCCTTCTTATCATAATCTTCCTTTCCTATCATCTCTTTTATTCATATCACATGATACATGCATCGTAATAATTCTAACATTAATCCCTAAGCTGAGTGACTCTATCGTCTTTCACTGGAGGAATTTTAATATAAAAAAATTAGCGATTCAATCGTATCGTCTACTCCAATACAGAAAACGATAACAAATAAGTAATATTGTTTTTTCAACTGAAACGTTGTAAAAACTGAAACAGAAATGATAGTTAAATATTACTATCTCATCAGGAAAGGTGATCTAGAATATGAATGTGACACTAATATCAATAGTTGTTGAATCGTTTGCAGGGGGGGGGAAACTAGTTTTGACAGGAGGGAATCGAAAATTTGAAAGGATGGAGATATGATCAGTACTACTCTTGGGAGTGGCAAGAATATGGAGCAGAGAGCTGGCGTAGCGAGTAGAAATATTTTTATTTCATCACAATTGGCTGCTCAAATGAAAATATGAATGCAATGATGAGGATGTTGATAATGTTTATAATGATGATGATGTATGCAACAAATAAGCAAATGAACAAAATAATGAATAAATATCTATCAAGAACTTCATATAATACAAAGGAATGAGTTAATTATTTGAGGATTAATTGAATCCAGCTGGATTTGAAGGAAGGCAAAATCAGCAGAGCAGAGATAGACGTCTCTTCAAATCTCTATCGCTCTTGTCAATATTTTTGCAGACATGAAAATTGCTATAGTTAAACACCATCTTCCGTTTCTTTTTAATATCTTTTGATTTTTCCTAAAGTGGTTTGTGTGCTTTTTCTTAATCTTTATGAACGAGTGTTGATTTTCCGATTTCAGATCTTAGACCAATCTCGAATAAAAGCATGGAACTCGTCAATTTTACAGTTCAGTTTTGTTTTATTCTTTATCTACTACAATATATAATTCGATTATTCACGAAAGGTTATACTGACAGCTGGCAGGTATACTTGGACTGGGTGACCCTTCACCATTTCTAATATAATTAATGTTATGCATATTTGTATTTGCAGCACACAAGAAATCAATTTAGAAAATCCTGAAGTTCTATAATAATTCTGCATCAGCCGTCAGTCATAGACTTTATTTGTAAAACTCGAAGTAACGGATCAGAACAAATGATGGTTACAGTGAAAAGCATTATATCATCCCAAACGTTATATATATATATATATATATATATATATATATATATATATATATATATTGTCTTATCTTCACTTTGTAATTGATAGTGACTGATTGATGCAACATTCAACTGAAGAAAAAGTGGTTTTGCAGGAAATAATTTACAACATACGGTCGACCTTTAGAATGTTTCCTTATACTTTTCGATTCATTATTTAAGATTTCATTTTATGATATTTTTTAATCCTGTATTAAATTATATGTTATTAATGATAAATTGAATTCATTCCATAATTCACGACACTATATTAAAACAATTTTTTTTTTATAATAATTAATTGTCTCACCCAATTCTTACTTGAAGTTCGTTTGTTTTACTATTATTGATAATATAACTACAGTAGCTTCTTTATATCTCAAATGATATTCCGCGCGTTCTTCTATACAAAGCCATTCTAAATAGGGCTGATTCACGGATCTTTCTTTAACACACCATGGGTTTTTATTGCATTTATGTTAGGCGTTATTGAAGGCCATTCCATTATTTAGGCCTATCATTCTTTAATTATTCTGTCGTGGTGATTGAAAAAATAATTTGTCGTTGTCGTCTTTTCTGGATATTAGGATTAAAGCATTTTTCAAAAGAAACTGGATTAGTATTTTAGCGATTCTCTTCGCACATGATTTCTGGGGTGTTTCCTGGTAGATATTTTTGATTAAGTAGCCTAAAAAAAAAAGAATACTTTGCAGTTTCGATTCTACTTTAAAAAATTAACGCTTGCTGTTTTCTTTTGCCTACTAACGTATAATCACTTGTTATTTTCTAAAAGTTAAATTAAAGCACTGTCTTCCTATAAACGTTCGACTTTTTTCCTTTTATATTTTTTATCGGTATAATCCGATGCAAAGCAGTAAAGCCACTAAGACACGAGAATGTTTAAGAATGAGCATAGAGACAACTATACCTGTTTAAGAATGAGCATAGAGACAACTATACATGTACCTGATGATCTAGATTTTACACCCACATCCACCCACACAGATACACACACACAAACACAGACAATTATATATATATATATATATATATATATATATATATATATATATATATATAATCAAGTTCAAGGAGTTAGAAGTTGAGGAAGAATTAGAAATCAATAGCACCACTAAGAAGTAAGTACAAAAGAAGAGTAATCAGGAAGGCATGAGATAGCGATTGACATTACATTTAAATTTTGCAGATTAAATTTTGCTGGAAAGCTTGGAGTCGGAAACAGTTCCACAAGCGATAAATGCAAGAAAAGAAACTGTTAGCACAGGCTACAAAGAGTCATCTCAACTGTAAATTGATTAGATATTGACGACAGTCTAGTACTGTGCTTACATTCAAAAAGTCTAGGTACCATAGCGAAAAGCTCGTACCATAGAACTATTTATTTTAAAAAAAAGGCAAAGAACGGCAACCTTGTGGTCGTGGAAAAGTGAGTGAATCTGAACAGCCAGATCAGGACCAATAATATTACTTATTCTTCTTTCAGATCAAGGCAAATAGCAGGGGAATAGGGACAGCAATATTCTAAGCATGGACGAATGGTAGACATGTAAGATAGATTCTCGAGAAAAAAATGTCTTGCACGACACAGTAAACAGACTATCTTAGCAGCTGACCTAACAATGGATTCCATGTTGTCTTTTCGCTTCTTATCAACTGAGAAAGTTTTCCCGCGCATGCGCAAAGATCATTCTACTGGAAGTTAGCATCAGCCGTGTTACTGAAGTAAAATAAAAGTATAGGATTCTAACAAGACTTTTATTTGGGATTCTTTCAAGAGATGCTTTTATGTTCGCAATCCGAGAAATCGATGTTGATCCGATGATCTACAAACTGATAAAGTGAGTATTATATCTTAATGCGTTCTTCATATTTGTCTGAGTATCCCTTAGATACACTTCGGTTTGATTTAAATTTCCTTTGTGCATTTATTCGTCTCTTATATGGAAATCTGTATTGGATAATAATATCTTCCAAGTGTTGAGATTATACAAATTCTTGTCATATATTAGTGATAGATAAAACAATGAAACCTGATAAATTTATGTATAGCTTTCTTGGAATTGATAAATCTGAATTTTTTTATTTCCCAGAATGCGTTTTGATTTACGTCAGGATATCGAAAATAAATGATTATTTAATTTGCTATGGCTATTCCTCAAGATATGGTATTAAAATAGGAACCGTTTATAAGTATGGTTCAGTGTTTACTATTTATATCATATGAGAGCCAGATATACAAATGTTTATTATTGCTAATTTTCAAAATAGATTTATTTCCCTATAAGTACTTTATCCATTCACGTATTACGCTATTTTACTAGTATAAATGAATAGCTAAATATCAGTAAATCAAAACCGGAATGCATAATCAAGGAAGAGTAAGGAAATTTTCTATGGGTCAGATACATTTGGATGTAACTGTAGATGCTAATGCACGCCACACTTGAGATACCTTTTGCTTAAGGCTGCTACCAACAGCTATGCAGAAACAATGATCTTATCATTATTTGACAACAAATTTTACAACAAAGATGTTCACCTGATGAAAACGAATAATAAGGATGTATTGTAAAGCAACACCTGCATGCAGGGTACAAAGGATGATAGAGCCGGAAATTTCAACTTAAAACCAAACTGTAGATCTGTATTTAGAATGTGATATTCCCGACATTTTAGGGTTTCAACATTGGGCAAATCCAGTCCAGTTGGAAGAAGTCATTAAGCAACATTCAGATTATATAACTTCTTGAAATACTAGATATCAGATGGAATGATTCTATCTCAAATGATCAAAGACAGCTCGAAACAAATCAGCCACATATAACTCCAATCCGTTAGATTTTGTTTTGAGGCTACACACAACAAGATACGTCAATGAAAACAGAACACGGGATAAGACAATAATGCGTTTTCTCAATAAATCTATTTATTCTGTACTGGGAGACGATAGCAAGAGAACAATAAAACCTACGAAGATTAACTATTAGAAGGCGATGATCTTAAAAAAAAAAATATGCGCATGAGACTGCATTGGTGGAATTCCCCTTTAATGTAGGAATCTTTCTCTTGAATAAAGCATGGGAAAGTCAGATGAAAGGACTGGCTATTAAATTTAAGAAAACAGAATTTATGGTTGGTATCCAAAGCGGTAAACAAAGATTTAACTCTTGCATTTGACATATCAAAATCAAAGAGATGCATCTTTTTTTACTATCTGGGGTACTGTAATAGCATTCGATGGAAAGTGCCAGAAAGAGATTAGGATAACGAACTGAACCTTTCATAAATTAAGCAAAGTGCTATTACATGAGAATATTTCGTTAAAACTAAAGACATTTTTCCTGATTTTATGTCTTATCGCTCCTTTCTCTGACAGTGATTATTTACAGAGGTTACTCGACAATAAAGAGGCAAGGTTATATAAACAAACGCTGAGATTAGCATGGAGCGAATCCGTGAACAACTAAATTCTAAAAACAATGAGAACTTGAAAGACATTCTAACATCAGAAAGAGAGAGTGTAAATTTCTGGGACATATTACGAGTAATTAAGACAAGGAAAACTAAGCATAGATGGAAGAGGCGTAAGAGAGAGAGAGAGAGAGAGAGGGCGTCAAGGAATAACTTAATGAATTTCTTTAAATGGATAACAGGTCAAGGAAATATGATAAACAGTCAAATGTGGTTTATAAATAAAATGGACCAGACCTATTGGAGAACCATTAGCGCCCATGTTCTGAAGCGATACTGCACATTGATGCGCCTGGAAAATCGAGGGTGGTAACAAAAAATGGGGAGACATTGTTGACAATATCAACTGGAAAGAAACCAATAATCAAGTTTAGGTCATAGTCATTTAAATCCTTTGCAAGTCTCCTGTGTCGTGCGACTCAGGAGCAACAGAACTTATGGGGTGAATTACATGGAATTCTACTCAGCCAACTGAAACTTTTTGAATATACTTTTGCTTTTCATCTGTTATAAAGAAAAACATAATCAATTCATTTGATATATTAAAATGTAAGATGGAATACGTTGATTGAAGCCAATTTACGACAATACTCGTCTTACTCCATAATTATCTTGAACAATTATGGATGACATATCAAGGGCATATCTTTTGTGAATCTCTACGTTCCCTTGCAGGGACTCATTTGTTTTTCTCGGCGAGCTATCGCTGTTACTCGTATTAATTTTATCCCTAAATATGTAGATAAAATTGATCGGCTCCCTCTACCGCTCCAATAAGTACCTGACTCTTCATGCTATCCTCTATCTTTATGAGAGACAAATCAGGTCGAAGATGGAGTACCGTTGCCATTTTGGGGACGGGGGCTGCCCGGTCCTCACTTTCCAGTCTTGATAGAGTTCAAAAGCTTCTCCATATCCTTGTTGGAAAAGAATTATTATCAACCATCTACCCTAAACTTTCACAGGCGAGATGTGGCGAGTCTCTCACTGTTCTATCTATGGCTACGTCTATGGAAAGTGCTCGGAAGAACTATATTCCTTGTTCCGCCAGGTCTAATATCCATGGCTAGGATCCGCCATGTCTCTTACATAGTAGCAAACCACCCACATTGCCTCTGTATTTCATCAACGAGAAGTAATTCTATTCAAATAGCTTCTTTCCGTGAATCACCGCCAATCTTAACCTGTTCCCATATAGTGATAACAGTTATCTTCCCATACTGTTCATATAAACTAAAACTTCACGTAAACCTCTACCTTGAGTGGCTCCTGGACCTTCTAAAGTGTGAACCTTCCTTTTAAAAAAAGACTGATAAAAACAGTCCTGTTTAAATAGGCGCCATTTGCTGCTCTTTGCATGCATACAGCTTACTTCACATTCATTAATTTTTTTAAATTTTCTTTCTTCTCTTATTTGTCTTGTCTATTTCACGCGGACTTCCTATTTAATATATCTTTTCTGGATATGTCCAAGCTACCTTATGCCCTCCATTTAAATCTGCTTTATAAACGAAATTTGATGTCTTGAATTAGTATTAATGAAAATAGTTAATATTATCTCTCATTCGCTTAGATTATATCTGCTTATTTTTCTGTTTTTTCTTCAATGATTCTTTCTGATTTTTCTGAGCAAATTCTTCATATTTTAATATATTTGAAAGCTACTTAGTGGATTTGTTGTTAGATGTCTAGAAAAAATGGTTGCTTTATTCATATAGATTTTAGTCGAACGCAGAAAAAGCAGAAAAATATTTCAAACTTATTATTTTTGTTTTGTTTAAACCAGTTATTTCTTAGTAAACACCTAATATTTATTCAAGACCGACCATATCACCATTTTGAGCATAGGTTATAATTGTTCGAAATTATTGTTTTTTATAAGATTATCAGTAATGTAACTCTAATATATTATATTTTCTTCGTCTATTCATGACTAGGATCTATCAGTATATTTTATAATATATTTTGGCTATGAATATTTATTCTTCTAAATGCCGTGTCTCTTTAAGCAATTGGCGATCATAGCTCTCTACAATGTTGCAAAACATCTCACTTTTCGCAATTTCTATTTTATTGAGGATATCTCTAATGTAGAAGATATACGATGGATCATTTAATTGCTGCAACACAGAATGAGGTTAAGAAATATCTAGTACATCTTAAGGCTTTCATATTTAAAAGTTAAAAATGTAATTGCATTGGTTTGCTCACGTCTCTCATTTTCCTGGTATATTATCTTATTTCTGCTTTCGTTATTACTAATCAATTTCTTCTAATATGGAATAGGATAGATAGATAGATAGATAGATAGATAGATAGATCTTATGAAGGAGGAATGGTTTGTTGTTGTAGATAGATGGGTAGATAGACAAAGACAACTATTTATTTCCATTTAATATTTGTCAATTTTATTTCTTTTCTCATTTGTAATTTTATTTGTGCATTAATCGTACTAAACCCTCTCCCAGTGAACATTCCATTCCATTCCCAACCTTGAAATAAAACGTCATTTGGAAGAAATATGCTTCTTTCTTTGTTGTTTATAAAATAAATTCTGGGCATCACTTCAAATGAATCCGAAGGAATTATTGATTTTACCATCATTTCCTATGAAATACGAAACTGAGTCCTATTATGAAGTGGTACAAGCATATAAAATGTTCTAGGATGTATTTTTTTTACGCTGAATTCCGTAGATAACTTTCAGGTGATTCTGTTGTACAGACGTTCAATGTATTGATTAGAAATTCATGTAATAATAATAATAATAATAATAATAATAATAATAATAATAATAATATAGAGAATGCCTAAGTAAACAAATTCGCGGGTGACATGACTTAGGCATATATACAGGATTTGATTATGAATCAAAATGCTTAACAATAGGAGCATACAATCCATTCGGACGCCTTTTTATTAAAGTCAAAAGCAAGTGCTAATTGTAATTTGGAGAGAGCTAAAGAGAGTCAAAAAGAGAGGGAAATATGTGATAATTGATGTGGAGGAGACGTTAATGCACATAATAAATGAATACAGAAACTAAAACTGACTATAAACAATGGCGCAGTAAGATGTGTACGGACATTTTAATCCGATTAAACAAACGAATAACAATTATAATAAAATAAATCAGAAGGTAGCTTCATGAATGTAGTCAGATATATTCGCTCATTTAAATAAATACACATTATAGATTCCAGAAGAAGATAAAACTAAGAAAAAATAATTTAAATAGTTTTAATTAGTCGTCTTGTGGCCCTTTGCATAAACTGGAAAGGTTAAAATCTCAAGATTACGTGAACTATTGACGAAATGTTTGCTTATAATTTGAATAAATTTCTTAGAATTGGATTACGAAAATGAATACAATGTACTTCTGGTATGAAAACACAAATATAACTTATTCTTACTCTTTAGATACTTATACTATTTATATTGTTCGGACTCTTTGCCCTCATCTTTTATTTCCCTATTAATACTGTTTCGGCCGTTGTAATCTCCGGCCTTCTTTAAGTAATATTAATAGAAATTTTGAAACGAACACTTTATTTAATCCACGGGTTTAGATTGTTCGATGCCTTTGGACATATTTTTTTTTAATTCACCTTGGTAACTCAACTCTCCAATTACTTGTCACCTCGTCTGTCACTAGGTATTGAACTCAAAACTCTTTGTGTCAAATCACTATGCCCGTGGACTAAATAATCGGTTCGCTTCGAAATTCAAACTAATATCATCTGAAGAAGGCCGGAACTTAGAACGGCCGAAACATCGTAAATGCAGTAATAAACGTGAAGACAACATTCCGAACAACGTAATGAGATGAGGTATTTTAAATAATTACAAAACCTTATCTCAGGAATAATTTATTGTATGAATAAACCGCAGAAATTTTATTTACTATACATTTTGTGTTTCAAATATGTGTTAATGAATCATTAACTCTGAATTAAGTATCACTTAAAAATAAATATTCAGCTATCTTCTTTTGCAACATAGATTGGAGTAACAGGTCACATGAGGAATTATTTCGTAGCATTCAATATGGTCTTGACGTTATATGTCTCTTTCAAAAATATCCTAATTCCTCTCTTTGGAACTTCCTTCAATTAAGGTTCCGAATTTACACTTTTGTTTCCTATTTTACTGCTTTTTTCAATACTGTTTTCCTATTAATTATTGCTAATTGTTTTTGTTTTTTTTAGATTCTCTTAATCATTTGTCTTTGTTCAATTCTCCTTAATTTATCTTTTATCTTTTCACTCTTTCTTAACAACATATCAAGTGAATCCTTTCATAAACGCCTTCCTATATAATGCATTTTCTCCTTAATTCAACCATTTTGTTTTAATGCGAAAGTAGCTTCTATTATTATCCTTTCAAATAATGTGACATTCCTTCTTTTTAATGCATTTATTTTCACTAAAATTCATTTTTATTTCCTTTATTACAAGTTTAAGAGAAACATTAATTATGCATACCGATGTCTTCTTGCCTCAAATTTTAGTGAATCCAAGGGTTAAATTTTCTAATCATCAGTATTTCCTACTAACTTATTTGGAAAAAAATAACTTACCGCATATTTCCGCGAATAACACAACGTTTAAATAACAAAAATAACCCTTTAAAATCGGTGTCGTCTTATACAACAATTCTAAAACTGAAATTTGAAATTCTGAGTGATGTTTGTCATTAGGCTACACTTGGCCTCGGTGCGATAACAAATAACGTAGATGAAAATATTCATATTATCATATTAACTGATAATAAAAGTAGTAATAACATTTCTACATTATATAATACTGGTATACCTTCAAAATAAATTGCCTATTTTAAGAATAATTCCATATCAATAAAATAAACTTGTATCCATGTAATTTCAGCTGAGAAAATGTAAAGTTTGAGGTATGATTGCGTTCACAGCATGGTAATGTATTATTACCGTACATTATCGTACTGTTATTAGCAGCATTTTGCTATTGTCGATGATGTATAAGTAAATGGCCTTTAGTACACCAGGTTGTTTGTAGCTTTTTAAATATGAGAAAAGAAGAGAAAGGCAAATCCGTATTTGCAAGAGATCATGTGATGAAACGTAAACAAAACAAATTTCCCTTTTAGGAGACATGAGCAAGAAAAACATGATATGGAATCAGTTTTCGTAATTCGTTTATTTAAAATCTCTATGGATACAGTAACAAAATGTCCAATAACATCATCTTTATATAATAAATAAGCGGCCGTCTTATACTACCGATAAAGGATTATTTTATTTCGTCTTATCTAAAGGTCGCATTATACGCGGAAATATACGGTAATTTTTCTTCTAAATTTTTTCATGATAGCTTACATATTAGAGTTGTAGATATCGACAAAGGCCTCTTAAGATCCTTTAATTTCTAAAGGGATTTTAGATTGCCTTAAAATTGAATTTCCACCTGTGAGATCCGTGAAATATATCCTGGACTGTCCATATAAACCATATGATAATAGAAATTGACACTAAACAAAAACAATAAATTAGCAAAGAAAAAATAATTTATACCATAAAACCATACAATCTAGTAAAGATTTCCTCCATATTTACTTTCAAAATATCGTGGCTCTTGTCTCATATCGATTGTGTGACCGTAAAAATGTTAGAGATTATAAAACCTTTCCAAAATAGAAAGTCAAATTTGATTGTCAATTTGTGCAATATTTTCACAGTTTTATGACTGCTGCTATCGTTTCTATTAGATAAATTGAAACTGAAGAGTTTTATGTATTAAAATTAAAATATCAAATAAAACAACTATATGACGTGGATTTGATTTGATTAGATTGAACATTATAACCTATAAGCTTTGTATGTTATTTAAAACCTAAAAATATTTTGGATTGTAAAAATAATTCATTTTTGCAGATGAGTATTGCATTAACACTGTTTTAGGAGAATATGATTTTTTCAGAGAGAAAACCTATATTTTACTCATTACTTGGGCGTGTAGGTGACTTCTTAACATATGCTGCGAAATGACGAAATAGTTTCTTTACACACAAAAGACATATAATCATAATGGACAGTTGTCATTGATTTCCATGAAAAAATTTGTTTCTCAGTTTGGAGCAGTTTACTTTTAGAATTTTAATAATGCTTAAAATGTAAATAAATACACATGTATATATAATACAAGTCATGTTGACAAAGTGAGTATACGTCGATTATACATTCAAATCGGAGGTTTTCTATTATAATATAGCTGGCTGGGATTAAATTTATAACCGAGGTCAATTTATAAAGCGGTGTTATTCAAAGAGGCTCATCCTAATATTAGGTTGGTGCAAAAATAATGACGTAATAATGTCGTTTTTTGAGGTATTTTTAACGTCAAAAAACGACATTATTACGTCATTATTTTTGCACCAACCTAATAGTTATGTTTAAAAACAGTTTCAAACCATTTAGATACAAGCTGCATAAGTATAGAGATAGAGATCAGCTCAAATCAACTTAACCGTCTCATATAATTGGACGACATATGACTGAATACATGGCTCTGAATAAATGTATTAATTTCAAGTGGAAATATTTAACTAACATAATAAAAAATCTTCTGAATCTAATGTGTATGATATAATACTAATGAAAAGAGAGTAATGCCAGTAATGAATAGAAATAATTCATATATCAACAAAGGAATTATAATGATAATAAATGAACAAAAACTAATAGAATATTAATATGTAGTGAATCTTTCAGGAGTGAACAAATGAGATAAATTAGAATAGATAGACTAGCCAAGATTATTAGGAATATTCTTCGGTAATGCATAAAATAATAATATGTTGGGTTTTGAAGGAATTGGAAATCTAAAAGCAGAATACAATAGTATGTTCTTAGAGTTGAATTCGATAGAAATACTCAAGTTATAGGTTCTTGAACTCCAGAAGTATCTTCACATATTATTGATGTATTAATTTGATGATTAATACTAATTTTCTTCAAAATATTTGTACAGAATTAACTATGTTTATATTTATCTACTTTAAACTATACAAAACCCTATTAATATTATCGTTACAGAATATATTTTTGAAATGCATGCTTCAGACATAAACAGAGTAAGACCTTAAAATTTTCTAAGAAAACACTAAATTCTTTGATATAGTGAGAGATCAACTGCCATTAATAGAGAATGCATCAAACATAACCCATAGAGATTAAGAAAGTAGTGACGAACCATCTGACAATCGTGTTAAGGCCATGGAATCGATTTTACAAACATTACAAAACAGAACGTTACTTCTTTTTCAGAAGTGCAAACTAGTTATGAACTATTAAATACAGATATTAATTAATATTTAGAAACGATTGAAAATCAAAAATGCAAAAATTAGAAAATATTACAAAAACCATGGAAAACAAGATCAGGATCAACTATAACATAAAAAATTTCAGAAAGACGAATAAAGAAATAATGAAAAAGCATATTGAAACTTCAAAGACCAATGATAATCAGAAAATTACAACGAAAAATTAAAGGGACTGGTTGAAAAACATTTTAAAATTGAAATGAGACGAAAATAAAACAAACTTTATCAAAGAGAGAAAGAAAGAAAATTTGGAAGGCGTAATAGTATTAATAAAATGGGAAATAAACAAAAGATCATATGATACTAATGCCATTAAAATCAACATAAAAAATGAGATCTGAAAAAGAGGTAGAGCAAGTTGGATAAACAATTTGATGATAATAAATGACAAAAAGCATATAGCAAGTCACAATTTCTATCATGGTTTTGATGTTAACTTGGAAATAGAGGAAAATTAGCAGGTATGTAAAACAGAGGGACAATACATTTTAGTAAAGACAAAGGAGAATAAATTAGGGATTATATAGGAAGAAACAAATAATAAAAATAAAAAAAATATTCAAATTAAAACGAATTAAAAGAAATTATAATCTTGCCAGTAATCTATGTAGATTAGTGATAACTAAACGTAGTTCAAATCGGAAAATAGACGAGTGAGTTTTTAGACATCCATAAAATATATTTCGGGAAGATATATTATTTAGATCACATACCAAATAGATAATATTTAGTTTTGAAATAATGTCTATTATTAGAATCAAATAACAAAAAATAACCATTTTTTTTATTTTCCCTATTTTATTGTTCGGACTGATTTCCTCATCTATGTTGTCTTATTCACGACATTTCGGCCGTTGTACCGTCCGGCCTTCTAATGATATACGTTGAAATTTCGTATATCAGAAGAATATAGTACTATAGTAGTATAGTAGAGCATACAACGAACGAAACGTCATTAATAAGACAATAAAGATGAGGACATCAGTCCAAAGAATGTAAAGAGTTACAATGTAAATAATTACAATGTAAATAGGTACAATAGTCTCAGAAATATAGAAAGATATTTTAGTTGTTTTTGTTTAATTTTCTGTCCAAATTTAAAAGTTTTGCGTTCAAGATTATCCCAGTTCTTTACCTTTTTCTTTGAGACGGTTACAATGTTTCGTATAAATATTGACTTTTTCCTATTTTGAATGTTTTTCTTATCTCTCTGGTAAATTCTTGAAGTTTATCCAATATCTCACGTTCTTTCACTTTCCTTCTGTGGTTCACATAAATGTAAATTATTACCACGTTGGCGAATTATTTTTTCTCATATTAGCAACCAGGATGTGAGTTAGCATATATACACTAATGCATTGCCTTAAATGAATCATATTTAACTTTCATTAATGAGATATGTCGTATCAAAATCATGTTCAATATGTATTCGATCATTTAGCAATTTATTAATGACAATAGCCTAATCATTTCTTTATATTTTTATACGAATTAATCATTTTAAAATATATTTAAATAAATTTTATAATTCATTAAATTATTAATTATTTGCTTTATTATATTTCGATAACTGAATTTACAATTTTTAAAGAACACATTTTAATTTGTGTAAATTATGGGTTGTTAATCGTAGCTATTCCATTTTTAATATCCGCTGCCATGTCATTTATCTTTTTTCTTCCATTTTATCAATGCGTCTATGACTATTTATATGTAGCTTATATTTTAATTTTTTGCATAAGCATGTTCTACGCAATGTCATCTTGGTCTATAGTCGTTTTTTTATTGACGTGTTTACACACTCTTCAACTTATTTTTCTCTGTACATTTAAGCATTTAACATAATCTCTAAAGCATAAGATCTGTTCAACAGCATTGATTTCCTAATCCCTTCATGTAAAGACGTGAGTGCCTCTCTTTCCTCAATTTCGATGGATCTTGTGTATTTTCACATGAAGAACGTCTCAATGCTGTTTATTTTAATTAAATTTCTTCCACTTAAATTTGTTTTCGAATGTAGGTTAATCTTCTAATTTTCCTGAGTTGTTCTTGAAAGTTTAGTTTTGGAAGAGCTGTCATCATTTAATTTTAAAACAAAATAGTTTTCTCCAAACAATCCGTTTTATCGAGATTTCTGTCATCGATTTCAAGTTTACGATAAGCTATTTATTATTACTTCATATTTCCATGATATTGTTTTATTAAATGCAAAACCTTTTTTTTTTCTATATTTTGCCGCAACCACACGGCGTTTGATCGATACTACAATGCTGCAGTTTCTCGTATTTTATCCGTTTCTAGTTATCCCCGTTTTCTGTCAGTTTCTGTTTTTCACTCTAGTTGTTTTAAAACTGTTCTGTTTTGTGTTGCTTCTTTGAGGACGGCAGCTTAAACATGTCACGATGCGTTAATTTCACTATCATCTTCCGATTCCCCGTTGCAAAATTGCAATCTTTCTTCACGTCCTATCATAAGTTCGCGTCTTGCGTCTATGCTCGATATTTGTGCACAAAGACAAAAAATAAAAAAAATAAAAAAAAAGAAACGAAGGTGTATTTGCGTGTCCAAAACTGTTCTGTCCATTTTCATCTTTGCTAGCTTTCAAATTCGTTTTGGAAAGAAAATCGTGCCTAGAACGCTCTTCTGTATATCATGTCCAGGAACGTGACATTCGGCTGACAGGTTATGCGAACAGCAAATACGAATCAATAGAATAAATATTGGAGTGAGTATGATAATTACTTTTTAGCGTTTGCTTTATCTCTGGATATTCCTATCTAAATTCAGTAGGTGCATCCACAAATTTAGTTGTATCTTAAGATGTTAGGAAAGTAATTACGATTTTAAAGAACGTATGTAAAAACAAATGTAAATTAAATTAAATTTAATATTACGTTTTTTCAGTAAGTTTCACCATGTACAATACCCAGGGGCCACTCTTTGTAAAGGTTTGTGGGGGCCATAGGAGTGGAAGATAACGGTTAAATCTAGACTTGAACAGACCTTGGGAGTCGGTTCCACGGAGCAGTGAATCGCAGAAAGAATCTGTTTTTGTAGAACTTCATTCTCACCAGTAGAATACGGACGGAATGTTGGTGGTTTGCTACTAAGCGGCATGGGATATCCTTGCAGTGAAGGTTTGAGCTGGCAAAACCAGGGAATGTAGTTCGCCCGAGAACTTTTCGGGGAATTAGCGATAGAACGTCGAGGTGCTTGCCACATCCCGCCTGATTAGAGGGTGGAGAATAATTCGTCACCCATAAGGGCTCAGTCACGTCTTTGAACTCTATCAATCCTGGAGAGTAACGACTCGGCAGCTCCTGCCCAAATATAACAACAGTATTCCATTTTAGGTCTGATCTGCCTCTTATAAAGGTAGAGAATGGCATGAGTAGTCAGGTACTTACGAGCGCGGTGTAGGAGCCAACCATTTTACCTGCTTCTTTTGCAATTGATCGTATGTAGGAGATCCACTTGAAGTCAGGTGTCATTTTAAGACCCAATTGTCTTTCAAGGTACGGTGCCTTCTCGAGGAGATATAATTTCATCGTGACTGGTGGTAATACTCCCTATACGCCCATTCAACATCCACTTACATTCAGCTTCTGCCCGAAGTGGCTCATAGGCCTAAAATCATTATGGAATTTAATTTTACTAAATGTGTACAAAAATTATAAATATATACATATATTACACAAATCAAAAGAAATCATTTAGATAGGAGCATATTGAAACAGATAATGTTACATAGAGAGAGGAGACATTGCGAAAAAGGTTAAGAGGAAGATAGAGAGGAAAAAGGAGGCCTTAATGAAAAGATAGAAAGAATGACTGATAAAGAATGTGATGCAAATAACCTTTCCTTTAAACGTAATCACATATCCTGTTAAAATCATCAGAAATGTCCTTAATAATATAATCTATAATCTATACTTAGAATGGTAGCCTGGGTCCTTGACAAAATAAAAGGTCTGCATATAAAATGAATTCGACGTGATTATAAAAATCAATAGTTCATATAATCAAAGGAAATCGATAATCTCATCATTACTGATAATCAATATGCAGCATTTTTAAGAAATCAATAAATTGTGCCATTAACTAAAATCAATACTTTGCCATTATTTCATTAGATTGAATATCGTTTGATTGAAAGAAAAAAATGATCGATCAGATTAATATTTGTGTATTCTTTTTTTGCACTTGAAAAATCTTCAATAAACATAATCACAAGCAAAGACTATTCTGGCCAAAGGGGTGATCACATAACCGTTATTTTTTAACATCTGAGCGATGTAATCATTAACGTTCATTTTATTTTCTGTAATTTGTATCGAAAGCATTGTATCAGAAACTTTTTAGACCTTCTCAAAGAAGTAAAATATCTATTTTTAGAATATGAGAGTACACATTTTTCAAAAATAAATTACAGTTATGGTACAGACGTTACTGATTATTTCAGAAAAGAGAACGACATCCTGTTTAATGCATCGATATATTCTGCAATTGTTATTCATTCACAAGATTTCAGATTAAATACTTAAAAATATATATTATTTAAAAGATATTGAAATATATTAAAGCAGTTAATATAACAAAACCAATAAGAGAAAGCTGAATCAGGTCGGATAAGTTAAAACTCATCAAACTCATTTAAACTCATCAAACGCGAAACATTTTAGATTTAAATTTAAAGTTAAACATTTCTGTTTCCCAGCGTTTCTCGATGTAGAATTTCAAGAAAACTTTCTTGTAAAATATCCCATCACGCAACATATATGCTTCCATAAAAAAAAAAAAAATATTAGACTGAGGAACATTTTAAGGAGGAAATGCTTACTAAAGGAATTTTTCATTTCTTTCATTCAATTAAACATTATTAAATACTGTTTAAAATATTTATCTATTCTCTTTGCAATTATAGGGAATTAGTACGAAAGATAATTAATCAGACAATTATCTATCTTTATTCTGGTAATTATATTGAACCTCCTCAGATTCTGCTATCTTCCAAAGACTGGACCGATGGATTAAAAATGACCACTTGCAAGTTACTGCGCATACACTTTATACCCACTCTCTTGTCGAACTTTCAATGTTTTATATTTTAGCCGATTGTTGATTTAATATAATCTGTAATTTACAATGAAAACGATACATCTTTAGGAAAGCTCAATGTCATTATATAGAGTGGGGGGGGCAAATATTCGTAGACATACAAAGTTTTAATTTATTGTATTTCCAACTAATGAATAAACACACTTTCCATATAATTAACTGTACACAGATGCATAATAACTAAATATTCATAGAAAACAGACATTTAAACATTTTAATGTTTGAAAAATTATACAAAAAGTATACATAATCTTCATTTAATACTTTGTAGAAAAGCAGTTATTCACTTCAACAGCAACCAACCTGTACTTGTTGTTCTCAATCAAAATATTTGCAAATTTTAGTTGACTTTTTTTCCATTCCTTCTTCGCATACTTTCTTCAGAACCTGGGTTTTGGAGCTCTATATTGATTTTGAATTTTCAAATAATGCCAAATTTTCGATTGGGTTTAAATCTGGGGACTGACTTGGCCATTTCGGGACATTTATATTATTTTCAGCAAGCCATTTCCTCGTAGCTTTCGCAATGTACTTAGGATCATTATGTTTTTGTAAGATCCAATGAGGAGGAAGTTCAAGATTTTCAACCGAAATCGTTAAGTTTGCTTTCAAAATTTTTTGATATGCTGCGGCATTCATTGTACCATCTATTACTGATATTTTGCCAGTACCCTTTGCAGAAAAACATCCCCATACCATGATGCTGCCACGACCAAATTTCACTGTTCGAACTGTGTTCTTTTGTTTGAACGCATCGCCATGTTTCGGCCATACATGATTTCTAAAATTACGTCCAAACAACTCAGTTTTGGTTTTGTCTGTCCATAATACTCTTACCCAATACAATTCTCCTTACTTTTATGTTCACGAACTTATTTGAACCTGGCATCTTTGTATCTTTTCAATATCAGTGGTGTTTTCCGAGGGGAGCGTGATTAGATTGTTCCTATGAATTTCATTGATTATTTTCCGCTTAGTGACACTGATAAAATCAAATCATCCGGAAACTTTTGACGAGTAACCATTGGATTACGCATTAATTCCTTCGAAGATCTTGCAGAAATCTTCCATGGAGCACTTTGATTTTCAACAGTTTGAGTTTTATATCTTGGAATGAATGAACTAAACTAGTAAATTTCATATTCAGCTTATCTGAGATTTTCCTCTAAATTTTACCTTCTTTCCAGAGCTTAAAAATTAGTTCTTTTTACGGATCTGTTAATCCTTTTGCCATGATGATAAACTTCTTGAACGAATATCCAATTCAGAATGTGCCGTTTGCAATTTTTAGGCTAAAAATAATTACTGATAACATTATTGGAACATCCTAGAATATTCCACTTGAATGATCTAGAGTAGTAAAGCATTTTAAAAGTCTTAAAATCTGAAATTTACATTGAAATAATACTTTACTCACCCATTAAATTGTATAAAAGATGTGTATTTCTATTCATTCAGTTATGTGCCATACGTGACACGTGCTTAAGCGATCATGTTTTATTATGCATCTGTATACAGTTAATAATGTGAAAAATTATGTTTATTCATTAATTGGAAAAATAATAAATTAAAAATTTGTATGCGTACAAATATTTGTTTCCACTCACTGTATATTTAAAATATATATTACGGATATAATTGTTAATTCAGCTGAGTAGGATACGCCCAGCATCTGGAGTATGTGTTCCTTTCCAAGAGGACCTCATAGAAATCTAATTCGTTATTTTTTATTATGGTGTTTTATATTGCGCCACTTGACATGATTTTGACTTTGCCTTCCATCAAAATGAACATGTTTGAGTTGTATTTGTCAGTGTTGCTGGATTCTCATAAGAAATTGATAAAATGCGAAGCATTTGAGCGAATTAATAGAAAGCAAAATAATGTAAAATAATAACAAGAATATTGACAAAGAGAGTTGAAATTTCTAGTGCCACATGGTGAAGACAGAGGACGTGAATATTTGATTGAAAGAAAGAGGGCAGAGGAAAACAATATAAAACCTACCTAGAGTGCTTGAGTAAATTGTTTAAGATAGATAGCAAAAATAGCAAAGTTTACTGTAATGAAAAAGAAAGTTACGAAGGAAAAGTAGTAGTAGTAGTAGAAGTAGCAGTAGTAGTAGTATTAGTAGTACTAGTATTAGTAGTAGTAGTAGTAGTAGTAGTAGAAAAAGAAGAAGTAGAAGAAACACTAATGAAAATCAAACAACAAAAATACCAGAATTTATTCTTTTTTCCATATCTCATTTTCTGATGAAGCTTTAATAAAATGAAACATGTTACATTGCTAAACGTTTCCTATTTTTTTAATATATATATATATATATATATATATATATATATATATATATATATATATATATATATATATATATAAAGTGATTAAGTAGACATGACATCAGAATTTTCTTTTTGACAAAATTACGTATTTCGAAATATTTAGAATACTCTAATTATTCCGATGCCTCTTAAATGTTTATACACTTCAACTTAAATAACTGATTGTCTTAAATGTTTATGAAAGGTAGTAATTCTTAGACATCTCATGTACGCCAGGGTAATATCTTACATGTAAACACGCTTTATGCATACAATATGTCGATATAATACCTGAATATATCATTTAAAATATGGCAAATGTTTGTTCTGTTCAATAGTAAGTTACGATTCCCTGCTAGATTAATCAAACGTTCATGAAGTATTTTGCATTGAAAAATTTTGTCAAATGTTATACGAATAATTTCGAGTTAAAATAAAATAAAACTCGTGATAAACTTTCAGGTTCAGCATATTTCCTTAAAGTTCCTAGATTTGTTATAAAGACCATTGTCTGAACTTATTATGCAAAATCAGTAAATCATTATTTAATTAGGTAATAAAATCATCACCAAAAGATAAATACATCTAACAGAGAACTAACAACAAACATATGACAATGAATTATTTACATTCTAATAGAGTATACTTTTCAATAAAAGCCCGCAATCTAAAATCTAATATCCATTGAATTTTTAGGTTCTTTACATCAGCTGGTTAAATCTTCGACATGTTCGCTTTAATTGCTTCACATAGGTCTGCTTTCCTCTCATATTTTTTGCCACCTTTATAATTGACCATAAATTTTCGAGTGGATTTAAATCGGACCTGATGTTGATCATTCCATAATCTTCTCTTCAGTAAATCTTTTACGCTCAAAATATTGTCGGGTAACGTTAGATATATTAGAATTATCATTGTCTTGCATAATTACAAAATTCATTTTAAAACTGCAAAGCTGGGATTTGTATCATTCAAAAGATATCTTGTTCAGGAAATGGCAATAGTTAGAACTGTACATTTTAAACCCTTCATTGTTTTTGAATGGTCTAATAATGGTTTTGTCGACAATTCCCGCCCATATCATCACACTATTGCTTCCTTACTGACTTCTTTTAGCGACAGGCATATCTGCATCGGATAAAATTCAAGCTTTGACCTATCCATCAGGTTCACTGGAGATTGGCATGTGAAAATTACTTTAGAAAAGTCAATTTTCATCTATTTATTGTCCCAATTTTGCCGCTTAAAATAATTGTTTTCTGAGAGGAAATTACCCCGGAGATTTCTTGAAAGATTCCAATTTACGAAGTATTCTACACCTTTGGTTATTCTTGAATCCCTTAATTCGAGCCTTGTTCACAGATCTGAGCATTTGATAAAAACTTTTGGTTTAGGATTTTGTTTATGCTTCCCTCATGGAGACAAGTTTTTAAAGCTTTTTTCTTTGCCTCTAGTTCTTAACTTTGTTTTATTTCCAACGTTGCTGTTTATGATTCGATGATCTCTGTGAAACTCCTATGATATATCCAATTTGAACATTCACACGCTCAATAATTGTTATTTGCTCCTTTTCAATATTTTAAAATCCTTTTCATTATCCATGTTTCAACATATATCATAAGAAAATATTCTTAATATATTTCAAAGGCAATGGACTCATATACATAATAATTTCAGTCAATTTATTTTCATAAATTCCAAATATCTCAAAATATAAACATTGAAAGTGACTAAAGATTTAGTTTAGCGTTTCTACTAAGGGTTGAAAAGGACTAGTCTACATTTGACATACATTGGTTCTGGTCATTTTGAGTTATTGACGTTTATGTGTTTTACATAATAACTTTTACTGGATTTTTAATAATTAAATGCTAATAATATTTACTAATATATTTAACATTTTTGCAATTTCTGATAATCTCAGTTACTTTATCTGAACATTTCAATTTTTGCTACTGTTGTTGTTTAACAATAATTTTCACACTGTTCAAGGTATAAAATGTCACCCGAGGCTGAGTGTTACAAAGTATGAGTTAGAAATTATGGGGATACATCGGGAAGTTAACGGTTAACTCGAGACTTGAATATGTTTAGAATGTAGGGATAGAGGAAACAGCTTCTTGGTTGTTCCACAAAACAGCAGTTTATGGGAAGATACAGTTCGAAGTGGAATTTGCATAACACCAGTGGTATAAGAAGAAGGTACTGAGTGGGATTTGGTACAATGAGAGTCACACGAGGGGTATTGGCCGTGAAGATTAGAACTGGTGGAACAACGGAATGGACACTTACCAATGAAATAGCAATAAATCTGTGAGAGTCTTGAATAGGCGTTTTATCACGGAGAAATGGTTTGTGGGGTGGAACATATTTTTTAACTAGAAGAACGCTTTTGGACTATATTAAGACAACATACTGACGACGAGAAAGCTTCCGCCCAAATATGACATGAGTACTCTATTTTTGAAGTGATCTGATTCTTGTAAAGGTAGAAGATAGAACGATGAGTTTGGTACTTACTGGAGATTTGCAACACAATCAGGGCAGGTAAGTGAAGCATAGTCATCTCCTGTCCAGATAAGGCAGCAGTACTCCATTTTCACCTTGATATGACTCTTGTAAAGTTAGAATTTTTAAGAGGAGGAGTTAGATATTTATTTGAGAGTTACAGGGAACCAGCAAATGTCCAAGTATCTTTATCGATGAACTATATGTTCCAGTTTCATTTGAGTTTTGGGTTTAGGATAAGTCCCAGTAGGCGCTCATTGCACCTGGACTCCATGAAAGAACACCCGTCCATAGCGATAAGCGAATATGCAAGGTCCACTCGGTGATGATGGAATGCCATTAGTTTGATTTTCCAGACACTGAATGTGACCGGCCAGCCAACCCTTGTGTTGTTATATTTGGAGTTGCACCCATATATCGTTATATAATCAGCAACAATATTAAAAAAGTTCGGAATATATTCTTAGGCAAATAATTTATATAAAGTAGAAAGAGAGTTGGATTAAGAAGAGAACGTAGATCGCTTGAGCCTCAGAAGATTGCCGTTTATAATTACCTTCAGTGACCTTCCCGTTTGAAAGGATTTCATAAACGAGAAAATTCTTCCAGTTAATCCATAGCTTGAAAGGCTGTGCAGCAACTTTCTATGCTTCACATTGTCAAATGCTTTTGCAATATCTAATGCAATCTTCCTTGATATGTATTTGCTGTCTCTTTGACCCTGTAAGTAATGAAAGTTAGGATATCAGTAGCTGACACAGCCAGTCAAAATCTGTAATACTTGTCGGTCAAGAGGTTGTCCCTATTAAAGTGATTAACAACTTTCTTGTTGATTATTGCTTCAAAACTTTTGCCAGTGCCACCGAGGAGGCTGATGAGTCTTAAATGAGAGTGGAATGGATGATCATACGCATTCTTGAAAACAGGGCATACACTCGACTCTTTCCACTAACGTGGGAAAGTTTTCTCCTTGAAGAAGCCGTCAAATTGTTTCGCTAAGTTCTGACATGAGTCAGGGTTAATATTTATAAGGATAACCACTGAGATTTTTTCTGAACCGGTAACTTTCTTATGGTTTAAAATATTGAGAATACTCAGGGCTGTGATAAAGATATTACTGAGATCGTGTGCTCTGAGACGGGTGAAGTTGAGAACTGGGTGACCTTTGTCTTTTAATGTGGAGTTAGAGACAAAGATGAATTCAGTCAATTATATGACGGGGATGAACTCAGTCAATTATAATAATAGACACTGTAGCTTTGCCCCTATTGAGAATTTAGTAGGTTTTCTCTAACTACTGGTATCCAGGTTGTTTGCATGCGACCTTGGCCTGGACAGTTTGTGCATATTTCCAGAAAGACTAATTTATATTTTTAAGGAATTTATATAATACAGAATTTATGTTTACTTAATATTTAAAATATACTCTCCATAATGATTATTTTTGCTTGAATACAGAGAAAGCTATGAAACCATCATCTTTGCCATGTAATCATCGTATTTTTAGGGCAAATAAGACGCACTTTTTAAATCTAAAATTTGAAGAATATGACTTACAGAGAGCATTATATATATATATATATATATATATATATATATATATGTGTGTGTGTGTGTGTGTGCATGTGTGTGTATCCGTGTGCATGCATTTCTAGTTTATACAAAGTTATTCATAAATATAATTATATATGCGCATACGTAGGAATTTTTTTAATGTGTCATTTATAACAGTTTTATCGATTTTATATTGGATTTCTGTTCAATATAAACTTTCTAATATGATTGAAATTTTTTTTCCGAAATAAGGGTTGATTTTATGACAAGTGCGTCTTATATTCTAAAGAATAACGTAATGTTTATTTTGAATTTAATTCAATTTTCCAGTTTGACTTATATTCTCAGATATAAGGTAGTGTGTTTTTCGATTTGAATTGCAATTTCTTAAATTGTTTTCTGTACTGGGTTTAAGAAATACTGATATGGCATACTTTACAAGTAGAAACACAATCCTGGTTCATTCCTCTTAATCTTGTATTAAAATTGATTTTTTATTTATTGGGTTAAATTGTTTCTACAAGATTTCCTTAAATGTTGCTAACTCGTTCCTTAGTTGTAAATATTTTAAATGTTAACAACAATATCAGGCATTGTTGATTCACATAATACTAAATGCATTAGCTTCTTGACATAGAGCAAGAATGAAACAAAAACAATGGTTAGAAAGAAAGAATAGAAATCGGAATGAGAGAAATAAATTCAAGGAAATAAAACTATTAAAAATTACTAGCGAACGTATTAAATGAAAATAGTTGATTGAAAAATAAGGTGGAAAACAGAGACAAAAAGAGAATACAACACATAATAGAGAAAGAAAACAGGTAAAAGAGAAATAAGGAAGAGTAAAACAAAAAGAGGAAGGGAAATGAACAAGTGCGCTTATATAAGTAGAGACGAAATGCATTTAAGTGCGCTAAAATAAAGACGCGAAGAATTAGCACGTAATACAAGCCTAACGTACAGTCATTGACTTCAACATTTGGCCGCCTTATGTACACGCAAAGTACATGACAACCATCTGTAGAAAAGACACATTCACTAACCAAACAATAAGACATGGAAACTATTATGTTATCTTCTGACGTAGAGAATAAATTCAATGTGAACCCAAGAAACTTCCATAGAGATCTTCGCACAGGCAATATCGGGAGGCTTCTAGCTACATAGCATCTACTATTGCTACTTTTAAAATCATTAGAAATACTCGTTGTGTAGAAATATATTAAACTCCCCGGAATCGATCATTCAGATCTAAAAATCAACAATTCGCCCTTGCATGGAGTATTGTTGCCATATATGGTCTGGAGCCCCTTCTGTTTGCCTCGGGGTTCTTAATAAGATCCAGAGGCGGATATATAATTGGCCCTGATCTGGCATCTCGTCTACAGTCTCACAGACGCGCCGTCGCCTCTCTCTGTCTTTTTTACAAATGCTTTTATGGTAATTGCTCCAAGGAGGTTCCCAGACTTCATGAATTCAGGCGCCCTACGAGGATGGCATCCCGCTCTCAGTCTTTCACTGTTGAAACTATTAAATTTAGCCGTCTCTTCTACTCCAATAGCTTCATATCTCGCACATCTCGCCTGTGTAAATCCCTTCCCAATTTCTGTTTACCTGAGAAATCTCCAACTATTCAAATGTCTAACTATTCAAATGTCCAACTATTCAAATCTCCAACTATTCAAATGTAATGCCAATCGACATCTCCAGTTGCCTTGAGCTATACACTATCCTTCTCCTCATCCTTTCTTCTGTCACTCCTAACTGCTCTTGCACCAAAACTTCTGTAGCCCCTTGCGTCCTAGTGGCTTCACGCCTTGCTTGGGGTGAAACGCTTAAATAATATATATATATATATATATATATATATATATATATATATATATATATATATATATATATAACTGACATAAGTGATATTATTTAACTAAGTTTCATGAAGATAACGCTTGGTAGAAGTAAATCGCGAAAATCCCTCAAACATGGTAAAATGTTTTCCCTTTTCTCCCATGTTGCTCTAATGTAAATCCTGTATTGGAAACCTAATTCTATGATTCTTATAAAGAAATATTGAATTCCAATCTATTAAGGTCATTAATTTAGAGATGAAAATGAACGTCTCTAAAATATCTTGAAAACAATTTGATTTTCAAATTAAATATAAGTTTTAATAAGAAATGTGGTTTTATAATTTAAATCTCAGATGGCGAGAGAATAAAGTGGCTTTATTAATGATATTTACTATTTCTAGTGATATCGTTTTTTTGAAATTTCAGATAATGTTAAAATATTAAAATATTATAAATATATATGATGAGGGAAGACATGTTTAGAAAAGTAATCATCCCTAAAGAAATTGATAACATAGACAATATAAGAAACAGAAATACTTGGTTCAAAAATATCGCTAAAAGAGATTTAAGAATACTCAAATGATATAATGAAAATGTGTCGGGTGCGGGAAAATATTAGAAGAAATAGGTTTTTTGAATGTAAAAAAAAAAAATTAAAATATCGCAGAATACACTAAATTCATCAAATTATATATCAGCATAAATTTAACAGCAAAAAGAGAAATATGAATGAAGTGTAGAAAGCACAGGGAAATGGATTTCTAAAAAGTATTTTAGTGAGAAATCAGTCAGTTATATGACATGCGTGATACACGATTATGCGATCATATACCTTTCGATATATGACTGGCAAATCTGATTTTTTCCAGCAGTAGTTTGCCATTTCTTTCTGTAGTAGACCAGTTCCCATGCAAGGTTATAGAAACCGGTCTGTCCTGCTATTTACCCATATCTGGGAGTGGGGTAGAGAAAGAGGATACATACCCATCCCAAAGATTATTAGCACGTAAGTGAATGTAATGGATTCGACTGTAAATCAAACTCGAACTAGTGAGAAATGGTTAAGAATATTGAATGAAGCTGCATGATCTTCATGTGGTATGATTTATAAATCAACAGAATGAAGGTGAAACAGTTCAATTATGTGCAAAAAATACATGTAAATCCGAGGGATTAAGATACATTCTAGGGGACGATGGGTTTCCCTGGTAAAGTTGATACATATTAATCTAGGGACCTCCGGTTTTTCGCGGGAAAACAGATAGCTTAATGAAAGAAGCCACAAACTTAATGAAAATAAAGCTTTATCGTCAAAAAGTTTATGTTATTAAGATGAAAGACCAAAATATTTTTTAATAATGTTTTGAAATGTTATAATCCTTTCTAACATGTTCGAAATTTTGGTTAAATTTTTTTGTTTATGTCATCGCGGTGACATGAAAATAACATCGTTTTTTTTTTTTGTTTTTTGTTTTTTTTGTTTTTTGCATTTTTTCCGTTGAAAACATATTGATTTAGAAATTCTTGTAAAAATCAAGTAAGTATTCGATTTTAATAAAATTTTCAGGAGTTATTCACTATTTTTCAAATGTTTCTTTAGATAATTTTGGTAATTTTTTTTTAAATATTTTACCCACCACTTACTTAATTTCATGAAATTTCGCAGAAAACCTTTCTATTTCCTGATTTTTTTTTTTTTTTTTTTGTTAAGTAGGAATCTTTGGAGATTGTAAATCACCTACTTTATTTTATTAGATTTGAGCTATCGAACTGAAAATCTGCTCTGAATTGAAAAATAATGAATCCAATAAAACTATGACATTAATTAGAAAAGCTTTTGATTGCTTTTCTAAATAAGTAATATTAAGTACATTATTGTCTGAAGAAATAAAAATTTTCCTGATGAATAAGGAAGTTTTACAAGAATTTTTTTCATTTTTTAAAAAATTAATTATAATAATTTGTAATAGTTTAAAATCGTGTAAAATTCTGTATTGGGCTATTTCCTGGATGCGCCATAGTAATTAAGTAGAAACAAAATTTACAAAATTAAAATTGAAAAGATTAATCACCTTAGGCTATTCTATTTTTAAAATAATTTTTATTTTGTATTTTATCACTCAATACGTTCATTATTTTCATACTGAAATTGCCATCATTATGATCTTAAAGTTTTGTCCCTTTATTATATCACTTCAGATAGGTTTCAACAGGTTTTCAAAATTTCTGTCCAGCTTTAAAATTTTAAAGCTTAATCTAAGTTTTACTTTTTTCAATTACTATTTCGCTAAATATTTGTATTTTATGTATTTACATTAGTGTGGGCCATAATTCAATTGAGCATTCATGGTATTTCATTTGTTATTAAATTATAAAATTAATTAAAGGAAATTTTATAGTATTTTATTTTTTTTTTTATTTATGCATTTTCGAAAGGTAAATAAAAGTCAATAAAACATTAAATAATTGGGGAAAATATGTTCACTTTTAAAAATGACTAGGTAGATAAAAACCAAAAATATAGCTTCACTTAGATTTCTGACAATTGGGACATCCATAGTAGCTGTCATCGCTTTGTCCATGAAACGTTGGATCAGATGAACAGGACCAATCGTTAATAATTACTATTTTTTTATGTTATAAGTAATATTTATTTCAAATTAGATTAATTTACCTTAAACTTTCTAATTTTACTAAAATAACGTGTCAGCAATATATATTTATTTTTTGAAAGAATTTTAAAATATAGAAATTTGTTTTGTTTAGAAATTTCTTAAAATTAAGAAAATGCCCGATTTTAAGAAAATTTTAAGAAATCAAAATCAAATTTGACATTCCAATCTATATAATTTCTATCTGAAATACTCCAGAATATTTTACTTAATAGAAATAATTTAATTATTAATCTTTCAATTCAATCTAAAATGAAATATTCAAGAAAGATTTTTCCTTTTTAAAATTTAATTTTAAACCTTAGGTATCAAAGATTTATGGCAAAAAAGCCAGAGGTCCCTACATCAATATTTAAGCTAAAGGTATGTTACGGAAGTTAAGGCAGAATATTACTCACAATGCAAAAACAAATAGATTTCAATGACGCCAAACTAATGGTATAGCCTGTGACACTATTTAGCTATGGTAATTGGCTAAATAATTAACCATGGAAATTAAAAACGAGAAATACTTAAGGCGAATAAAAGCTATAACGAAAGACATACTGAGAAATGTTATTTTTTTAACAATGAAAAATAGGTAAAGATTTTATTTTAATTTAAGAAGAATTAATTTATACCATGACGCGACAAGGAAAACAGAATACGGGCAAAGATAACAATCTGCCCATGGCAATAATATAAAATTGAATTCGGTCAAGAGGCATACAAAGCAGAGTTCTAGAAGATAATCGAAACTGGGTCAAGCATGCGACCGAGAAAGAATTAGGTGAGACACCCCACACAAAAAAGCGAAAAAGAAAAAGACTAAGTCATTAACTATCTTTCGGAGAAATCATTTGGTTTTGGAAGGAGACCCATCTGTTGTATGTCGGGATCTTGTCATGATAAAAGTTAAGTGCCAAGAGAAACAGAAACGGATAAAAAAAATTACAAAAAAAAAAGACATACGAAGGAAATCATTATTGTTACCTGGACAAGCTTTTGGCGATAGAATGCGATGATGTTGTGAAAGACAAAGAGATTTAGTCGACCACCCAGTTAATGAGTCGGCGAAAATCCCATTAAGGAATTCCAGATGACCCCAAGTTAAGATAAAAATTTAATGTCCACAGTACGATTCATAAGAATTCTGGCCGATGGAAAAGAAAGAAAGAAAAGGGAAGATATTTTTTTCTTTGAGCGATAATTGTAAACTGAAGCCAGTCTAGCCACACCCACAATGCTGAGCGTTCATTGGCTGAGTGGTGGCGTGAGTGATGTGCGAAGGTAAACATATGAGAAAGAAGAGAAACCTGTTGACGCCCTCTGAGGTGATTGGTGCGAGATACCAATATGAGAAAGGAAGAATTTAGGAAGACAATTCCCTTACGAACCCCAACTACAGAGAGGGGGAGAACCCTTCTAAAACAGAAAGTAATTGACTTCCAAAAATGGGAAGTGATAAATTTTCCTGTCCGAAAACAAAGAAAATCCTTATTGCGGATTTAGAATTATCAAGGCACCCAAACCACGTCAGGCCCCCACTCGGTTTTGGTCGGCCGTCATATAAACGAATGTCCTCAGAGTTAGAGTTAGAGTTGAGTTGCAGTTGAGTTGAGTTAGAGATCGGAGACCAGCCCCGCAGGAGCTGACTGAAAGATTTCCACACATTCCGACTTAAACTTCTAACCAAAAACAATTTTGACACACACACCACCAAAACAAGTTTTAACGAATATCGCCTGAAGATACCAAAAAGCGGTTTATTGAAAAACAACTTAAGATATTAAGACTCACCTAAGAAACGCAAAGTGTCACAAATTTATAGAAGCGGTTTGGGAGAAAGACGCAGTCCTGTATTCAGCAAACAGATATAAAGATAATTGTATTTTTCAACACATTTAAATCTTTTGAGTTGTTTCATTATTTTCTTTTACATACACTTGTGCGGTATCACCTTTGCCCCGGATTCGCCTTGAACTACGGCCCGACGCCTGATTGATGTCGTCTACCTACGATCAAATCACGACGTGGGTAGGTTAGACTATAAATCAAAGCAGTTACTTCGGTAAACAGGCGTTGGAAGTGAGCTCGGATCGACAAAGCTGATATCGAATCTAACTAGACATCGACTGCGACCAAGACAACCAGAGGGGTTAGTGTTACACATGGTTCCATGTTAAACCAGATTTCCATCCGAACCAGCCAAGGGTTACATCGTCACAGGATAGCACAGGAGCAGAAACCAGGGTGACGTCACAGCCGCCGGCCATTCATATTTTTCATTCAAAAGAAAACATATAGCCCATCATTTAAAAAAGATTTATAGATGAGAATAGGAAATAATATATGAGGTTAAGTAAAAAAATATTCGGAATTTTGCCATAATATATTTTGACGTTTGTTACACAGCCTTGTTCACATGCGAGCATATAGTTGGAACTATTGGGGCCACGTGATCAAAGTTTGAGATTGAGCGAGATAGTTTTCTTGCTGCTGTTATAATGCAAACGTGTTACGATGCAAACACGATCGCTCCGCTAGAAGAGTACATCAAGGAGTAACAGATAACAGTAATCCGAATATGCATAGAACACTACTTTATCGATGATAATTCGCCGTTTTTTCATTACCATCTGTCGAACTTACTGAAATTTTCTCATCACTGGTAGAGGTTGATGGGAGGCCTCACCATTCCTCGTGCATCTCGCTAGTCCGGCCACATTTAAATTTCTCTTCTCACTCATACATACACGATTTATTTATCCTTGGTGCTTACTGCTAGCGGAGCGGCCATGTTTACTCTGTAACAGCAACGTCGATCGCGAGACCGCAATAGTACTAAATATAAGTACGCATAAGTAGAAGCCAGTGTTTCCAACCTAAAGATATGCTATGTCGAAAGTGCGTATAATTTTTACTTACCCTTGTATAATATCTAGACTTAGCAATAAAAGCTGCTGGAAATGATGTTATATTCGAAACAATAGAAAAAATATCGAAATAAATTGTGTAAAGTCTAATAACGTATGCAGAATATCAAGGAATGCAGTTTAACATGTTAAATAATATTTTCTTCAGATATGCAAGATATTATGGTAATCAACTATCTTAGACATATGTAGAAAGAGAAATCTATGTTGGAAATATTTGTTTATAAATTCGAAAGTGAGGTCCGCATTGATTACCCCAGCCCGACTGACGCTGCCCTCTCCCGCCGGCTTTGTCGTTGAGATCATGTAGATATTTGCCTATTCCGCCGTTGCGGTCTTCAGGGGCTGGTCGCGTTCAGTCCTGTTCTTCTTCTTTGACCTTACCGCTATGGGTGGTCCTACAGGCGTTGTAATTCCAGACAGCTTTACTCTTGGGATTGCCGAGACACGCAAGCCCTCTTTCATGACAACGATCATATATATTTTACACTGGATGACAGAGTGAACAGTCTGTTATCCTAAGTACCACTCTGACTTATTATTACTTTAATGTCATTAATAAAAACAAATCAATAATTAAGAAGAGTAAAAATATAAAATTATCATTAAATATATGAGAACATTTTTTGTCATTGTTGTTGCTAAATCTCTTTCAAAATTAAATATTAAAGGAAGTAATTCAGTACTGAATTAATAGTTGAAAACAATACAAAGCAAAAACAAATAAACGTTACAACATGAAAGACATTTCCTAAAAATTCGAAAATACTTATTCGACCAGAAAATATTAGTTTACTGAAATAGAGAAATAAGAAAGAAGTGAAAGAATAAAATTATTGGCAAAATCTTATTAAAATTATTTGAAGGATAAATGACAAGGAAAGAAATTGACGATACCGAACAAATAGTCAGAGATAAACTAAATATTACATCCCGTAATGCATTTCCTTCAGTTTTGAAAATTACATCTAGCCGTGGATGTAGGTATCTCCGTCGTACATAATTGGCCAGCAAGATAAAATTCACATTAATGGCTTCGTCACACTATCTTTGACTTCGCTTTCTTCCACTCTTCAGCAAGTCCAGCGGCCGACGATATATATATATATATATATATATATATATATATATATATATATATATGTGTGTGTGTGTGTGTGTGTGTGTGTGTGTGTGCGAGGGCGCACGCGCGTATTTAAAAAATGTGAATTCGGAGAACAACTCTTCTTTTATGCAAATGAGTGACAAACTTTTGTGGTTAGTTTTTTTTTTATATATATAATTCTCATGTGTCCGTATATTTTTTTTAGCTTTCAGGACATAAATTAAATAAAAATTGTCCGAATGTTTTACAAGCGCTTTCGTCTATACTTTTATCCATCATCAGGGATGATGCTATTATATTTATATACCCTGCTTCGCCCGACATTCTTTACTTTTTTTATACCATTTCTTTCTTCGTCGTCGTCCTCCCCCTCCCTCTTTTCAAGGAAGAGAGATCTTGTTTGGAAATATGCGTCATCTAACAAAATTTCTCGAATATTCAGGCCGGCAGATGTAAATAAAGTAATATATTGTTTAATAAATAAATAAAAAATAGAGATTATCTACTCAAATATGAGTATCCAATCATACAATAACGCCTAAACAAATAAATTATTAATCAGTCGGATTTAATCCATTTCCTAAAAAATAAATTGTGCGATGAAAACAAAAAAAACTTACACGAACACATGGGAAATTATATAAAATAACAACAGCACCTTGTCTGTCGTCTTCAACAAAACTTGGACACACACACACACACGCCCGATCGCGCGCGCGTGTGTGTGTGTGTCGTATGTGTGTGTTTGTGTTTATTGAGGCTTTTCTGTAAGTTTTAAAATGTGTAAAAATTCTCTGTAGTTTCTCTTGCTTAATTGTTTGATGCATTTTGTTTGTTTCGTATTTCTTATTAATTTCCGTCACCGCTTCTTTTTAAGTTTGTATTGCACGATTCATATTGTATGATTGTAACGTTTATTGCGAGCGTTATTTTGGAATTATTCTGAAAATAAATAAACTGAAGTGATCTCTAATTGGCCTACAAATGTATTCAAAATTTAAATTTGCCTTAAGTGTACTTCAACTAATTGCTAATTAGCAAGAGACTTGCGTTAAATGATTTTTGAACGAATATTATTACAATTTAGAAAATCACCTTTTTATAACTGTGGAAAAGTTCTTCATGGAAAAGCAAAGGCAGGATTTATAATTTTGTAAATAATTCTAAACAAGAAATACTTATAGATTTATTTTTTTAATTATGTTTAATGTCTTTATAAACTAAAAATTATTTCTAATAATAATTATAATATTTAATGAGATTTAATTTATCATGCCGCTATTATTAATCCTATGTTTCTTTTAAACTTTCAATAATAATATTAATAATAATAATAATAAATAATAATAATAATGTATAAAATATTTCCACTGTGTCTTCTTCACGGTATGCCTATAAATTGCATACAAGTATAAAAATATAAAATGACATGTCTTTGCATAAATTCCCTTGTACCGTTAATCAACAAAAAAGCGAATGAAGTCAACGTGAATAACATGACGAAGTTCGTGCTCATCTTAAAATTTCCTTTTAGTTCATTAGTTAGCAAGAGCAATAATCAAAAGCTTTAGTATAAAACATATGGGACTCTCCTGAAACTTTGTTCATTTTGTTAGCAATTTTGTTAGTAATATTGTATTAACTTCATCGATATTAAGATTTGAAAGATCGGTAGATTCTAGATATTACAAGTATATGTTGATTCCAAATACAACGGTTTTCTCATGTGAAGCAGTGTTTCTACAAAGACTTGTAATATTTTATATCTTTATACTTGCAAACATTTTTAAGCATAACTTGAAGAAGACAGACATAATATTAAAATATTGTTAAATATTGTATCTCCTTTGTCTTCATCACTTAAATCGTGCTTTTATCTTGATGTGGCAAAATATTGAAGTGACGTCAATTATTTTGCTTATTATAGTTATTATTAATACCACTTCTAAGAATAAAAAAAAATGATACCAGCCTTTATAACAAATAAATTAAATACATAAATAAAAACGAACAGTCACTCAAATATCATTATGCGTATACGATAGAATGTAGAATCCACTCTAAGTTGCATACTGAAGAGTGTTAATTAATAGTCTAGCAGACTATTATTTTTGGGGAGAGTGCATTTCAGCTCCGATTTCCAGAAGTTGACCTTCGGGGCCGGATGTAAGACATAGCATGGAAGTCGATTTTGATTGGTTGAGCTAGCCTGGGAACGTGATAAGAGAAAGATTTTTTTTCAGCGAGTCGTGTCTTAACTGTTAGGCAACGGAGAAGTGTTCTCTTTCCTGTCTGAGACGGCACCCCATTGAAGGGGAACGACCCCCACTGGATAGTACATGTCTATAATAAAATAGTTAAGTCAAAATTCTCTGAGTTGAAGTCTTTTCATCATTTAGAGACACGCGGTCGGGAGCAGAAGAGAACATAATGCAACAAGAGGAAACTGTTAAAATATTTAAGTTATACTGTAAACAGATTTTACTAATATTGGGTTAATAACAATTACTATACAGAGATTTTCCAAGCGTAGCTTAGATGTGGGAAAAGGCTGAAAGTATGTGGTACCCAGTGAGTATTGAAGTCACAACTCAGTCGTAATCGTTCAAGCAAGACAAACTTGCTAACTCTTACACCACCTCGAAGTTCCCAAACAATTACTATACAACGTGATGTTTTTACTGTAATCGAAAGTAACCCAATGGACATTAATGGTCTCGATGAGGTTATGTATCAAGTCCCTAATTATTTTGCTTATGTTATCTATACTGTCTCCTTTGAAAATATTCGTAGGGCCACTCTTAGGGATAAGCGGTAGAGGAGTCCTGCAAAGCTATGCCATCAAGCCCAGGCCGGACTTTTAGCGGCAACTACTGCGACCCTGTATGCCGGTCCCTCATCGGTGTTTTTAGTCACAAACGACCCTGCAAGTGACGTGTACAGATTTCCACTTCATCTTCCTTTTGCGAAGCGAAGCCATGTTGATGATGATTCAACCCATTTTTCGGCATCGTCTGAACAAATAATTTATACAATTTCTATAATGTTGCATTTGTTGTATATGGAGTTGCTCGATGGATTCATCTACAATCATTTTTTTTTTTTTTGAGTGCTATTTGCATTAAATCCCCCCTATATTTTGTAGAGTTTTTTCCTACACTGGTTTTCCTGCAGCGTGTCTTCATACATTTTACCTGAAATGTTATCATTAGGGATTCCCATTTCTTCTTATGTGACTTATGACTTATTATATGGATGGTCTATTATTTTATTAAGATATTCATTTTTGGCATCTAAAATTTTCATCGATGTTTTGTCTTATTAATAACTCTTATTTCTGACCGTTTTCTAATCCATTCTTCATAGTTGTGGTTGTTTTCCAATCCAATCCTTTTACTCTCGTCTGTTTTCTCCGAATTATTCTAATTAGTTTTGAGTTGATTATTCTAAATTCCCTCAACATTGTATAACTCTCTACATGAATTGATAATCAAATCGACACATTCGACAAGTCAGCTTCCTTTATTTATTTCTCTTAATCTATCAAAAAGTATTGTCCTGTATCATACCTATTTTTATTATTACATTTTTCTTTTGAGCTAGAAATATCTGTAACCTCCTGCTGGTTGCTAAGTGAGAAATTATTATAAAATCAGAGTGCAGCACGCTAAGAAAGTGTTGTTCTGGTACAAGTATAACAAACATGACATCCAATGTTACACCCAATGTTACACCCAATGTTACACCCAATGTTACACCCAATGTAACAAGTGCATACAAGCACATGTTTCACAGCTCAATGCCCGCGCTATGGATAGAGGCTCTGATAAAGGCAAGGTATAACTATACAGGTGCGTCTCAGTTCGACTCTACTAACTTCAGCTCGCTCACATAGCGTGCCTCCAAGTTTCGATATGGCAAACAAGTCGCACTGACAGCCTCTTTCTACAAACATACTAAAATTAGTCCTCTTGACTTTTCTCTCTTTTTTAAGTATTTTGTAGCTTCAGCCGGTGTATACTGCTTTACTTGCATTTCTGCGCCCATCTGAAACTCCATTTTGAAATGGTTGGCTTCCTGTTTACGGAGTAAAGACGCTTACTGCTTTCATGTTCTTTGACGCATACCATCATCCAGTCTTCTGTAGTTTCCAATTATCTTTGGAGGCCAATTTTTGTAGCGCAGTTCTAGTTGAACTAATCCTCTGCCTCCTTCGGATCTGGGCACATACAGATGATCAACATCAGCAATGGGATGATGCATGCGGTAACAAGTGAGAAGCTTTCTCGGTTTGGCGTACATTCGCATAATTTTAGCTATGGTCCAGCTAAGGATGTTAACTCTGTATTGCATCACAGGGACAGCCAATGTGTTTATGGCTGATATTCTGTTTTTTGAGTTTAGCTCGGTATTTAGTACCAGACATACACGCCTGTGGTACTCTTTTCTTATTTTATCCTTCATTTGGGGCTGTTGTATGCCATCTCCTTCGCTAATTCATAGGTACTTATAAGCTTCATCATGTTCCACTTCCCTAATCATTGTGACAAAATCTAAATCTATATTATAGTGTTTCTATAATTGTACCTTTCTTCTAATTATTGCTCTAATTCTACATTTCTTCTTCTTCTTCTCCTTCTTCTTCTTCTCATTATTATTATTATCGTTATTATTATTATTATTATTATTATTATTATTATTATTATTATTATTTCCTTTGATTTTTGGTGTGTACACATTTCACCCAGAGACCTAAGGTTAGAAATGGTATCATGACATTTTCCACTGACAAAAAAAAAAAAAAATAAAAAATAAGAAAGTATTTTACATACATAAAGCCCTTCGTAAGGTGTGGGCTGTAATCGTGAGAACAATGTTCTGTATTTCTTTAAGGAATGGACACCCTTTAATTAGTTCATTTGAATATTTTCCAACCAATCCCTGGGCTCCAACTGCAACAGGGATAGTTGATGTCCCTATGTATTATCATCATCATCATCATCATCATCACATTATTATTATTATTATTATTATTATTATTATTATTATTATTATTATTATTATCTTGTGATTTAACGCAGATTTAAGAATTCACTGCTGACATGTCTCTAATTAATCAGGCTTATAATTACCTTTTGATGATGTCTACTCCCATCACATTTCTTCCGCTATAGAAGAAATCTTATAACCCCGAAATTCTTATCACATTCATATAACTTTCTACTTGTTTTGCCATTGCCATATTCAGTTTTCTGACCTTGACCGAGTGTTCAGATGAAATCTCAAAGTCCCAGAAGTATTTACGTGTTTTATTATGTAATTCAAGCTCCCATCTACCCAGTGGTTTTTGCAGTTTAAATGTACTCGAACAGAGGTTAAACTAGTTCTGTTATTTCTGGGTTAATTTTGTACATTGATTGTATTGTATATTTCGAAATTATTCATTTATATATTTTTGACAGTATATTTTGGTTTACATTAGGTGATCGTGATGTAATTCAATGAAAAGTACACAAATTTTCAGAAACCATCACAAGGAAAAGTTAAGACAGATTTGACACTGGTAAATTTTACTTTGAATTCGTGACATCAATTTACAGAAAATTTGAGGAATTCAATTATTTTCTGAATTTTTCATCTTCCTTTATGTCTGCTGTGATTTAAAAATTTTATTATTTTCTAATATTTTTTATATTTACGAAGAAGTTTTTCTTTATTTTTACTAAGTTGTTTTATCTCGTCTCGGATACTTTCCGCAATATTAATTTATTTCTTAATTTCTTAATAATTGAATTTAATCTACATTTTCTATTTTATATAATTCATTCATTTTTAATTTATTATTTTTATATTATTTTATTTCGTTATTTCTTAGTCAAATTCTTTCGAGATGTATGTTTAACTTTGTAATCTATTATATTTTTGTCCTCTCCTGTCTTAAATTCTGTTTTTTTCCTTTGGTTTCATATGGCGAGAAATAATGTCTTTTTATTTGATTGGATATGAAACCGACCTCCATATGACACGCCAATCATTTTAACAGGGATTATTAAGAATAGTTAGATAACTTATTGAAAGTTATATAAAATGTCTGTCTTACCGACGTCAACCAACAGAAAAGAAATTACACATTACAAATTAAGATAATTCTAATATTTCAGATGTGAAATGATTTCATATATATATATATATATATATATATATATATATAGATAGATAGATAGATAGATAGATAGATAGATAGATAGATAGAATCTAATACACCATTTACGTACCGGAAATCTTCATTTTATGTTAGTATTTTTAATTTATAGTGAACCATCCTATTATTTTTATACGCATTGTATATTGTAATAAAGATTATATTCTCTGCTTTTTCATTATCTTCGCCCTTGTTTTTCACGAAACTTAAACTGCCTCATTTACAATTTCCTTAGTCTCGCTCATCTCCGTTTACAGTTACGTTTCTCTTTTTCTCCAGAATTGAACCCTCTTCTCTTTTCTGTTTCTCCACCTCAGATATCCTGTCTTTCTGTTTCTTCCGTCTTCCTTTTCACATCTCACATCATCCTGAAGTTCATTTACTCCCTGTTACCTCGCAAACTCAATCAATGATCTGAAGACTGAAAACATCAAGAATTACAAAAAATATAACAAAGAAAATGAAGAACTTTGGAAATCTTTAGTCATGGCGCTTACAGCAGATGATAGAGGAATAAATTAAACACAGGTGAAAATCAACAATGGAGACAACATGGCCGCCAGCATTTACGCACTAGTATAATTCTATTACCAAATTATATCAAGACGGAAATTAGTAATGAAGAGCCCAGCAGTGATATTGAGGAGGAAATGTGTGTGATGTGAAAAATTAGTTTGTCTTTGATCTACTTTTTCTCTGTGTTAGAATTCTGTTCGATAAACGAGTCTGTTATGTTAGTTAATTTCCTTTTGTTGAAGCCATAAATGTCAGAGTGTAAATTTCTGCATATTGGTTGTCTTAATGGAACCGGATCAGAGCTTCTGTGAGGAAAATAATCAAATGTGATTATTTGCTTAGAGTTAAGAAAATAAAAGATGATAACATCAAATCTACGGTAAGACTTGACAATTAGAGAAATAAAGTGAGTAAACAAGGATATTTAACGGAACCTTAATGTCTGATGGAAGGTATTAGGGTGCTAGGGGATTACTGATGAGAAGAATATCATTCAAAGATTGAATTATTGAAAAATTATAGGAAAAGTGTTTTAATATTAAAGGAAAATCATGTTTAATAAAACAAAGAATTCAAAGAAATACAGGTAGTGTCAGGTTATCGTCGCGAAAATTAGAATTTCAAAACTAGTTCATATTCTGGCCGATGCTATTGCGTTATTTTCACGATAATGCACTTGAATCTATCCATTTACCTCCGCCTATGGATTAAATACAAGGGACAAAATTGACTCGGCTCAATTGCTTTTGATGATAGCCAAACTAGCAGGAAAAGTCTGAATTCACATCTAAGTAACGATGTTAGGTGATTTCGTGGCAAACTCTGTAACATTAACCTGTTATCAGTAATTAAGAAATGTGTGGGTAAACGAGCGGTTCAGTTATAAGTGAGATGCTGGTCCATCATACGTAGAAATTCACAGATGACTCCAGTATATATTATTTATACTGAGAATTCTGCACACACTAACACACACACACACCCACACAAATATATATATATATATATATATATATATATATATATATATATATATATATATATATATGTATATATATATCAGAGTGGAAGGAAGTATGACAAATTGAAAACGATTTCGTGCGACGCGTTTCAGTTAGATTATTTTTCTTCTCGTTTATGTTTACATCACTTTATTAAATATAAAAATGATAGAAAATAACCCCAAAAAAGAATCAAAATAAAATTGGTTTGGTTGTATACAAAAAACACAGACAGACACACACATTGAAACACACATATACAAACACATATTCACACACGCATATATATATATGTATATATATATATATATATATATAGATAGATAGATAGATAGATAGATAGATATACTGAAATTATAACCTCCGATATTAATAAAGTTATAATAAAGAAGAAAATATTCATGAGATACTAATCATTTACCGTCCTGCGACGCACCATCAACAAGAACGGTTTCTCATGTTAAGCATGCACTACAAAACCTTGTTTGTCTTTTCAGAATACAGCCTGAGAATCGATTTCTTTTGTCAGCTTGATGGCTGTAAAGATACTAAATTTTCAGCTTAGTTCGTCAACCTTAGAAATTTCATTACCTGACACAAATGGCGAATATATATTATACATGTTTACACACGTGCACAAGAATGAAGACAGAGAAACAAACTTCTGAATTGGAATTTATGCACAAATTTGATTCCATTATTGTTGCGTGTTCGACTTTGAAAAGAATTTAAATCAATAAAATGCCCTCATCAACAAACGTGTGTTGGATTTGCAATCTCAGTAAACAGAAAAACAAAAATAGACTAAAATTATTTCAACTTGACATTGTTGTTGAAGTATAATATCTTTAAATTTCAAGCAGGAACGAATGGAATGATAGTTTCAAAGCTAAGTGTCACACATGAAAATGACCGAAAACGAAGTACGTTATATGTACATTAATATGATGCAGGAAACTTATATAGTAAATGCAAATATTTTATATGTTGTTTTTGTGTGTAAGTGTGTCTGTGTGGGCTTCTACCATCTGCTTCGCCAATATGAGTGTTTTTATGTGTTTGAGCTTATGATCTATTTAGTCCTGGTTTTAGTTTGCCTATGAAGTGTGTTTTCTTTTATTTGTAGGTAAGAGTCATTTTCTATGTGATATATTGGCATAATTTTAAAGTTACCCTTGTTGCAGAAGTATATGCTTTGTGACAGAAAGTTTTTTTTCTGTTTTCTGGCAAATTAATTTTGCTTTTGTTTTAGGAGACTCTGCTGTTTAGTGCTTGAATGATACCTATATAAGATTTGTTGGATTTTTGCACTTCAGTTCATAAATCACATTTCTTGTTTTACAGTTTAAGTGTTTCCTTATTTCAAATGTTGTGGGTTTTCAAAAGTTGCCCTCTATAATATTATCACAAACTTCACATGTTTTTGTTGCATTTTGTACTCTGTGTTGACTAATTTGGGATAAGATTAATATATGTTTTAGATTTTTTTAATTGGCGTTTGCTTTTAATTGTGCATAATCATTTGTTTGTTTTAGTATATTTTTTATTTTATTATTCTCGTTAAGTAAGTTTAGCTTTCTTGATATTTCTGCAAATAGTTCTCGATTGTTCTTGTTGAGACGTATGCTAGAATTAATCTGCTGTTGTGTTATTTTGTGTTTCGTAGTTGGTTTTAAGGTATCTTTCTGCTAGTTTAAAACCCTTTTTATTAGTCGTACGGGTATCCTCATTTTTGGTAGTTTTATGTAATTCTTCTGAGCGGGGATTTCGGAGGTTTGTCCGCTGCTGTCGTAAAATACTAAATCCTAGAATATAGGGGATGGATTTTAGATAGCTTTTTGGGTGATGGTCCTTAAACTGAAGATATAGATGGGTGTATGGAGGATTGTGGTAGATATCCGTGAAAATATGGTTATTGCTATTTCTGATGAGTATATCTAAGAATTGCAGTTCGTTAAAGCTAAGTTCTTGGCTGAATTTAATCTTGTATTGTAAGTTTTGAAGAAAATTGTGTAATTCGTTAATGTTTCCCCATGAGGATTTCCAGAAGATGAACAATCATGAAATTATCTCTTCCTTTAGTAAATTGGATTTTTATATATTCTCCATATTTTGTCAATAATATTTTATCCAATTTTTCCTCTAGGTATACTATAGTGAGGCTGGCATATATTGATGTCATTTTCCGTTCACACTGAAGTAACTCCGATTTGGATATAGTTTTTGTTATCAAATTGATGTTTAATCGATTGTTATCAAATTCAAACCTAAACATGAACAACATCAATTCTTTTAGATTTATCTGATAATATCTAACACGAACCTCCAGACACCCAACAATATCTTCATTTTTAGAGCACTTACCCCAAAAGAACAAAATGCAACAAATCTTATGTAGGTATCACTCAGTCAATGAGCAGATTCTTCTTACACAAAAGCAACATTAAATTACCAGATAATAGAAAACTCTTTGTGCCACTGCACATCCATAAATGCTACAAGGGTGACTTTAAAATTATGCCAATATATCATACAGATGATTACTCTTAGCTCCAAATACAGGAAAAAAAACTTCATAAAATAATTAAAATCAGCATTAAACAAATCATATCCTCACACACATAAACACACAACATATATGAAAGACATCAAGAAAAGATACAGTGGATACTCAAAGATAAGAACAAAAACATCCACTTCTTTTTACCGTTTTCTGACAAAATTAATTTGTTTTATTACACAACAGCCAAAAGAAGACGAATACAGCTGACTGCTACTACACGAAAAAGACAATGGTTAAAAGGTTGTATGTAGGAACAAAAAATTAATTCATTTCATATTATGAAACCAACCATTCTTTGACTGAAGAAGTTCACAAGAAACAAAACCTGTGTAGCGATATATACAAAATAAAATATATTTAAAGAGACCACACTGAAAAAAGAACGTTTGCAGATTTTCTCTCTTTAAAATATATACGTCCATCACTTTGCCACAACAACAACAACCTCTCCGTTATATATATATATATATATATATATATATATATATATATATATATATATATATATATTTGGACGGTCAGAAAGTCGTTTGTCAGATTTCGTCACGGCGATTTTAATCTAAACGCGTGACTATGCACCGGCAAACTTGCTACGTCGATGAAGACGCTCTGCTTGTTACCGTGGCGAATAAACCGAAGATCTATACAAAAGCGATTGCTGTTTGAAAATCGATATCTCAACAGCTTTTCATCATTTGAAGAGACATGAATTTAAGAAAATTGTTGGATTTTCAAACATCGAAAAATGTGTCATTTCCCACCACGACAACGCAAGACCACACATGGGAAAAAAAAACTTGTAAAAGCTTAGAAATTTGAAAAGGGAAACCTTTAAGCTCCTACTGTATTCTCCTAACTTGTCTCCTTCGCATTTACATATTTTCTGGTCTCTTCAGAACAATTTACACGACAAAAACTTTGACACTGTATTGTCAGTCAAAAACCATCTAGCAACCTTTTCCAATAAAAAAAGGTTAAGTCAAGAAAAACTATGTACTTGACTAGTACATATTTTCTTGAATATATAATTTTTTGGTTTTTTATGTTTCTAATCGTGCCCGATGCTTTGCAATGATGCAATGAATATGGAATATAAATAGTCATATTGGTCGATTTGATTGAATAAATGCTAGTTTACATCGACTTTATCCAACGCCGCTAAATGATAGATAATTAAATATTAACCACGAAACTAATAATTATCATACATAGTTTTGTCAGATTTAAACTCATATAGATATCATGCATGGCGCTGAACCCGTTCAGAAATGTGTAAACTATCATCTATATACAGTTTTTCCTCAAATAAATGATTTAAAATATGTTCAAGAAAAATAATTCTGTAGGTCTTAAATTCATCAACTTACCATGCTAGATTTCCGCTACAAAATCACAACCAAAGAACCTTACAAACCAAAAAAAAAACACCTCGGTATTTACATTACTAAGAGTAAGATTAAGGTATAACACATTTAACTAGAAGAAAAAAATATATAAACAAGGTGTTAAATTTCCACACTAGATCTGGAAAGAAAGTCGTGTCTATGAACTTTATCAGTGGATGTAAAATTATTGATATCCTTAAAAACTGCAGTAAGTGAAAGCTTTGAAAATCTTCAACTGATTGAACATTGAAAAATCAATGATTGGCGAAAGCTTGCTGTGTAGAAAAGCCAGATTTGTGGATAATAGTGATGTCTTTCTTGTGTATCGAAACGATGGATGATCAAGTTTGTTAAGGATATGTATATATATATAAATATAGGGCTATGATATTTTTTTTAGCAAATGCAATTTATTATCAAGAAACATGAATATCCACACATGAGAGCATAAAACGTATTTGAAACAATTTCATATCTAATTTTTACTGGCAGCATTGTAAAGCTGATCTTATTCAATAATCATATCAATTATGATTATTTCTAATAAGAACATCATGCGCATAAAATAATTAATGATCTCTCCAGTGCTACATATGCTCAACATAGAACAATTTTGTACAGTCAGTTAAGTTCCATACATGTTAGTAGAGCGATTATGTCTCTTTACGAGTTATGTCTGACTAGGCAGAATATTTTCTTCTAATAGCTTACCACGTCTTTCAATGGATAGCCGGTTTCCATCTAAGATTATAGAAACCAAATAGTTCTATTATTTACCCATAACTTGTGGGGAGAAGATTTGTATTTATATCTTTTCCAAGGGTATTAACCGAACTGACGTAATGAATTCAACTGGAATTCGAATACGAACCCCGATAATATTTCTAGAATTATTTTCAAATCGTCATTCTATCGTATTTTAAGATTTATCACGTCACTAATCTATGTTTATGTAAACATAAAAAATCTTACTTACATAATTTACATTATTCGGACTGTTTTCCTCATCCTCATTGACATATTTACATACGTTGTACGATGCGGCCTCATCAGGTGATTGGAATTCCGAACCGAATCGAATCGGGGTAGATTTTTCTAGTACGACGTACAGTGACTCTTCCGATTGTCTCAGTTACTTCCCTTTAACTCAACTCTCCACGTTGTCCTGATATTGAACTCACAATTCTAGTCAACTGGGCCATGTTTCCTTGAGGACATCTGCGTATGAATTTTTGGGACTTATAAACCTAACATCTCAGCAACCATTTTTGCCAGTGCTTATATTGCAATGTTTCTGTTATTATTAATTCACTTTTTTACCAGTGCTTATATTGTATTTTTGTTTGTTCTTTATTGCTTTTCTATAGCAGCCCTTCTTACTGGTTCTAATATGGTATTCATATCTTTGCTTGGTCGTCTCAGGATATTTTGGTGGTCTAGCATATAAGCTGATTCCTTTAGTTTTGCTATTTTCCATGATGTTCTCTGTCTATTATTTCAAACCCATTCTATAGGGTGTGGTAATCACCCTTTTCCTCTATATGTAGTCATCTATGTCTATTTCCCCTTGTGGTACCGTTTTACGATGTTCTTGCAATCTTACCTTAATGGGTCTGCCTGTTTCGTCTTTATATTTCCTACCACAGCTACAAGAAATGGCTTTCACTCAGTCCTTAGTCATGTTCTCCTCTATGGGGGTGGGTATTACTCGGAAGTGGTGTCGGTGAAGTGTCAAACTATTTTTGAAGATTCTTCTGATACTATATGAACCAAAGAGTCTTTGTATTTTTTGCGACAATCCCTTCACATAGGGGAATAATTCTGTTTGCTGAGTGTTGTTATCCTCTTGTACCCATCTATTCCAGTTTATTGTAGATCCTACCATGTAATCAGCGAATTTGTTACGTCGTAGGATACTACTTATACTGACTATTTCTTGTTGCTATGTTTCCGGGTCACCACCTATGATTCTAGCTCGATGTTGCAAGCAGCGGAGGATCACTTTCTTAACACTGCATGGAAAAGGCATTGTGCGGTGAATGTCGGCTTGCGGTATACAGATGTTTTGAACTCCTAATCTGTTCGAGATATGAGTACATCCAAGAAGGCGAGTTTGTTGTTGTTTTCGCGCCATTGTGAACTGCATCGATTATATTATTAAGTTCACGTGGTCCAGTAGTAGCTGGACCCCTCTCTGTTGTGGCCAGAGTATAAAGTTGTCATCTACGTATCTCAGCCATTGGCTTGGCCTTAGTGTTGTTTTGTTTTTCTAATGTCATTTACTCAAAAGTATTTCACATGTAGGTTTCAGAGTACAATGTTTGTTAGACTTATCGCAAATAAATAAATGTTGGATACCTAGTTCCAGGGATTCCAACTGTCTGGCAGCACCTCCCACATTGCACAAGGAAGGGACGGTCGGTGGATTATCGATGCCACAGCGACGTGTCCTTAACCAAGGTACACGCGCTTGCGCTCCCCACGTTAAGCAGGCTATGCGCAACACCCGCCACTGTGAAGTGGGGCGATTAAATATCAGTAGCAAACCACTCTTTTGTGTTGGTAGATATATTTTGATTTACGAAAAATGTGTTTTTATCTTCAGGCAAATTAGAAAAGTAAAAGAGACCCGAGGATTCCAACCCGACGACAGCATCGCATTGCGCAAAAGAATACTTGCTCTCTCATATCCATCTGACTTTGTGTCATCGTAGAAGGACAAAAAGTACCAGTAGCCAAACCCCACTTTTTGGTTTGTGGCTATAATTATTATCTCTCAAATTGAATTTGGCTTCGGGCAGAATACAAATGAATGAGTGTTTACTGGTCTTGAGGATTCCACAGCAATTTTTGGTCTTGGGCCAAATGAACGATCTTAGACACCCCGATTTAAAGAGAGCGTATGTCATATCCCGTAAACCGTGGTTTCGAGGTAATAACTAGACGTAAATAAATATCTACCGGTAATTGCTGCGAGTGACTGTTTTTAAGAATTTCATTTCATTCATTTACGATATTCCAATTTCCAATATATATTAATCTCGCATTAATTAAACGGAATCTACAAAGGCTGAATAATAAAATACTAGTAAATTATAAATCTCTAAAATTATTGTGTTAAATAACAAAAATTAACCTTGAAATAATTTCTGTTCAGGGTCATTTTCATTTTTTACAGATTATCTAGTACAAAACTTGTTAACCTCTCTCTCCCACTCTCTCACTTACACACACGCACTCAATCTCTCTCTTTCAACATATATATATATGTGTGTGTGTGTGTGTGTGTGTGTGTAGAAACAGTTTGTGTGTGCGTGATCTCCAGAAATCTGGAAACGGGATGTTGATTTGCTTGACAATCGCGCCAGAAGCTCCAATACGAACATTTCAGTTGTGCTTGTGTGTCACTCTGGCGAGACTGAAGAGGATTATGAAAGAGCTGGAGGAATCTATTTGTGATTACAAAGGTGTCTGGAATTATCAGTTGAGATGGCGATTTATACCTTCATTCATTTTCCCGCAAGACCTCAGAGCCATACATCAAGTACCTTGAGAAGATAGTGCTATCCTGTGTAAAGAGACTAGCTACTGGAAGAGTCTGTGTCTGGCAACAGGATTCTGAGCCATGTTACACCCAGGTATGGTTTTCAAATAATTCCTTGCACCATATCACCCCTTATATTTGGAAACTTAACTCCCCAGACTGAAACACTTGATGTCTGGGACGCAGTTGAGCGCGAGACTAATAAATCTTGTAACACCTAATATGAACTGAAGTTAAGGATTATGGTATCATTCACAAAATTATACAAGGATACCGTCCTGAAAAGTTGCAGGCAATTCCGAAGTCTTTTGGAAGCCGGGGTCAAAACCAATGGCGATTTATTGAATAAATTTACACTTTAGTATTCCAAGATATTTTTGTGCAGTTTTGGTAAATATAGTTGTCAATATGAGATGTCAGTGTTAATTTAATTCCTGCGTAATATATATATATATATATATATATATATATATATATATATATATATATATATATATATATATATATATATATATTAGGAATGGAGTGGTAAAAGAGTTTTAATAAATAGAAAGACGCTCATTCGAATTCCAGCCGCACTCAAGATCCGAGGACTCGGTATAAACGCCACTACTCGTATTCAATAAAACACAAAAGTAAAATACATCTTAGAAGGTCAAAGTATGTAGAGCAATTAATAACAATTCAAACAAAGTTCTTTGAAAGCTGCTAAAGTGTTTGAAACCCCTTGAGAAAATGGACTATGTCGAAATTTTTTGTAATTACAAACAAAAGAACGCAATAAAAATAATTAGATATTCCTTGTCTTTCATATTTCATGAAATATATTTTATAGAAAAGTTGCTACCCAAATTTACATTAGTATATATATATATATATATATATATATATATATATATATATATATACTGTGCCGCGCAAAAGTTTGCAAAAATTCACTTCTAGGTATTTCTAATACAGATACAATAATTAAACTTTTACTGCGCGAACATATATTTCGGTATTCAGTCAATTATTCAGATTTTTAGAAAAAACTTTAAAAAAATTTACTAGAATTTTACCAATTAGGCTGGGGTTGTTTTTAGAACGTTCCAGATTAATTCTATGATTGCTTTTAGGAATGATTAAAAGTATTGCGTCATTCTTTTTTTGCCAGCCATACTTTAAACTTTGCCAACATGAGGAAAAGCAAAATAATTTATCAAGACCTTCGTAAACGTATTCTGGATCTTCATAAAAAATGGACGTGGTTATAAGAAAAAATCTAGTCCGTTAAATGTGCCATTGACTTCAGTTGGTACGACAATTCGTCAATGGAAGACGTATCATTCATTTCGTCCTCCACAAAGCTCTAGTCGTCATAGCAAGGTAACAGAACGTTCGGCAAGATAATTAGCGAGGCGTGTTGGCAAAGAGCCCCGAGTTACGTTTAAAAAAACATTAGGGTTGACTAGAAGTAACTGGAGTAAAAGGGAATACGGATACAATTAGTTGATCATTTCATCGATATAACATCATTCGGGGGACTCCAAGGAAAAAAAAAACGAGTATTGTTTCAAGCTTGCAGCAGTTTGGGGAAAAGAACTTTGGTCAGATTAAACGAAAACTGAAATTTTTGAAAGAAATTCTGTAGCAAAAGTCTAGAGAAAGATGGGTAATGAATATTAGCCGACGAATACTACTCAACAGTAAAATTTGGACACAGATCAATCATGATCTTGGTGTAGGTAACATTGAAATAATAGAAGAGAAGATGAATCGAGGATGTTATAGGGATATTTTGGAGATACGTCAGTGTGCATATTCGCTGCACTTGAAACCAGGTTGGGTCGTTAAAAAAAGACATTGGTCCTAAACATCCAACAAACTTAAGGAACACATTGTTAAGTTCAAATAGAATAGACATTCTAAAATGGCCAAGTCAAATCGCGAAATCTCAATCCGAATGAAATTTATGGAGAGAACTGAAAGAAGGAAACCGCAAAAACTGAATGAACTAAAGGAATTTTGTCGTGAGGAATAGAAATATATTAACCAGGAAACATGCAAGAAATTCGAAGGTCGACTAGTGTAAATTCCTAGGATGCTGCAATTAGAAATAACGCTTACGCAACGAAATATTAATAAATGATTTAATAAGTATATTGCAAAATTTTGCGTTAATAAATATTGGTTTCTCTTCGTAGGATGTTATGATTATCTTTTTAAAATCTGATTGTATGAAAAAAGGCTTAAAACTATGTATTATTAGCAGTAAAAGTTTCATGAATCTGTGCTAAAAATACTTAAAGAAACATTTATTGTAATGTTTTTGTAAAATTTTGCGTGCTACTATATATATATATATATATATATATATATATATATGTGTGTGTGTGGGTGTGTGTGCGTTTATTTATATATATATATATATATAAAAATATATATATATATATATATATATATATATATATATATATATATATATATAGGTGGATACATACACACACACACACATATATATATATACATACTTATATATATATATATTTATACATACATACATACATATATATATATATATATATATATATATATATATATATGTTCCTTACATTAGATTTAAATAAAAATAAAAATAAAAAAATAATAAAATCAAAAAAAATTATAAAATTAAAAATACATACACACATTATAAAAAAATAACAATACCCATCCTAAATCAAATCACCACCCAGCTATAATTGAGCATATACCATTATCTATCCGAAAAAGAATAAGTAGAAATTCAGCAAATGACAAGATTTTTGATGATCATATCAATTCTTATAATATAGCTCTAAAAGAGAGTGGCTACAAAACCCCAAAACTAACTTATATTAAACATGAAAATAGAAAAAACAAAAGTAGAAAAATAATTTGGTATACAACCCCATACAACCAAATGTAAAGAACAAATTAGGACAAAAAATCCTGGCATTAATAGTTAAGGATTTTCCTAGTGAAAATAAACTAAGTACTATTTTCAATAAAAAAACAAACTAAAATTGAGTTACAGCTGTACGGAAATCTTAGAAAAAAATATTAAGAAACATAATGCTAATATCTTTAATAAATTCTTATACCAAAACCAAACAAATAATTAGACAATGGAAAAATAAAAATAAAAACTGATGAGGATAATCAAAAATTATGTAACTGTAGAAACCCTCATAATTTTCCTCTACAAAATAAATGTCACACAGAATCATTAGTATACTAATGCAATATCTCTTCGATTGAAAATCCTGAAAACATAAAAATATATATAGGTTGCACTAGCCATGAGTTCAAAAAAAGATTCAAACATCAAAATTTACTTAATATAAATAAATATAAAAATCAAACATCTCTCTCGAAGTACTTCTGGCAGCTAAAAGAATCAAATAAAACAACTACAGTAAAATGGAAGTTAATAAGAAAACCTAGAATATGTAGGTCAATAAATGACCCATGATCCTTTGTGCATACATGAGAAACTATATATTACTAAGTTTATAAAAAATAAAAATTTACTGAATCAGAGAAATGAAATAGCTATTTTATGCCGTCATTATCAAAAAATTTCCTTAAATAATATTTAAAAATTAAAAATAAATTTAAGAAGTGCGACCAGGTAATATACATACTTATATTTAACGTGAAAAAACATTTTTATATACTGTAAGTAATTCTATTACATTTACTTGTCTTATATAAGAAAAATATATAGTCTATTAAAACAACAGTGAAAATATTTTAGAGTTGTATTTAGAATTGTAGTTAAAACGAATTCTAACCTATACATATTTTAAAATTGTAGTTAAATAAAACGTATTCTAACATAAACACCTCTCTCAAAGTACTTCAGGCACTTAAATGAATCCAATAATTCACCTACAGTAAAATGAAATTATGATGAAAAGCTAGATGTAGGCCATTGAATGACCCACGTTCTTTGTTTATACATGAGAAACTATATATTACTAAGTTTATAAAAAAAGTAATGTTTACTAAATCAGAGAAATGAATTAGCTATTTTTGCCGTAATTGTCATAAATTTTACTTAAATAATATTTAAATATAATGTTTTTTAAAATCGTAATATACATACTTATACTTGATATGGAAAAATAATTTTACTTTCTGTAATTCTAATACATTTACTTTTTTTTAAGTGAAATATAGTCTATTAAAACTAACAGTAAAATATTTTAAAGTTGTATTTAAAATTGTAGTTAAATAAAACTTATTCTAACCTAAAGACCTCCCTCAAAGTACAACAAGCACTTAAAAGAATCCAATAAAACACGTACAGTAAAATGAAATTAATATGAAAAGCTAGAAGATGTAAGCCATTGAATGACCGATGTCCTTTGTACTTACAATAGAAACAATATATTACTAGGTTTATATAAAAAATATAATTTGACTACATCAGAGAAATTAATTAGGTATTTTTGCCGTAATTGTCGTAAATTTTACTTAAATAATATTTAAATATAAATTTAAAAAAATTGTGACCTAGTAATATACATACGTATACTTGATGTGAAAATAATTCTACATACTGTAAGTGATTCTAATACATTTATTTGTTCTAAAAAGAAATAAAGTATATTAAAAATTAAAACTTTATTAACTACAATTTTAAATATTTTTCAAATCGTAGTTAAATAAAACGTATTCTAACCTAAACAACCCCCAAAAATCTTTAAATATACAAATAGAAAAAATACCGTAGGAACTTTTGCCCTTAACAATAATTAAAAAAAAAATCAAGACATGCATTTAACGGATGTCAGAATTAATTGAAAAATACACACCTATCCCTACCAAAAGGTAACTAATAACTGATACATCAAAATACAGCGATAATGAACAGGTAAACACCCCTTGTCTGGATGAATAGGTATCTCTGTCTCCTTGGAAACGTGAATTATGGTTTTGTTTGCTGTGCTTTTAAAACCCAATAATTTTAAAAGTTACTCCAAAATTCGCTTGAGGATGAAATGGAACAAATGTCTTTAATTTAATTACAAAATTAAATTCGAAGCTTTTAGCTCCCATTTATGAAACATGGTTAGAACTGTGTAGTGAAAAGAAACATATTTTAAATCAATTATATAATATACACACACACACACACATATATATATATATATATATGCATACATATGTATATATGCATATATATTTGTGTGTTTGTATATATATATATATACATACATATACATATACATATACATATACAAATATATATATATATATATATATATATATATATATATATATATATATATATATATATATAAGAGGAATAATTCGGTCTCGAAAGATTGTGTTGCGTTAAGATTCCCGTTCCTTAATTTCAGCTTTGAAAATCAAGATTTAATATCCTTCCTATTTTTACCTTTAGTTTTTTTAGTGGTGAGAATTTCGCAAATACATTTACATGAACGCAGACGACTCGATATTATCTACTCAAATTGATTATCTCTGTGAATGTTTCAAATTAAAGAATCTTGTTTTTAGGAAATCTTTAGAATTTTCCTTTATACGAGACACTTGAGGAAATGTGTCTCAATATCCGGCGATATCGACAACCTACTTACTGTTCATATCGGAGTTATTTCAATTGTAGAATGCCCTTATAACTTCAGTTATATAAAGCACACCTCACTCTCAATTCAAGTCTCTTGAGCTGATCAAATTATACATTTTATCTTTTTTTTCTGATAAAGGGTAAATATTCGATTTCTTATGCATAGCAAAGCAGTTTTGTTGTTCAGATTGGACATATTTGTTTCTCTACATATTTGTATTTATATCTACATTTGCCTTTGTATTTATATTAGATTATGTGTTCATGTATATTTTGGTAGATATCTTATATAAATTTGTATGCAGATGTTTCTAAACGCTCTCAAGTGTATAGGAATATTTGCAATAAGCTGTATGCTTGTGAATCTACAGCATTATGCTACTGCCTTACTCTATATACTCATGTTTCGTTGTAGAGAGTGTTCCTAATTCCTTACCAGACAGTTTAACTGGAATCTAAATAAATGAGACATTATCTACACAACCGCTTGAATACGAAAAAAACACGGATTCTCTTTACATTTGGAATAAATTTGTTTCTATATTTCATACTATTTTTCAATATATTTATGTGTATATTTCCAATGTTTATTTAAGATAGAGCGCTATCTGCATGATTCTGTCTGACACGATTTTTTTCTTTTATCCTGATATAATTATGTGAGTTTCCTTCATAATTTCTGATGTACTTTATTTTCAATATTCTCTCTTCAAAAAAACAAAACAAAAACAAAAACAAAAAAAAAAAACAATAAAAAGTAATTTTGGCTCTTTTTTTTTCTTTTATCCTCTATTCATATAGCATTTTTTCCAAAATGCTTTTACTAATTCTTTATCTTTACCTCTTTAATTTCTTTTACAATTTTATTGAATAACTTTTTTCTTTCTTAATTTATTTTCTTCTTTCTCTCTCTTCTTCTTGTTTTACGCCATGTTTATGTTTCTTTAAAATAACACCGAGCAGTTACTGATGGTTGAATTAAATATCAATGGCTGATAACTTGGTGAACACAACTTATGAGCTTAACGTTGCGGAGAAAATTTCAATGGAGACTGAAACTGAATAAGGAAATATAACTAAAACAAGAGAACAAAAGTAGAAATTCAAAGAAAAAGAGATCGGATAGTATGTTGGAATGCTCAAACAAATAAATATATAAAAAGATTCGTGAAAAATATGTACAAGAAAATATTGTTACCTGAAAAATAAGTAAATAGAAAGCGAATAACTAAGCAATTGTGACTTATAGAAGTACAAACTAAGCAATTGTGACTTATAGACGTACAAACTAAGCAATAACTAAGCAATTGTGACTTATAGAAGTACAAATATAAAATAGGATTAACGGAGGATTTCGCCGCTAGGTGTGTTCAAAACTGTTTAAAATATCAATGGTTTGTATAATTAGTAGATAACTAAAGGAATGGTCTTCAGTTAGATTATGATGTTATTCACACTGCTGGTTATGGTATGAATGGATAACCTCGGGGTACATATTGAAATCTCGTTTGAAATTGCACACAGAAAGACAAAGTCGAAATTTTACGCAAGAAAATTAAAAAAAGAGAGTTTACATTGATCGTCAAATTCACCTTTCAATATGAATATTTTTTTATTATTGTAGCATCCCGTTACCACATTCTTATCAATGTTGAATTTTGTACAATTTTGTGCAAAAAAGTGGATCAGAGAGCCTACTCAAGCTTAGTAAATATTTTGAAGAATTCTAATTGGTCGATAAACCCACGTACAAATATTTTTCCAGCGCGTGATCAAGTCAATTTTCTGTGAGCCTGTCCTGTGATTACAATAATTATAAATAGCAGACACAATCCGGCTTCTTTCTCTTTCTTCCTCTCTTCCCTTCTGCGAAGATGTGATCTTAAGGATTCTCGTCTATATCATGGGCGATCAGACGTTAAAAGCATATTCACGCATGCACGTACGTACGAACTTTTCCAAATCTAGAAGTCAAGTGACTTATCTGCTAACATGGTTGCCTTCTTTTGTCTTATTGGAAAAGCAAGTCAGCTAATTTTACCTGATTTATAGGAGAGTACCTAATGCACCTGTTGGGTTGGTCCATTTTGCTAAAATAGACCTGCCCAACACATTTGCATGAGTGGTCTCTATTCACCCATATATCTCTCCATTAAATGACTCAGGTTAGCTTTTACTTGTGATTACACCATTCTAGTTGTGTGTCAGATCACTTGTAAGCTAACCAATATTCTACACCAACCTCTGTTACAAACATACAGCACATTTCCAAACATGCAACAAGAACTTTTCTCTTTGAAATATTCTTCTAAATTTACAGTTTATTCAGCATTTATCAGCTTTATAATCAATTCAGCTTTTGTGAGATCAGATAAAAATATTCACAGTCTAATGGACATAACACCAACAGATCTTTAACTTCTACGCGTGTACATCAATACACAAAATTAATACAAATGTTAAGTTTAAAGCCATCTTGTTCCTTCGTGTATTCTATGTTTTGTGATATTTTACGTTTAATATAAACTGTGTGGTCATGTTATTCGCACAGGCATAAACAGGCATCTACAAAAGGTCCATTCATATTACCATACCACTAGATATAATAACCGCGACGTTTGACATGGGGCGAGAAAAAAGAAATAGACCACTAGAGTATAATTAAATTTTGATATGTTAAATAAAGAGAAAGAAAATAATATTTTGTCATATTTACTCCGAGTGCATTAGGTTCAACAAAAAATAAAAAGAATTATGTACCAGGGTAAGGCATTATGCAAGAGTAAGTCTTTATACAAGTGTGAGTCAATTATCTGTACATTCATCAGAACATATCTTTAGTTTTGTCATACAGCCTTCTGCTCATGTGTGCTTATTGTTAGTACTATTCTGGTCACGTGGTCAAAGACTGAGTTTAATCGAGGCCATGGTTACATTGTAAAAGCAGTTAGAAAAACTGCTTTTACAATGTAACCATGGTCGCTCCGAGAGCAGAGCACATCAAGGTGGAACAAAGAGCAGTAATCCAACTTCTCTGATTGGAAGGTGATCACGTGAGCAGAATAACATCAGATATAAGCACGCCGGAGCCGAAGTCAATGTGACAAAAGTAAATATGTTATGCCGAATGTGTGGATAATCTTTTATCTTCATAAATGGATCGTAAATTATCAAACCATAAATATTTTTTAATAAGAGTAACATTATTGGCACGTTTCATTAATTAAGTTTGAGTTGTATATCCGTTTAGCTTTCTGTAATCTTGAAATATTTCACCAAGTTGTTATATTAATATTCAATTTAATTCTTCCACTTCTCTTGATATAGGATCTCTTTCCCTTACTATCATATACATGACTCTAAATTTTCTGACATAATAAAAAATCAATCATATTCGTCGCCAAATATGTTTTCACTAAATTTAAAATATGCTTAGAATTATTGTCTTGCATAAAAGTCCGACGACCTCCCAGAAGTACTCATTTGCAGAAGACCTTCTATGTTGCGCCTTAAAATAGCAATTTCTTTTACTTTTCTTAGAATATCAAGTTAAGTTGTTTTTTTTTTTGTTTTGTTTTTTTTGCTTTAAACAGTCCGAGAACTTCAGACTACCATTTGCACGTGAATTGTGGAAGACTTGTTTTTCGACCGATGAACTTCAATACAACCTCCACACATATAAGACGGTGTTATGTTCAAATATATCCGTTTTCTCATCAGACTGTAATAGGTTCTTCTAAAATCCATCATTCTTCTCAATGTGATCTGTAATAAATTTCAAACTCCCCTTCATAGAAAGAGCTTGTAAAAATGGGCAATATGCTTTGAAAGATCCTATTTCAGGATTCATATCCACAGTCGGCAGATAATTGTTTTATCTACAGATGCTAAATCATCGTTTGTTTGTTTGATTATCACATTAACGAGTTTCTGTGTAATTCATGTTACCCAGTTGTTTTCTTCGATCTGATAAGATTCGTTTAACTCCTCTTCCACAATTATTACTAAAGTGTCACACCATAAACTTAATTATGGCTGTACATTTGACTTAGGAAGAGGGCATGTACTAGCAATCTGGTCATAACCGTCCTTATAACCCTTCAAAATTTAATGTAAGTGAACCAACGCTGAAAACTTCATTTTCTAATTGCACCCAGCAAAGTTGCAGAAAAAACTGAATAATAATAAACATAAATAATTAATACTAATAATACATAATATTACGTGGCGAAATTCTTATGAAATCATTATTAATACATTTTGGGATAAAAGTCCTAGCTTTAATACTGTATCTACTATGAATGCTGGTGGACAATTTGCAATAAATTTGTTGAAATAAATAAACGTCAAAGACAATGGGACACAGTATACTCTGACCGACTGACATTGGCATTCTGACTGTTCTTGCATAGATGAGAGTCAAACCGAAATTGCCAGTAAATTATTGTTCTTCCAAGACAATAGTGTTCTCCATCGATCATTCTAAAATAATCTTTCGAAATATATATTGATGCGCTTGACTGAAACATGGATTTTAATCTTTTAATAATGAAAAAAAAAAAGAGTAACCGCGTCATTTATTTCGCCTTTACTAAAATTGTTTTATTTTAATTACATTTTATTTTTTATTTTTTAATTTTAATAATTGAAGTAATAAAATACTGTTTAAAGTATGTTATTTAAGTATCTTTAGAATCTTTTGTTGGATGTAATGCATTCATTTTTTTTTCTTTTTACTGTCAAGCGTTACATTTTACTCACGTATTTACTTTTTTTATTGAACTGCCTAATAATAATAATAATGATTACTGAATAACGTTGTGAATTGAAGAAAACATAAATCAGACGGTGGGTTTTCCTTCTTTGTAATAAAAGAAGGAACACAAAAGTAAATTAATCCTGGCAAAAGAAATATTTGAACATGATAAATAATGAATAGTGAATGGGAAACGTAGGATAAATGTGAAGAAAAATATTAGAAATATATGAAGCAAAAATAGGAAATAAAATGAAATTCTATGGTAAAAACACCAACATTTTTTAGCAAGTTATACAGAAATTGAACTCAATTGATCACTGTAGAACTGATTAAAAGAGAAACAATATCAAAAGGATATAGGTAAATGGAAAGAAGACAGAAAGCAAAATAAATTCATATGAACTTAAAGTAGATTGATTGGTTGATTAACTTGTATTTTTACGACTAATCAATCTTTTGAGGGTTATTTAAAGCCGTAATTCTTTTTTTTAGATTTTAAGAAGTTACCGGTAAACGATGATGTTACTGATACAAGTCCTACTGAAAAACTCATAGTTTGTGGGGAGAAGAGGTAGACTCATATCTTTCCAAAAGTATTTGCGCTTATGTGAATATATTGAACCCGACTGTAATTGGAACTGGGCTCTCCGATTTCTTATTCCGAGTCGTTAACCATTCTACCACCCGCATACCCAAGCTTACAGCAACTGGTATTTCCAAGGGATTACCTATCAAGGTACTGACCAGTTTCGACCCTGCTTAACTTCAGTAATCGTATGAGAACCATTGCTTTAACATGATAAAACCGTGAAATTTAAAGGATATAGAAAGTGCTAGAAAAATGGAAGTAAAAGTAACCAAGAATACATTTTCCTTAAAGTAATGAGAATAAAAGTAGAAAATTAAATAGAAATAACGGCAAAACGTGGCACATAAATTTTGCTAAAATGTTTTGGAATGAATATCGATTTACAGAATGTAAATGACCAAAAATTAAATGAAGGAGAAACAAATATCAAGAAATTATATACATACAAATGAGAAAATTTTTTCGACGCGTTCATGATAATATTCAAATGCAAACCCCATTGTTTGGTAATCTGATCAGATTCTAGTAAGTTTGAGGAGCCGAGAAATTTCCAGAACCGGCTAGTATTGCATATACGTTTGAAAATGAGTAAGTAAAAGATATGTGCTTGATATTTACTAAACCAAGTTAACCTTTCTACAAAGCTATTACAATACATATTTCAGCATTAATTTTCTGATATTTATGCACTGCCGCAAAATTATTGTAAAAAAGCTCAAATAAATAAAAGCTATATTAAACTGTTGAGAGAATTCACAACCGAAACAAAGTAACAGATAAATGTATAAAAATATGAAGATCAAACAGAAATTGATTATTAGACATTAAGAAGAAAAACATTACTATCTCCTTTCATATATGACATATTCACGTACGAATGTTCAGCCATTAGTAAATCCACCACGATATGGCGTAAGATAGAGGTGAGCATCAAAAAGCTAAAATTACCAGACGATCTCTCACAAAAAGAGATTTAGCTTAATAAAATTAACAATGGTGTTATCATTGAACTTATGAACACGTTAGCAAAATAACACATTCGTTTATAGATAGCTGCCAGGCATCTGATTGAAATAAAGCATTAGCGGCTTGTAATATTTGGGATAATGACGCCCAAAAAGAAACAAGACTGATTACTCCGCTTAACGACCATAAACACGCTGAAAGTTAAAGAGAGAGAAAGAAACAGACGCTACTTTATCGAAACTTAAACCAAGCATTAAATTAATATGACTTATTTATTGTTGACATTTATTTAATGCTACACATTTATTGCAAATTGTTCACCATTTATAGCAGCGGCAGTATTAAAATTAGAAATTTCAACAAAAAACTTAATAATATTTTTTTTTTAATTATATCACTATTCTATACATCATATACCGTTATTATTATTATTATTATTATTATTATTATTATTATTGAACATTTTGCAACCCTGTCATATTGCGTGCGATTTTGATGGAATCAGGGATTTTCGGGAGATTCTTTGGAAACAAACCATAGACTCTACTGATAGCTTCCATGTACATTCCACATTTTTTTTCAACTCCATGTATTTTGTGATCTTTTTAACTGTCTAATCTGCAATCTAGTAATATTCAGGACATGCCAGATATCACAACAGAGAACTTTTTATGATCGATATCGTGTGTTCAATATATCTCTCAATTTGAATTGTGAAGGTCCAGAGGTGTTTTACATGTTCATTTTCCGATAGTCGTTCTGTCTCTCTGCCTCTGTCTCTCTCTCCTGTCTGTCCCCTCCTCCCCACTCTCTCTCTCTCTCTCTTCTGTATTATTATAAATTCCTTTGATTACTGTTGGGAACTCATTTCCAGCATAATACCAACCGGAGACATAAGCATCATGGAATTTCCACTGAACATTTACGTAAGAAAATGAATAAAAGTAGCTAAAACACGCACATGGCTATTAATAGATAAAGACCCTAGTAAGGTGTGAGGTGCGTTTGTGAGAACAATATTCTTTGCATTGGGTTAAGGGATGAGGCACCAGGGATATTTTTATTACATCTACCAGACCATTTTTCACTCAAACCTAGGGACCCAACCACAACTGACTATTGATATATTGCTCTGTCATATATCTGTAATTTTTACTTAAGACCCTTTTAATTTGATAGTTTTTGAAGACCTTCAATGACAGATTGCAACCTTCAAGAATTTCGATATTAATAAGAAAAACCACCGGTTTTGTGGCATTTGATTACTATGTCTGGGTGATAAGCTTTGATTGTTCTGTCTGTGTGTTTTGTAAACACCCATACAATTGTATAACCGGCTATATCTTGTGTTCCTACTAATTACTCGAAGTTTACTTCCCATTAAAGTTTGCACTTGTTTATTTCCTGTTCTTTAGCACAAAGTATCATCCTGTTTTCTGTAGTTTCTCTGTATCTTTGAGGGCGGAGTGTTGTATGTTTGCAAGGTAGTTCTAGTTGAACTAATCCTCTACGGCATTTGGAGCTGGTCACATACAAACCATCAGCCTTGGGATGATGCATGCAGTAGCATGGAAGAAGCTTTCTCTTTTACATATCCATTTGCGCAATATCATCAATGGTCAGTGTAATGAAGTTGAAACCTTAGTGCACCACAGGAATAGCCAAAGTGATTATCGTTAATATTCTGTTCTTTGAATTCAAGTTGGTATTAAACGCCAACGGCATACGCCTATAATAATATTTTTCTAATTTCTCCTTTATTTGGATATGCTGCATTCTATCTCATTCGCTAAAGCCTAGATATTTATATACGTTTTCAGTCCCATAATCTTTGTAACAAAATCACAATCTATTGTGGGCGTTTCAGTAATGTTTCATTTATGGAATGTTATTGTTGAACATTTATCTAATCTGAAGTCATCCCAGAATCATTTTACAGTATTGAAGAAACCTTTCAACTCATTTTTGTTTTTGTCAAAAAGTTTGAGCTCCTCCATGAAGAATAAGTGATTAAATACTTTGTAGTTTATTTTCTATGCATGGTTATTACTGTTTACTTCATGCTAAAGGGTTATCCAGGACAGCCATTCCGACACATTGATGTATCCACTAGACGCTGATGGTTGTATGTCAGCTCCTGGCATACAGCAAAAGAAACAGCACATTCCCTAGAACATGATCTACTGAAAGCACCGCTGCAATCTGCACACTCACAATGATGTCAAGAAACACCAAGTCATTGCTAAGGCAGATATATTTTTGAACCTAATCCTGAGTGCGCCTATCCCAGCAGGGGTAGCTTGGCCTGCATCTGCTGCTGCTTGAAACATTTCTCAGATTTATTTTGCTGTCTTATTACCTCAGTGTTTTCGACATTTCTTGCTTCATAATGCCCGCCTACTCTTCCACAATCTCCTCCTCATTATCATCATCATTCTTCATACACATTATTCTTCCTCTTCTCTTCCCCCTTTTCTCCTATTTTTCTTCTTCTTCGTATTATTATTATTATTATTATTATTATTATTATTATTATTATTATTATTTCCTTTAAATTCTGTTGTATACGCGTTTCTATCGGGTCTTCACACTAAACTTAATGTCAGAAATGGCATCATGACATTTTCCACTAAACATTTTTACAAAAATAAATTATTATTATTATTTTCTTCTTCTTCTTCTTCTTCTTCTTCTTCTTCTTCTTCTTACTATTATTATTATTATTATTATTATTATTATTATTATTATTATTATTATTATTATTATTATTAGCATTATTATTATGTTTGGTATCACCAAAATGGATACTATTTTGAAAATCTTTATATTAATTATCTCCAGATAGGTATTTATTTTACATTTGCACAAGTAAAATTTGTGTCTGAGTGTGTATGTATGTATTCTCATGTGTTTCTATATTAATTTGTATTAAGTAATCTATATTTACACGCATCTACACACTTGTAGGAGAAAATCTGATAAAGCATAACACTTGAGATTTGAAACTTTGGATCGACATCCACGAAATCCACTTTAGAGAATTTTTTTATTATTTAATTTTCTAAATCATTGTTAGGTTGGTGATCATACCTTTGGTAATAATTATTGAAGTATAGACATTTGCATTGTTCCTAGTTTTAGGACTTCCAACCCATTCGGCATGGTTTCCAACTCTGTTGTACGGCCGTATTTTTCACATTATACTAGTTAAATTTGTCTTTCGTTCATTACTCAATTGACTGAATGTATATCCGTATCCGATTATAAATAGATAAAGAAATATTTCACTCAAAAAGTCCCTGAAATGTTCCTTTGATAAAACGCATTAAACGATTATTTCCCGCTTAAGTTGAAAACATAAATAAGGGATATTTGTTTATAAAAAATATAGAAGAAAAGTATGCAGAATTCTCTTTTTGGCGTGTTCTATTTTGTATATGAGATTTTTTTTTTTTTATTTTTTTTATTTTCCTGATTAAATAAGGAGAGGAAGAAGTTCTAAAAACCCAATTCCGTCTAAAAATTAAAACAAATACATCTTCTATAAATTGGAGTTTGATTTCTACAAACATTATAATTTACGTATTTCATTTAAGCTGACGTTCTACAAATTTTTACACATGATACGATATCAGTTAATTAATGTGAACACGTTATAAAAATGTACCTATTCAGATATTAAGTAGACTTAGATATACAACGAACGTAACACCTATGAGTGTCCTGGATATCGCGTAGTAACAACTTCTACATATAATCAGGACAATTAGTAGAGCATTGGATATATATTTTTCATTTTGACCTGTGTATTGAGCACTATAATCATTGTTATTATTAACGATATCTGACAGCCTATACTTTCATCCTTTATCACTTATTTCACTGAAACGTTAATTTCAGTTTTATATTCTACGTTATTTGATTAAGCAGTATAAAGGATCATGTAGATAAAGCGAAATTCTTCGGATATTGTAGTCATTATACAAAATATATATGGCTGCACATTGATAATTTACAAATTTCATCCAGTAAAGCGGTTTATATATTGCTTGCATATCACATTTGAAGGAATGTGTTTCTGATAACACATACTTTGATTATATATATATATATATATATATATATAGATAGATAGATAGATAGATAGATAGATAGATAGATAGATAGATAATATTAGTGGTAAATATACATGTATATGCAAAATCCACAAGTGCATATACACACATGTATATTTTTTGAATAAAAAATTCCGAGAGGGTAGAATCCAGGTAGAACTCAATTTCCGGGACAGAGTAAGGATATAATAAAAAGTCTTAAACACTAATATACCATGGTCAAAATTTATTCCATTGGAATCGTAAATTTACGATTCCAATGGAATAAATTATGACCATGGTATATTAGTGTTTAAGACTTTTTATAATATATATATATATATATATATATATATATATATATATATATATATATATATATATATATATATGTATGTGTGTGTGTGTGTGTGTAAATATTGGGTGTAACAGAAAATTGTCCAATTATTAGATTAAGCTTTGAACCGTTGTATGATATCTTACTGGAATTTTCCCAGGTTTTTATAACACTATTGGACTCTATTTATTCCTCTCCAAGCTTAAAAGAATAATCGTGATGAAATCGATCATGAACAAAAATGACATGTTCGTCATTAATTAATCATAGCAAAGGATCGAAGCACATGAAGGAATGAAATAAGATTCAAACGTATATATATATATATATATATATATATATATATATATATATATATATATATATATATATATTATTCCAATATCAGTTTTCAATTTAGCTTCGCCCTCTCTAACACTCTAACTTTCTGTCCTAAAGTAAAAAAAAATGCCTCACGGGCTTGACATACATCATCATTTTCAACTTTTTTTTCACAGCTATTTGGACTGCCATATATGAAACTCTCACGTGCAAAACGTCTTATGGGTTGGGCTGGATTTTTTTTTATTTGATCTCTTTAAATTAAGTAATAATCCCTCTACCAGTTTTGACCCTCTGATCCAGTTTTCCTCTCTACTGTTCTATTTTTTAAAACTTATTCACGTTCTTGTGATGGATCTTGAATGGAAGTTGAAGATGGAAGCCATGCAAATTCTTTAATATATTTGCATACTCTCAACTTTCAAATATTGTGTGTAGATTTTTAATCAAAATCAGCTCAAATACAAGGTTATGTTTTAAGCTGCTTCTTAGAAACAAAACCAAAAATTGGTTAACTGTCGCTTAACAAAAAATGGTTTGCTGAAATCTTTACTAAAATATATATTCATGTTTATATATATATATATATATATATATATATATATATATATATATATATATATATATATATTCCTTCATGGGCCTTTGGAAATCACTAAAGTAAATCTACTACTTTCTTTTACCTATTAAAAGTATTTAATATTTCTTTATTGTCAGCAGCTATTCACAACAATGATGTCGGTATACACAGATAATACAAGTGTCACGAACTCATGTTCGAAGAACCAATAATTTCGTTAAATGAATATATGCACTTTCTATTAATATTTAATGTAATTCGTACAAATGTAATTTTCTTTCAAATCTACTTACGAATGAACAAATGACAAACATTCAATCAAATTTCGCTCATTAACAATTACTTTTTGGCGTTTTCATATATTTTTTACATCATAAAAAATTTCTTTGCTACTCGTTTTATAACAAGTTTTAAAAAATATATGAATAAAACTCTTAGCTTATATAACAAGAAATGAACTTTATATATTTTGAATACATAGTATAGAGATAACTCAAATTTAAAATGAGACGACAGTCAACGAATATTTTTCAAAACGAAAATATCAGATGCAATGAAGTTTACATAAAAGAGTTTTGATGGACAAAATGAACCGTAAACGTGTTATCGATTCTAATGTAATTTAAGACAGAACGTTGAAATACTAATTGATATTTCGTATTTATTGAATAACGTAAAGATACAGAATGTTATAAAATGTTCTTTCAGGTATAGATCAATAAAGGAGGTAAGAAATCCATCATTACAAATCTGATTAGTTTTCTCTCTGCCTGTGAAGTCACTTTCATTAGGTACATAGCAATGACATTGAATGTGATATTACGTTTTATGTTGAGATTTTTTAAATGTGTTTCACACATTGCTATTTAGTTCTGATGGCAACGCAGATCCTAAAATAATTAAGAACATCTCTTTCAGAAGCAAATCGGTTTTTCCTGATATAACGAAATCTAGAGTTAGAATGAGTGCCTACAAATTTATATTTACCCGACATTTTAACACTAGCACAGTTGTGAATGTTGTAAGTTGAGGAGACATGTGAAAGTTTTCTGTACTTTTAACCGTCAGAAACACATACACAAAGCAACACACGAACATATATATATATATATATATATATATATATATATATATATATATATATATATATATATATATATATATATATATATATTCACATTCAGTTAAGACATTAACTTTTTTTTATAAAGGTGCTTGGAAGGAAGGAGTATAGAGTGTGTGCTTTGAACCACACCACACAGTTTCTATCACTAATCATGGCTTGTGCAACATTTTTGGTCATGCATAAATTTCCCCAGGTCCAACCTCCCATATTCCCTATATCAGGCCTCGTATTTTTCTCTTTACAATGATCAAATAACACTCGAATGGAACAATTTTCCAAGACTTCGAGAAAGTCTTAGAAAATACAACGAGGCAGCTATCCCCAAAAGGGATTTCCAGAAATGTTTCTACCACTGGAAATGACTCTGGATAAGATGGGTTTCAGATTAAATGCTGAATTGATATGCGCAGCAATTTTCTTTCTATCATTATTCCAGATACTTTTTGATCAGACCACGTATAATTAACATTGGAGGAGAATTCGACATTTTAGAAATATAACTTTCGTTATGAAAATTTTGACGTGAAAAATGTTTGTTTTTTATTCAAGAAAATAATATAATTTCTTCAGCTGAGAAAGTCCTACGATTAATATACGATCGGTCTATTTCATTATATAGCCTGTGGTTACTAAAATAGTAGTGGAAGAGTGTGGGAAAAATAAAACTTAAAATTAATAACTATATAAATAAAACTAAAAGCCGTGTTAGAATTAGTTAAAATCTACTTTGTATGAAGATACAATTAAAGCAAAATTCATGTTATAAGCTGAAAAATGCCCAAATTGTCTTATGTACATACATACATACATACGTGTAAGTGTCAGTTATATAAAAGTAAGAGCAGGTTCTGAAGGGCACCAATTTTGAACTGTGTCTACCATTTTCTCTCTTCTCTTTGTATTCAGTCTAGACAAGAAACAATGTTTCCAATTTTGTCAAACAAGATCATTCTCAAGTGCGCATATAAAAAGGATGTAATCACTGACAATGCGCGGTAATAAAATAATGTCTTTATAAAGTCCGACACTGACTATTTTTACTAGGCAAAACAGTAATACTCTGAATTCAAAGAAAACACACCAAATGAAACTGACTGAATAAAAAAAAAAAAAAAAAAAAAAACTTAAAATCTCGATTAGTCTATCGAAAGTCTATTATTTTAACTTCCTAATATTACGGTAATATAAAACTTGCTTCATTTATAATCGCTTTTAATAATTTTCCTTATATTTTTTTCTGAGAAATGTGAGAATAGTTAAATTGCAAACGGAAATATTTTAGTTATATTGACAAAAACAAAATAATATACTTTCGTTTATTATTTTGTTTTTTGTCCAGAGACATGTTTTTGTTTTTGTCCGGAAACATGTTTTCTCCGGAGAGATTGTGTAGAAACTTATTTTTATAGTATATACTTTTAGAAATCGATAATTAATAGGATTACGGCCATATCACATGCATGTATTGATTCCATCCAATCAACGAAGTTAAGCAACATCGAGACGGTTCAGTACCTAGAACCCTTCTGTAAGTTTGAATGTGCAGTTGGTGTAATAGATAACAATTCTGAATGCGAAACCAGAGAGTCGAGTTCGAATTCCAATCGGATTCGTTACAATCCCTTAGTTTTGCACGATCATAAATCGAAAAGTGACATCATCGTCCAAGCATGGCTAATCCGACCCTACGAACAAGCATTGGGCCAGTGCGATAGGGTAATGACGGATGCCTTGCCCATAAATCTGATGAATGCCTACATCGTCTTAGGGTCTTTCTCTGGATGAGATCGGATAGAAATTAATACAGGAGTTTTATATCAACGTTTTTTTTTTTTGTTTTTTTTTTTTTAATATAAGATGCCCGATTTGAAAAAAAATATTTCCAAACAAATTAACCAATATCCCTCTTAATATTAGGTTGTTCGGAAAAAAATGTCCGATTTTTGAATAAACCTTTTAATTGTGTTCTTCTTATTTTTACTATTATAACATTTGGACAAAAAATATTACTTATTCCTAAAGATTATAACGTCTTCTTTAATAATCTTATATAAATATCTTTCAGAATTGAAAGAAACATAATTTCGCCCTTATCTTATACACGAAAAAAAAAAATATACTTCTGCCAAAATTACCAGAGCATGGAAGGATACAGTGCGGTGCAAGTACGGTGCAAGTTTCGGAAGTTCAGCAGTGGGGATAGGAGTCTTGAAATTCAAGATTATAGAGGATTTTCATCTTTAATTGACAATCAACCTCTCAAAAGCTCTAGTCGAAGAAATCCTACATCAAAGTAACAGGAGATTGTCTCATATAAGCAGTGTTTCAACAATATCTGATCATATGAGGAAAATTGGCAAGGTGAAAAAGCTGATAAATTGCTTCCACATGAACTCAAGGAAAATAAATGAATTTTTTAGAAGTGTATTCGAGGCTGCATCTGAGGAATTCGATTGTTACATTTCTTGATCGAATCTTGACTTATAATGAGAACGGGATCCTTTTTGACAATCATAATCGATCGACACAATGTTTTGATAAAGACGAGGCAGCCAACAATATCCAAAACCTAAACTTCACCAACAGATGAATATGGTGATTTTCTGATATTCCTTCATTGGCATTATCCATTAGCATTTTCAGAAATCAAACCAGATCATACCAGTCAACTCAATAGAATTTATATTCAATTAAACAAAATGCGACCGGCACTGGTTAATCGACTTGATCCAATTCTGCTTCAGGACACTGTATGGTCAAATCTTACCATGATGACATTGCAGAAGCACACCGACTTGCGATACTAGACTTTGCCATATCCACCATATTGGCCTGATCACTAGCCCACTGTCTACCAGTTTATCAAGCATCTTGACAACTGTAAAAACAAAAGGTATTCCGTTGGAAGAAGATGAAAGTGTTTGGTGGATCAAACCTTTTACCGTAAATAACCTTGTAACACAAGTTTTATTATAAAGGCATATATAAACTTATATAGTGCTAGAAATGCATAAATGTGCATATTCTTATGTTGACTGATTTAAACAGTTTTAAAAGATTAATTCAGGAATAAAAATTGATTTAAAAAAAATAAAAATAAAAAATAGTTAAAACCACATAAATAGCTAAAATGTATTAATATTAAACATTTGTAAAAAAGTACCAATGATTTGTCTTGCTGTGATATCTAAAAATCTACATATGAATAAACGTACAAAATAAGAAATCCAACATATTATCCTGAAAAAGTAAGACAATTTGTTTCTTCTATAAATCGTTGTATGTTGCCTAACTCCAAATGAATGACTTTTTACAACGTAAAGTTTCTTTTGCATTCACTAATAATGTACATATTTCAAATAATACTGTTATACATTCTTTAGTATTTACTTGAAATTATCTTCCGAAATATCGTTATTCATTTTGCCGATTTAGATTCAAATTTTCGAGGTTTACCATTCTCTCACTGACATGCCAAATTTGACTGACAGGAAAATTCGTTAGGTATTCTCTCGTTGTGAATTCCCCAAATAACTTTATTTTAAAATGTCATCACTGTTCAGATCATAACTTACCAGAGACCTGTTTTCTTTATTATCTGTGAAGCGCCATGACCCCTCTCGTACGTCCACCTTATATTATCATCCTCTTAATTTCATGAATAATACAATTTGTTATATTTAACATTTTTATTCAAATTCCTTTAGTTTATGTCATAAATTATGGCAGAGAGAAAGTAATGATGCAACGAAATCAGGCAATACAATCCACGAATATATTTACTGGGTTGAGTTAATATTCTCTAAATTCAATCAATGATTTTTTCAATTATTTTATCTTCGACATTCAGGAAAAATAGTAAATACATTCAACATTATTGATGATCAGTATATCATTTCTTATGATTAAGCATTTCACTTCCAAATGAGATAAGTATATATACCTTAATTCACAATTAATGTAATGTTCATATCTAAAAGTTACCAGTTTTCAAGTGAAAAGTAAAAGACAGACGATTTCATAAAATCAAATAGAGAACATTTAAAAAATTCAATTTTGTTGATTAATTTCAGTATTACTCATAAGAATACTACGATCTTCAAACGAAATAATAGCATCCCAAATAACAAAACATCATGCGGAATTCTATGAGTAAATGTGCATAATTCTATAGACATTATGAAAGTGTGTTCTGCCAAGTTAATTTATTACTTTTCAAGTAACTTTCTGTTTCTGCATAGCTTTTACAGTGTGTGTATTTAAAAATGTCGAGAAAATATGACCGCTGTAATTGTTCCATCTCAGTGGCACTCTAAAAATTCAGATCTAAATGTAATGGATTACTGTATCTGGGATGGACTCTTAACTCACTTGTGAAGAAGTCGTTTTGGCATCGTGGATATTGATACACTGACTTAACTGAAGCTTGGAATTAAATCCATCTTGACACAATTCGGAACGATACTACCTCCAGGTTACCACACTTACAATTTTGTATTGAGATGACAAACATTTCGAACATCTACGATGATTGTTCAGTTTGTGCATGGATCATGATTGCCATTTTTTTTTCTGAATTTACGGTTTTTTTTTTTAATGAGCCACTATATATTTTTACTCTTGCTTGTAAGTAAACAGATTGCTTTAATTCTGTATTCTATGAAAATATAAATAGTTAAATTCTATACTATATAAACATTTTTAATTTTAAAGATAATTATATTATTACGGCGATTATGGCAATAGAAAAAATGACAAATGTTTAAAAAAATATTTCTTAAATAATAGATGAAAATTAATAAGTGGAATACTTAATTGTTATATCGCATGGAATGAGTTCAAAATAATAGCAAAACTAAATAATATAATATAGCTATTTAAACAAGATAATTCGATTGTGAAAATAAAGATATGGATAGGATTTAGTGAAGGCGTACAAATAAAGAGCGATATAGAAGTAGAGATTAATAATAGAAATGTGCTTTTCACTTTGATCATAAAAAAATAACTCCGAAATTATGGGACACCACTCTAGTAAACTTACCCGTTCGTCTATCTACCCTTTAAAGCAAATATATTTTGGAACGTATTGTAAATTCTTGTTTTTCGTGACTGACAATGTCCCAGAACAGTGATGTGTGACCCACCATAAATGACTCTCTTAGGAATGCCACTTTAAATCTAATGGCTTCCAAACACCTCACTTTGCACGAATCATGCAACACATGTCAATAACCCAAATAAGCCTGCCTCACAACACATTGTCATGAGTTGCGTGACACCAGCGTATAGGCAAGCATTGGGCTAATCTACTTAACAAAGTCATCTTAAGACTGACATGCACTGTCCCAAGAGCAGATGCAAGGATAAAACATTTTTATCTATCTCATGCTAGCTACCCAGCTTAGCTTGTTCGTAATTATTAATGTTCCCCCGCCATTCGTTCTATTTACGTGTGGATGATGAAAAGTTCACTTTTCCACACTCTTCCTAAAATCTGACGAATATGCCAAACATCAGAATTTGCTATGAAATACATTCTTGGTTGTACCAAGGTTTTCAGTACTCTCGATATAAACCTATCTGTTTATGTCGTATCTGACTTGTCCTGGCAGTATTTAAAATCCGTTTCAGGATATACTATCTGACCTTTCTACAAGTAATCGATGTCACTTTCAATTGCACCATTTTATTTTTTTAAATTCTCATTATACAAAGCACGAGGGCCTCTCACATTGAAGTGTTACTGAATAATGTGCATGATATGGATGTAAGAAGAAGAAAGAGCTGAATTCTCTGCTGATATATGGAATAGATAAAGACAGGTTCTACCCTTGAAGAGGTTAATATTGCCATATTCTTGGAAACACATTTGTAGATGTTTCTACAACAAAGTAACAGTTCTTGGGAAAAATCTGTCTGAGTAGCACTTCTTCATTACAACCTGTATACGACAAGAATGAGGGTGAGGTGGTATGGCAGGCCTTAGCTGTAATGGATGGAAGGAATGGAACCCAAAAATGGAGAATATTGGCCATGGAAATAGTGAGAAATATCGATAGGCTTGCGACGTTGAGTCTGAGAAAGATACTGTATACTGAAGGATCCTTTTTCCTCAACAAAACCTCGTAAAGGATTGTGAATTCTATCAATATAAGCAAGTAATAATTGGGAGAGTTCCATTCTGAATATGGCAGCAATGATCCATGTGTAGATCTCCAAAGTTCTTATAGAAACGTGCTTTTCGCTCTTTTCATTATAGACATGTATCATTATTTCATAAACAATATAGTCTTTTATTTTACTCAAGAATATTAATAGTCAAAACAGTAAATATTGTAGTAGCAATATAATATTTGACTTATCATTAAGATGTTTAATTGAATTTTCCATATACTGACTATTTATCATTATCTCTATAGAGACTATTTTAATAAATTGAATATACTCTTAAATTAAAATTATTTTTCGATTTTTTTTAAATATTCTGAAATATTGTAATGTCATTATATCTGATCTGCTTATACTAATTTTATTCGATTACGCTTTAAAAAAATGTTCCACCCCACAAGGAAGACAATAAAGCCACTAAGATGTAAGTGAATACCGCTTATTGGAGAATATGAAAAAACATTATTAAAGAGAGATAACTATAAAAAAAAAACAAAAAAAAACATGAATTAAAATGCCAGAAGATAGCGATTAATATTGCATTCAAATTTTTGAAGATCAAAGTGGAAAAGGAATCAAGAAGTCGGAAGAGAATTCCACAAGCGAGAAGTGCGAGAGAGAAAACTATTAGTATAGAACTATTGGTTGCATCTTTCCATTTCATCTGTAAGATGAGTCCTTGCTATAAATCTAGTATTACGCTTGAATTCATAAAGTCAAGGTAGCAAAGAAGAACATTAATGAAAGCCATTACCATGAAAATATTTTTAGAAAAGGCACGGTAAAGCTACGTTATATTGATGGTAAAGTGCCCGAAGTGGAGATGATGGGCCAGGGCCAATAACATTAAATTATCACATTGAGTCCATTCTTCTACTTAATCCTGATTAAAGTAAAATACTATTCATCCTATAAATAATAGTAAAATACTAAATTTTTAAACATTTTTTATTGTACTTTATGGAAAATATGGTTACTGTTTTTCTAACGTTAGTCTACTATTTTCTGTGAGGTTTCACATTTCCAGCTTTTCTAATAACTTTGTCTTTGTGATATTAATAAACAGTAATCAGTGTCCTTTGAATCTTTTGGAGTATTTAACTAGGACGTTCATAAAATTAGTATTCCTAATTCCAATATGATGATTAAAGTATTTCCAGCTGTCCAATCCACAATTTCTTATACAGACAGAATTCAGAAAAATTTACCCGTCTTCGTTGGTCAGGAATAATTTCAAACTCCATTTCTACTGAATATTTAGTAGAAAAAAAAATGAGGGCTAAATTGAAAACCTTTGTTCGCAATAAAATCAAGTTTTATACTGATGGAACACATTTTTTTTATTAATTCCACACCCATCTACTTTTGCCGTCATTTGATCTAATTGTGAGAACTACTTGTTAAAATCAGCTGTTTGATTTTCAAGAAAGTGATTATAACAGAATAAATTGTCCCAAAGTAACATCATATTGATTAGATAAAAACATCTCTGGTATTGTTAATTATCCTTGCTTGCACTAAGATTTATTCCTTTCCACATTTTTTAACGTATCTAATTTTCATCGTCAGAACATATAACTTAGCAAATCCTACGCAAATATATCTTTCAGCTGATTTTTTTTCGCTTAACGGACACAAAATTCATATATAAAACCGATTAATCTTTGCTACAAATTATTTGTAACTCCTGATTTATGTATTTAGATGGCCATCTTCCGCACCATTTAACTTTGGCCATTGTCATGTATATTTAAAAAAAAAATTTCGTCACGAGCAAAGCAATAAAAACACTAAGATGCAAGAGGTTACTTGGTGCAAGAGAATATCAGAAAAAAAATACTATTAAAGAGGATGGATCGTAAAAGAATAAGAATTAAGAGGAATGATGATTACGACTGATATTGAATTTAAATTTTTGAAGAAAAATATTAGTAAGTAAAAAGCCAGAAGACAATTCCACAAACGAGAAGTGTGCAAGAAAAAAACTGTTAGCATAGAACTTAAGGCTACAGATAAGCATTTCAACTGCAAATTGATGAGAGCTTGCCGCCAATATTGTACTGCTCTTAAATTGCATTGTTGTTGTTATTTTGTATTACTGGTTACCATAATGTATTCATTTCTATGACTTACCGGCTTTGGAGATGCGTTCATTCCTTACGTAATCGTATATCCTAGTGATCTTCTATGGCTATTGTTTCAACCTCATCCCACAGGGAACCGTAGTCATCAGTTTTCCTCTATATATTGTAATCACGCCTGATGTTTCTATTTCCATTTGTGTTACGGCTTTACGGAGTTCTTGCGGTCTTATTTTAAGGGGACGGTATGTTTCTTCTTACCATAGCTGCATGGGATAGCGTACAGACAATCATTAATCATGTTCCACTCTGTGGGAGGTCTTACTCGGAAGAGGTGTCTCTGAATTACTGAACCACATTTGAAAGTCCTCCTTATGCTACATGAACTACACATCTTTCGTATTTTCCTGATAATCCCTTCACATAGGTTAGGCAAACTGGTGCTGTTTCTTGAGCTTCGTTATCCTCTTACTCTTTTCTATCCCAGGTTGTTGGAGCTGCTGTCAAGTACCCAGGGTAGTCTCCATGCTCTAGTGTAATGTTTATACTGAGAATATCTTGTTCATATGTTCCTGAGTCTCCACTTATGAATTTTGTCAGCAGCGGGCGATACCTTTCTTGAAAATGCATGGATGGTGGGAGCTGAGATTGAGCTATTATCCGGTGAACATTGGCTTGCGCTTATCGGGCGTCTTGAACCCATGTCCGGTACTAGTTATTAGTACATCCAGAAATGCTAGTCTGTCGTAGTTTTCTCTACACATTGTGAGTTGTATTGATGATCTTATTGAATTTCACATGGTCACATGAGACAAAGGTTTATAAGTCCCCAAAATCCATACTGTGACATCCGGAATAGACACGTGAAACTAGATAAAAAGTAGGCGAAAAAAATTCCAATCATATAAACGAGGCCAGGGCGTATAACAGCAGAAACATCGTGAATATGATCACATATGATGACAACAATCTGAATAGTGTAAATAAAATCAAAAGTGTTTTTATGGGTATTAAAACATTTAATATTTTTTTTATAATTTATCGACAAAAACAGGAATGTTAACGAGACAAGAAAACTTTTCCTACACCAGGAAAACCTGACATGATATTTTACAACGCGCTACGAATATAATTTTTAACAGTTATTCTTTTTTCTACATAGCCCGAGGTTAATATACTTTCAACTGCTAGAGGCAACAGCGTCTATCGCATAAAATGGTTAAGATGTAATCTTAACAACCATAATAAAAGGGTTAAATGTATAGAATTATATTAGCGCAGAATCTTTAGCGCGCGAGGAGATACTGAGTCTCGTCAGAAATTAATAATTTCCCTTCGAAATTTAGCACTTAATCCAAGGAGTCGACTAAAAATATTCCGAGAAAAACACGTAATATATGAAGAAGCTGTCAAAAATACAAAAATAGGACGATATGAAATTATAGCGACGATATATTAAAGAAGTATATTAAAATTTATTTTGTTTTTTTTTGCATATTTTCTTATTTATTGAATCTCTACTCTCATTATCTTTAATAGATTTTATACCATTATTTTTATTTTCCTATATCGTTTCAGCAAATATTCTTAAGAGTTTAATATTTCATCTGTAGGAATTTTCCCAGGAAATTCAATCTAGGTCGAAGCATTGTAATATTTTCTTCATTTAATTCAAGGAATACTAAATTATATAAATTATGTTATCACCTGTTTTTTAAGGTCAGAATGCCACGACGAATTCTTATTTTCAAAGTCCCATTTCTGATAGCTTCCATTTTTCGTGATGTGCATTGATAAAAAAATTGAACAATTTTTTCACAAGTTTCCTTTCTTATTTTAATTCTTCATCGTCTTTTTTGTCCGTCTTTTTCTTTCCTCAGTGGTTTTCATTTTCTCTACTGGCTTCCAAATGTTTCATATTTTGTATCTTGCTTTCAGTTATTTTTCAATTTTTTCTCATCCTCGTCATTCTATTTCAAATTCCCTACGCCTCACTATTTTTCTCATTCTTTATTTAGAGTTAATTTTGAGCAAGAAATGAAATTTGAAATCCGTTAAGATAATCTGATAATCCATCAAGTGAGGCAGAGCGTGTGCGCTGTTCAAGTTTTGCCGCCAGCTGAACAACATCCTTAATTGCCTTATTCGCTCGTTTTATACGCAAATTTGATGAGAAGTTGCGCTCCAACAGTGAACAGGAATTGATTCGACTCGGCGTTAATTGGCATCGAAATATTCTTAATAATAATAATAATAATAATAATAATAATAATAATAATAATAATAAGTAAATAAATAAATAATATAAATAAATAAAAACGTAACAGAATAGCCAGAGATTCACGTTGGGAAAAATAGAAAATATAAACAATAAGTAAAATGTATTTCTTATAATTGAAAACGTTATAATAGCAGGATCAACAGGTGTAATCATATTATTTAAAATACGGAAGCAATAATTTAGACAAAAAGTTTAATCCGCGTGATTAATAAAAATAAAATAATAAAAATTGATCAAATCGAGCATATGAATAATAAAAATACGTAAAATAGTCATGATTATTATTAGGACAAATGGTGTTCCTAATAAGGATAAAAGTGAAATTTGTGTAAATGTTTAGAAAAGAAAACTTCTGTGGTTAAGAAAAATACATTGTACCATAGATTTAACACTTACTAACCGCTTGCGTTTTAGTGGGCTTATTGCCTTGCTTGGAATAAAATTATTAGAAAAAAAAACACCCCATGTTCCAGTAAACTAGAGAGAAACTGAATGTAATAGAACATTTAAAAAATACCTGTACCTTACCGTATAATTTAACAAATGATAACACTAACGATTTTAGTTAGGATTACAAGAATAGATAGATCAACACAGAATGTCCTATATGAAAGCTTGTAATATTTAGAGATGTGTTTCCCAAATGGTTCGGCGTGCCTCAGTGTTACGGCGAAAGTAGATAGCGGGTAACGCAGAATGATTGACATACAATCAAAAATTTAGAAACAGTTTTTAAAAGTTCATTTGCCAAAAATAAATATGATTTCAAAATTTAAAATTATTATTATGGATTACTTGTAATTGCATGCATGAGTCCCAGTATAAATAATTATTGACTTATTTTATCATTGTGATATTTTTAATTATTAAGAATATATTGACTAGGGTCCGCAACTTGGAAGAGATAGTTATCAATGATAATGTTCTGACTTCGCGGTTATCTCACTTTAACTCTTTGATTTTTAAATCTACTTATTATATAAAATTTCGTGACACGCGAGAAAATTTGTATTCCGAATATGCAGCCACAAAATATTTGTGAACCACTTTTTTAGAGATTCAAAAAAGAATTGACACATACCAATCAATATCCGTTAAAATAACAAGGATTCTGGAGACAGGGGAGATTTGATTTTACTAGATTTATCATAGGAGACAGTAGATTGTAATATGAATTAATTATTTGTTAAATACAACGGCGATGATCGTGCCCAGAATCATAGAATCATAATTTACCAAAATAATTATGTGAACTGGTGAAATTTATTGACAAAATTCAGACAGCACCGATCATATATCACGAAGAATTCTGAAAAAATGTCATAGGAACCGACGCCAAGAATGACGTTTCCCAATAACTATAATCTTAACCTCCTTAAGTCAAGGGTTAACCGTTATCCTTCCTGTATACCCTCGCAAACGTCCCTTATTGCTTTTTCTCATACAGTACCACACTGTAATCCTCTAGATTAAGTGGTACTTGGGTATTAGTATAAAATTACAACAGTCTCAGAAAATCAGTATTAAATAAACATATAATAGTCGTATATATTCACAAATTATAGAATTAATTCTTGGTATTTCATAATAGATGTTTCATGATCTTCAATGTAAAATATAAATGTGTGTATAGAAATTTTAAACGAAAATCAGGATTTTTTTTAATAACGCAGTTTCAGAATGTCAGTATTACTCAAAACTATAATAGTTGTATATATTCAGAAACTCTAGAATTAATTATTACTTATTAATAATGGATTTTTCATGATTTGTCAAAATAAATGTGCGGGAAGAAAACTGAAAAAAATGAGGAAAAATTTAAAATCAAATCTTCAAATTAACACAAGATATATCTAGCTTGTGATTTTCATTTACTTATAATTGTTTTTCAAATTGCAGTCTATGTAATGTGCTGACGGGTCCTCCCCTTTTTACACAAATGGACTCACCCAGTATATACATATACTACTGCTACGTGAAGACCTGGAGATGCAACATAGACAGACCGAAGAGAAGAGAGCAACAGAGGGTGAAGGTAATAGACAGACCGAACGAACGTTGCGATCAAGACTCACCGTAGACTCAGTAAGAAGTCATACAGCGATACTTCAATACCAAAGACTGTATAGATATTTTGCTACTAACCTGTATTACTGGAACTACTAATCTTCATTACCAGTTTCTATTATTACATTAATACATTATTTTCCTTATTCGTTCTTGGCGTTTGTTATTTATTGGTACTGGATTTCATCCCGGAATCCAAAACAACTTGGCAACGAGAATTTCGAACTCATACAGAAGAAAAAGAAGAAAAAAAAATTATCTCTCGGTGACCACAACAACTTGGCGACGAGGATATTAAACTCACACGGGAAGAACAAAAAAGACAAAATTCTCCCTCGTCAACTTGGCGGCAGGGAAATTCGAACTCACACAGGAAGAGAAAAAAGAAAAATTCTCCCTTGGCGACTACAACTTGGTGACGAGGAATTGGGACCTACACGCAAAGAAAATATTTCTCTCTTCTCACCACAACAGCTTGGATGACAAGAATTTGCACTTCTCGGAGACTCAAAAGAGAAAATTGCCGTTTTTGCCAGTATCCACAACAACTGGGTAACAAAGAGTTACGAGGATTAAAATACAGAAAATCGAGTTTTTCGTAAGACTCTTATCATGGAGGATTTTAAAAGTATTTTAGTAGAACTTGTAAATACCAAAATGAACAGCAAATACAACTTCAAGAAATACAAAATGAACAGCAGTTACAATTCCAAGAAAGAATGGAAAAATATTACTACAAACGCAGAAGGAAAATCATGAAAGACAAATGCCAAATGAAGAAAAACAAATACAACTCTAGAAGCTAAATGTAAAAGTAGCGAGTAATACACAACAACAAAATTTTGAAAAAGAGGCGACGAAGAAACGAGAGCAACAGAGGGTGACGGTAACAGACAGACCGAACGAACGTAGCGAGCAAGAGTCACCGTGAGAGAGCACGGAGACTCAGTAAGAAGTCATACAGCGATACTTCAATACCAAAGACAGTATAGATATTTAGCTACTAACCCGTATTCCTGGAACTACTAACCTGCATTACCAGTTTGTATTATTACGTTAATACATTATTTCTCTATATTCATTCTTGGCGTTTGTTATTTATTGGTACCGGATTTCATCCCGGAATCCACAACATAATGCTACAATTATTTCTAAATGTACATCTGTAATTATACGAGCAGATGAAAGGTTTGAAATATATCTTTTGTCAATACGTTCAGTGATATCACAATTTAAATAAAGGCCACCTTGTCTATGTTTGTTTGTCTAAATTTTAAGGATCTATTCGCAAGAACTTAATACCTATAGAAGCACAAGAAAACAGTAATTACTCTACATTTGGAATTGGTGTTAGACTTCAAGTCAAATTATTACCCAAATTCTGAATTTTAAAATTGTTGGAAATTCTAAATTTAGATTTTGTTTCCTTTTTCCAGAATTTGGCGAAGATTACGGGACGATATGACGCAAAGCAACGCATGGACCAAATATTTGGACCGCAATTGCCAAACCCCTTTTCCTAAGGACCAAAATCACAAGATTTATAGGAAGATTTGTTGATTCTAGGACATATGGGGCTGCTGATTAATGTTTCATTCTCAATCGATCACTTTCACAAACTTTCCTAAAATTTCGCTGGTCATTCATCATATAAGTCATTTTCAATAATTTACAAAATGCTCGGAGATAATATTTTCTTTATTCTCCAACGATTTCCCAGAATTTTTAATAAAATCAGAATATTTGCTAAAAAAAAAAATGGTCATATAAAATATTGTAATCATTTAATAACCTTGAAATTACACTAAACTCGTGATGGGAAGAGAAAATTATATGTATATGTAGATGGAAAAGAAAAAAACTGAAGTGTTGGTGATTTGATGGGAAAAAAACATGTGTGAAAGAGAAAAAAGAGAAATTGAGGTTTATATGTGAATAGGAAAAAAACGAGAAGATTAAAATAAAAAAAGAGATCTAAATGGGCGAATGAAGATATCGTCGAGGAAGTAGAAATGAAATGTAAAAAAAATAGATATCGAAGGAGGATTGATGTGTTGTGGAGTGAAATCATTAGTAAGTTTAGGATGGATTCACTAGAAAAGACGGGAATAAAGCAGAAAAAAAAAAAACAAGTGTATGGACAGAAAAGTAACGTGGATTAAGAATACGTAAGTTGAATGCAGAGGATTGAGATATTTTATAAATACGATGAAAAATTACGATTGTAAAGATTTTAAAATGTCACAAGAACAAAGTGAAGGAAATCAGCCGAGAATTAGAAATTTAGTGACAAGAATGAAAAGATTCGAAAATTGTCGAACATAAATGCGGATAAAGCAATAAAAATGAGCATTCGAATTCACAACGTCACGCGAACGAGTTATAGCGAAAGTAAAAAACAAACAAAAAAAAATAAACAAAAAACCAAAAAAAAAAAAAAGATCTCTGCAGAGAATTATCCGTGAACACTGTAGACTTGAGGCAGTAGAATTACGTCAAAGATGAGGTGAAAAGTGATTTAAATGTCATCGCAAAAACTTCCATTCATTAATGAGTTCCCTCGGTGGAGCCTTCAGTTTTCTTCCAACTTGAACCCTGCGGTCTTTCTTGTTTTCTTTTCTCTTTGTCTTTATCATTCATTCCGTTGTTGCCTTTTAGCTCGTCCCCACCTAAAATTAACTTCCATAATTTTCAAGTACGGAAACTTAAAAATGATTTGAATTTTCTTTTCTTGCCAAGTAGAGACCCAACAACTACGATTAGACTGACGTCAATTTTTAGTGACATTTTCATATTGTTGAATCAAAATATTCTAAGAATTCACCCCTAATTAAGTATATATATATATATATATATATATATATATATATATATATATATATATATATATATATATATATATATATATATATATATACATGGGGGAAACTGTGTTTGTGTATCTGTATATTTGGTTATAAATCAGGTTTTCAGATTTTTTTTAACTTATCCCCAAGATGTTAATACTTTTATAGTTTTGAAATTAGAAAAAAATAGCGAAAGAAGGCATGCCATTCTTAAGCTTTTATCTTTGTCTCGACCGAACGCAATTTTTTTTCTCATGAATGCGAATCTACATGGCAAATTTATTATTTACTCCACTTATCGAATTAGTTTTGGGGTTAAGGTTGTTATTTTTGTTTTCCTATACTAGGAGATTTTTCTACGATATAATGAGGAAAGAGGGGCTTGGAGAATTTGACACTAACAGGACATACTCAAAATAAATGTGAAGGGGGAAAGTGTAGGTAAGGACCTTTAGTAAATGGATAATAGAATAAGAACGGGAACATTAGCGGGATAAACCTTACTAAGAGAGACAAAGGATAGGGTGTGGAGAGAGATAATCGCCGATATCCTGAATGGACAGGTCAATTAAAATTAGTTTTATATTTTATGATTTCAACCATTATATTTCAAAATTATGATTTTGAGGAAGAGAACTGAAAATGATCTAATTATCCTAGTATTAAGAGTCTGACACAGTTACGTGTTGACAATATATATATATATATATATATATATATATATATATATATATATATATATATATATATATATGTATATTTAAATGTGTCAATATCTGCTAACCCACTCATGTCTTCTCTCTCCCCACTCACTTCCTCAATTCGTTAATTTACATATGTTTAATATGGCCCGTCAAAAATATGTAAATTTTATTTTCATTTTATGTTTGGAAGTAAAGTCTGATGATCCGCAGTTCTTTAAATGGGCTGTGGTGAAATAATTTATTACATGGAACCTTAAAGTGGTCTGTCTGTTTTTATTTAAATTGTTTGCTCTCGATTTACATTGAGCTCTCTGGATTTTATCCTCCTTAGGTTTACCCATACGGATTGCCTAGTTTTTCATAAACTATATATATATATATATATATATATATATATATATATATATATATATATATATATATATATATATATATATATTACAGTGAATCATTCATACAAATAGTGGATTAGTAAAGTTAATGATATAAAATGATGGAAAATGACGAAATCGTTTCGGAAAAAAAATTTAAAGTTGCATTAACCTACAAATCACTCGATGAATGTTATTATCCTTGTTTTTAATAATTATAAGCTGTATAAGTTTTTTTTGTTTTTTTTAATATGCAACTAATTGCAACTGTACATTCAGTCATCCTTAGGCTAGGAAATTATTTAGTTTATAATAAAATCCATGTAGCATCCGAGACGAAAAAATTAAATATGAATCGAAATATGTCCAGCGTCTCTTATAATTTCATACATTATTATTATTATTGTTGTTGTTGAAATTTCCTACCTGTGATTGTTGGCCCTAATGAAGATCAAGTATAAGCATATCACTTTTCACTGTAATCATGATAATTTTAATAATACTGTTGTCAAAATTTATTTTCTTTCTTGAAACTCAGATTATTAAAGCTTACGGCTAAATTACGCTGAAGCACCGGTTCCCGTATGATCACCGAATGTAAGGACAGTCGCGCCTAGTCAATCCAAAGATAAGTGCCTGCTTAGGAATATCAGGTGAAATAACCTTGGATGCGCGTCATCGGATGTAATGGAATTCCAGTTGGGCTCGTTATATTCACGCATGCATAAATTATTTTGGGGGACATCATCATTTTTCTCCCCACCTATTTGTTAATTAGTAAGACTTGTATCACTTATAAGCATTTACAGCTTATCATCGTTTTGGAGTTTGAACCAATCAATTAATCTGATTACTAATGTATATTTGTCAAGGCATTGGCAGATCGTTGAGTACGTCAGTTATGATTCATAGTTTTATCACAAACACTGTCTACAATGTATTTTCTTTGACAAAGTTTTTCAAGTCTTTTATTTTCTTCCTACTTCTCACTGGAACTATGATATTATAATTTCCTGATTAATGGAAATTCTATCTACCCTTCATAGTCTATTAAATTATACTTCCACCTCTCAACGATCCATAAATGCTTACTTTATATTCTATTCCATAGAATAGATTAAGAGTTTTACTTACGTCTTTTAACTTCAATATCGTAGTCATGTATTTTGCACAATTCTTTTTAGATAAAATTTATTATCTCGTTGTTTATATTTAGTCTTGATAAGAGACGTTTAATTTAAAAAAAAATCATTTTCAATATAATTAAACATTTCTTTTCCGTAAAGGTATCTGTGCTTTTCGAAATGATACAATAGAATATGGTGTCTGTTCTTGAGAGGTCAATTATATTGATCTGATACATATTAGCAATGTAGTGATGGCTTTGTCTAGAAGTTAAGTATACTATTTGATGAGATGGAAACTGGACAAATTCTTTAGCTAACTTCTCATCGGAATATTTCAGTTGGTCTCTATTATAGTGCCTAATCTAAATGTTTGTACTATTTCCAGTAAAACAGTTCCCTTAGTCAATTGTCTCTAAGAAAGAAAAGTGTAGACATTGAAGAAACGGAAAGTAATTTCTGATTTTCACATATGTTAGGTTATGACTTTTATTATTATTATTATTATATCTATATGAAATATTCAACGCCATTTTGCATAATTTGAGTGAAATAGAGCAGTTTATTTTATTATAAATTTATCCTTATTAATATTTTTTCACACCCATAGAATTGTAGAAAATAGTCACGACAACAGAAAAGGCAATATATATATATATATATATATATATATATATATATATATATATATGTATATGTATATATATATATATATATATATATATATATATATATATATATATATATATATAATTGTCTTTTTTTTTCTATTTACGTACAAGGAAAGAAAATATCAGTAAGAATAAAAAAATTTACTACTCGAATCTACAATCATTAAAATTGTCATTAGATCGAGTACCGGCACCAAAAATCTTAACCTACATGAAATCAAATGGATAAAAATGTTATCTTACTTGTTTATTGGAACTGAAATTGAATTTTATCGGAATTATAATTGTACGATTCTACAGTGAAACTGGGTATTACCTTGTCTTTGAGGGGAAATAAATAGTTATTTTTGCTAAATAAAAATACCATTCTAAAGTTCGAAACCTTATGCCGCAATGTTAATTGCAATATTGGTTTTTGAACTGATTCGTTTTCCACAGCTTATTATATCATTACAGGTTATTTAAAACCATAGAATATGTTTAGACTGGAAGATTTCTTTTTTTAGATAATAATGATTTAGTGATACAAGCTTTCTAATTAACTCATTGCCGACGGAGAAATGGTGGATTCCTACATTTCTCAATTGTATTTTCGCGTATCGAATATATCGAACCCAACAGGAATGTGAACACGGCTCTCCTATTAAAACTTCAAAGCCATCATTCATTACGCCAAACTTACCGCAACTGCTATGCTCAAGCGGTTACTCATCTAGTTACTGAACAGGCTCGATGTTGCTTACTTTTGTTATCTTATGGGAGCCGGTGTTTCCAGATGATGTAGCCTTAAGATTTTCTCGCAATAAATTAATAATTTCTCCTATATGCAATCTTTTCTCAATCCAGTTTATATTTAAACCGTTAACTTTTCTCAATCCAGTTTACATCCTGTCTGGATATAATCCGTGAGCAATTGAGTGAATCATTCTTTTATGAAGGAAAAACAATTTCAATGAAGGTCGCGTAAGTAGACAGAATCATAAACAATTCTTTGATGACTGAATAACGGCACAAGGGAATTATGTGTATAGCCGATAAGAAACAATACAGAAAGCATATTTCAATCTAAATTTAGTAGCAGTAGAAAGAGAAATGTTAACAGCGCTATTACAATTATTCTTATCATGAAGTTTCTCTAGCGTCGCCTACAATTTTTATTATCTTTAATATCATTAAAGAAGAATTTTAAAAAGTAGTATGTTTTATTTTTGTTACTATTGTCACAATTATCATCAATATGATATTCTGCCGAGATTCTTTTTTTCCGTTTAATTATTTAACGTTTGTATTTTTATATTGAGAATTGTCATTTTAATTATTATTATATTTCATTATGAGAATCCGAATAAACTAAGAAAATTGAGTCCACATCGCTATTTCTTCCGTCTTCTTTTATTTCATTCACAAAATTCTATATAACGATGTTTGTATGTATATATTTGCAAATGATAGAATTTTCTGCCAGTCAGCCTATTTATTTGATTAGTAGCATATTTGTTTTTATTCTTTAATATTGGTACGCTTGTATTCTTGCTTTCTATTTTATCGTATTTAATCATCTCTATTATTTGTTGGTTTACTTGATTGTTATATATTTTGCTTGTTTCTGATGGAGAGATATTTAAGCCGAATGAAAATGATTACGCGCAATGAAAATTTTAATGTCAAAGAAACAATGGCAAATGCTTCTATATCAAGAGAAATGTTATATCTCCAATTCACATAGCAAGCTAACAACAACAATAATAATGATATATATATATATATATATATATATATATATAATAAGATAATAATTTATAAATAAAATAAGACATAATTCACTAAGACATGATTCAATACACACAAGTTCTAATGAGAAAGTTAATAGCCTATTAGGATTTGTAGTAAATAATGTTGCTTATATAAGAAAAAAAAGTCAGATGTTTACGATTATATTACTAGTGAATTGGTATACCTATTGAAGTATGTGTACAACTCATCAGAAAATATTTTTATAATATATTTTAAAAAGGTTTTACATTCTAAGTTTAATAAATGTATAAATACTTATATCACAGGGAATCATTTTCCATGAATACATTAAAATTAAATGTTAATGGCATTTGTTGTTTATAAAGAAAATAATATTCGATAGTAATCTTTGTATTTGATATATGGCTATAACTTCGATATGAATATTGTTATGAGTGTAAATGGCAATAATTACATTTAATTTATACTGGCCCAAACCCAAAGGATATCTTATTTTCTACATTTAATATAATTTGTGTAATGCCTTAGTATATAATTTGTGCTCATATATAATAATATATAAAGGCAAAAACTTAAAATATAGCCAAAGTGCTCAATGCCAAAATCGTCGGAATCTAAATATAATACAATAATAATACGAAATCCGGAATTCAAATTTTCATACATTGGCAATCATCAGGCGGAAGTTCCGCTTTGCTTGAAAATTTCATATATATATATATATATATATATATATATATATATATATATATATATATATATATATATATGTATATATGTATGTATGTATGTATGTGTGTGAATTTTGAAATCAAGGTAATATAACGCGTTCTACGAAGCTTCTAAAAATTAACGGATTTTAAGTTTATTTGAAGTGTAAATATTGCTTAAAATTAATGTAATCATTTAATATGATTTGCAAGTATGATTTATATATTATTATATTTAATATGAAGTTATATATGTATTTTTATTATTATTATATTTTTATCATAAATATATAATATAAGAATATGAGCAGCTGCATTGCAATGATACAGGCAAACGTCAAGAAATCAGAAACTTGAAATATTGGATAATATAAATTATCAATCATAAACTTTGAACTGTCCTCCTGTTAAAGAATATCCACGTGCTTATGATTTCCCTTTTTAAAACAAGTCATTAACACGTTTTGGATTTGATTCATAACTTCATATCAATCACACACACTTCGAGAATACCTACTAGACAATCCTTATTGCAGACGCTTGCTCAGGCACATTTGTGTTTGCTCAACACTCACAGAGCTCACCAGTGGTTTATACTGCAACTATATTGAGCAGACCGTATTATGATTCCCAGTGTAAACCTCTTTATTATTATTATATAATATTTAGATTTAGTTACAGTTTCCGGGAGAGGGCGTGATATATACCGTGTTCAACAATTTGAACAAAGCGAACACGCTCAAGCCCTCGACCACGATGACTTCTGGCTTCGTGTTAGCACAGCTATCAATAACCTTCTACCCAATTTAACACACAATGCTTAGGTCAAACCGTTTTGTCGCACGCTGGGATCGACTTCGAACCATTCCAATAACATTAGAAAGTTCATTTCCTGACAAATCGACCATGTTGAGATTCGACCTCGGGTCATACGGTCGGAAAGTGAACGTTCTAATCACTCGGCCGTGTGTGTGTGTGTGTGTGTGTGTCTGTGTGTCTGTGTGTGTCTGTGTGTGTGTGCGCGCGCGCGTGTGTGTGTACTGCCGGGCCACATCATCAGAATGCCAGCCACTTCATTCACGCGTATCATCCTGTCTGAAGAACACACCGGCAGCGAGAGGCTACGCTGAGACCAAAAACGACATTTCAACGATCAGTTGAAGACATCACTGACACAGGCCAACATCGACCCTGAGACCTGGGAAATCATTGCTGCAAATCGGCATTCCTAACGTAGGACCTTCGGAGTGGGTAACGTACACTTTCGAGTGCAGCCGTCAAGAGTATCTGCGACGTGCTCTCAGGTTGGCTCGACTCGCCCAGCCTACTTACAAAGGCTGGGCATCACAACCATCTCTGCTACCACCGGATGGGAGAAAGGAAATAACGATGCGGGGAGAGTCCGACTACTATATATATATATATATATATTGAGAGAAGATAAGGAAATCGGCCGAATCCGCTACCATAGTTTCAACATTTCGAATGCATCTATATTTTATTTAAACCCTCACTGATACACTTGATTTTCCCTTCCTTCTCACTGACTACTACACCTCATTTCGGACTCTTATTCATTCACTTATTTTTTTTTTAAATATAGCGTCCATAATTTTTTATTATTAAAATAAAGAGTTAGGGAGTCAAATGAATTAAATCGTTTGAAAATCCCGAAATGTTGAAACCAAATTAATGGAATCTGATTTCCTAATTTTCTATACTCAAAAGCCTACATGTTTTTTTTTTAATCTTTTTATATATGCATTGAGCACATTTAATAGTAAAATTTCCTGGCCTAATTCTACTCAGACCATTAACTTCTTCATTATATATATATATATATATATATATATATATATATATATATATATATATATATATATATATATATGATTCTTCATGAATTTACATACAAACGCGAAATTGAACTTTTTAATAATTAAACATCGAGGATATTTTTTTATGTTTTACTTTAGAAAATAGATCTTTGTATATTAATAATTCTTATTTTCACTATGTAATTTTGAAATGATGTCTTATATTATCATATATTTTGATTCATCTTGGTTTTGTCGCCAGAAATATTAGCTGTTGTACCTTTTGATCTCTTTCCTTGTTCCTTGTTTTAAATAAAGTTATCGAAAACTCCAATAGAAAACCCGATTCACTTGACATGCGTATTTTATTACCATTTTACTTCAATGTCTGGATGTACCATGCATCAGTTAATTATTCTTCATTATCTTTTAATTTTCATGCTACTTTTGTAGTATAAAAGCAGACATGTCATCCAAATGAGGCATCAACTATAAATATAACATAATTTAAAATTGATACTGGAATAGAATAAATTTATATTTGTGTGATGCGTAGATAGGGTTGCCTTGAAATTAACAGAATATTACTGAAGTCGACAAATACCTAAACAAGATACAATGAGCTACTTATTGTGGCTATAACAACCAAAATATTTCAGATTTTCTCTTGTCTGGCACATGCCTGTGAAACTTCTAAATTTTGAATATCGTTTTATACTCGTGTATTGTCATAAAATATACTATAGTTTGTATTTTTTTTCAACAGAATCTATCTCCTATATTTACGTAGATGGATGTCCGCTTGTATGTATGGGTGGTGTAATTGTTAATGGATCGAAGTTTTTAATAGGAGAAATTAGTAAAATTTCCAGTTAGGTTCGATATATTCACTTACGCGCAAATACCATTGGGAAAAGAATGAATGAATGTCTTTTCTCCCCAGCTATAGATTAATTAATAAATCTCCCATTCGTCCTTTCTCTGAATATTTTGCCACATCTGTTATGGTGTTCCTTATATATATTTAGAAATTCGTGATAAAATCTATAAAAGAACATAGCACCTTACTTATAATACTCATTCACAAACGTTTACAAAATTATAGTTTCTAAAATATTAGCTTCAATCTCTACGTCTTCATTAGTAAATATCGTATTTCTTGAAATCCTTTATGTGTCTGTAACCATAAAACGAATTGGGCGTTTTTGTTGGAGATGCTTAAATCATTGTAGTTGGCTTCGAAAATAAAATCAATGTTTTTATTTATTTATTTATTTATTTTTTGCAGGTTTGGCTACAGATCAAAGAGAAGATATCTGAGAAAACACCATAGAAACATGAAGAGGGCAAATATTAATGTTATTTTACCTATCTTTCTGAATGAACTCATCTATTAATCATTTGATGTTGATAGCATGATGTTTTGCCCCTAAACAATTATCTGAATGGAAGTGTAACTTCTTCAGTTTCAAAGGAACTTGACATCAACACAAACAACTTAATAATGTCGGAGTTACAACTTTCATTAGAGATGAATCTATATTTACAAGGAGTAAAGATAAATGGGTGTTTTGTAAGATTCCAGGACTTTTCTGCGAATTTGTGATGAATCTTTAATGATTCCATTATCGGAAGAAGTACTACGGTAAGTACGCTTTTAGCTGAATTTGAATTAAAAGGATAAATAAATATCAAGAAGGGATAAATTTAAAAGGAAGAAACTTTTGAAGTAAATGATGAATAATAGGCTTTTATATGTTTCGTTCACCAGGCATTTTCAAACTCATCATTTTTAATTTCAGAAAGATGGCTATTTCCGTCATTTTTTAATGGCATCTCCTTTCACGACCAAAATCCGTAGATCCCTTTAATCTGTGACACACAATGAATAATTCTTAGAAAATCGAGTGGCATTGTTTCCCGTTGCCTTCACCAAGGTTTTGAATTCAGTGTTTTACTTCTAGTATAGTTATCGCCCAAAAATCAGTGTTCATTCTCTTTCATCCATAACCTGTTCGAGAAAAGAAATGGTTACATACATTTCCCAAGAGCATGAGCCTGCAATGAAGTCAACATAATAAGTCAGAAACTGCCGATTATAATTTCCAAGTTGGTAACAATTACACTATCAATCTTTGCATATGTCAAGTAGATGTCTCTTTATTTGGATCTAATAAGCTTCCCAGAGGATCAATGATAAAGTATTCAATGTGTCCTGATCTTTTTTTTTCGGAAGTAAACATTTTTACAATATACCAGCAGTCTCCAACCATTTTTGTACTAAGGACCGGCTTCATGACTGGCATTCGTTTCGCCAATGTAATGTAATTGAAGCGTATTTTGATAAAGAGATCAATAATAAAAAGAGCAATTTATTAAAGGGAGGAAAAAGTGTATAATCTTTTGACATACATGTTTGGGGTCCGGCCCGACCACACCATTGCATGCTTAGTTTCGCTTAATCAATCCCTATTACACTATAATCACATCAATATCAGCTCACCATAATATAGATTCAACGTAGGATCAGTGTAGAATATGGACATTAGTTGAGATTAGAACATTAGTTGCAAGTTATTACAATATACATTAATTGCAAAAATGTACTTACAGTTATGATGGATGGTACTGAGCAGATGAATATTGAAAATTTAAACTTTTTAAAAAAAAATTAAAATCCAATTTTCCATTTATCTATTATATAATTGAAAAAAAAAAATTGAAGCCCGGTAACAAATGATCCATGGAAGGGTACAAGTCCACGGCCGGGTGACTGTGTAACTCTGCGATATGCAACAAACAAGTGTATGATGAATATTAATTGGGACCTCCTTGATCTAGATATTTATGATAATATGATGATTCAAATAATATCGTTATGTATATAGGTATATCAATACACTTGCATTATCAAAAGTATTAAACATCTAATTTCCACAAAATACTTTCGGCCTGAATTTTTGAAACGAGGAGTTATTATTATTTATATTACTTAAATTCAGACTAATATATTGACATTCTGTTGTTATCGCAACGTTTCTTTCTTCAGATATCTTTCCTAGTTGTGTATACACTAAATTGTACAGCTGCGTTAGTATTAAACATTCTATGGAATCGTTCTAAGAATAAGAAAATATAGAATGCCAAATATACGAATTCTTCCTTGAGATATTTAACTATTTCTCGATAATTACGCATGTTGAACCACAGAGAATATAACTTGAGTTTGTTCCAAATAGGCCGCAAATACTATAATGATCGACAATTTAAGAAAACATATTGCAATAAAGATATAAAAAATACATTATACTTGCCAGAGATAAGCAAAATATAATTTAAATAATCATCTATAGAATTTTCTTTTAACAAGTCGATGTACCAATTGCAATGTATTGACATTAAAATATAAAATAGAAGTAACAATATCTAAGTTGACGTAAATCTACGTACAGAGACATTATTAAATAAATAATTGATTTGCTGTTTAAGCATTTACATTTGTAGACAGATTTCAATGATATTCATCTGAGTTGTGTTGCTACTATTTAATATTTATTTAAAATTACTTCATAATATTTTCGCCAGAATAAAAGTTCATCTGATGAAAACCGTAGAAATGATCGTCCACAATTGAATTGTAAATAGGTTAATCTTCCACACACTTTTGCAATTATCCTTTGTCGTTATAAGAGTTAATGTCGTCGGTGTTATTCGTTTTTAAATACATGAACACCAAAAAGTTAACAATACTGAGATTCTTATATTTTTGGTCGTAATTTTTACAATAACTCATGTCGAAAACATAAAAATATTCATTTTCTCATCGTGTGAACGTTTCAAAAACAAAAGCAAAAATGTCTGAGCTGTGCATATTTCATGCCATTATTTTTCAAGTATGCCCAAGTGATAACAGTTTCAATGGCTAACATTTTACAATCGTTATTAATTATGCCTTTTCTTTCGAAAATTCGATTTTCTTTTCTCTTTGTTCAATCGGCTATTTATTTGTTCGTTGTTTATCTGTTTTCTAGTTTTTTAACACCGTTACGTGATCGTCTTGCAAATATTACGCTTTTCCATAATCTAGTCCTAATGAAAACTCATGAACAAAGGCGCCACTGAAATTTTTCGTCTTTTTATTTTCTTTATTATTCTTTCTAATAACGCCAACTTGATCTTGGCAGACGAACTTGTTTTCTAAACCTTCTCCTTAATTGAGATCCAAAAGCTACAAGAAGAAGAAAGTTACACGTAGTTTGAAAAGACAGAAGCAAAAAGAACACGGTCGAAGAAAATAAAACTAATAGGTTAAGAAAAAAATACCTCACAGGTCACGACTCGATTTGCTACAGTTTGTACTCTTCCCCCAAGTGAGTATTTCTCAATTGAACAAATTTCCATGAATTTGACAAAGAAAGCATATATATATATATATATATATATATATATATATATATATATATATATATATATATATATATATATATATATATATATATATATAATTTAGTACTGAGCGTGAAAAGCTATTCCAAGAATTAGTTACATCATGATCAATGGAAATAATAGTTATATGCGAAGTTGGTTAAGTCCGTTGTCTACTTGGGAGGTATGAGTTGAATTCTGATATGATATTTAAACTATATAATGTCCAAAATGTGTGATTTTTATTCACCACAGAATGGATTTAGTTGATTGGCAATGAAATATATGCAGAAGTGAATGCATACTTGATAAATAAATGTATATTTTATAACAGGACAACAAAGAATTTGATTCCCATCTATCTATCTATCTATCTATCTATCTATCTATATATCTATCTATCTATCCTCCTTAACTTACGTTACTTTAAAAGTTTTTTTTTTCTTTCGTGTGTGGATGTTAATTTTTCTTCTAACCGTGCAGATATATATAGTAATAAATAAAAGAGAAAGACCAACAGAAACAACAGATAACAGGATAGCTCTGTCTAATATATTATTTAGAATTAAGCATTACATCAGCGTATTTAACACGAACAAATCCATAATTTATAAATAAACTATTTTTGCATTAGTACAATTGTCCCAGAGTTATCTAATAAAAAAATATAAAAATACAATTAACGCTGAAAGCAGAAATATTTCTAAACATATCTAGTTATATACCGGTTACTTCTTGGAATTTTCATCCCATATATATATATATATATATATATATATATATATATATACATAGATAGATAGATAGATAGATAGATAGATAGATAGATAGATAGATAGATATATTTAACAGCTTAACAACGTTGGTATGATCAACAGACAACTTTCTCAAAAAGCCTAATACCTTAGACAAGAAAATATTTCGAACAACGATAGATAGAAACGAAAAACAAAAAAAGGCAAAAAGACTAAAAGAAAACTACTACTTAAGAATTGAATTAAAGTAATCTACGCCTAGACTATCGAGACATAGCAAAAAAGCCTTCACAACCTCAACACTTATCGAAGGACAGTTCCATTCAGTACTCAATTTTCAGGTTATCACGATCCTCATATAAATAGAACAGCTATATATACATATATATATATATATATATATATATATATATATATATATATATATATATATATATATATATATATATACTCACATGGACAGAGATGTAATTGATTACAATAAGCAGCAACAATTTTGCTAGTCTGTTAAATTTCTGAGGCTTACAATAACCCTAGTTAACTGATTCCGAATAATTACTAAAAATATTTTAATATGACATACAGTTATCTTATATCTATGGTGAATGAAAACTTAGATTAATGTAATGAGTAAGAAAGCACTATTTGCTAAGCAGAAAACGTTGATGAATTGGACTAAATCCTGAATTCTGTTTCCGTATCTGTACTGACTATTGTCATATCAAGTATGGTTTTGATTTGGACGCATAACATATTAATGTCCAATATAAAGAGAAATCAGCACAATAATTTGTCCCGATCTGGCGTCCCGGCTTCGGTTACTTTCCCACCGCAGTAAAGTTTCCTCCCTATGACGGTATTTCTTCAGATGAACTCTTCTCTGATACCAAGACTTCGTGAATTTAAGAGTAGTACGAGGCAGGCGACGAGACCTCAGCAATTTACACTTGAGTTTTGCTATATACAACCATAAGTTCTATGATAACAATTTCTTTTATCGCATTTCTCGCTAATTTCCAACCAAGATTACTTTTCCAAAATGTAAATGCAATATCAATCGTTAACTTTGTCTTCCTGATTGCTCTTCTTTTTTTCTCGTTCCTTAGTAATATTTCTGTTTTCTAATTATTCAACACCCACTAACTCATCGAATCTTAGTTTGGTTGCATGAGTGAACAGTTATTTAAAAAAAATATATTTTAATAATATATTAATATTCATTTGAGCTGGCGGTACGGGATTGCTTCGTTTTAGTCGTACAGAACATAATTGGTTATGATAGACTTGAATCAATGCTTCTCTAATAAACAGCATTGTATTTGCCTATGCAAGAATATGGTAGTGGATTCTTTTAAAATGAATTTCCTGCATTCTGGTTGCAGTTTATAAAGGGCATGTCTATAGGTCGTATCAGAATATGTCTGAAATCGAATTGACGTCTTCAAACAAAACATGACTGTTGACTAATGCTGGTTCTCACAATGTGAGACCAGCTCAAGTCAGAAACTCAACAGTTTTTTTTTCAAGCGGTAGCAGAACAACACAAAGCCACCGACTGAGCAACGCGACAAGAAAGAAATGAGACAACTCAGGACCGAGACAACTCAGGACCGAGACAAATCAGCACCAGAAAAATATAACTTCATTATAATCAAATAAAAGTAATTCATTAAGGGTTAAATCCTTAATTAGTGAATAATTTTCTTTCAGTAAGGTATTTGAAAAAGCATTATGTAAATTATGATTTTTTTTGTTTTTAATTATTTGTAAATTGTAAAGATATTTACATTATAATAAAGTAAATTGGCATATAAAAATAATTCAAGAAAATGCAATTGCTTTTAATTATTTTTAATGAAGTAATTCGAAAAATGCAAAACAACATGAAGCAGATTTCTGTTTGTAATTATTTTTAATGAAGTAATTCGAAAAATGCAAAACAACATGAAGCAGATTTCTGTTTGTAATTATTTTTAATGAAGTAAATTGTAATTTAATTTATTTTCTAATAAAGTAAATCAATATTCGAAAATATTTTAATAAAAATAATATAATAAAGCACACAAAAATTAAGAAAAAACAATTAATTTTTTATTTATCTTTTGCATAAATTGTTTTAAATATTACTCTATGAAAAATAATAAAACATATTCACTAATTAAGGTAGTAATCCTTTAGGAATAAAGAATTTTGAACTGTTCTCTAATATTGGTCATTCTAGATTACATAGAATACGGGAATATCTCCTCCAAGATAAAGAAGAAATTTGAGATAACAGAAATGTGATTCTAAGGATGTCTGCTGAGAATATTATAGACTGAAAATGTGAATAAGGAAAAGTCTACACAAAAATAATTCTTATGTTTAGAATTAGAATGAGAAAATTGAAATATAATGAGAAAAGAAGTCTTGGAAAATTTGACACGGTCAGGGCATAGTGAACTCAAGAGAGACAGAGAAAAGCAATGAATAAATTGCCAAACGAGATTCCCGTAATTAGATGGCATGAATAAGGTTTAAGAGCGATAGCAAAAAGAGGTAAACAGTACAGGATGTTGTCGAGAGCCGTGATTGACACTGCTTTGAAGGGAAATGGCACATATATAAAATAAATTTGCAACATAATGACCTCATTATGATCCATTTATACTATATTATCTCTTTCCCACTTAAAATGTAATATATCGACTTTAGTGGAGAATGTTCATCAGAGTTATTTCACCAAATGGAAAACTCCAACATATAAGTAGACATTGTCCAAGGATAGAGCAGAGTGTTAATTCTAGATACCGTCATCGTCGCAGGATGTTTTAGAAGCAACTTGAATGTCACGTCGACAGATGTATTTTTTATACAAGATAACTGACCCAAGGCAACTTGAAATAAACGAATGAATCGAGAACCTCCAGAAGACAATATATATATATATATATATATATATATATATATATATATATATATATATATATATATATATATCAGTTATAATATTTTGATATAGGATTCATTTCTAAGGTAACTGAATGCCAATCAATTTCCAGGTAATTATAGGTGTTGATATACAATGAAGGATCAACAATTTAAATAATAAAATATCTGTACACCTTGTTCAAAGGCAACATGGCAATTGGAAAGAAAGCACGAAGAATTTGTTGTGCATCTCAGAAAAATAGAGATTACGTGCAAGAAAGAAAAAAAAATTCGTCAGAAGTGAAGTCTGTTCTCACTGTCGAAACACTTGATATTACAAATATACAGTAACAAAAGACTGATTCTGGTGTTAAAGAAAACAAAGTCCACGGTCTATGGTTGTTCGCAGTGATTCTGACAAGTGATGGGTTGCCTTTGTTTGGGTTTTCGAAACAGAGCGAATTAAAGAAAGGTTCGCCAGAAGACTGAAGCGTCAATACGCCTCCGACGCCCAGGATGAGGGATCGGCTAAGACCATCGCCGGAGTGACGTCAAATCAATGTGCAGCATCCGTCCCTGTGACGTCATTCTTCCTACTGTATCTTAGAATCCAAGCCGGAACCACTTTCTTCTAATAAAACAATTAACAAAAATAAATGGTCCATTCGTTGAAAACCGTTTTATGTGGTAGCGTGGGTCACAGAGACAACAAAGAATGCAACACTATCAACTAAAATATTTGGCTAAATTCGAAAGAGTTTAAATATTCTAACAGAAAATTCTAAATTGCTATATCTGGAATGAAACACAAAACAATTAAGCGGAGATACCAAGCGACAAAAAATAATTTGGGCGTGGTTGCATAGAAGAGGTTTGAAGAGAGAATTTAAAATTCTATAAATGACATCCAAGAACACTTCTAATACACCAGAGCAAGACAATATAGAACATAATCGTCAACTATAGATTTTCCGACATGAACTTCATTCCTAGGTTGTAAGAAAACATACCAAGTGAGAAACAATAAAACTATCGACAGGCTCGACAAGTAATGCAAACTTATTTCAATTAAGCAAATAACTGCTGTTATTCCGTTTAAAAATATCAGGATATATCATAATAGATAGAAATGCACAATTAAATAGGAATTCTATTATAAAAATGGATTATCCAGTCCAGATGAGAAAACCAAGAAAAGTGTCGTTAAGCAACAATAAAGCCTTTTTCTTCTTCACAAGGGATGGAAAGTTCGTTTGAAAGGGAATAGCTACAGAAATATCAGAACTCTCTCAGAGAACTGAAAGAAATTGGATTATGAAGGTGACAGTAAATTCCCCCATTAGTCGTTCGTCTTTCAAAGATTTTGGGAAAATATAGAAATCGATGAATGAATAGCAACCATCCTGACAAATGCATTATCAAACACTTCTTTGAAACGCGACGATATTGATAGTGTATTATATAGACAAGATCCCTCCATGTTTCCCACCGATTTCTGGTGCGCAAAATAAATGATTATCCCAGTAATAATAAGAGAATATTAGAATTGTTTGGCAGAAGATTCTTACAGAAAAAAATTACATTTTAAATATCAGCAGACACGTTGTTTTCGAATAAGCTTTATTTACTTTAACATAGAGAAGGCAAGGCAATGCAGAATAACTAATGTCATCCCCGCGGAAACAAATATAAAACTTTCCATTACTTACATTTTAAATTCAGCAAATTAATTCCGAAAAGCTACACAATTCCAAAGAATTTTAGGATTGTTGTTTTAATTAGAAAAACTCGATATAACAAAGCCACAGAAAAAAAACAGAACTCTTTCAAATGAGAATACAAAAACCACGAGGACTTTGAAGTGAATATCCATTAAGCTTGTACAGAAAGGAGGAGAAGCCGAGTCAATATTAAGTAAAGTATTCAATTTGTGTAAACCACTTTTTTCAGCAGAGAGAAAAAATTACAAAGAGTGAAAAAAAAATAAAAAATAGAAATTTTCTGAATTTTGTCTGTGAACTGATAAGAAATAATAGAATACGAAAATTGCAGATATTTTCCCCATAATTAACAGGGTGTTACAAACAAAAGGGCTTAATTTAAAATTCATTGATGGAGAGAAACCATCAAGTCTACGGCAATAGGAAACTCAGTAAATATACTAAAAAGTGTGCCCGGATGTGAGGAGAAATTCTGTCACCTTAATCCAGACATAGTAAGAATAATGATAATAATAAATGCTGAATATCATCCCTAATTCTACAGAACACGGAAGTAATATACACAAGAAATACAAGCAGCCTTTGGGGCTCTGACAACTAAATACAATGGCGCCTAGATTATCACATTTCAGTCATCATTCGTGTCATGAAACAGTGCCATTCCCGTGAAGAAAACAAAGTATTATTGAAAAATTTGACTCTGAAATAAATCCTATACATCAAATAACAGAAGGACGGTAAATGATGTTATGCTACACTATATATATATATATATATATATATATATATATATATATATATATATATATATATATATAGAGAGAGAGAGAGAGAGAGAGAGACCAACTTAAAAAGTAACTGATATAAGAAAAAGAAAATGATCCAAGCAATATATTAAATATTATTCAACTTCACTAAATTCGAGAGTAACATCACCGTTGAGCAAAGCTCTTTAGAAATAAAGTGAAATAATTACTTAAAAATACAGTTGGGACAGAAATATCCTTAAAAGAGCAGAGAGAGAGGGAATATCCCCGACTGGAAAACTAAATGACAACACGCCAAAACGTCAGTGAGGAAAGTAGAAGCGCGTGAAGATATAGTCGCCATCGGCTTTGTCTCGTATCCATGAATTTAATTTCTTCTTTGGGGATCGCTTCCTTTATGACGATGGCGTTGGTGACTAAATTCGTCGGCACCATGCAGGTTCAGAACTACAAGCTTCCAGCTTCACCAAAACCTGCGCCCTTCATCCATTCCCTATCACCGTTTGGCTTTGGAAGTATTTGTTTGAGGTGAAAGAAAATCAGAATAAGAAAAAAGTGCTGAATTTGTGTAAGGTGAACATCAGCTTGCCAGAAAGTGAGCCACCCACTTGGTTTCATGATTACCTCTGCGGCACATATGGAATGAGACATGCAGAATCCAGTTAAGAAACTGCAACTTACTGCCGCTGACATAATTTCGAGGGCCCCTGCTTTAGTATGTCCATCATGCGTAGTTTCCTTCATCGCTGTTTCAGCCATTGAGATCTGTTATAATCTTCATCCGCTTTGTTCACAGTTGTACACTTTGAGGTTTGTCACGTTTAATCTGGTTCCTCGTCTTCGAATTTGACACTAAAGGTGGCACTACTAGGAGTTTAGAACTCCCGACCACATCGTTCTCAGTGTCATTAGATTCATGTGATGTTCACATCGAGAATACAACATGCTAACAAAACCTATCCTAAAAAGCAATCAAAGTAATATTTAAACATTCAAACAAAAGAAAGCGGTCGCTTCCATTAGAAAATCTGAATTTGTTGTCAAGGAAAAATGTCTGAGTAGAGATATGAACATCAGCCGAAAGCAACGATGTCACTATCAAACTGGCATAGTGAGGGAACCTAACAAGTCTGAAAACATTAAAATCATAAAAAATCAACATTTAAACTGACAGGAAAACCGCCTAATTCGGTAGAGCGTACTTACTAGAGAAATTGATAATTCAAGTTGATTCTTCCCTATAGTGTTTCAGAATCATTGTTTACAACCGCCATAAAGGATCTAAAACCGTTAAATAATAATAATAATAATAATAATAATAATAATAATAATGGAGATAATTAAAGCTTCGAAATAAGCGTTTTATGGAAACTGATTTTCTAAGTAAGTCTGCGAAGAAAGTAACCGATAAAATTAAATCACAGTATGTTTTTTTTATGTCTGATGTCTACACTCAATTTGTGATGTTAACATCTGCTGATAAAGCAGACTGTTTTTCCCGTAAATTCTCCTCAATCTGTACTCTTTCCTCATCTTTGTTGTGGAGTTATTTCGCAGTGGAGGCTTGTATTTGTACTAAATCGGCCCTAAATAGGGACGACGTATAAAACGTTAGGAACTTGATATAATAGGTATTACGCAGAGTAATCTTGTTTTAGTCGCTGACTACTTTCGTATTCGAATCACTGTCGACTACCGTTGTCCGACATCGACTGACCCTTGTTTCTCTTACTACTTCTAATTATATTAAGTGGGCGAGTCTATTAACTATAGAATAGGTGTGTTTCACCATAACAGACTTTCCAATTGGAATTGAATACCTTGTAAGTGATATGCATATACATCCTTGCCTGATGTCTGCTATCATATCTAATCTGGATCCCTACAAAGCATGTAAACCTGTTAGTATCCTTGTAACAGTTCTTAAGGAAAGTGATTTGGAACTAGTTACTGTTTTCTTTAAAGTGCATAATAAATGGTACAATGCCTCTTGCTTTCCTACTTGTTGTAAATCGTTGTCTGTTGTTCCAATCTTTAAGAATTTAAGTGAACCGTCTGATACCTCGACCTATAGACTCATTAGCTTTCTACATCTTTTTAGGAAACTTCTGGCGGCCCTAATCAATTTGATTTAGGTAAACATCTCACATCTCACGGCTTTCTTTCACACAAGCAATATGGCGTTCACTTCAATAGGTTAACTGCTGATTTATTAACGATTATTGTTGAAAAGCCTATTAAGCTTTAGATAACGTATTTGACGCTCGGACCTTTGCTTTAGAAATCACGAAAGCGTTTGACACGGTTTTGTATACCGGTTTCCCCCACAAGTTTAAAGGGTTTGGAATTTTTCTGAACGAATTTTTGAACGAATTCTTTGCTTCTTATCTAATTTCGAAATGAAACATATCCTGAATGGGCACTTGATCTAGGCTCTCTCCTTGAACTTAATTTGTTCCCACTTTTCATCATTTATCATAAGCTTCATGACATCAGTTTCCAAATTGGTATCTATGCTGATGACACAACCATTTATGCTTATCCCGATAATAAATATGATCAGCTCGATAGAGTGAAATTGGAAGGTAAACTAAAAATTGTATTCAATTTATCGTTAACTGGGACGAGGATTATCTTGTTAAATTTAACGCTTTCAAAACGAAACTTCTTTCTGTTAATAAACTGAAAGATACTTTCCTACCTACTACCAGAATGGCTGATGATAACCTTTTGATAACGGAAATTGTTAGGTGTCTGAGATTGACAGATGATATCCCATTTAAGCTTCTAAAAAGGCTTAGATAGAGCAGTTTGGTGTTTTAAAGAATAATTTGATAAGAAAAGCCGATGATTGTAAAGTCTCTGTTTCCATTTCCTGGCCAATATCCCGATGTATACTTTTGCCATTGATATTTTCTTTCAGAAAAATTGGCAAACTTAATACGCCCCATTTTCCAAATTACAGATACCTCCAACTGGACTGTTGGTTCCCGGTCTACAATTACAAAAAGGCTTGTTTTCTAGTGTGTTGATGTCATAAAATGTTTTTAACAATTGATTGTTGTGTGAGTTAATAATGTTATGTATGTTGTTAATGCAGAATTAACTGATTTTTAGAGTCCTTCCATTGATTTTTTTTTTGCAGAGGGTTATTGTGATTAAAATGTTTGTCGATTAAATTTAGAAAATATCTGCCAATATTTATATTAGATAGTTTACAAGAAGGTGTGTAAAACCATAGTGTCCTTCTTTTTCTATTTTTTGTTCTTTTAGTTGTATTATTTTTCAAAGATTCCTGGTAAACTAACTTTTGTTTGAAATTACTCTTATTGAAGGCTTCGTTATAAGTTATTTATACTCACTGAAGATTTTTTTTTTTATCAGACGAAATCTATTTATTCTAAAGTTTAATGTGGAACTGGAAAGCCCTTAAAATATTTTTTTCTCTATTCTAGAAGATAGCGGACAATTATTATCATTTCTCTAAAGGTATAATTCTTTAGGATCAATAATTCTACTAAGATTGTCTAATATATATATATACCTTCTAAATTATCATATGCGTCGATAATCCATACCAATTAACAATGGGTGCATATATATATATATATATATATATATATATATATATATGTGTGTGTGTGTGTGTGTGTGTGTGTGTGTGTGTGTGTGTGCGTGCGTGCGTTTAGGATGGGGATCTCGATTCTTTTTTTCTCAAGCCTAACTAGTCGCGTGTCATGATTTTTTTTACGATATACGTGAATGGTTGCTGTTCCGAACTGGTAGTTAGAAACCCTAACTCTTCCGTAGCGTCTTGTGTGGCTATCAACAGTTGCATAATATGGGGATTCTTGCATTGCCATGTCGTGCATGGAAGGGAATCATTGTAAAGACCTCAGTTCCTGAACCTCGAGTCTGCGCCAGTTCCTTTTCTGCATATATTAAATTAGGCGATCGACTGTTTAATACTACCCTGGGCCTTTCCTTAACAAAATAACACATCGTAACTATAAACAGTCAAATATATCAAACTAAACCAGCTAAAAAACACCTCAACCCCTTAACATTTCTTTCTCTAACATTTGTTGTATTCGTACCAAATTCTGCAGTGTGGAATCGTTCCTCCTGGAAAGGTCTACGGATATTCTAGCTCGCTGTGAAAATAATCTTCAATCCTCTCTTCTGATTTCTCTATTCCATGTCTCTTTGTCTCTGCTCGTAACGCATGCAGGTGTTTCCTCAATGAAGAGAAGTTACTGTTTGCTGACAAAAGGAAACAACCTATAGCATTTCACAATTCCCGTTCTCGAGATTATAGCTTCTATGCAAGTATATGCAGGACTACAACAAATCTTCAATCGCTTCTTTATTCAATAAATTCAAAACCTTGACATCTACAGAAGATAAGGTTAAATGCTTTCCTCGGAAATTCTCCTCCAACTCAACACTCGACTCGTCTGGAGTACCCACACATGTTTTTCCCCTTAGAACTACAAAAATGTGGCTAAGCACTTTACCTCTTACGACGTACTCTCTGACAAATAACATGGCTTCCGTTTTGCCCGGTCTACAATGGAAGTGCTTACGTCAATTACTGAATATATATATATATATATATATATATATATATATATATATATATATATATATCAAGCTCTTGATAGTAACGGCGTAGGGGTTGGTATGCTGGTCTTCTACATATGATTCAGGGTTGTGGTATTACACGACGATTATTTGATTTAATCCAATTCTTTCAATGAAATCGTTAAAGGTCGTTCTGGCTGATCGGGCTTGCTTCCAGATCCTTTCAAACGAAGTTGTGTGCATCCCCAAGGCTCGATCGTGGATCCTATGCTGTTTCTGATCATCATCGATGATCTTCTTGATGTCATCAATTCTCAAATATGCATTTATGCTACTATTTACTACTCTCTCAATAGCAAATCCGCCAGGTTAACCTGGCTGCTGTTCTTGAAACAGGGAATTCAATGGTTCGTAAATGTTAATGCTTCTCAAACTAAACTGATTTCATTTAACCACCATAGAGAAACTTCCCTGCACGCCATCAGAATAGCTGATTCTTGACTCCTAGAGAGCGGCTCTTTGCGCATTCTTTGTCTCACATTTTCAACTGAACTGAAGTGGAACCTATACATTAACTCACTAGCTGCGTCTACTTGCACATTTACAAATCTACCATTCTTCAATGCATTGGATGATGTTGCCATATCTGGTCTGGGGCTCCTCCTATTTATCCCAAGATCCTTGACAAAATCCAAAGAAGAATCTGCAACAGAATCGATCCTGATTTAGCATCTTGATTTCAATCAATTTCTCACGGACGTGATGAAGCTTCCCACTGTGCTACTAGATTAGCATCTTTTAATGAGGAAATAGTTAAATGTAACCGCCCCTTATACTCCATTCATTTTCTTTTCTGGCACTACCAGACAGTGGAACTCACTTCTGCTTACTTGCTTCCCTGACAACTACATTCTTCAAAAATTTTTATCCAACATCAATCGCTATCTACTTTCATCTTGAACCCAGTTCATCTTTTATCTTTTCCTCAATTGCCCTACAGTCTTTTCTTTCAGTTTCACGTATTTTATCCCCCCCTGCACACTAGTGACATTGCCGCCTTGCTTGAGGTGAAATGATTAAAAAAAATATCAATACTTTACATGATATATGGCACAAAAATGAAACAAGCCCATGACCAAGACAGCATCCAACTCATATCAGACAATGATCCTATAGACACAAGCGAAACACATCACAGTTTGTCGAGCTTGGGTTAATTTCCGTAAGTGAAGATTTTGTAATGTCATCGCAGTATTAACTTTCATTTGTAAGAAAAAAAAACTATCCGGTAAGTATAGTAATATTGTGCCGACCATGTATGTATATTATGTAACGATAAAATAGAGATAATCGATAATATAGTAACCAGATGTTCAGCTCTCGCAGCCAATGAATACAAAGTGATACATGAGAGAATTTGGAAATACCTACTGCACCATCTAAAGACACAAAAATGTCCCATATTCTATGAAGCAGTATGAGCACTGTCCAAATGCATAGTGGTAAAATATATTACAATCTTTTGGGATTTTCCAATACAAACTGAGAGGAATATAAATTTCAACCGAGTAGATATTATATGAAAGTTTTTTTTTTAAAATATAAACAACGTCTCTTGATCGATATAACTCTTCCATCTCATAGTATCGTTCCTCTAAAGGGATTGAAAAGCTTTCTTAATGGAAAATATGGAGGTGGAATAAATTGCCAGAATGTTGCAACTCAAAGCATAAATAATGCCACTAGATATTCAATCACCGAGACAACATTAAAAAAGACTCGTTGTATTTCAGAACAGTCTACGTGGACAACGAATGGCACTTCGATGTGTTGCAATGATTAGCAAGCTTGTCTCGCGCGATTAATTACGACTGAGTAATTGGTTCGATCCTGACTGGATGTTTCATAGTTTCGACCTTGTGAGACATCTAAGCTACGCAAAGTAACTCGCAATACATAAACAACGAAACTTATGCGAAAAGTATACTGAAGGAGTCATTTAGTGTGAAGTGAAATTGTAGCTATCATGAAAAAATTAAATCCAAATGAATTTTTGTGTGCGTGTGATTGCATGTTTTTTTAATTCGTATATGTATAATATATATGATATCAAAGGTGTCCTGATATGAATTATGCGTTTATCATAAGGAATATTCATATAAGGAGAGTTCCTTCAATAAAACAGAATAAAATAATAATAGTGATAATATATTCAAGAAAAACCCAGCTGTTCACAGGAAAGAGGAAAAGAAGAGAAAATCCTGGATAAACTTGGCCATTTTCGGAAAAGTGAAGAACCTGAGTGTCATGAAGATAACTGAAGTTCGATGAGCAATATGTGAAATCTAATGAAATATCTAGAGGAACAGGAAATTCAAAGTAGAATCGATATCACCCAGAAAACAGCAAGATTGAAAACACTTAGAAAATACCTAAATATTGAGAATTACTGTCACTTGAACTCCAGTATAAGGCTACCATTTGCTTTTTAGGACAACAGACCCATGTTTGGAGATGAAGGTTTAATGAGGGATTGTCCATTTCTGGCTGAACACATTTTGTGTATAAAGTAAGCATCCAAGAAATAATAACAATTCCATTAAATCTCAACATTTTTAAAAGAACAAAATCACGCATTTCAGACACTGAATTTATACAACTTTACCACAATTTCTCGATTGTGCCTTTTATATATTTACATTTTTCATCATTTTTAACACGACTATATAATTAAATATAGAGAGAATGCGAACATTTCCGTGATTCTCCCTCCATGTCTGTGTGTGTGCTTTCTTTATTTTTATTCGAAATACTGGGTTGGAAAGAAGTGGCTTCTCCCGTTATTTTCGCGGTTCGATATGTCTAGACTGCCACTCCGCTAACCAATCACAATGTGTTGCCTGTTTGTTGAAATTCCTTCATTGTGTGTTTATTTTCAAAGTTCGCATTTCTCTCTCTGTCTCTCTTCCTCTCCCTCTGTCTCTCTTCCCCTCTCTCTCATTCTCTCACTCTCTCATAACTGAAATTTTTTCTTCCCTTGGTTGATTAGAGGTTTGTTTCCGCTCATTTTTGGCTTAAAATTGACTATCTTTGTTATAACTTTTACATTTTCGTATTGTTTGCGGTTTTCGTCTGTGGATACATTTCACTTATTTATATAAAAATGCTCCGCACATAACCTACTTGCTGTAACCTATAGAATGGTTTCGAATAAACAAATAAATAAGTAAATATGTTTCAAATAATTAATAAAAATAACATTTTTTATTTAAAGCGTTCTATTAGGTTGGTGCAAAAATAATATCGTTTTTTTTACGTTAAAAAATATATCAAAAAACGATATTATTTTTGCGCTAACTTAATATATTCTTGTTCTTGAAAGAGTTTTGGTAAATACTTTCCTCTACTTACTTCTTCCTTCCATCTGTGATTATTCCATTAATTTCTGCTCTTGACTGCACTTTAATAAATACACATAACCTTCGCAAACCTCGACATTGGCATTGAATGCAAAGTTTATTCTAAGCTTTTATCTTATTTTAAGCTTTTGTTTTTATTCTTACTATTTGCATCTCTCTCTCTCTCTCTCTCTCTCTCTCTATATATATATATATATATATATATATATATATATATATATATATGTATATATATATATATATATATACTGTTTACTTATAATTTTATCATGTAGACAAAACCATTATTCACACTACAAAGATTCAACTTCGTTTCAGTGCCTTTCAACTGCACTTCGACGATTGAGAACCGAAAATGGTTATGAACAATCCAGCTGTATGTGAAACGTCACTTCATTGTTCCATTTGTTTGAGAAGGAAAATATGCATAAAGCAAAACGGTGACAGTGTGCTTGTTGATAGCAGTTTGGTGAGGAATTGAGGGCGTGTTGAATGTTGACTGGACTGTGGAGAATTTTTCTTGCCGATAAACACCGGTCATAAGTTTAGGTACATCATCTCACAAGCGACCTAAGAGTAAGAGGTAGAGGAGGAAAGGTGGGAATAGGGGATAGTAATAAGTTGGAGTAGGTAAAATTCTTTCGATATGATAAAATTATAATAAATAAATAATTATCGCTCTGTTATCGGTATCGAACCATCTTTTGGATTAATCCTGTGAACGTAAGAATTTATATATTACTTTCGTTCTTATCGCATCGGATATATATATATATATATATATATATATATATATATATATATATATATATATATATATAATTCACAAATATTTTTTTAGAAATATGGGATTCGACGAAAACATAAAAATTAACCTAAATGTAGTCGACTTTCTGTCTGTCACTTTCAACCTAATAAAATTTACATATAAAGACCCAATGATAGACCAATGTATATTCACACATCTTCAGACATCTCGCAATCAATACTCAAGCAAATACCACAATCAATTTACAGCAGACTTTCCGACAATACTTCATATGAAACCATATTCAACAAAGCTAAGTAAGACAATGAACCTAAAGGTAATGAAATCCAGGTATCCACACGAAACAGCAAAAACACTTTCAACAGGAAGAGAAACTTTATATGGCTCAACCCACCATATAAGAAAAAGGTAAAAACAAACGAGGGAAAATATTCATTTAACTCTTCCTTGAACAAGCACACTTTGCAAGATATTCAACAAAAACACAGTAAAATAAGCTACAGTTGCAGCGAGGGCATAGAACATGTAATAAAATAGCACATCAGGAAAAAATCAACAAACCACCTGAACAAATTAAATCCAAGTGTAACTGCAGAATAAAGAACGAATGCCTCTGTGGCGGCAATTGCTTGCAGAACAATATAATATTCTAACCGACAGTAAAATCAACCGATAACGAAGAAAAATACTCATAGGTTAAACCCTGGATAGAAAGATATTACGCACACAAAACATCCTTTACAAATTATAAATATGTAAACAGCACAATGCTTTCTAAATATATCCCGGAGATTAGAAAAAAATACACCAAGAATATCATGAAAAATAATGTAATAACATCAGCCCAAAACAATGAATTCAAAAATAGTAAAATCTGCCTGGAGCGAAAAATAGCCATGATCGGAACACATATCAAAATTCAGAAACAAAAACAAAACTAAATAAAATTAAAACTAAAAACAAGCAATAATAAATGTAAATAAACAAAAAATAAAATTAAATGTACAAAAACGTGTACAACAAATTAATCCAAACAAATAAATTACCAAACCAACTATCTAATTTAAAAAAAAAAAAAAAAAATTAACGAGAATAAACGTTAATACAATAGACTATCCACAATGACTCACTAACCTGTATATAGAAAAATCGAGCAACTTCAATGTCCACTCATATATTGCGTTGCCCGGGTGTACATGTCAGCAATTATATAACCGCAACCGCCTGTATACCTGCACACTTTGTATGCCTGCACCCCGCTGTAGAGATGTCAACCTGCGTCCCTTCTTGCATGCATTATCCTTTGGTATACTAAGCTATTCCCCCGTTAATCTTTTTTACGGTATGTCCTTCGCAAGTATTTGATAATAATGAAGGAATTCCATCAATAAAATTTTCTTGTGTGGTCGTTTTTCGGGGTTGAATTATTACACTGTTTTAGATATTCAGTAGATTTCCTATCGTTTAAATACTTTCAAATCTAATAATCAAACAAAAACAGAGTTGACGCGTCAGAGCTTGATTCAACTCTAAGAGATTCGTCAGGAGTTTTTCCCCTTTAACGTTTCAATAATCTTTCTCAAAAAATCTTTGCATCAAAACATATTCGAATGCCAATTTAGGGTGAAATCATATGCAAAAACTATTGGGTAAATAACAAAATCCGATTTTGGACCAAGTTTGTCGCAGTTTTCGTCCACTGAACTGAAATAATCTAAACCAAGCATTCACACAAGAATTTGTGTGTTATATATTATTTACATGACAAATAAAACAAGGTGTTATTGCCGAAAACGGGCTTTTGAACAGTTTTTACTGATTTTTAGTTATACACGAAGAAGCGAGCAAGACCAATACCACACTCTCTTATCTCTTGCATGGTGGCAAAATTTTCGCGACATGTTTGAAGAAATCGGATGAAAATTGAGGAAGTTATTCAAATTTTTATTTTATGTAGTACGAAAAACCCGATTTTTTCACAGTTTTTTGTAATTTTTTTGTGTGAAACCTACTAAAATGAGCTGTGTTTTGCCTTAAATGCAAAGAACATAAGCTCACCCAGAAAAAAATTTTTCGCTTGTAATTTTGCCTTGGTTTTCGCAAAAAGTCATACCCACCTTCAGTTTTATCGATTTTTCACCCAAATTAGACGGGGAAGCTGGAGATTGAATATTGATCTTGACCTACTTTGCTAAATTTGCAACATGTGTTTACAATTTCATCGAAATCGGTCGACAAACGCGATCGGGTCTAAATAGCATACACACAGAAACAGACACACACAGAGACATCTTCGAAAATACCAGCGGCTCTTACTGCTTTTAAGCATTACACTTCATATAAAATTGAATTGAGTTCTATGAGTTGCTGGTGTAGCTCGTATAGAGAAAAACGTTAAAATTCCCTTCTCACCCTTCCGTGCGACGATGGTCTAGATCTGACTGATGTTAAATCAGTCGGGTCTCGATTCCGGCTTGAAGCAATCGCAAGTCTAGCAACACTGAGAAGCTGCAAAACAGAATAGATATATAATATTATTATATTTAAACATATATTGATAATTTCAACTGGGCTTAACTCTTGACTAGTTAATTTATACCCAAAACTTTCGACCTATTCATATTCCTGGTTTTTATTATCACTACATACATTTTATCTTTTTTCTGATTTCTATGTTTTCCAGCTAAATCTATAATTTCCTTACTTTTTCAAATTTCGACTTCCTTTTTTTATATGAGTTTACTCGTTTGATATTCGTTTTCTTCCGTCTCAGATTGATCTATTTCTTTTTCAATCTGTCGGAGTTCAATATATTTTAAATCAGTATATACTTTACGTTTGTATTTTAACTTTAAATTACACAGAAACTTTTATTTATTTGTTAATTATTCAGTTTTTATATATGCTTATTTTATATAGTTGATTTCTTTATTTTAGAAATTAATATATTTCTTCATCAATTCAGCAAAACTTTTAAACTGCTTTGATTCTAATTGATTCCCAATTAAATGTTCTTTCCAGTAGGTTACCGACGATATTAATGCATATAGTTGTAGACGATCTGTGAATTAGAATGTTTTAAGAGTATGAATATTAAACAGGTTACTTACACTAACGCCTTGTTTCCAATATCTATCTCGAAGAACTCATTTATACAAAAGTATCAAAAATAGTTTTACTTAGAAAGGATGAAGATAAAAGTTCATATTCGTTTCGCATATAAGCAAAATCTTCCCCAATATTCTTATAAACAAGCGATGTTTAAAAGTTATTCATTACCTAGCATATTTGTGACGTTTGTGTTTGTTTTGTTGTCAATTTCAGGTGTTCTAGTTTGAAAAATTGCATCGTCATTTTGTGAGCCAATTTTTTTTAAATGTTGACGTTTTCTGCACAAATAAATTCCTTCAAGATGGAGGATGAAAAGTTACACTTTCACCATATTAAGCTCTATGTATATAGTAAGCCTGGGAACACCGATGAAAAAATAAATCAGGTTTACTTGAATTGTGCTCCAGCATTTCGGACGTTCAAAAACGAGTTTGACAAATTTCGTCAGGGTGATTTTAAATGAAACTCGTAACAATGCTCCTGGCGAACTTGCGATGTCAATTAAGAAGCTCAGCATTCCATTATGAAGACTAAACCGAAGATTCTGACATTGCTAGGTGTTTGAAAATCGATATTTTAACTGGGTTTTGCCACTGGGTGTTCTTTTCCAAATTCGAAACTTGAGTACCACATTATATGATGGAACAGAACAAAGTCGATTTTGTTTCCGCTGTTAAATCACGAAATAGTGCCGTTTTTAGAAAGAATTGCCACAGGTGATGAAAATAAATCGTATATGAAAAGATTTCACGGAAACGTAGTTGTGAAGGTTCAGAACCCATGATTAAAACGGGCTTGCATCTAATGAATTTGTTGCTGTCCTTTTGGCTGGATTGCCAAGGGATGTTTCCATCCGCCGAAACAATAACTTCAAAGAAATGTTGTGAACAACCCACCAAACACATTGTTGATATTCAAGAAAAACGGCGGCTGATTTTCGTATATGGAAAATGTGTCATTTTCCACCACGACAAATCAAGAGAGAATGCTGCAAACACACATTGCAAAAGCTAAAAGAAGTTGGAATTAGAAACAATCCAGCAGCCACAGTATGCTGCTCATGACTTGGTTCCATCAGTCGCTCATTTGTTCTAGTTTCTAGATTACAATTTAAATGAGAATAATTGCCACATTTTACTCAGTGGAAAGTAATCTTACAAAAATACTTAAAATACAAAAAAAACACTAAGTTTCTATGATAATGGTATCAACAGTTTTGTATAACGAAGATTTTAGTGAGAAAATTGTAAAAAAATTGTAATTAATTTTTTTTATTCTAGCTCGTACTTTTGCAAATATATATATATATATATATATATATATATATATATATATATATATATATATATATATATATGGATAGATAGATAGATAGAGAGAGAGAGAGAGTTTGAGATGTACAGAGAAAAGCAGAACTATAGAAGTAAATACTAGATTTTGATATAATGATGACTGCATTTAAGTCTAAAACTGACAGTAACACATGCAGCGTTGATCACTATGACCACTCTGTCTATAGTTGTAAAGTTTTTTTTTGAATTCTGCCATTGAGAAATCTTCTAAAGATGCATAGTAATTTTAGACAATACACACACACACACACACATATATATATATATATATGTATAGTTATATATATATATATATATACAGACACAGATACACAGACACGCACGCACACACACACACGCACACACACACATATATATATATATATATATGCTTAATAATACTAATTCTACTGCTGATAATAATAGAACAAAACTCACACAAATTTGACTGACGACGTCACTGAAGACCTATTGACACGGAGAGATAGAGAATGTAATGTAAGACCATTTTCACTATCGAAAGCAAATTAAGGAGTGGAAACGTTATTTAACCTCCCAGAGAGATATTAAATGACAATTATATATATAATTTTCCATCAGCCAACGGCAGTAATTTGTTTTGGAATATCTCAAATGGGGAAATTGATCAAATAATTGCTGTAACCATCATAAACAAAGTTGTCATAATAAGTGTTTATTGACTGGTCGTTTTCAGGTAGATTTTTTTTACAGACGTGTGAGAAAGAGGTATTCAGAAAAAGTGTACGCTCCATTAAAATAGGAAATCACCTCATATGGAAATAAAACTTTACTGTATGCTTGGTAATCGAAAAGAATCCCTAATCCCTCAGTGCAGTATACCTCTGATCATTAATTATATTGCTGAAGGCGCCAGTCTCTCTGTTGATGGAAGTATATCCTTTTCCATATCCAAAAGCAATACTAAATTATGTAATTCACTGTCTAGTGAGTTTGAATAACAGGTACGTCCAAACCACTGCGTAAAACAACCCCGAGTTATTAACTTCCAGAAACCATTTTTACCTGTTTCAATTTATCTGTTATATAAAGTGTATTCCTTTAGACGTGTTTCCATCGATGTGTTCGTAAAATCATATTTTCAGTTTCTAGCAATTGTGGAGTTTTCACTTGATTGGTATTCAGCAGATGAACTTTCTAGGAGACCAAGACTACAGGCAGAGAAAATTACTCTGTCATTTAGCCGGCTATAGGAAGTGAAAGTGAAAAGCAAAAATGAGGAAACTTAGATCAATGAAAAGAACCAGTGAGCCTACATTGCATAGGCAAAGTAAACTGGAGATAACCAAAATTAAAAGGAAAATACTACACTTAATTCGCAATAGGTAATGATTTAATTTTATTCTTCAAATTGCAAAATCCTTGAAAACTGATATCACGAAGACAATTGGTCGAGTTGAAAGGGAAAGATCTGGCCCACTCATTTACTTCTCCAGATGTCTCTCGAAGCCACACACGCACTCTCTTTCTCGCCAAGCTTATACATGAAGTATGCGAATGAGGTGGGGGGAGAGAGAGAGAAAATGAAATAGAGAAGAAGAAGAAGAAGAAGAAGAAGAAGAAGAAGAAGAAGAAGAAGAAGAAGATACACACTGTCGCTGACATCCTTCATTCATTTAACCTACACTACCATTTTCAATACGGCTAAAAAATGCACCAAAGGCTCATTATGGTGAAACACCGCCATTTATTTGCCGACCCAATGAGCGCACTGCGTCAGCATTTAGGAGAGATATACCTCGACTTTATGAAGGTATTTCTAAAAAGGCGCCCAATGCCATATTCAGAATGCTGCACCAATCCCGAGCCACCATTACACGTTTTAGTATACCGGCAGTTTTAGAAAATGGTCTCAGTCAATGTTTAAAGACAAAACAAAATAAGCCGATAAAACTATCTGTCTTACAGAAGAGTCGAGCCGATGAAAGACAAAACTGTCCGCTTTCCTAACATCGCTTGCTGGAGGAAAAGCCTATAAAATCCAACGCCCTCTAACTTATAGTAACGTCCAGTTCGTAGATCTTTCCATTTAGATCTGCAAATGAAATGGATGAATCACCTTAAAAGATTGATATACTAGAAAAAGTGCAATCTCGAATCGCTATAAAATATGCTGAGATGTGAAACAATTTCGAAAAAAAACTTCTTCATAATCACACAGTTTCGGCCGTTGTGCTCTCCAGCATTCATCAGGTATATATCGATCTGGGTAAAGGGGGAATTTCAAACTTAAGCTATACTGTTATCATTTCACTGCCCAAGTCTAGTGATATCTTCTAATTTTCATTTTATTTTGTACTGTTCAGTTATTGTTCAACCGTTTGGATTGTGAATTTGAGCACATGGTGATTGTGAGTTTACTCGGACATTGGGCACTCACTGGAAACTGACGAGTAATAACTGAACATGTTAAATAAAATAAATTATATTAAATAAAGGGTTCAGTTTGGAATTATCTGTATGCTACCCAGATCTGTATACGCCTGAAGAAGACAGGAGGGCACAACGGCTGAAACGCTGTGATAAAAACAACAAAGAATAGGATACTAGTCCGAATATAAATAGTATAAATTATGCCAGATATGTTCACAAAAGTGGAATATATTTGTGGCGGCGTGCTGGTGGTTCGGTAAATGGTGTAAAGTAATTGTTAGGAATATTGTCCCACTTGTTTACAAATCGATGGTAAAGGTTTGCATTTTATACCAGCCATATATGTCGATCCTTAGTAAAGAAGAGATTTTCTTAGGAGAGAAAACTCGACTTACAGACCAGAGTGTAAAGTAGTTCTGTGTAGTCTTTCTTGTGTTTTTTCATTTTTTTTTTCAGAATCCTATTTCTAAACAATAACTTAATACTCTTGCTTATAGCTAGGTCGGTTGTTATATAAAAATAAAATTATGTCTTACCTTTACTGTAATGAATTTAGCAAAAGCTGTGGCAGTCTGGTTGAATTCTTGTCATCTGCTTAATAAAGATTCGTTCGCAGTCGCAGCAAAAAAAGTAAAAATAAAGTAAGTTCTTAGTCGACAGCAGTAATAGAAATGGTTACTATATCTGTCGAATTGCCACCCCTTCAATAATGGTTCAAAGTTGTGAGTTGTGGGTCATGGTGCGGAAGTGTTTCCTGATTGGGTAAACTAAGTTCAATAGAGGTCAATAGCAAACTCTAGTTTTCATTCTGTGATATTTATATTTTCGGAATATGTCCAAACATTTTGCCTGTTACCGTCTGTGGCATTTGTTAATATATTAATGCGTTGGCAAACTTTTCTTTATTTCTTCTTATATATCGTATATCTCAAGTATTTATTGCCAGACGCTCAGGTTTTAGGTGAGTAGCGACATTAGAAATAATTAATTTCTTAAGAATTCTTCTTTCCAATAATTTTGTATGTCTCTGCAAACACACACACACACATATATATGATAAAATTTATGAGAAAAAGTGCTCAATATGAGATAGAGCGTATGTAAATATAAATGTGGACATTGATGTTAACACTATATATATATATATATATATATATATATATATATATATAGAGAGAGAGAGAGAGAGAGAGAGAGAGAGATAGATAGATAGATAGATAGATAGATAGATAGATAGATAGATAGATATTTCCTCATCGTTAACATCAACACTGTTTCATGCACGAGACAATCGTCAGGCACAGATTATAAACATCTGTTGTAAAAGGTAAATATGAATATTTCATATTTTGGTATAGATATGCGTATATCTATGTACGTGTGGATGTAGATCCTTCTATATTTCTATACGTAGATATATGTTTGTAATTGGATATATGTAAGGATATATATTTACATATATTTAAGGGTATTTATTATCTATTTATTTTTTTTGTATTTAATAATTTTTTATAAATTAATATATTTTTCCACATAAATGAACTGCTCCACTAACTTAGCAGTAGGCTGAAACATACATATATAACTGTTAGAATATTTGGTTTTCAATCCTGACGATTTCCTTGTGCTTGAATCTCAGACATTGTACTAAACGATGAAGAACAAAATGTGTATGTGAGTGGTGGTAAGAACAAAAGAAGTTGAAAGATTTGTCCGAAAAATATTAAGCCGTTTTTAACATCACAAGAAGTGATTGCGCCACCTTGATTTTACTTAAGTAATTACAGAATCCCTACTGCGCATGCGGGCATACACTCCTTCGGGAACACTCAGTCGGTATTGAATCGCCATCGAGTAATGTTAACAAGCGCATTAAAGAGAATCTATATGAAATTTTCTTATGTTAAACACCAAGTGAAAATGTTGAAGGCCTGCGGACTGAAATGAAAGGGACCCCGAGATTGAATTCCGTAGTATTAGAAACACTGATGATTCTACAATGAATCAAGAAAGTATTTAACTATTTTAAATATGATTATCGTCCATTACTTTCGTGTATGTTTGTGGTAAACATTTAATCAGCGGCACTGTTATCCGATGTATTATCCAAATATTGTTTTCTGTAATTTCGAGATTTTCACAAAGCAAATGTTTGTTGAAAAGACGTGATTGATTAATAGGATTTTGCATAAAGGACGATGGGATAAATTTATGAAGTCTCAAGTGGATCACTTTGAATCTGTATAGAGACGTAATGCTTTAAGTGGTAGCTTACGTTTTCACTAATCTTAATATTTGGATAATTTCCGGATATTCCACATTTTTTTTTTTCGGTTTGATAATATTTATGTTATCAGTTCATGGACTGCGACAAATTAGAGCTAAATTGTTGGACTGTGCTTCGAGTTCACATGTTACGAAGCGATCAATAATATGCTCGAATATTTAACCTTATTCCCAATGACAGGACAATGCGTTTCAAACTTTCTATGAAATCATACATATCTATTCATAAAAATATGGGGAAATAACAGCCGAGAGCAATTATTTCCTTTTTCTTTTTGTTTTTCTCATAGAAGCCTTATCGGTTCATAAACGAGATAAATGGAGAATTTCACTTTACCTTTGATTAATACCCATTCAGTATTACGACTAGTAGCGATATCAGTTGTAGATTTGGATCAATATTAATGTTTGCGCTGATTTTATTTGCTTCCATTTATCGCCTGTTAGCTAGGAATGTTCCTATTTACAGAGAATGCTCCTCTGGCGCACTGCGAAAAATATTATCTTTGAGGAATACATTGAATTCCTTGTCACCATGAAGATTTTCAATAGTATACTATCCAGGTAATTATAGCGATTAATACCTTTAGCAGTAGCATGATATTAGATGTTTATGGTCATATAAATAACCAATACTTTTGTTTCTTTCGAGGTACACTATAATTTTTCTTGACTTTCTGTTATTAATTCTTACTCACAATATATTTTATTAATTTCAGACTTTCTTTTTTCACCATATAATTTAGATATTCATTTTTTTTTTTTGCTTGTATTCATATCTTATTTTCGGAAATATTTTCTATTGCTTGCTAATAAATATTTTTAAATAAATAAGGCTTTATTCGTGATTTTAAAGTTTGTTTTAAATATCCTATTTTTCACATTTTACCTGTAAGTTATTCTTGATGTTTTGTATATATATATATATATATATATATATATATATATATATATATATATATATATATATATATATATATATATATATATATATATATATATATATATATATATATATATATATATATATATATATGTGGAGAGAGAAAGTAGCGGTGTATAACGGCTCGGATTGAGAAATCGGAGACCGAGTTCGAATTCCAGTCGAATCCATTACATTCTCTTACGTGCTAATACCCTTGGCAAAGGCATTAATACTCTTCTTCTCCCTCCAACTATGGGTAAATAGCAGGACAGACTGGATGGCAACTTGTCTAGAAGAAGGAAAACCCTGAATTTCTTAACAGTTGTTGCCAACTATGCTCACGGAGAACAAACAAAACAGACAAATATATCCAATTACGGACATAACCTCCATTGTGTTTGCAGAAAAAACAGAAAATGGGGGTCTTCGTTTCCTTCATCTATTTTTCGAATATTGGACAGCTTATATGTCCTATTAGCATGTTGAATGATATTGTCCATTCATAAAAAAATATTTAAGGGATTAATTGTGGCTCCCTCTCTGTGTTATTTTTAACACAGAGAGGGAGCCACAATTAATCCCCTAAATATTTTTTATGAATCGAACTTCGAATCTTGCTTTTTTTTCCAGGGGGATGATTGGCCAGTGTTTCATGCTGAAACATTGCTTTCCCTGTCAATATTATATGTATTTTTGTTGGAATATATAACATTTGTTCTCCGTCTCTTTATATTTGCCTTCTTCAAGTAAAATACGTTATTTGGTTGACGACTGACTTTCATCTGAATAAAATCAACACTTTACATTATTTCCTTCATATAAAGCTTCATTTCTTCAGGGTGTGATGGGCAAATTTTCGCCATTTTATATTTTTGATTGGTCCTTGATTTTATCCACTATACCGTAGAATAGGGCCAGTTGAGCGCCGACTGTGAGAAAAAGAGCACCATGACGCAATTTACTAAGTCAGAAATTTGGAAACGGCATGCTGTAGAGTTTGATCACCTCGCCGGTATTACCAATACGAACATTTCAGAGTATTTGAGTTTCAATCTATGGTCAGTACAGAGGATTCGGAAGGAGTTGAATGTTTCTAACGATGATTAAGAAGGTGTTTGGAGTGATCACTAGTGATGGCGACGTTATGCTTTCATTCATCCTCCCACATAACCTCAGACTCATCACAGATGCCTATATCAAGCGCCTTGAGGAGGTAGTACTGTCCCAGACCAAGAGGGTGGTTGTTAGAAGACCTTATAACTGTCAAAAGTACTCCGCACCATGCAACACAAGCAGGAGAACCCAGTCATGACTGTCAGACTGCGACCACATTACCCTTAGATCTGGTCACATAACTCTCTAGACTGCAAACTCCTTCATTATTATGTGTGGAGCGCAGTTGAGCGAGTGACCAACAAAGGTTTTTGTAACAGCAATGATGAACTGAATACAAGGATTATGGCAACATTCACTAATTTAATTAAGGATTCTCAAGTTGTCTGGTGATTGTTGTTGAAACCAATGGTGATTTTTGACAAAATTAAGTCTTTATTATTTCAATATATCTTTGCATAATTTGGCTAAATATATCTGTTAAAATGAGATGTCAGTGTTATTTTCATTTCTGCTTAATTTAGACGACAGTTTATCAAACGCACCTGGTACATTAACATCCTGATGTGATGATCAGGGGAATATCTTGTTCGGAAACATTTAAATGTTGTTGAAGCTCATTTTAAAATTATACTGGATGTCGCCTTTAAGATCGATATTGAAGAAGATTTGAATTGCAAGTCATGAAAATTTCTGTACGTTTTAGTTTCATTTTGCCCAGTAGATTTGATGTTACTGCCTAACATAACCGCATATATGGATTAGCGAAAATATTTAAATAAAACCTTACATGAAGTCCATAAATTCAGATGTAGCAGATATAAAATAACATTGAGAAATCGTTTAGTCGGTAAATCAGAAATGCTCTCATCTTTGCGAACGTGATATACGTCTATGCTGAAAGGCATGTCTGTCTCTCTATATATAATAAAAGAAAAGAAAAAATAGCAGCAGAAGTAACATTTTTTACGAGAGCAGAAGCGATAAAAGAATTAATGAGATGGAATGACATTACAATTCCTTCAGGGTTGTCAATTTGCTATAGAAAAAAAGGAAAATGTGAAAGGCTTAGCAGCGAAATCTGCTTGACCCCCTGTTAAGTACATATAAATACGTTGATAGCATAGAAATATATTTCTATCTTTTAATGTTTGTATCTGGATGCCTTTCTCTCGAAATAATTAAACTTTTACCTAAGCTGCATTTGACTTATGTTTATTTTTTTTTTATATTTTTGGGTTAGAATGAATATGCAAGTGTATTTCCATTATATTTCATTGACAAACTTTGTTCTTTAAAAAAAGTCTACTTTTACGGAAACTCTGGCAGTATACATGATGTCTTTGCTATACATTAAAATATTGAGATGGGTAATTAAACTTCAGGCTAGGTATTATTAATAATAAAGGAAGTATGATAATTTCTATAATATTTGATGCATTAAGAGATTATATCACAAGGCATACCTATGAAAATATGCCATATTTTGCAATTAAACATGTTAATTACTTAATGTTTTGGTTTCAAGAGATGTTTTAAGTTTATTATTATCTTATGAATCAGTTTACGTTAAGTTTTCTTTTATTTCAATAAAGGACGCATGTATGCGCATTTCATACAATATTTATATCCGATTATTTGAAGACGGCGCCCAAACGGTTACATGACGCGGATTATGTTTTTAAAAGCTATATCCTTTAAGAAGTTAGGTAAGCATGCCTCTCTATATATTCCTTTTTACTTATCTCTCAGCTGAAATTACTCTATGTGAAAAAGGCGGGAGTTGCTTCCCGTTACAGGTTTCTTAATTATTAATATGGTTACTCCTAGAGTGCCTGTTACACAAGGGTACACAGAGCAGCCTACCTTCCTATTTATGGTGAAATTAAAAGAGATTTTCCGTAAGAAAATAATCACAAGTCAAAAGATGGCCCGTTAAGTTTATTTTCTGTTTCAATAACATTCATCCCCCCATGTCACTGAAATAACAAAATTAAAAGATATTAAAAATATTTATATGGATATATGAATGAATAACGAATACAAATGGATTTCTTAACTTGAATTTATACAGCAAAATTACCTTAACATGCCAAAATATTCCAGGTCTTGATTGAAATACAATCAGCTGACGTATATGAAGCTAAATTATATTTGAAGTCGTTACTCATTTCAGAATAATTAATGCAAAAAATAAATAAGGAACGTACGTACACACTCGCACATGAGCACACAATAAATGTTTCATGTTTGTCAATGCTTGGTGGGGCGTGTTTAGCAAGGACCTTATAGGTGTAATATTAAGATGTAAAACTGATTTAGAAACATCTCGACAGTAATAAAGAAGTTAGCAATAAATATAAAAGAAAAGTGGTCCTTTTTTTTCTTTTCTTAAGTTGGCATATTTTAATTTTTTTCTCAGAAAAGATGAAAAAATTGTAATCGGATTGTATTGGATCGATCAAATATTATTGATTTTCTTATCATATTGACTTTTAAGATTAGAATTTGTTCCAATAAATTTCAAAGGCTCTGACCAGAATGTCATATATATATATATATATATATATATATATATATATATATATATATATATATATATCTTTATGTGTGTGTGTATGTGTGTATGCAGATAGAAAAATTAAGATAGGTGAAAAAATGTATAACTGAACACTCATTTGTTATTTATGTATACGCACATTCTCACGAACGTATACGCACACACACACACATATATATATATATATATATATATATATATATATATATATATATATATATATATATATATTTGGGCACGTGACTGAGTGGTTTGAGCATTCCCATTCAGACCATAAAACTCTGGTTCGCAGTTTTGGAATGTGCCGGAAAACCATACCACGGGTTGATCCTAGCCTTTTGAGAAAAATTGTGTAAACGCAACCCTTGGGTGACGCCAACAGCTGTGCTAGCACGAAGTCACATGTCATCACGGCCGAGGTCTTTAGCCTGCTGACCTTGTTCAAATTGGTAATCACGCTAGATAATACGCTCTTTCCCAGAAACTAACTAAGTTCTGCTCAGCATAGTTGCAGTATAAACCACCGGTGGGTCCTGTGGGTGTTGAATTAATACTAATGCGCCTGAGCAATAGGAATTGGCTAGCCGCCATATTAGACTGGTATCCTTGAATACGAGTGCCAGCTATATATATATATATATATATATATATATATATATATATATATATATATATATAAAATGTAACCCGGATATAAGAGAAACCCGGATATAAGAGATATTTTATCTGGTCCCCAATTAGAGCCTGTATTAATGTATATAAATTAGACCAAACCCGGATATAAGAGAAATCCCTTATATTAGAGACTTTTCCGCTCCCGACAACTCTCTTATATCCGGGTTACACTATATATATATATATATATATATATATATATATATATATAGTGATAACGTTAATGTAGATTCTATTTATTTATTTATTTTTCTCGAGTATGCCATGAAGAACATTATCATATTCTTCGAACTGATATTGTACAGGCAACTCCTCTAATAGCCGAACATATATTTATTGAGTTATAATTATAAAAAGAAAATTATCTGTAACGATATTTTTTTTTTATAAAGAACAGAATTCATTAGAATAACTCAGCAACGATAATGCGTGATATTTTAATATAGACATATGTCTACTTTTGGGGAAAGTTGTTTTCTTTTCATCTTAAGATTTACGCAGAGCATTCAAATAATTACAGTTTTCAAATTTTTATTCAATAATATAAAATTTCTTGAATATAATATAGAAGTTCATTATTTCCCATTTTCTAAACCACTGCAACAGATTTTTTTTCCTGCCCTTTTACGATGACCAATGATATGCACTAACCATCTGTTAGTAACAATCTATCATTCTCTTCTTTCCACTAGTATAACTCGGCCCCAAATTTTTCTTGATATCTTTATTTGAATAGCCAAAATATTGCAGGGCATCTATTTTATATATTTACAATATCTTTTCAGAATCCATGATACAAAAATTGAATGCAAAAATGATATCAAAAGCGAGAATATTTCTTCTGTATAAAACCCGTTGCAATACAATGATTATTAAAAAAGTTATTTATTGGAAATTTACATAGATGTAAATTGTCCGAAGATGTTTACATGGTGATTTACATTTTAATAGTGAATGATTTAATATTTGTACGAGTCAGTGTTTGTATGGGTTCATATTCATACATGGTGATGGCTATATATGCTTCAATATATCAATCACAAAAACATACTATTTGTAATAGTCAAGAATTATATATATATATATATATATATATATATATATGTGTGTGTGTGTGTGTGTGTGTGTGTGTGTGTGTGTGTGTGTGTGTCCAATAGAGTATTACTGTAAAAGGTTAATATGAATAAAGAAAAAGAAAAACATATCTTAGCCGACTCGTTTTTTTTTTTGTTTTTTTTTGTCAGAGAACGAAATTTTATTTTCCCATTTGAAATTTAATTTTAATTTAAACAAGGGGATGACTCCTATCTAAAACATTAAAGGAGAAACCAGAAGATGGAGGTCACATCGGAAGATCATTTTGATCAAAGCAGCCTCCAGTAAGCAACTCCACACCGGTTTTTTTCCCCTTTGATTTAAATTTAAATTTGAACAAGGGAATGACTTCCTGGGTACATGGATAAGTATATTTCATTTTAGTATATTTCCTTTTACTCAAAGGGAGTCCTAGGCGACATAAACACCCCACTGATTTTTTCCCTTTGATTCAAATTAAATTTAAATTAGAAAAAAGTATACCCTCCTATCCAAAATGCAGATGGAGAACGCCAGAAGATGATGGTCATATAGGTAAGATCAAAATGAGACAATGTAGACGACAAGTTCAATGAGAAAACACCAGTCACTGAGGAATGCCTTATTTGTCGCGAAAAATCAACTGTCATATTAATATTGTAATTTGTTTGCCAATTCATTCAATCAAGTATGAGGTCTGACCAAGCTGTTTTTGCACAAACAACCCGATGATATTTTTCCCTTTGATTTAAATTAAATTTAAATTTAAACAAGGGAACGACTCATATACAAAATATAGGAGAAAGTCAGAAGATAGAGGTCACATCGGCAATTCTTTGAGCAATACTGAAATGCATCATTTTTCTCCACAATTTATAACAACATTATAAAAGAATCAGTTTCTTGCAAAGATGTGCGACAAGCAGCAAATAATTCGGTTTATATATATATATATATATATATATATATATATATATATATATATATATATATAGTATGAATAGTCAAGAAAAATTCAACACTCGCGGTCTGACGATTGCGTATAGCATGAAACGCACCGTTGCCTCTAAATGTTGACTTCAATGTTCACTTTTATATTTACATACACTCTATCCCTGTCATAGACCACTTCATCCCATAAATATAGCACACCATAAAACTATATTTCTTCATATATATATATATATATATATATATATATATATATATATATATATATATATATATTAAAATCGTAACATTTGAAGTTCCTTTATAGAACGCTGAATGTTGAATAAATAAAACTTCAGTTAATGGTTAAATTTTCACCCCTCGACCAAAACAAAATTGTTTTTCCATAAATTGTCGAGACGGAGAAAGCTAGTGAGTCAAAATGTAACGGTTTCTAAATGGGAAAACAATCGCTTAGTTGACATAGACTTGACAAACGAGGAGATAACTCTGTGTTTGTTATCGTCAGTTACTATTGAATAACTTACCAAGGAATTGTATCATAAGTTAGAAGTAGCAATGACATTAGTTTGCGACACTCAAGTAATAAAAATGGGAAAAGTTAAAATCGTTCAGAACGAAGGTGACAGATGAAAAGGTGTGATGGAAAAGAAGTCTACCGTCGCCAAGTGATCTGAAGGCTAGATAAATGAAGGTGTGAAGGCTCAAACAGATTGTATGGCGGCAAAGATAAAACAATATGTTGGAGCGAAGAGTAAAGACATATCAAGGAGTGCTGAGGCCAACGTAAAAAATTAAGCAAAAGTTATTAACATTCAAATTCTTAAAATTATATCATTAGCATTGTCTAACACATACACAGGCATATATGAGAAGGCAGATAGAATATTTTATTGCATCGTTATTTTAATCATTTTCATGGACTAAAAAACATACTAAATGAATCATTACTAGACGAATGCCTACAAAACATTAAAAATATGCGAAAAATCAAACAATATATATATATATATATATATATATATATATATATATATATATATATATATCGCACCCTTTATATATATATATATATATATATATATATATATATATATATATATATATATATATAAAGGGTGCGATAGATTGTCGTCTAAGTTACGCAAAAATTTAAATTACTCTGACGTCTCATTTTAACAGATATATTTACCAAAATTACACTAAAATATCTTGAAATATTAAAGAGTAATTGTATTCAATAAGATCGCCATTAAACTATGCCCTCCAGACGTCTTTAGAAAGTTCTTCAACTCTTCTTGACGGTCTCGTTGATTATATAAGTAAATGCTGCCTTAATACTAACTTTCAGTTCATCTTTTGTGCAACAAAGAGTTTTATTGGTCTCTCGCTAAAATGCATCCCAAACATATTCAAATGGGTTGCAGTCTGTGGAGTTAGATGGCCAGATCTAAGGGTTCTTCTGCTTATGTGGCATAGTACAGAGTTCATTTGCTATCCATAGGTTCTTCCAATAGTAACAATTTTGAACTAGGGAAGCATTACTACCTAAATACACTGATCCAACTCTTTCCACATCCTCTGCACTGTGTTCAGATTGATACCCAAACACTCTGAAATGTTCGTATTAGTGCTTGCGGAGTGAATGCCAAGCTGTAGAGCATACCATTTCCAATTATCTGGAGGAGTTAATTGCATCAATTTATTCTATTTCTCACAGAGGATGCCCAATAGAGCCTACAACACTGGGCATTCGAGAAAATCAAAAACAATCGAAAATGAATCAAAATTTGGAAATAATAACATAATTTAACATAATAATAATAATAATAATAATAATAATAATAATAATAATAATAATAATAATAATGATAAAACTACCAATGAGAGGAATAATAGTAATAATAATCAACTAATCATAATACCAATGAGAATAATAACGGTAGAGTAATACTGACGAAAGAGTAATATTAGATCAGTTATAGCAATATTACACAGACATGCATACATACATAGATACATACATATATATATATACATACATAAATATATACATATATATACACATATATATACGCACACATATGTATTTATATATATACATGCACACATATACCTCCACACACATATATATATCCATACACATACATACTTACACACACACTCACACCTATACATATATATGCATGTATGTATGTATGTATCCACACATGCAAATACAAGCAAGTAAATATCCCCATATAAACGTATACATAGACATGCATACTTATATGTATAGTTATAAATACTATATAACCACCTACAATGTCAACATTATTACATGAATATATATATATATATATATATATATATATATATATATATATATATATATATATATATATATACACAAATAATTTTACTCATATACAGTATAACATAAGCAAATAATCCTTTATATAGACATCAGGTGTTATTCCATGTCTAGATAATTTAAAATTTCGGAGTTTCCATGAACTTGCCTCCCAAATATTTGATGTAGTTTGTTATTTTAGACGATGTCTGTGCCTGCTTTTGATGGTAATTACATTTCGATGATTTAGCATTTTCTCAGGTCTATTAAGTTTAATTATTAAGATATGCCACTTGATGTAGAGCTCACAACTGTCACTAAAGTTTTTTAGAAGTTCAAGCCCCAGAGATAATTCTCCATTTCATCTGTGGTTTGAAGCAGTTTTTGACAAAATCCGAATAGGAATTAGACAGCGTTGTTTGGTGTATAAAGTGAAGAAATGGCGCTGTTTATAAAAGCGCTGTTTCCAATTCCCAGCAGATATTCCAATATAAACCCTTTTTTTTTGGTTCGTATTTTCTTGGGTGAACATCGTCGCTTCTTACATCACATTTTCTGTCATACATAATCCTCAGACTGGGCGTTCAGTTTTTACCCTGCAATTACAGGTAGAAGTATTATTTTTTGTAATTGATTAGCATTACATTCCCTAATAATATTATTATTGTGGGAATTTATAATTTTCTTCACATTGTTCATACATGCCTAACTAATTTTCAAGTGTATTTTATTAAAAAAAATTCAGTGTATTGTTTTTACTAAAATGTTTATCTATTAATTTTAAAAAGTACTTTGCTATATTAATGTTGGATAATTTGCAGAATGGAAGGTTGAACCATATAATCTTTTTTTATTCTTGGACTTTTAGTCAGTTCTTTTGATAAGTTAAAGTCTATTGGAATTTACACTTTATAAGGGCTTGACTGTATGTTAATTTACTTTCATTATATATTTTGCAACTAGAACAGAATTTGTTTATTCTGGTGCTGTCTCTGTTGAGAATTTCCTGTATAATTGCTTTGGGGTGGTTCGAGTTGACGTTTATGCATGTTTTATTTTCCTTTTGGTATATATATATATATATATATATATATATATATATATATATATATATATATATATATATATATTGATAAATCGAGAACAAGATGTATGACAAAGGCGAAAAAAGATTTATTTACGTTGATGTTACTACAAATATGCACGAATAAGAGATGCTGGGAATTATATATATATATATATATATATATATATATATATATATATATATATATATATATATATATATATATATATACACAAGTAAGTTTAAAAAGAAACGACAAACGTCTGTTTAATTTTCTATTTTTACAAATTTCACATTTATTTAGTATTGCGCTCACGGTTTTGAATGCATTTTCCGAAGTTCATATTTTATTATTTTTATTCAAGTATTTTCGATAATCGCAGCCAATATCAAGAACAATGAGGTTGTCTATTTGTTAGTTAGAATTCTTTTATCTACATCCTGGTATTTTGATGGAAGCTGGAAGTAATGCGTCATTTCGGTCATATTTCATTGCATGTCACTAGGATGATCATTCAATGGGTGTATCTTACAACTGTCTGGATTGATGTCTAGCATTATCAGGTTTCTTCTCCACACATCTTTGCAGTGAAGTAGCGGTCTAGCTACAGGGCAAATTCCCTAAACCAGTTTCCGTAGAATAATTACCTTGGTGTTCGTTCGAACCACCACAAGAGTCTGTGATTTAGATAGTGAATAATGTTAAGAATCTCTGCTCTCTCGAAGCCAGAAGTTTGTAAGCTGTCGAAGATACATTGGAGACAGCACTCATTGAACGACTTATCATTCTTGTCCAGCACACAGTGTCAATTTTCATGCAGTGTCTGAAATATGTTTATCTACAACGAGCTAACTACAATTAGTAACAATATTAACGATGTAAACTAACTGAAATAGTGGTAAGAAAATTACATTAAAAAATAAATAATCGCTTATGAGGATTCATTTAATAATAATTATATATTAAGAATAATTATTCAGATTAATGAAATCATTATTGTTATATTAAAGAAAACTTGTCAAATGATGTGTCGATAGTATTATTGCTGAAGTGGTATCAATTATCCCTGTAGTTAATCTGCATTATTTTTTTTTAAGAGTAAACTAAATAAAAGTAAATATATGTAACCACATCTATGACTTTTCTATATAGGAAAATGTTCAAATAGAATCAAAATATCGTAATTTTATATTTGTAATTAAGCGTTATTTTTCTTGGTCAAAAGTTTATCTTATTTTCCCTATTTTCCTGGTGTTGCATAAAATATTTACAATTGAAAATAGGTGTTCTTTTTGAAAAGTAAGACATTTAAAACAATGAATAAATAATTACTATAAAAGTGCAGAGCGGAATATATTCACACAAAGATTGTTACAAGTACTTACCACATATTTTCACTTCTTGAGGTATGCATTCTAAAATCTCAGTATACATATCCACACAATTTTTCATATACTGAAGCAGACTTACAAATGAACAAAGCATGTATGTCAGTTAATGTAACTCAGTTGTGCTATATCGGATTATGTTATGTCAAATTTTTCACAACCAAATTAATTAGTGGTAAACATTTCCTGATATATATTTATATGTATATTGTAAATATACCAAGTGAATTTAAGAATTTCCCTTTATAAGCGAAATATTGAAAATATTCTGTTTCGTGATATATATATATATATATATATATATATATATATATATATAGATAGATAGATAGATAGATAGATAGATAAACCTAGTGAGCCAGACAAACCTACCCAGGTTTCATCTAAGCGGATCGTCAGGGAAAGGTGGCTAAAGAGGCAAAAGAGAAACAGTATATTTATAGGCGATAATCAAAATCCTACCACGTGACTAAAGAAAAAGAAAAACAAGAAAAAAACACAAGAACACCGGAGGGGGTTTAAAGATTTATTCAAACGACTAAAAGGGGAGGGGATATTAACACGAACAATAAAGGTGGAATGACAATACAAACGGGGAGATTAGACCTAATTCAATAACCAGGATTTTCTATGCCTACATATGTTAAGAATCTCGGTTTTGGAGTTTAATAGATCGTTAGGTTGATTATATAAAGCTATGGCTAATTTTTCCTCTGTACATAGCTTACAAAACTTTTGGCCTGTTTCATATTTGGGGTATTTTTTTAATGTTTCCCATTTAAGGATCGGATCTTTATTGTTTTCTTGTGTAGTTTTCACACACACACACACACACACACACACACACACACACACACACACACACACACACATACACATATATATATATATATATATATAATTCTTTATTCAAAAATTATAACATAATAATGTTATAAAATCACTACAAAAACAACCATTTTCTTTCAAAACCTCCGGTGGCTTATCAAATGATGATGTTGATGTTGGCTATATATATATATATATATATATATATATATATATATATATATATATATATATATATAATCTCTTTTATGCAAGTTTCATTAAAAACGAATGACAAGTTGTGGAGGATGTTTTTTCTAATTTAATTTATCACTTGTTCGTATGATTTTGTTTTTCATTTCAGGATATAAACCTTATTATTTTCTATATAAATCAAACACATATTAACTATAAGCATGTCGAATGTTCACTTATAAACATCATAAAGATATACACAAATTCAGTCGACAGAAACAAGTAAATTGAATTAATTATTTATTACAAATATTTCAAAACTCCTAACTTCATCATCAAAAAAGCTCAATTATGTATCATTTAGATATGCATGGAAATCTATCCGCAAATATAATTGCATCATTCACTTGTACAAATAGTTAAAATTAAGGGGAACATTATTTATTTAAAAAAAAGAAAGATGGAACATTCAGTAATATCAATTATAAACACGGTCATAACGTGCTGATCGTGTTTGAATAATCAAAAATTCCTATAATTCTAGATACTTAGATATATCAATGCATATATTTAGTCAAAAGTAAAATAAAATTCATCCATTAGAATGCCTTAAAGTATAGCCGAAAGCGCCTGGAAAATGTTTGGAGAATGTCTATATAATTTATGTCCTGAAGGATAAAAATTAGATGAACACATGAAAAATTATATAAAAACTGAAAATTACACCCCCACACACACGCACACACACACTCACACACCTCCGCACACACACACATGTGTTTGTTTGTTTGTGTGTATGTCTTGTACTCTAATGCATCAGTGTGTAATAAATATTTATTGCTTTACTTTTGTATTGAGATTTGTTATAATTAATGTTTTGAACGTTGAAATCTTATCCTTCGTTCATTTGATATATATATATATGTCTGTGTGTTTGAGTGTGTGTGTGATGGATTCGTTTTCTACGGCCCTATTTAAAATCAGAGAATATGATTTACATTTTAATAATGATTTTCGTGTTACAACTCTTAGCAATTAACCCATAGCTAGAAGAGAAGACGTTAATTCATATCTTTTATAAGGGTATTTGCGGGTAAGGAAATATAAGTAACGCAACTAGAATAGTAAATCGGCTCCCCGATTTACAATTCCGAGCCGTTCATATCCAAGCTTTACACCACTTGATCTTCCAAAGCGGTCACTCATCTAGGTACTATCCAGGCTCCATGTTGCTTCAATTTGGTGATTATATTATAGGGTATAGCGGAGGAGTGAAAAAAGATGGAGTCCAAGACAACAGAACATAGAATCAATGTTATATTAATGTTTTTCAAGATTGCAGTTTCCAGGGTAGCACTAACCAAAAGGAAATTCCACTGTCGGGAAGTGAGACAAAAGAATGTTTTGGAATAGAAGTGGCGGTTCAATTTATCTATTTCAACAGAAGACGGGTTGGACTTAGATGACAATCTTGTAGCGCGCTTAAATTCATGTAGACGGGGCACAAGGAAAAAAGGACATCAGAGTAGTTGCCATGAAAATATTTGTAGAAAATACAGCGAAAACACATCACGTGTGTGACGATATGACTGAAGGCGAGTAGCCAAGTGTATATATATATATATATATATATATATATATATATATATATATATATATATATATATATATATATGTGTGTGTGTGTGTGTGTGTGTATGTATGTGTGTGTCTGTGTGTGTACATTAGTCATGTGTGTTGATAAAGATATTGTCAAAAATGTTACTGATCGAGAAAAACAGTACTTTGGAAATCATAAAAAAATGTCGGACATAGATAATATTACAATACAGAAAAAGAAATTGAAAATATTCCCAAAAAGATCAATAGCTTTAAGTATCACACAAAAAAATAATTTTGGCTAAATACAAGAAAGCAATTAAGCTGCCACAGTTAAATAAACATCACAAGGGAAAACATGTAATTTTGGCAAGGGAGTTGATGAAAACTGATTTATCAATCTTGAGTTTTAGCAATGAAAATAGGATATATTTGGTTGGAACTGATGTCTAGCTCTCTATTAAGTCCTTTTTAGAAATAATCTACCGTCACAATACATAGAGGAGGGAACTAATATTTGTGGCAATGATTCTAGACAGTACAATTGTATTTGCTTTCAGGTTTTATATGTTTAAATATAATTGTAGAAACATGTCTGAGAGTCTGCTATCTAAGTACAACCTTTAACATGAAAGCCAATATTTCTTGACATTCTGTAAAGCTGTGAAGAAAAGTTTTCTAAGATACTAAAATGAATTGATTGAACTTCAGGCTTACCAGATAATAACGTAATAGAATATTTGTGGTGTAGTCTCCCTATCTTTTAAAAGTGCTGTGTATACGAATGGAAGACAATATTCCAACTTTGATCGGAAGAAACTAGTTACACGTTGAGTGGAAAAAGCAGTTGAAAAGTTGTGACTGCCAATGGATTAAAAGCTTTTTAATGTTATATTTTCTTGTAACTACAGTGTACTACAATAGAATAATATTATTTTCAAGTATATGTAACATTTTTGTTATGAGGTATGATAGGTCTGGCCAAACCGTTTTGGGACTGTCGCTATAGTAACAGACCTAATGCGAAAGTGAAAATATTAACACAGATTGATTTTGAATTCTATCGCGCATTTAAACTTTTATAACGTTCTCGCTTATTTTTCGTTGGTTATAGCAGTACATGGAAGAAAATTGTGTAATGTGTTGTCGTCTCACTCCGTCGCAGAGGTTCCCTCAGTAACTGTGACTTGTGAAGCAGTTATGGAAGAAGTACAATATTCCTTAAGTCAGAATACTATCATTTTCCTCAGATGTTGCTCTTTTCCTTTCAAAAATCAAATTCCTCTTGTAAGGAACACGATTTAAATATGTTAAGGAAATCCAAGAGAATGCGACGACTAGCTATCCTAAAAAGGAACTTCCAGGAATGCTTACATCAATGAATACGACACTGAATATAATGTATGGCTTCAGAAGAGGACTATATCTCTTACATGCCGAATTGACATGTGTTGTAGTTTTCTTTTTATAACACCACTCGCGATACTTTCTGTCACACGATATATTACTGAATTATATTATATGATAATTTCCGTATATATATATATATATATATATATATATATATATATATATATATATATATATTATTTGCAATGGAATGTATTTTTGCTTAAATCTGATGAGATGATTGCAAAAGTAATAGTCTGTGATCAGAGTAATATGGTGTATGTTGCAATGACTCGTATCCCAAATTGGTGGGCTTCTGCAGTGACAGCTTGCAACATATTGTGACAAAACATGATTGGACTACTGCAGATCGCATTTTGCTTAATTGATTGTGTATTTGATCCAGGTAATCATTGTAAACTTCGGCAGTGATGTTCTGATTATATTTCAGAAAGATGCAATGGATAACAACACCAAACAGTCATTGTAATCTTATTGGTTCTGTTTTGATCCTTCTGCATGAAAATAATTGAGACCATCGTTTACAATTTTCATCAAAGGAAACAATTTTCATACTTGAATGAAGAATTAGATCATTCGAATTGTGCAGATGCAAACACTTCAAAACGAATATATTTTATCACGTTGCTAATTTTTCTTGAGTTGGTCCGATATTGTTTGAAATGCGGACAAACATTATCTGAGACACTTTGATATTTGTTAGACAAGTATTTTCAGATGTTGCTTGTCAATTACATATCGGCGTTTACCATATTGATGTTCGACTCATGCCCACTGAAAAATGTCAGCACCTTACAGTATGATCACAAGCATATCCTTAACACTATGCTCTGTTAATGTTGGATGCAGTTTGCGGAGCATTATGGCCAGTCTTGACCTCACGAAAAAAGGTAAACCCATCTCTTCTTTTTCAATATTAAGACGAGGGGTTTATAATTTTGTAATTTAAAATCTGAAAGTGTTTGATGTAAAATTAACAAAGAAAAAAAGTTTAAAACATTAAGGAACGAGTAATACATATTTTGTGCAAGTATTATAATAATATATAAAACAAAATGTTTCATCAAAAATCGAACATTATTTTTTGAACAACTTAATAGAAGAATATTATTTTAAATATAAATGATGTGTGATACTAATGTTTTTATTCAAGCAGGTTCCAAATCAATAGGTTTTTATGACAATCCGAGGCAGCATGCATTGTATCACGTTAATGATCACAAGACTCGACAAAATGCGCACGGGAATTCTCCACTGTGTCCGATTTGGTGAATACATCATGGCGCCTAAATGATTCAGTTGTTTTTTTCGGGTGGTTTGTAAGCAATACGTCCTTGTGATATTGAGTGTAATGGGAATGTTCTTTTATGCTATATACTATTTGATTGAAATGAAATGTTTGAAGATTCTGAAGTTTCATTTATATATATATATATATATATATATGTGTGTGTGTGTGTGTCTGTGTGTGTGTGTGTGTGTGTGTGTGTGCGCGCGAGTGTGTGTATGTATGCATGTATGTATGTATGTATGTATAATTATTTTTTATAAATATTATTCCACCGCTGAATAGCAGTTCTCATTTTCAAAAAACAGAAGCTGAAAAATCAGCTCATTTTCGTCCTCAAGCGAATTTTGGAATAACTAATCTTGAAATTTACAACACATATAAAGATCCGAAAATTTCAAGATTAGTTATTCCAAAATTCGCTTGAGGATGAAACAGAGCAAGTTTTTCAGCTTTTGTTTTTGAAACATGAGAACTCTTATGTAGCGATGGAATCACATTTTTTAAAAAATAATTATAATTTAGGCTCTACTTATTTATTGAGAACTATTATCATGCACACACACACGCATATATACATACACACACACACACACACACACACACACATATATATATATATATATATATATATATATATATATGTATGTACCCTCAACATTTTGTATCGAAGAGCTAAAATCTGTCATGGGTGATATTAGAAACATGAATTTAAAATATCATACCCACTATCATTATCAACAAAACCCTGGGCAATTTCTGGAGAAAATGGAAACAAAATCGCTTCAACTGAAAGAGGCTGTTGAAATTTCTAGAGCAGATCTCGAGGAAAATATACTGGAAAATTTGACAGTGACATAACTAGAGGGGCAGAAAAAGATAGCATATAACCTATCTTACGAGCTATCTCACAAATGGTTGGCAGAATTCATTTTAGGAGGGAAGGCTACAAAGGAAATGAAATCATTGAGAGCCATGGTCAACCGGCGTTTTGAAGGGACCCAGCACAAAGGAGAAAAAGAAGGATGATGATGATGATGATGAACCTAATTGATTTTAATTGTTGTGGAGAATTTAGTCCCATATTTTTAACAGGGGGCGAATAAATATAAATTGATATGTCAATGTAATCATTAATAAAACATAATTTGAAGCTTATATAACGCAACAGTTATTTAGTATATTTCAAGATATTATATATAACAGTAGAAATATGCACATAGAGACAGATAGAGAAGGAGAGAGAAAACTGGAGAGAAAGATATATATGGACATAACGATACCTCTAAATAGTTTCTTCTTTTACCTTTATTCTGACATTGTCATACATGTTTCTATTCTTTTTCTTCGTTCCTTTAAGTCGCTGTCCCCTCTCCCATGCTCTCTGATGAGAAAACTGTTAAATAGCATTTCCAAATGAGACTTAAAAGCTTTCAAAACTATTTTTTTACAATATTTCTCACCTCTTTTCGCTTCCTGTGATATTAATCGATATATTGTTTAGTATTTTATGCCATACATTGCAGAGTGAACGATAGATTATTTATTGCGTTCCATTCAAACATACAATGGACCCGCCATTGTATGTACCCATATAAAACATTCATAGAGCCATTTCTAAGAGTATAATCAAGTGTTTTGTATGTTTTCAAGTATGCGCGTCTCTGTTCACCTGGATAAATGTAATGTATATATTTATTTGCACTCTCGCACCTACACACACATATATACTTCTCATATTCATAAATATATAAACATCATCGCTGAAATCAAACTCAATACATATACGGATATTATTTTATGTACGTAAGAATAAATGATGTGTAACCATCAATGGCACATCCTGTATATATATATATATATATATATATATATATATATATATATATGTATATATAATATGAGAGAGAGAGAGAGAGAGAGAGAGAGAGAGAACGGTATATAAAAATTTATATATCAAGGAAAATATTGCAGGAAAATGTATGACAAAGGGAAAAAAATTTTCGTGTGATGCGTTTCGTTCTTTGGGTCTTCATCAGACTAAATTCCCCCGTTCGCACCAACGTAACTCATTTTGTAGTCTTAAAGGATGAAACGCATCACTCGAAAGCTTTTTTCTATTTTCTGATATATATATATATATATATATATATATATATATATATATATATATAAATTCAACAACCAAAATCTGTTTCCATTTTTTAAATGTCATCTGTATTTTTGATGCGGTTAAAGCCGATCATTATTAACCAATCGTCGTCATTTATAAAAGTATTTATCACATGAATTTTTAAATCTCTTTAATGGTCATTTTTTAATATCTTGTAATTTAAAATGCAAACATTGACATTGAAGTAACCTCACTTCTTTCTCGGCATTAACTGATGAACTAGCAAAGTTTTTTTTTAATTATTGATTATGTTGGACAATGCACTGTAACATCAGCTTTTAAAATGAGAAAAATACAGCTACTGTATTTCAAAGCGCATATATAGTTTTCACTACATTTATCCGAATATATTAGATAAATATTAGGTTGGTGCAAAAATAATGTCGTTTTCTCATATAGTAACATATGTGAGAAAACGACATTATTTTTGCACCAAACCTAATAACATCTGTACATTTGATAATATGTTAGCTATATAATATAACTAAACTTAAATATTTAAATTTAAAAGTTGCTTGTTTAATTTTAATTTTTTTTTTTCTGAATTTACCTATAGACTTTATTTATCCGAGTTTATAAAAACTTTTATGACATATTTATAACAAGCTGAATATCCTTTATTTCATTCACGGTCTGTCTGTATGTCTCTCACTCTCTGTGTATATATCTATATCTATCTATCTATCTATCTATCTATATATATATATATATATATATATATATATATATATATATATATAACATGTTTCAAATCCTCAGAATATATCGCAAGTTACTTTCCCTGTATTTGTGTATGACACCTGTTATATCGAGATACATTATTATGTCAGTTACATTCATTCCACTATTAACATCGATGTTCTGTTTTATATGGAATCTTTAATTTCATCAACATGTCGTTACAATTCACATAAGCGCTTCAGTCACTGCTTTCAAATTGCCCATATTATAACGAAAGTCAAATAATTTTAAAAAATATATTTCACTGAGCACCAAGAATTCGGATAAGCAGACAAAACCATATTTGCAAAAAACGTGGATTAAAATATTCTTGCGAGATCTGCCAGTGATGGGAAAATCAGTACTGACAATACATTTATAAAAAGAATAAAATATTAATATTAAATATTATCAATTTTTTAATGCATTCTATAATAATTTTATGTACTTCGAGCTGAATAAGAATGGGTTTTATAATGCCAAGTTGTGGTAACAAAAAGCTCGATACCAAAATTCACACTATTGTCTCTCTTTTTTTATAGATAGATAGATAGATAGATAGATAGATAGATAGATAGATATGCAACATTGTTTAATTCTAAATGGATGTATGGAGTTTGGTGTAAAGAAAACTAGTTTGTTTCAAACTTTACCCTAGGTTAAACTTGGGGAACAGAATATCTTGGTTACATTGATTGATCTTTTTTTCTTCACTCCGGAAATGTTAGTATTAGAGGGTTGCAGTGAGTGAAAAATTCGAGAAATGTCTGAGAATAGAGAAAATTGAGGAAAGGACAAAACATGAACGGAATTCAAAAGAAGATAGAAGATTGCGATTGACGTTACAATTGAATTTTTGAAGATTGTAGTTATCTCGGAAGCAAATAATCGGGAGTTCCACGGGCTGGAAGTGTGAGAAAAGAAACTGTAGAAGTGGAATTGGCAGTTGCATATTATCTATTTCAACTATAAATGGGTGAGACATAGATGCTAATCTAGTAGCACCCTTAAATACATGTAGTTTGGGTACTAGAGGAAAAGCACATCAGATCAGTTACCATGAAAATATTTGTAGGAAAAACAGAGAGAAACAATGTCACATCCGTGAGAAAGACATGGAGACAGTATGTCACGATAGAAGCTAGCATGCACTGATTTAGAGCAATGGTTCCAACATGGGCGCTAGCGCATCATTATGAACTCTGTTCAGTCGAAAGAGAGTTCGGGGAGTTTTTATGTCATTTGGGGGTCGGTGAACAAACTCATTTATACATTTTTTTCAAAGTTTCGAAGACTATTCCATATTTGCTACAAAAGGAAATTTTTGAAAACCATCTAAAGCTGTAGGAAGTTATCAAACTTTTCTTCCTTGCTTTTCCATCTCAGTGTATATATGAATGTAGTTTCAATTCCATTACACAGCCTCGTACGAAACAAAGGAACCACCTATAAATTACAAAATGACATCTACGATTACTTCTAAGCAGAATGAAACCTTGAGTAAAGGCCTTAGCCAGTAAGCAGCAAATCAACCACTACATTGAAAACATTGAGATAAACTATTAAATAAAATTTCTTTTTAAAGCGTTTTAATCATTAGCATTTTTGATAAAAATGAAAACAATATTAAATTTTTTTTTGTACTAATATCTAAATATTATCTTGATATGAAAGATGAATTAATTATAATATTCGAAATTTATTTTAACAATTAACAAACAATTTGTGCCAAAGGGGGCGCTGATTGAAAACAAGTTTGGGAAACACCGATTTAGAGGGATAATGCAAATATTGAGACATGTACGTGATAAAAAATGATACAATATTATGGGAACAATATTTCTTCGTTACGATAGAGACGAAATTATTCGGGAATTTAATACAGGAAATGTGCCTAAATTGGACGTGTGATAACTGAAATGAAATTGAATTAAAAATGGACCTGATGCAAAGAATCATATACAAAGTTATCGCAAATTGTGTCTATAGGAAGACAGGTAAAACGAAAAGAGCATGTGTATAAAAATCAAATAATATATGCCCAATACAATAAAAATATTTTTTTCAAATATTAAGTTCTAAAACAGAATCTCGTTTTAAATGTTTCTAAATTTAATAACGTCATATCTATTGTAAATTATATATAAAAAACGACACTTATAAAACATACACCCAGTAAATTATGATTATATTTCGAAATGGATGTCAGTCAAATGTCAAGCCTTCATTATGGTTAAGTTAGAAAGTGTGACATGAACAGAGAATGAAGCATATTATTTCAATAAATGCATTTAAGACTGATGGAAATAATGCCTTCAGACATTCTTTGCTTAAATCCTTGTCGGAACGAGTGGAAAAATGAACACAATAAAGTATCATAGTGGATGCTTTTAATCTCTTTTCAAGTCATGATATTCATATAAAATTACGAAAACAGAAGAGAGGAAATGAGATCAGTCAAATAACAAAAAGAGAACAAAAAATAATTTCCTTTTCATCTTTTGAAAACCAAACGTTTCCTTTGTATCTTTCATTCTATTTTGGAAGAGACACATTTCTCACTAGTTACTGTCATGAATCTATTCTCTTTGTTTTCTGTTATGGATAAATTCAAACAGTCTACAGGCAAAGAATTATTTCTAAAAACCAGTGCGAGCCTGAGCGAGGCGATTATCAGATATCTAGGTTTTCGTTGTATAATACGAAGAGAAGCATTTATAATAAAATGTTTTGGGGCTTCACGGGACGTAATATCTTATTTTAGACTATTAATTATCCAAACATTTCAGAGATGATAAGCTTTAGACTAGCTTCAAATTTAACACGTGTTGAGTCAATAAATTTAAATTTCACAATGGCATTTAAAATAAAAATTAAAATATAACTCAATGTAAGGGATACTTCTTGTAAAGAAAATCACGAAAGACATACAGTTTCATTTTAAAATATTTCAATTCATAATGGCCTTATATTTCTTGTACCACATATACAACATTTATTTAAATTGCGGTCCAATGAAATTATAAGTAGTATTTCAGACAAGTCGGTATATATTTTCTTCAGCTGGTAATTGTTTCAAACTAATCGTTATTAATTTAACACCCGGTAATGTAAACTCTATATTATATTTTCCCCAGGGGTAAACTTAATCTGATTTCGTATTACTGCTTCACAGTCCGGATTATTCCCTGAGTAATGTAGTTAATTCATTTTTTTTTTTTTGAATTTTCATATTTTAAATTTCCAAACATAATTGTTTCTGACAACATAATAGGATTTCATAACAGCGCTGTTAGTTTTGACTTGTGAGGGTAGCACTACAGTATGTCATATTTTATTAGTCAAGTTAATGTTTTCATAATAAAACAGGTATTAACCAAAAATTGTTTATGTATTTAAAAATAGAAATGCACTCACAACACACACACAATCACACATGCGCGCACACACGCACACACACACACATATATAATTATGAGTTAATTACAAATATTTATAATAACACACACACACACACACACACACATATATATATATATATATATATATATATATATATATATATATATATATTTTGTAAGGAGAATACCACATTTACCTATATATATATTAATAATTTACACGAAATTATATACTTATTAAGACATTGTGTGATGATGCCTTTTCTATAATTTTACTTACATATCACTTGCTACAATGGGCATCGGCATTTTCATGGTTTTACCATTTTTTTCTAGTCGTATATATATATATATATATATATATATATATATATATATATATATATATATATATATATACACATATTCATATCTATTTATATGTGTGTGTGTGTTTGTTTCTGTGTGCCTGTGAAAAGATTACTTAGCTTTTGAATATCAAATTTATCCCGATCTCGAAGTTTCTTGATAAAATTTCCAGTCTTCAAGGGTTGGGATTTTAACGGTATTTCCATTTCTTTTAATTTTTTTTTCAATTTATTACGCGTCTTTTTCAATCCGTTTTTACTACAATGTGTACACGTGCATATTAATGAATTTAATGTTCTTTTACCTACGCACTTTCATGAACTTTTACTTTAGTTTACGTCTTACATTTTTTCAACTGTAGGTTTTTTCTTTCAGTTTTTTTCTTTTTTCTTCGAAATTAAATTTTTATGGTTTATATATGTTATATCATTAATTAAATAATAATAATCTGTAATTATTAATTAAATTGTAATATTTCAGTTAATATTCTTAATTAATACTTAAATTGATTATATTATATAATTATTAAAGTAACGAAGTAAATATTTGTTAATATGTCAGAATAGTCCCATTATTTCATTGTTCTTATTTAATAATTTAATTACATGATTAAAAGTATTGAAAATTTTCTTCTAAACAGTTTACATTACCAATTGGTAATATTATATGAGGTACTTTTTTATAATTTCCCATTTAACTATATAAGATATATTATTTTGATTTTCCCTCCATATATATTTTGATAACGTTGTACCATTTGCGTATTTATGTATTTTAAAGGATATCAAATGATTATCAAATCTTTCTTTAAAACTGGTTTCCGTTGCTCCTATGTACATCTTTTTCTTCTGTTTTGCGATTATTTGATACAATCACTTTACATATTATATTATTAATTAAACATATATTAATAATTGGTCAGTTATTTTTATTTCGGCAATTACACTTATTATTATTGCTATTTTGCGTGGGTATCTTATTATTATTGATATTGTTTTCATTTAATATTTTATTGTGTTTGTTTATTATTTTCTCCACATTATTCAAACAACTGTAAATGATTGTGATTGTAATTTTATTAATGATTTTTGATAGTTTACTATTTTTAGGGAAGTTTTTTCTATTAATTTAAAAATCATCTTTCCTAGTTTTGTTTTGTATTATTATAAAGAGGGTTAAAGCAGATGATGTTTCTTTTCTCGTTTTGTGAGAGTTTTAAAAACTGATATTTAAAAATTAAGTCATTTTTCATGTAATATTATTAACGCTCTATTTTTAATATTATTTTAATATTTTTAATATTGAGCAGTATATATAAAAATATATGCTGTTACTTAGATATCATATATATATATATATATATATATATATATATATATATATATATATATATATATATATATATATATATATATATATTGTTTTATATGTATATATAGCGTGTTTCAGAGCCATTTATAACACTTCGTAATATAATGATTTACTTGAATAATTCAAGTTCAAATATATCTCAAATGTTAAAACCCTATGAAGAGACAACTCAAAATTCAAAGTTTAATGTTTTCTAGTTTTTGTACATGTATATAAATGTAATTCAGTGGAAAAATAAGGTATTTTGTGTGTTAGTGGATGATCGAATACAGTATAGCTAGATTTTGAAGCAGAATTTCTCGAGAGATTTCGCTAAAAATGCAGCAAATGGACAATGCTCAAGATGTTCAAAAATATCGATTTGAAGTTTACCGTGTCACAGGAATGCGCATATTGAAACTTGTTAAATAATCTATGAAATCCACATATCACGGAATTTCTCATACAAAATTTTGGGAAAAAAATAGTATGTAGCTCAACAATTGACCAGTTTATCATCATTTGCCTAGACTATATAATTACTTAGATATTTTCATCTCAAATTACATATTGTTTAAAGATACTGTAGTTTGTATATATATATATATATATATATATATATATATATATATATATATATATATATATATATATATATATATATGTGTGTGTGTGTGTGTGAATGAGTGAGATTTGTGTGTGTGTGTGTGTGCATGTGTGTGTAAATTATTCAGATAGAGTGTGTATGTAAAGGATGAAAATAAATAAAAAAAAAACAAAAGGAAAGACTATACTTGGAGGACACGTTTCGTCCTCTGAAGGAGTTTTTCAAGGAAAAGAATAGTTTCAACTCTTGTATTTTTATTCACACACACGCCCATTTCTAGTTCACAAATTAACTCATTATATTGGTTAACTATTTCTGTGAAGGAATCATCTTCTCGTCCAACTATCAGATCCATCTAGATAGCTCAACACTTTTCACAATGAATTATGAGAAATCTGTGTTCATGCATTTTTTTCACAAAATTTTACCCGTTTAGTTTTGTTAATTTTAATTGATGATGAAAAATTCCTTTTTTTTATATGCCTATCCTACATTAAAATATTCTGCATTTATTTGTTTACATTTGCAACATCTGCTTCTTCAATCATTTTCTTGCTCGATCATTAAATTTTCATTTGTTCAGATTCATTTCTCCGACATTCATTTTCATTTTCATATTTCAATTTCCTTTCTCCTTATGACTCATGGAATATTTTAAATATATTCAATAATCATCAATGAATATACTATTAAATACATTTTCTTTTACAATCTGACGTACAGGGCTCAAGCCGAATAATACAATCTTACACAACGCAACATGTTATTTTAAATAGTTATTAAAAATGTTACAAGGCTAAAATCACACGATATTTTACCAACATATGCTTTTATTGTTAAATATTGAGTTATGAAATAAATCTGACATCATGTTAAAATAGCAACGTCTGACAATATAAAGGATATTTGGTTAACTCATATGATTACTCACCTTAGAACGTATAAACAGCTCAGTGGAAGAATGAAAATCATTTTCAGGTACTTCGTAAACTAAAATATCAATTTAAATAAATACATGGTACGATGAATAAATTGTCGTCTGAATTACGCAAAATTTAAAATAATTCAGACATCTCATTTTAACAGATATATTTACCAAAATTTCACAAAAAATATTTTGCAATTATTTCAAAGAGTAAATTTACTCTTTTAGATTTCAAAATATTTTTGTGAAAATTTGGTAAATATTTCTTTTCAGTAGAATCGCCATTGGCTTAACTTCAACCACAGCTTCGAGACGTCGTCAGAAACTCCTGTCTCTCGTCTAAACGGTCTCCTTGTATAAACTTCTGAATGATGCCATAATCCTTGCATTCAGTTCATCTTTGGTGTTACAAGGATTTTTTGGTCTTTCGCTCAACTGCGTCCTACACGTAATAATCAAGGGGTCTGCAATCAAAGGTGTTAGGTGTCAAAATGTAAGGAGTGATGTGGTCGCAGAAATTGTCTGACAACCATGATTGGCTTCTCTTGCTTGTGTGGCATGGTGCAGATTCCATTTGCCATAGATAGGGTCTTCCATCAGCCGTACTCTTGACCCAGGCAGCAATACCTACTCAAGGCATTTGATCTACGCCCCCGTGTTGAGCCTGAGGGATGATGAATGGAGGTATAACGTCGCCATTACCAGTGATCACCCCAAACACCATGATGTTGAGTTGATATATCTTCCGACTCTTTCCGAATCCTCCATAGATAGACACCCAAACACTCTGAAGTGTGCGTACTGGCGATTCCGTTGCGAATGCCAAGGAGTATCCATGCCGTTTTCAAATATATGGCGGAAGGAATTTCGTCATGGTGCACTTTTTCTCACAGACGATGCCCAAGTGACACTACTGAAATGTGCAGGCCCCAAAATGAAAAAGAGACAATGCGCATGCGCGAAATTAAAAAATATATATAGGATAGTGACAATTTACACATTGCACCCTGTATACCTCATGTTTTCAAAATCCGACAAAATAATTCATTTTTATGTGTAATATGAAATCGTCAACCATAGGTAGAAATCATATTGAAGTTACCACTCGGATTATTCTGAATTAAATTTCCCGCTACCTTCCAATTTCAAGTTGCTGTGGGTTACGATATGGAAGGGAACATCTGAAATTGTTACACTGGTTCACTTATATACTGCTGCTTTGTCTCCAATCGGAGTATCGCAAACAATAAGGCAAAATACTATAAAAATCATCAAGTTTTCTAGTTACTAAATATATTTCTGCAATCAAACAACAATTTTGGTATCGCTTGAAAGTCTTTTACGGTTTTATACATTGGAATTTCTGAGATTATTTAATAATAATAGTAAACAGTTCTTTAAATGTTCTTTAATAGTAATGATAAACTGTTCATATATATTGCGTAAAATATGTGTGAGTGGTTAAATTAGATTTCTCTTCCAAATTTGTATGCATGTGTGCGTATTAATCATGGTTCAAATATGTTGGTGCAAAAATAATGTCGTTTTCTTACATAAAGTTGAACGTAAAAAACGACATTATTTTTGCACCAGCCTAATATATATATATATACAGTGCTACCCAAAGTTTGCAACACAATACAAAAAAGTCTTTTTAGCTATTTCTAATACGGTTATATTAATTCACTTTTTACTGCTTGTAGAACATATATTTAGGTATTCAGTAAATTAGATTTAAAAAAAAATACTTCAAAAAAGTATACCACGAAGAAAACGTATATTTAGTAATTCCAATGTTTATAACAAATTTCTTTTTTTTATTATTTACAACAGTTTTTCTTATAAAAGTGTTCAAATTTTACTAGAATATTCGAAATTAAGATGGGGTTTTGGACGGTCAAAATTTATTTATGATTACTTTTAGGAATGATTAAAGTATTGCGTCATTCACTTTTTGTCAACCATTCTTTAAAAATTGACGAAATGGAAAAAACAAAATAATTGTTCAAGATCTCCGTAAAAGTATTTTTGACCTTCATACATACAATTGGTTATAGGAAGATATCTAGTCAGATAAATGTGTCATTGAGTTCATTTAGTACGATAGTTAGTCACTGGAAAACTTCACATTCCATTCGTTCGAAAGAAAATTCTGGGCGCTCTAAAAAAGGTAAGTAAGGCAAGATTATTGGCGAGAAAAGTTGGCAACTTACTTCCAAAGAACTTCAGTGAAGACAAGAAGTAAATATAATAAAATTGAGTGCTGAAATATTCGTCGAAGGCTGCAAGATAAATGCCACTTCTTAAGCAAAAACACGTTCTTGCTAGACTGGAATTTGCAAACGAACATTGTTTAAATCCTGCCGAATTTTAGGAAAATATACTTTGATCAGACGAAATGAAAATTGAACTTTTTGGCAGAAATACTGTAGCAAAGGTCTGGGAAAAAAATGGGTATTTTCGCCGAAGAATACTATCCTACCAGTAATATTTGGAAGTAGATCAATCATAATCTGGGGTTGTTTTAGTGCCTAGGTATAGGAAAACAGGAAATAATAGAAGCGGGAATGAATGGATCCTATTATAGGGATATTCTGCAGAGAAATTTGCCATTCACTGGGTTTGAAACTAGGTTGGGTCTTTCAACGAGACAACGATCCTAAACATACTGCAAACCTTACAAAATCATGGTAAAGTTCAAATAGACGTTCAAAAATGGCCAAGTCATACTCCACCTTCAAATTTATGGAGAGAGCTGAAACTGAGAATTCAAAGAAAGAAGTCGCAAAGCTATCTGTTAAGAACGATTTGATAAATTAGAAAACTTTTTCCAGAGATTCTATGTCTGGATAGCTTACAAAACCTTGTGAGCGGCCTTTGATATATATATATATATATATATATATATATATATATATATATATATATATATATATATATATATATATCGGATTCCCAGCAACACACACATACTCACCACAGAATACAAAAAAGGCTAACAGGAGAAGAAATATCCTATGGTTCAACCCGCCGTACAGCAAAAACGTAAAAACAAACGTAGGAAAAATATTCTTCAAACTCTTACACAAACACTTCCCGGAATCAAGCACCCTACACAAAATATTCAACAAAAACACAGTAAAAATCAGTTACAGCTGCACCGAGAACATGGCGCAAATAATAAAAAAGCACAACAGAAAAATTACCAACAAACAACACGAACAAATTAAACCCACGTGCAACTGCAGAATAAAGAACGAATGTCCCTTAAACGGAAATTGTTTACAAAACAACTTAATATACCAAGCCACAATAAAATCACCAGATAATGAAGAAAAAGTATACATAGCGGGTAACTGACGGACCCTGGAAACAAAGAAATTATACACAAAAAATATATTTCACAAATAGTAAATATGCGAACAGTACAATGCTTTCTAAATATATCTGGGGAATTAAAAACAAAACGCACATCACACCAAAAATATCTTGGAAAATAAAGAAAACGATCATCAGCCTACAACAATCAATCAAAAACTTGCAAACTTTGCTTGGAGGAAAAAATAGCTATCATTATTTTCCCAGACCAAAATAAATTATTAAATAAAAGATCCGAGCTCATCCCAAAATGCAGACATGAAAACAAATTTTTACTACGTTACTTAAAAATTGAAAACGGAAAAAAAAACAAAATAAAAAAAAATAAACAAATAAACAAAATAACAATAAAATAAGCAAAATTAATTAATCCAAATTAATTACTGAATCACACCTGTTAGAATAGACGAAACAGATTAATAATAATAATAATAATAATAATAATAATAATAATAATAATAATAACAAAAAACGAACCCAAATAAATAAAGTAAATAATCAACAAATTAGCAAACCATTATGACCTAAATATTAGTTAGACTAAAAATTCGAACCAAAAAATCGGACGAAAAAATACCTATAACTGCTTTATAACAATATATATATATATATATATATATATATATATATATATATATATATATATATATATATATATAATAATAATAATAATAATAATAATAATAATAATAAAAAATAAATAAATAAATAAATACTACGTTACTTAAAAATCGAAAAACCGAAAAAAGAAAATATACAAGTAAAATAAATTGACCTAAATTCATCCAAGTAAATAAATAAGCAAACCAATCCCGATACTGTAAGAAAAAACAAATAAAGATAATCAACCCAAATAAAACCAAATTAAAAACTGTTCCTGCCAAAATAATAGTTAGAACAAACTACAAAAATCAACCCCAAAATCGAATAAATAGCTTTAATTAAATTCTCAAACCAAAACAAAACTATTAAATAAGTGATATAAACAAATTTTTACTACGTTAATAAAAACACTGATTAAAAAAATAAATAAATAAATAAAATAAGAAACAAAAAATAAAAAGAAATAAAAAGAAGCAAAATAATTTAACCCAAATAAATAAATAAACGACTTCCGGTAAAATAACCGCCATAATAGACTACCCACAATGCACCACTGACCCGTATATATATAAATAGCCGAGAAAAATAACAGCACATGTGGCCTGACGATTGCATATAGCATGAAACAGACTGTCGCCTCTAAATGTTGACTTCTATGTTCACTTTTGTATTTACACACGTCTCTATCTCTGATATTGAGCACTTTATCCCATAAATATAGCACACCTTAAGACTATATTTCTTCATATATATATATATATATATATATATATATATATATATATATATATATATTCATATGTGTGTGAGTGAGTGAGTCTTTCAAACTTGTGGTAACTTATTGTTTAGTGTCTCACAGATTCTGTTCGTAATGACATTCAGAACATCAGCAGTTGGTTTAGAAAAGTTGAATCTATAGTTTTTGTCGTTCAAGTGTGGGGAGTTCATTTTGAGTTGATCAAAAATTTTCTTGATTATACACACTTGTGCCGGTTATAATAAGGAGGAAGTTGGGTAGATATTGCAATGAGCATTGAGCACACAAACGCATTCATGGAAACACGCGAGTCAGTGGATACCGTTCATAGAAGTATGTTTAATTCAGCCACCGTTTAAACAGATTTATCAAGATTGGTGATAACTTTGGGCTAATGTTCGTAAGCAAAAAATACAATGATTTTATCCGCACCGATAGTCTATTTAAAGTCAAGGCTTTTGATGAGTGTGGAAACTGTTCTTTTCGTGATATTAAAATTTTTTTGTAACTGTTATTTCAAAACGCGTTACATTATTTGACTTGAATGAGATTACCTGATACTTGATTTAGAATTTTGCTTGAGATTTTGAGGTATTCATGGAACCAAGTCTTTTGTTTTTAACTTTGGCTTGAACTAAATATGCACGACTTTTCATTGTATTTTCCAGACCATTCTGTAATGAATGCAATGACTGCAGGCATTTCTGAACAAAGTAAGTATCCCACTACTGTTCACGCTGTAATAGAGGGGCTAGTAGTTGTTACGGTGAGCAATGAACGTAGAACATTCTGGCGTGAATCAAGGTTGGTTGAAAAAATTCTATGTCAAAAATGATCCATTTAGAAATTACGGAGGTTTTTCATGGAGAATGCTGAAAAGCGTAGCTTCGCTAATGTAAGATCTTAATCTACTCCAGCCAGCTTTTGTGTACGGAAAATTCGTCTCATGAAATGGGACATCAGAAGATACATACAGTTTGGCATTAACTTTAAAAATGATCAGTGAATGGAATGAAGTGCCCAAAAGTACTAACACTTCATCGGATTCATGTTTTACGTACGAAAGTAGGTATTGATTTATGAAACGCAATCGCATCTTGAACGTTATATTTTACGTTTTTCTTCTTTGTTTTTTGTATGTGCGCGCGCGAATTCACACACACATACATATATATGTCCGCGAATTCTTCGTTTTTTGAATTATTAAATTTTAAATTTAATTTAAAGTTTACTGTAGTTGGCGCTGCGTTTCCATGTAGGCGAGGTTACATTTGTCATTCGTGTATATTCAGGACTAGTCTTTCTTCATCGTTTAACGCGTGTAGTAGTCAGTTAACGGAGAAGTATTCCATTTTTAACAGTGGCAGGATATTCATTCAGATAGTAGGAAAATATGATTTTTTTTTAACTAATGGACGCAAGTCTGCACGGCTGTATCAGTCTGCGTTTCTAGACCGAAGGCAACCGAGTCATCCAACTTTTGTTGGGATTTAAGGTGACAGTTTGGTAGGTCCATATGTTTTCCCAACATTTTTTACAGTAGCAGTCTACATAGATTTTGTTTCTAACACATTTCCAAACATGATAGAGGCTGTACCACTGCTAATAAGAAGACGCATGGGGTTTATGTATAATGGGGCGCCATCAGATTTTTGTCCTCTTGTTCAAGATGTACTTGCTGACATCTACCATAAGATATGGATAGGTAGGAGATGACCTTTTCCATGTCCTGCACGTTTCCCTGACATCAATCCTTTGGATCTCGATCTGTGGCACGAGCTAAAATAATTGGCTTATGCTGAAAACATTAATAATGCAGAGACGCTTCGTCAACTTGTAATGCGGGCCTGCGAAACTATATTACACTGGGAGTATTTCAAAGGGTCCGCTAGTCAATGATCTTACGGATGCATGCGTGTGTAAAAGCATAGGGAGGGCATCTTGAACATTTTGTTTGTAAGTTTCTATGTTAGTATACAACAATAGACATTTGGACATAGTTTTATATCCACATAATATCTTGTTTTTGTGTAATGAACCTGTCTACAAATTTTGTAAAAAGTATTTTTGGTTTGTATCTTGAATTTTACATTTAAAATCATTTACCGGAAACATTAAACTTATATATGTAATTTGGTCATTGTTTTTTTGCTTGAGGAACCAGCATCAAAAATTTGTAAAAGTATTTTTGATGAAGTACAATTTGATTATTATTTTATTCTGTTTTTCCAGTACTCCAACATTTTTTTTCATCTCTCATTATATCTATGGACAATTCCTGTATTCTTTAAATACTGGTAAACGAAAAAATGTTAGAATACTAGGAAAACTTAATAAAAAAATAATTAAATGAATCCTTTATTGAGTTTTGAATATATATATATATATATATATATATATTATAAATTGATTTATTTAAAAAATGTTTTTTTCGCTACACAGTTCTAACCATGTTTCAAAAATGGAAGCTAAAAGCTACGAATAATTCGTAGCTTTTAGCTTCCATTTTTGAAACATGGTTAGAACTGTGTAGCGAAAAAACATATGTTAAATAAATCAATTTATAATATTAATGCTCTATAAATTTACATTGAGTACTATTTTGTAAAAAATAAAAATATCTATAAGAACACCGGATTATATATCTTAATGTTCTTTATATATATATATATATATATATATATATATATATATATATGTATAGTGTGTGTGTGTGTGTGTGTGTGTGTGTGTGTGAATCCTCTTCTTCATTCTCCAGCTATGGACAAATACCAGTACAGACTGGCTTCTATAGCCTTGGATGGCAACTGGTCTAGGAGAAGGACAACTCTGAAATCAGAACCTGCGAAGGGTCGTTGGGGACCTTGTGGAACTTAGTGCACCAGGTCTCTGTATTCGGCACTTCAAATAGTGTGGATGTTTCTGCACGAAACCTTCACCACTATAATCAAATCGCATGAACTGGTGTCTTTTCTGGCCTTAGGAAATGACCATATAATAAAAACAAAGGAAATAATAATAATAATAATAATAATAATAATAACAATAATAATAATAATAGCATTGGAAGTGCGCAAGTGGTGATGAAGAATAAAATGTAAGAAAGCAAGAAAGAAAAAGGAAAGAATAGTTGATTGATTTTTGTTTTTTTATATCATGTCGAGTATTTACTGGTTATTTAAAGCCAGAAAATATTTTAGATTGTAAGATTATTTTGAAGATGAAAATGATTTACTGATACATTCCCTACTAGTTAATCCATAACTGAATAGAAGAAGTTGAGCCATACTTAATCTAAAGGTTTATGAGAGTTAGTTAACATAACGAACACGAATTGGAACTCATATCTTTGATTTCTAATTTAGAGCCGTTATCCGTTACATCATCCGCACTTCCAAACATTCATCACCTGGTATTTCCAAGTGGTCCCTCATCTAGGTACTGGGGTACTTTCACAAGGTTTAGTGGTTAACAAGTTTGTCTCGCTCGTTCAATTACGACTGAATAGTGAGTTTGATACTCATTGGTTATCCCATTTCTACCTTGTGCTACAACTAAGCTATACTTAGAAAATTAGCATCCATCTACGTTCTGATTAGGCTCAGCTTTGCTTAACTTCGGTGATCGTACAGGAACCGGTGTTAAGAAATAAAAAAAGTAGAATAAGAAGCGACAATAAATATGATAACGCCCGAAACTAAAATCAACCAATTTGATAGCGTAAATATTACGGTGAGCAAAATCCCAGTGGTTTAATTAATAGAATAGTTTGATTTCCCCTCATCATTTTGTCATTTTCTTACGAGTGACGTTGAATTACAAGGAAAATGATTTAATGTTATGAATGTATAAATTTCATTCTATTATCTTTTAAATATTATTAAGTTTCAAGGATATTCCTTATCTGGACATTCATTATCTCTATATTGTTTTTGTTTCAACTTCTAGAGTTTCACATGTTTTATTTAAATTAGTGTCAAGTGAGAAGGAAACGTGATACACTTCAGAGATTAATTTTCGCTTTATTAAAACATTAAAAATCTATTCAAACTGTTTTTCAAATTTATACAAGCCTTCAAGTAACAAGCCAAACCATATTACCTTTTATCGGAGAAAGGCAGATAAATTAACTAGTCTTATTGATTATTTTAACTTCATATTCTTTCTATGTTTTATTGCTTTTTTTAAATATATAATCCTAAATTACCCACATTTGTTGAAGCATAAAGGATTTATGGCCGTATCACGTTGAAACACCCGGTCTATTGCCGAATTTAAGCAACGTTGAGCCTTGTCATTACGTAGATAGGTGACCACTGTAGCATGCCAGGTGTTTTATGTGTGAATGGTGCAATGGAGAACGGCTCGGAATTGCAATTAGGAGACCCGAGTTCCAGTTCCTGACTTCGTCTTTATATTAACGTACGCGGATATACTCTTGGAAATGTATGAATCCACCTCTTCTCCCACTAGCTCTCTGGGTTAATTAACAACAACAACAAATGCGTTGAACCGAAATGCAGATTCTTTGACAAATATCAAGAAACAATTGACTATCTTGTATCAGGTTGAAATGTGTAGCACCCACTAAATATAAAACTCAGTATGATAGAGTGGGCCAATATCAGCACTTGAAAATATGCCACTTTTACGGGAAGGAAACTGCAAGAAACTATTATGAACATCACCCAGACTCGGTTACAAAGATAGGACGTGTAACAAATTCCTGGGACTTTGCAATACATACAGACAGAACAATCAAAGTTAATCGTCCAGACATCCTGATCAAAGACGACACACACAAAAAAAACAAAAAACAAAACAAAACAGGATGTGCTTTCTTCTAACTGACATGGCTCACCCTGCAGATTGCCATGTATCTTTGAAGGTCTTCAAAAACATCACAATATAAATCTTAAAAATGTGTTACATGAGAACATCTTTAATTCCACTTGTAGTTGGAGCCCTCGGATTGATTGGAAAAACTTCTGATACTGATAATTAATGGAATTCCTGGCAGCCCATACCTTAAAAAGACACCTAAAATTGTACTCACAAGTACAGCTCACACATTACGAAATGCTTTATCTATATAAAATGTGTCTGATCTTAGTGAGGGGTTATTTCTTTACAGACATTACTCAGTGGGAAATGCCATGATGCTATTTCTGACCATAGGTCTCAGGTTGTGACACAGAAAGAAACTTATACACACCAGAACTGAAAGGAAGTAATAATAATAATAATAATAATAATAATAATAATAATAATAATAATAATAATAATAATAGTTTGTTGTTAGAATCCAACCAAACAAATCTAGAATAAATGATGAAAAAGAAACAGTATTCAGGTGAATCGAAGGCAGAATGTAAGGAAATTTAAAATAGAATCTTAATCAAAATTATAGACACTTGTGCAGGGAATTTGTTGCAGATTTCATTAGGTGCTTATAGCCCGAAAAAAAAATTGCTGGGAAAGCATAGCCGAATCAGAACTAGAAAATTAAAACCCTGATATTATATTGAAATATTTACGTAGAACAAGAAAAACAAAATAAAAGATAAAGATTAAAGCTTCATAGTGTTTTAAATCATGAGGTTGATCATGTTTAATTGTTTAGATATTATGCTCAATTGATTAAATACCTATAAAATACATAAGATAATTACCTGTATATAAAACAATAGAAATGTAAGCTAACAAATCAAAACCAAAATCAGAGATTAAAGGAAAAAGCAATGGAATATTCAAAAGAAACTATATATTGATGAATACCTACAGAACGCCTAAAATCATAAATTATTTATCACTATTTATGTCAAATCCCATATAAAAAAATGTACTATGCGGCAAAGTTATCAAAGTGACCTAATCTACTAAAATCAGCGAAGATGCTACGGATAATTACGAGGTAATATAGCAGCCTTTACAGTCAGTAATTCATTAGATATATGCCAGGATTTACATTAATATAATGTAGTGATATAAAAAAAAATCAGAAATGGCTTTGCAAACAGAAAATGTATAAATAGGTATGACATATGCAGGCCAATTATATTGTCATGCCAAGAATCTATGCTGTGTTGTAAATCAAAAAGTAGCAGTTTTAAATAACATGAAAGGCAATTTTCGTAGCTAACGTTTAAAAATAATTATGTACAAGGACGTCGCGTGTGGGTTCTGAAACGAGAAAATATTAAATAGAAACCAATAAAAATATTGAAAAATAATTTTGAAGTCCCCGTCATTTAATGACCTGCAATGCCTTCTCTAAATATTCCTAAGAACTGTCCTGAAATCTGTTAGCGGAATAGTAAAATACCGTCTTTACACATTAAAAATATTAACGAATATGAGATTATACAAATGAATCTCTATTTTCTTCCTTTAATTAAAAATATTATTTCTCTGTAAAATTACGAGGTCAGGGAGAAACGTTCATAGGCTTGTTATGAAGAAATGGTATATGTATTTTGAAATCTTGCATGCATTAATATCAAAACTTTTTATTAATAACGACTACGTTTCTTTACAAGTAAATTAATTCCTCACTGTTCAGAGATTTCAAATTTACCTAGTAGATATTTCTCTTGAAAATGAACAAATATATGACAGCGGTGTTAACAAGTAACTACAGAAAAATGGTGTAGCCTATAAGGACCCTCATGCTGACATGCTTGCTATATTAGATGGTGACGCTCCAGTTTTATCAACATTACAAAAGTGTGAAAGGAAAGTTTTGAAGTTGACCAAATGTCTGGACGTCCTGCGACTGCCACCAGAGCGAGGAAAACATTGTTCGTGTTCACCATGCATGTTGATTGACTAAAAATCAAATAGTCAGTGCTATAATCATATCCAGTGAGAAAGTTGTGAATATTCTGCACAATGAAATTGGCATGAGGAATACTTTTGTTCGGTTGGTGCCACGTTTTCTGACATCAGATCAAAAGTGCACCAGTCTGATCACATCACGGCGAAATCTGATATTGCTTGAAGCAGATACAGCTGATTTCCTTGAATTTTTCCTAACCTAGGATAAGTGTTGGGTTTCTCAAAAAGACAGTAAATGTAGTGGAAACACCCCTCCGTACCTTCTCCAAAGTATGTCAATGTTATTTCATCTATAGAGAAAGTTATGACCTCAGTTTTCTTTTATGCAAAAAGGTGTTGTGTTTATTGTGCATTATTATTCAGATAGGATCCACCATCAATGGAAGAGTAGAAAGGTAACTTGCTGAGACAGTTACGAAAGACAATCAAGAACAAACACGCATGAAAAATGACGAAAAGGGGTATTTATTCATCAGGTCAATGATCCAGCACACAAGTACTTCGATACAATGGCCGTTGTGCGTGACTGTGGCTTTGAACTGCTTGATTACCCCCACTATTCTCCTGGTTTGACTATCATCTGTTCCCCAACATTGAAAGACTTTTTGCTGGGATGCAATATTGCAGTAATATTGATGATATCGTATCTGGTAGTGATAACCTTTTTGATCAACAGGATGAGCGGTCTTCTTTGAACAGTCAGATGTCAGTTTATCTAAAAAACAAAAGAAAAATGAAATTGTTAATAATCAGAGATTACATTAATGCATGTAAGATTTCTCAACTCTTGCATCAATCTTTCGTAGTCAGCCTATGAAAATTTCTGTCAACGCTTGTATTTGTTGAAATTTGCCATGATGGTCCTAAGTCTTTTATCTCTAACAAAAGCGTCTGCGAATCACTCGGAATGACGTAACAATCACTGATAATACGTTGATTTCTGAACAAAGAAAGTATTCCGCTAGAGGAAAAATTACAATCAGCATACATATCTGAGCAGATTTCTTTCTTTCTTTTATTTATTCAGTTTTCTAAGGCATTAACCAAGGTTTTGCCAACAAAGTCACCTGACATTAAATTGCAATTTTACTAGATAGAATAAATCTTTATTCAAGGCATTGTTCACAAGATTCGATTTTTATAATCTTCCTCTTTTATGTGCCGTGACACTTCAGCACGTGAGTAATAATGAATTTCCACAACATCCTATGTTTTGTAGCTTTTAGAAAATCTTGTACCTTTAACATCTCTCTTCCAACCATTTACACAAACTCGTTAAGTAGGTTACTTACAATTTCCTTTAGTCCATCTTGCCTTCAATATGCCCTGTGAATGTCAAATTCTGCAAGATATCTTCTACATTTTGTGTCCCAGACATGTCAAATGTCTCTATAAAGGATCATTTTTTAATATTTTCTTAAAACTTACATATTCTTCGCCCTCCCCATCCTTCCTTAGAAAGATAACTCTTAAATCTACTCTTCATATCCGAGGAAATGGTTTTTCACCCACTGCTATATGGGAGAATATATATTATATAGCGTTTCAACATTTTTTCTTTCCTTCTAATGGAATGTTCCTATTGTTTAAAATTAATATTACTACATTTGTTCTCATTATTTCCTGTTTGCTAAATAAATTCATATGATAATATGATATGACCTATAAACTGCAGGGCTACGAATAGTTAAATAAATACAAGAAACGAATAATAACAACGGAAAAAGCAAGTTGCATAGCTAACTTGCCTTGAAAATCATTCTGGACCAATATTTATTTCGGTACAATTAAATATATATATATATATATATATATATATATATGTGTGTGTGTGTGTGTGTGTGTGTGTGTGTGTGTGTGTGTGTGAAAATATTGTAGAAAATAGGAAAGAAACAGGTTTGGTAAATAATCCAAAGTTCCTTAGTATTTTTGTAATTATTTTTAAAAAATAGTGCTCGATACGAAAGTAGAGCATAAATATAATTATTTATTTAAAAATATGATTCCAACACGCTACATAAGAGGTCTCATGTTTTAAAACAAGAGCCGAAAACTTCAAAATAATATTTGAATTAACTTGAGTTAAAGTAGGCTCTGTTCCATCTTCAAGCGAATTTTTTTGGGAATGACTTATTTCTGAAATTTACGAGTTTTAATAGTATGGTCAGAATTGAAATAAAAAATTTCCATGGTAACATCAAGGGCGGATTGTTTAGAATCGGCAGTGGTGGGGTGTTAATAATTTGTATCAGTATAGAGTTACTTTCATAGATGTCGGGTCACGGTAAGGTGGGGGTGGCTAAATTTACGACGGAGGAAGTTTTCGCATAGTCTACGGAGATTTATTAATTTATTTTTATTTTATTCATTTATTATATCTCTTTATGAAAGGGATTTGTGTATATGAAAAGGCCGTAACTTTTGTTATTTGACGACTTCATAAAGGGTTATCAATTTTTGTAGGTAATTAAAACTATGTATATGGGCTATGGATTTTAAAATTTATTTTTTTGTATGCAAAAACTTTTAAATTTCTGTCTCCCCACTAAGCAGAGATGAGGCACGAGGTGAATTTGTACTGTGGGGACCCGAGCGTGTACACCCGGGCTAGGAACAAAAATTGCCAGATCCCCAGGAACCGTCGGTTGCGCTGGCCTCGGCGCGAGCTCCGATCCGATCCCTCTCTCTATTGCAATGAGTAGCTGCGGCATCGGCCAGCTGTTCCCCAGGGCTGGGCACCTCACAGTATAATTTTCCCCAGTTGCGACTCTGACCTCTGTCGGAGTCGCCCCTGAGCGCACTCTACCCAAAGTCAGAGACGCAACTGAGAGTTGATAAATAAGCGTGTTACAGACTACTTTATAGTAATTTGTATTTACTCAACACATAGAAGGTCAGGTTGTGACACAACGTTGGTTTAATGTTGGAAGCCCGAGTGCTTACACACAGGCAAAAATACAAATTTGCCCACGACCCCATTTTTTTAAATTTTTAATTAATTAACTTTCCTTCATTACTGTTCTTTTATTCGCGTTTTGTTTTGATTTTACTATAAAAAATAATCCTGTTTTGGAATATCTAGTGCAGAAAAGTGTTTGGAATTTGCATTTTACTTGACCTTCAACAAGATGGCATCTATTTGTAAAACTTTCCTTAACTGTAACCAACTAATTTATGAATGAAATATTCATATAAAATTTTTGTTTCAAAGATTTCAAGTAATGAATACATCTTAATTTTCGAAGTGATAGTGAGCGGGCGAAGACTGCTACTGTCCATATAAACACTCTGAGGAACCGAAATCTTAGCTCGACGACCAATATAATAAGGAAATATTCAAAGTTTGGAGAGGTTTGTCTTTATTCTCTCTTGAAACTGAAGCCTTTATACAACGCTTGTAAGGGCTCATGCTAATACATTATAGACATTCGTTGTCTCTTATATTTTACAATCTATGTTTTAATAATGATCTGCTGCCCCTATACACTAATTACTACTTACACGCTGGCGCAGAATTAAACGATCCCAACACCATGAAATTTCAATGGAACGTCATTAAACAAGAAATAAATTAGAAAACAAAAAACATAGATATATATACATTAGACAGGTATTAGTTGATAGAACAATACTCACACATAAAATAGACAGAGTAAAAAGAAACTGAAGTCGCCATCTACATTAAAACAAAGCAACCCACACTCAACAAAATTGCATTTAAACCAGTCATAATTATAATATATAAATTTAAATATATGATACAGTTTGTAACATTTCTTTCTCTCACGTGGTCAGGCGCAACCTCATAGAATCGCATTACATATTTACAATCTGCGTCTGCTATTCCATATCGTTTAACGTCGAATAGCAAACTTCTATATAAACCAAACAGGGCGTCATGTTTGACGGTGAACATTTCTATTGTGATGTCCATATAACCACTCTGATGATGGCTCATGTGAGCTGCAAGCTTAGGTCGACGACCATTATATTCAGTTGGTGCAAAACTAATGTCGTTTTCTCACATAGTAACATACGTGAGAAAACGACATTATTTTTGCACCAACTTAATAATAAATAAATACCAACATGTTAGACAGTTATTTTCTGTATTTTCTCTTGAATCTAAAGCCCTTATACGACGTTTGAAAAGGATCATGTTAAAACGTAATCGTCATTCGTTGTCTGTTATATTGATATATGTTTGAATAATGATCTACTTCCTTTATACTTAAACACACACACACACACATATTCTTTAAAAAATTATTCATTCAAAAATATTCTTTCAAAAAATATTACATTTTCGTTAGTATATATATATATATATATATATATATATATATATATATATATATATATATATATATATATACACACTATAACTTAAAGTAATTTATCCCCGAAGATAGTATGAAGGACATTTACTCAGTAGTGTGAAGGACATTTACTCAGTAGTTGGTCTTGATTATTCTAAATATCGTCCACAATTTTGATTGTGGATTAAAGTTGTAAAATTTATCAAATAAACTGTTTAGATAGGGAGAAGGTTATTTTTTTAATAAATGCTGATATCTAGGGCATAAATATTTAATCGGTATAGTCAGCTTTATGATATAAATTTTAAAACAAAAATGTTTTATTGAAATCTTACACAGTAACAACAAAAGTGTAAATGAGCAAATTATTTATTTAATCTAATAAAAAAACGTGTTCGGTAAGGAACCATATATCTTTATAGAAATAGTATAGATTCTTTATGAATAATCTTTTGTTTTGTTTTTTCAAATAAGCAATAAATAACAATGCATATTAAACTGCGATGTATTGGCGAAGTGCGTATAATTCCATAAATATAAATCTATATTAGTTTTTCATGATAACGAGCAACGATGCGGCTGGAAGTGGAGGACAACAGATTTAGACGTAAGTAAAACTGACTAAATAATATTCTAGAAAGGAGAATAAATAGTCATAACTAAATATATCTTTGTAGTTTGTTGCAAAGAAACCCTCAGTGGGCTTTATTTGTCGGTTTTGTTGTCTACGTTATCTCCTCTCTATTATCTTCGATCCCTTCGGAAATCTATTTTACACCAAAAAGGCCAGGCATTATCAATACAAAGTAAAAAAAAGAAAAAAAAGAAAACAGCGTAACTATAGATTAAGTGAAATTGAATTCATTTCTCATGAGATTTTATATTGCAGCAAAAACAATTTATTTACGAAAAACGCAATTAAATGAAATTAATATATTATATAGTTTCTTAGAAAGCCATGTAGCATGGATGTGGCTGAAAGTGTGGGTGTTTAACTCGAATTGCGAGAAAGTTAGTGTTTTACTTTGGATCCATAGAAAAATAACAGACCTCATAACTGATTTTTTGATTACGAGAAGGCTGAATATATATTAGGTTAGTGCAAAAATAATGACGCAATAATGTCGTTTTTTGACGTTAAAAAAACGACATTATTGCGTCATTATTTTTGCATTACCTAATATATATATATATATATATATATATATATATATATATATATATATATATATATATATGAGTGGGTACTGAAAATACTTTGCCAGACTAAAATCGGTATTAGCATTACCAAATATCAGAATAATGAAAATTGAGAGTTGTTCATATAGAATTATTCGCGCCGCGCATGCACGCGCCCAACCACGCGCAAGGAAATAATGAATATCACGGACAATTATCCCAAAGAAGTAGAGCAAATAAAGAGTAGGAACAATAATGACACTAGTTCATTCCATTACCAAAAGTTGTTATAGATCGATGCATTGTCAGAAGATTTTCTTCAGAAAATTAACTATTTTACTGGAACGAGCCTTCACACTATTGTTTAAACGAGCTAACTAAACTATACTCTTTGTTTTAAAGTTTCTTACTAAGGAGATACAGGAGTAAGAATATAACATTTCCAATAATTTTCAACAATTTTTCGCATTAATCTACATACTATAATTAGCCTACTGTATTAGTGGAATCAATATTTCATCTCACGCATAATTCTCTAAGTCGTCTTGAATAATTTCATGAAGGATTTAAATTCTAGCCATTCTCGTTCATCCACTGTAGCTCTACATTAATCACCACAACTACTTTTAAGAAATCTATTTTCATGTGCCTCTTCGCCAACTTAATTTCTCTATGTTATGTTCATAACAATGCCAGTTTCTTTCATGTCTTTAGTTTATATTACGTTTATCATATCTACATTAATTTGCTTGGGGAATAATCACTTTATATAGTTATTACTCTTATAATTTGACTCTAATTTCCTTTTGCGAGATTTTAACGTCATATGTTTATTTTTGCCAATAGTTGGAATGCCTTTTTCAATGCACTGTGCTTTTTGTTTAACATTCTTCTCAATTTCCAGTGCTGTGTTATTATTATAAAATATTTCTGAAAATATAAGCAGCAATTTTTTAAATAACCATACAAACACAGACGCCCTTTTTTGTAAAAGATTATCCATATAGCCTTATTTGACAACATGTCAAAATGTTTAGTTTGATCATGGAAAACTTGGCAAAATTTGAATTTTGATGCATTATCTTGAAACAATAGTTTTAAACGTGACACATCAATTGTGCCTCTTTCGGGTCTGAAATTGCTTTTTGATTCAAAGACGACTAAAAGATCAGCAACTTTTATCAACATATTTAAGGATGGCATTGTAAGCAGTTTTCGAAAACCCCACCCCACCAAAAAAATATATTACGATGAATATCGCATAGATTGAAATTTGTCCCACATATGTGGATATATATTCAATTCAGCCCTCTTAATCGTTGTCCTTTCCCAGCACATTTTAAAGTGTTTATCGACGACAGCAGATATTTCTACAGACTTCTGGAACAATTCCACTGGGAGGATAGAATCTCGCCCGTGTGCATCAACGCTATTTAACTCTTCCTTATCTAAGTAATTTTATCTGTTGTCAATTTTCAAATATATAATAGATATATACGTGTTGGATGAAAAAAAAAACATATTCCTTTAAAATGAAATGAATTCTTAGCAAATTATTCCACATCATACCAGTTGAATCATTAATTTTGCTCGACATATTGTAGAACTTGGGTAAAAATAAACATTGTATATTTAGGCAGCAATCCCTCTTTTATACATGTTTTGTTATACACGAATGCGAGGTTTTGCGATTGCGGTGTTTTATTTAATTTTTCTTGAGATACAAGATTTTTCTTTACTCGACACTAAGGGTATAGAGACTGACCCCAAATCCTGCATATCCAAGGGCTTTCGGCTATTCTTTGTGCCATTATCAAGAGCGACTTTATTTACTTTTTTAATTTTCAATTAAATATGTGATTTTGTTATATATATATGTCTAATTTTATAAGACTGTTTTATTTTCCGAACCTGGTCAGCCCATTCTGGCTGTGTTCATAGTTAATATTATTGAAAGTTGGCTTTTAAATTTTTATTTTTAGGGTTTCCATTATGTTTAATCTTTTTTTGCATGTGGATGAGTCTATTACAGATGCATTTTCTACTTCGGGTAGAGTCTGGTAGATTTTTGTGTGTTTAAATGTGTCCTAATGGAGCTATGGTCGGGTAGTTGTAACATAAGTCTTCTAGACAGTCATGTAGTAGTGCATCAATCTAATTATTTATGAGTTTGGTTTGATCAGTAAGACATTTCCCTATGTTCATTTAATTTCGTAAATAATGTTGGTTCTTTGTAGTTTTGATTTTGCTGGCGTGCCGTTATTTTTATGATAACATTAGCAGTGTTAAATTTTTTGTAATGGATAATTAATTTAATTTTCTTATTAGAGCCGACTGGGGGGGCTTTTTTATTGTATTTCTAAGAGAAAATTCTTCTTGCTTATACACCCCGAACTACGCTAATAGCTTAGTAATTAAATTTAGGATTTCTCGGTTTTACGTGAATTGAATTTGATAAAACTTTCCTTAGCTGGTTTACACAATATAGTACCACCATTGTTAGGTTTTCATTCTTCTGTATACAGTTTGTGGGGTGTACCACGCTAACAGCGTCTTTCCACTCTAAGAACAATACGGCGTAGAAAAGGCCTCAACGATGAAAACAATCTGACATCATCAAAGAAAATTGTTAACGGAACCTCTCTTCAGGTCACTGCAGAGAAGTTATGTCTTTATTTGGACATGGTTAGACGATGTCTAAAGGTTCCTTCGCCGATGAAGAAACGCTCCGATTGTGGGACCTCGAAGACAGCTATGGATTTAAATGAATGTTAAGGAAAGTTTATGGAAAGTCACGTGCGAAAACCCGGACAAAAAAGCGAAGTTATTTTCACAGCCACTGAACTTCGTGTACCGAAAATCATCAGAAATCGCATTCTCAGAATGATGGCTTCCCTGTGTATGCTATTAATACTGCCTCATTTATGGCACCGTCAGGGGAATTTGAAGTTTCAATGGACTCGGAAGTACATGACACGGGACATGAGGTGTTTTCTATTCACTGACGAGAAGAGTGCGACTCTTGACGGACCTGACGGTTTAGTAAATCCTTGGTTCTTTTTCGGAGATGAGCGTCACCAAAATTTACAATGTCAACAATAGTGTGGAGGAGTTATTCTGTGGGCTGGTATCATTGAAGACAGACTTATTGGCCCCGTCATGGTGCCTGAAGTCTTTGAAGTGATCGCAGACGTCTACTGCAATCTCCTAAAGATGGATTTGGATCCCACTCTACATGACATAAAGTAGGCTCTTATAATAACTCTAGTAGCTATGCATGACAACGCTGTCTCCCACTCTACCTGAGTCACAAATGCATTCTTAGGCTCTTACAGCATACAAGTTGAAAGGTTGATGGCGTGGCCGTCTGCCTCTCCAGGTCTCAACCCTATCGAAGAGTGGTTCACCCCAAAACAGTGGAATCTGAAAAAAAAAATCAAAGACGTTACACATAATAATATAAACCTAACAATGGTGTTGTCATATTGTACAAAGCAGCTGGGGAAAGTTTTATCAAAATCAATTCACAGAAATCGTTATTGGTTACTTTAGAAAGAAATAGTCTAATCTGGTTGTCGATGAGGTAGTTGAGAAAACCATTGTTAACCATTGTTTTACTTTATTGAGTTATTTATGAAAAATAAACTAGAGGATGGAATCATGTGTACTCTCTTTAGAATTTTTTTTATCACTGCTATTTTATATCTAAGTGGGCTTTCACTCTTAAAATTAAGGTGACAATTGTTTCTTCTAGTGGTTATTTATATAATGAAGTGTTGAATGTGTTTATTGAATTCTACGAAAACGGCTAAGAATGAATGTTTTTTTTTATTCAGTTTATAGGTTAAAGACAGAGTTTTTTGGGTTTTTTAATGTGGTTTTGAGATTATCATGTTCTTGTTAGTTTTTCTCTCAAATAAAAATATCATCTACATAGCGGACATATATTTTGGATTTAGTTATTTGTTTTAATATCGTTCTTTCTACGTTGGATATGTAGCAGTTGGTGAAGCACGGGCCGAGATGATTTCCCTTACTAACACCCTTAGTTTGTGTGTAGATATAGCCGTTATGGTAGTAGAAAGGAAATTTACTTTTACAGGTATACAATACATTTTTGGAGTATATTTGATTTTACGGATGTTGGTGGAATGGAATTATATTGATGCACAGATTTAAGGATTACGTCATTAATTTGATAGACGGGAACGTTTTTAAATGCATTTTCAATGTCGAGTGACGATAAAAATATCTTGTGTTGCTTATATCTTTTTTAGAATTTGAAGGAATTCGTGGATGGTGTGATGCTGTTATTGGTAGGTAGGTGTGGGTTAATGATATCATTAAGGAATTTTGATAGCTCGTAAGTTTTGCGATCTGAGAAATGATGTGTCGTAGTGGGGATCCAGTTTTATGTATTTTTATATTCCCATATCGGTATCGTAATTGGTAGTTTCCGATAATTTAGAGTTTTTACACACTTTGTATCCAGAAAAGTAAATACTTGTACGAACACAGAAAAAATTAAATAAAATCATAATCACAGTACCTCGTCAGTCGTCTTTAAGGAAACACACAAACAATCTCCCTATATATATATATATATATATATATATATATATATATATATATATATATATATATGCAACTAATGTTCCATTAATTTAGATAGATAGATAGATAGATAGATAGATAGATAGATAGATAGATAGATAGATAGATAGATATGAACAGGCTGAGATAGATAGATAGATAGATAGATAGATAGATAGATAGATAGATAGATAGATATGAACAGGCTGAGATAGATAGATAGATAGATAGATAGATAGATAGATAGATAGATAGATAGATATGAACAGGCTGAGATAGATAGATAGATAGATAGATAGATAGATAGATAGATAGATAGATATGAACAGGCTGAGATAGATAGATAGATAGATAGATAGATAGATAGATAGATAGATATGAACAGGCTGAGATAGATAGATAGATAGATAGATAGATAGATAGATAGATATGAACAGGCTGAGATAGATAGATAGATAGATAGATAGATAGATAGATAGATAGATAGATAGATAGATATGAACAGGCTGAGATAGATAGATAGATAGATAGATAGATAGATAGATAGATAGATAGATAGATAGATAGATAGATAGATAGATAGATATGAACAGGCTGAGATAGATAGATAAATAAATAGATAGATAGATAGATAGATAGATAGATAGATAGATAGATAGATAGATAGATAGATATTAAACAGACTGAGATAGATAGATAGATAGATAGATAGATAGATAGATAGATAGATAGATAGATAGATAGATAGATAGATAGATAGATAGACAGTGATCATGCATCGTTTAATATAATCATTAAATATACGTATAAAACAATAAATCTAGATGCAATTGTAAAATTAAGTCAATATATGTGAATTGTAATTATTGGCTAAATTTTGACAGAAACTGTTAATGCTGATTAATATTTACCAGTGAATTAAATGGTTCGACAATGTCGGTGCTTTATTTTGAACATAAGGATTTGTGTAAAATAAATATTCCTTCTTCGTAGGCTACGGACGTATTAAGTGAAGTAAATATTGCCTCTGCATTTTTTTGGATATAGAAATATGCCACATTTATATATATATATATATATATATATATATATATATATATATATATATATGTGTGTGTGTGTGTGTGTGTGTGTGTGTGTGTGTGTGTGCGCGCGCATGCGCGTGTGTATGGTCATGTTTGTGCGTACGTGTGTAAATGTCATGTTTTTAAAAGCTGCAATAGAAATTCATATATGAATTCCTACAGGAATAATGTGATTAAAATCAACAGAATCAGTATTTACAGCTACTCCACCCAACTCGATATCATTCTGCTTTATCAAATTTTCCTACGTGTCTTGATTGCATTACTTGCTATTATTCTTCATTGATTTTATCTGAATGAAAACCACATAATGTTGGTTATATTAAGGCTGCATATTGCATAAATAAAGTTATATACTCATTATGGAAAGCATAACACAAATTTGCTGAAATTCAGAATAGGTAATTTTGTCTTATTGAATTGTCGCAAATTGCTTTTTTTTTTCTTAGAGAAAGAAACAAAGTCCAATTGGGATTGTAATCTAATGAGTTGTGCGTTCTTCAATTTTGCCATCTATGAATTACTTCAAAATCAATGTCGGAAAAGGACAAATACAATTAGTAAGTATAACTGTAAGAACCACAAATGAAATCTTGTTAAAGAAAATGATACGATTTTGTATCAATATAAGAAATGCTGATAGGTTTACGTGAATGAAATTAGGCAAATATAAAAACTATGAAATTGGTACCCAAGCAAGAATTTCAACCATCCGTTTTCAGAAATTAACAAAAAATGGAGTTTGATAATTAAAATATCCCCCACGAAAAGTTACCAAAAGAAATATGCAACTAAATAAGCAGGGATATTTAATGACGGGTGACTATAATAGTAGAATAAAAAAAAATCATTTTTCATTCATTTCAATGCTTCAATTCGTTGTTATTCACGTATTATTAAATTCTTCTTTCCGTAATGAAAAAGTATCTCAGCTGAGACGTTGTATGTAAATTCATGTACCGAAAAAAACAGCTTATTTATTTCTTGTCGTCTACTTTTTATTTTATCCATTTTCAATTAATTTAAACTGTTTATTCTTCTATGGGTCGCGTGGCATAGGCGTGGCATAGGCGACCATGACTCTTCACAAATTTCTATATATTGTATCCCCCGCTTTACACATGCTAATATGGTAATTGGCTCGCTGCCTTCCCCTATTCTTTTGCCCTCAGTGTGTCCTGTGAGGATTAAGTCATACAACCTTCTTTTTTTCCTTATATGACCAAGGAATTTCAGTGATCTTTTCCTGATTTAGGGGTATAATTTTTCTTTTTGTTGTCATTTGTATACATTTAAAAAATTGTTCTACTCTTCATATATTATAAATTTCTTACAACACATTACAATATGTTATACAATAAATTGAATATATTATTAATTTATTATCATGTAATTTCTATAAATATAATCATCAAACTTCGATTGATGCAATAAAATAAAACAACTGAATATATGCTATTATATATATTTCGATGTAAAACATATTATAAACAACTATTAGCCTGCTATTTTTCCATTTAAATAGAGATGTAACCTGAAAATATTACCACAATCAGTTGGGTAATAACTATTTTATTTTTTAAATAATTGTACATATATTGGTGCATATATTATTTATTATTTAGTAAATATTTACCATCATTTTGCTTTTCTTTTTACTTATTTAGTTTTGCATATCTTGAAAGGAAAGGAAGAAAAATGTGAAAGAGAGAAAGAATGAAGAGCTGTAATTGAAAAGTGTAAGGAATAGAAAGAAAAATGAAGATAGAATAAAAAAGGAAAATAAAAATAAAGATATGAAGAAAAAGAAAACATGAAGACAACATAAATAGAGATAAAAAAATGAAAATAGGGATAAAATTTTTTTTTTTAAATTGCACGAAAAATGTAGACTAGAAGAAAAAGAAAAATAGGAAAAAAGGTGAAGATAAGAAGAAAAACGATGATAGGAAGAAAAATGAAATTAGGAAGAAAAATGAAAAGAGAAAAAAAAATGAAAATAGGAGGCAAAATAAATATAAGAAAAAATATAAATATGAACAATAATGAAAAGAAAAATATAAACTTAAGAAAGAAAGAAAATAGGAAAAAAAATAAATAAGGAAAAAAAAGGAAAATAGGAAGAAAAATGAAAACAGGAAAAATGAAGTTAAAAAAATGAAAAAAGAGAGAAAAAATGGGAAGAAATATGTAGATTGGTTTAAAAATAAAAATAGGAAAAAAATGAAGATCCGAAGAAAAATGAAAATAAGAAGAAAAATGAAGAAAAGAAGAAAAAAGATAAGAGGAAAAAATGAAAATAGAAAGAAAAATAAAAAGAGGAAGAAACATATAAAAAAAAGAAGAGGAATCAATGTAGAAATAAAAATAAACATAAAAGAAAATAGGAGGAAAAATAAATAAGGAAGACAAATGAAAATAGAAAAATGAAGTTAGGAAGAAATATGAATATAAGAAGAATAAAGAAAATACAAAAATAATGTGTTAAATGAAATGTAAACGATAAAAGCGAAGGCAAACGAAAAATAAAAATAAAAAGTCAGCATGAAATGCGAAACAATTTTAACAAAAAATACATTAAAATGGTGAAAAAAGAAAAAAGTGATGAACTAACAAACACCAATAAAGTCTAAAAAAAGATAAATAGTTAAATCGAAAAATAAAGCGAAGAACGTAGACAAGTACAGAAAGAATATATGAATTCTTTCATATATTATTTCTATGCTTGTCTACGAACGGAATTAAGAGAAATAAACACACAAGTAATAGTATGCTAAAGATTTGGTTAAAAGAAAATAGGCAGCTAATAAAAATGAAATGCGTATTGTTGTAACAGAGGAGGACATTTAAAGGACTTGGCTGTAGATCACTGCATGAAATGTTAGTGTCCGGTCGACTGTCTTTCTCGTCTATATATATGAAGGTTTCTCAATGGGAATATCCCATCGCGGGACACAAATCCTGGTACAACGTAACACTCAAAGAAATCTGAAAGAAAGAATGAAATTTAGTGTCAGCAACAGAAATCTTTTCATCTAAGTTTGGTAGATACAGTGTTGACGGGATCAATCCACATGGGGATATATTTAAGGAATGAACAGCGGCATCTAGCAAAAGGAATAAAAGAGACAATAAGGACATATGTTTCTTGCGAGTTGCTTAAAATGCCTACAGACATAGATTCTTCTGTTTTGTTGTATTTTTATTTTATTTTTTGTAGCGCTGCTTGGTACTTTAGGAAGCAAAAAAAAAAGTAAGGTTATTGAATGATTCTCGTTGTCGCATTTTTCAATATAGAAAACGGATATACTGTCATGGGACAGGTGATTGTTGTGCATAAAGAAAGGGCGAGACGTAATCAACATTCACTATATAGAAACAAAATATATCTTGGATGATAAAGAAATAAGTTACACAAAATATCTATTAACTTCGTTCAGTTCTATATTAATATCCATATGAAAGACATTTATAAACTGCTAAGTTTCTTGAAAAATCACAATGTGAAAAAACATCTAATATTTCGTCGTTATTACAATTTGTCCTAATTATGATGTGCAAAATGTTAATTCTAAGATTCTAAAATAGACATAGTATATAGATTGCTCTAAGACATTATCTGAGTTAAATAAAAAAAACAAAAAAACTGATTTACTGCTGCACTATAACCGGCAGCTGGAATTTCAATACAATGCCCCTTGATGTTGAGTGCAACTTTCTTACATATCTATACTCTTTCTAATGCCTAACACGGACAATCTCCTGACAGAAGATATGTGAAGCGTGTCAGGGAATATCATTTCAACATGGTTATTCATTTTTATAAAGTATCCGTTGGGCGATGAGTTGCAGTAAAACCCACTGCCAGAACGTCTTGTAAAAATCTTCCTAAATGACAACTATCAAATTCTTTGGAAAATTAACCCTTGCTGGGCGTTGTTATCTTACTGACATCCACATGTATGCGAAATTATACGTGCAATAAGCCTTTATTTTTGCCAGTATAATTTGAATTACAGTATTTGACGGCATATAAGATGTACTTTTTTATGCTAAAAATATCTTTTAAAATCCCTCCGCGTCTTAAATGGCATATATAGGCTTAAAATTCGCGATAGTCGGCCGAAATAAGCTACCTGACAACTATTAGCTTAGATTTTAGAGTAACTTTAATATACCTATTGTCATTATTTAAAAGGCTAGTATGCAAGTTACAATTTTTTATCATTGATAATATTCATTATATTAATTTCATCACGCTTAATATTAATATTTTGTTTCACTAACATTATATGCAATAAATTCAAGTTATATATTTGTAAAATATATGTTTCATTAATATTTTGTCTTGCAATAACTCCCGGTTGCATTGGTTTATATAAAATCAGACTTTTTATATCCTAATTATTCCAAGAAGACGTTTACAAGACGCAGGTTGTACAGATCATATAAAGGATATAATACAGTTTTTATTGGGATGTGTTCTTTTTTACTATTATTTTTTTGTTTAATTCTAATCATGGCTTCTTTAACCAAAGTGATACCTCATAAATATAGCCCAGACTGTACCATTTTCTATTAAGTTTACTACTTTTACTAATTACTAATTTTTTCTTGATTTGCCCTGCTGAAAATGGGGTGCGTCTTATACACCCGTGCGTCCTATATGCCGCCAAATACGGCAATTCCAGAACACAGGCAATCACTTTCTACTGATTTTTAATTCGTAGTATAAACATCGATGTTAGAAGTTTCATAAAAATAGATATCAGAAAAATAATCTCAATGCCGTTAATGCATTTCAACTTTGGAACATTAAATTTACTCTAGCAATTTTTTTTTCAATTCATAAACTGGAAAATAACATTCAGTGATTCTTTTGATTAGACTGTGAAATTTTTACAAGGATAAGAAATTTTCACAAAAAAAAAATAAATCTGTAAACAAATGCAAAGATATGTATTTATGCGGAAACATTAATAATAATAAAAACACCTCGGATGAAACATATAATTCTATGTATATTCTTGATATACAATTTTATAATATATATATATATATATATATATATATATATATATATATATATATATATATATATATATATATATATATATATATTGTACGTTTAAGCAGAAGATAAATATACACGATGAAGTCTATCAAGCTATATTTTGATTAGGGACAAAATAGACAGTCATTTGTCTTGCAACTGGAAGTGCTACCGCGTCAACTCAATTTTCTATTGCAATTAGAAAGGCTTAAATTCTCTTTTCACTATCTCTTTTTATAATTCGGGAAACTTTTACAGATACAATTTTTGTAACATTTGGTAATATATTTTGTCCAACTTAATGTTCGTGTTATGAGTTTCAGAAGCTCTTAAGGAGTTTCTGATGCAAAGATTTTGAACGGTATCTGATTTTTATTAGATTTATCTTATTAAATATCGATATCATAGTAATAATAAATTAGCGTTGCAAGTTTATGTAGTCATCATATCTACAAATATGTATATTATTCAAATTTCAACCATAAAATTCAAATTTCAGCCATAAATGAAAATATTGTCTAACATTCATTCATTTGGCAACTATTCATACACATAACCTGGGATACGAGTTAATGACAATTTAAGCTTCAATTAATTGTCGATGTAGATTCAGAGATTCTTATCTACGAAAAGTAAAATTTTTTTTAAAAAAATCCTTTTCAGACCAAGTAAGGCAACAATGCCACTATGTCGCAGGGTGTGTTATTCAATGTAAAAGTTTATATGAAAAACATAATTTCGGAATGGGAACAATAAAAAAAAAAACAGAAATTAAGAAGACGATTGACATTTACTTAAAATTTTGAAGATCAAATTTGAACGTGGCCAAGAAACCGGAAGACAGTTGCAGAAGCGAAATGTGCGATAAAAACGTAATACTTCCACCACTTTTGAATAATTTATTGAAGCTACACTGATCTTCACTAAACATGCACCGTAAGATAAGGAATTCTTTAAATTATAAATTTCACAGATTTTGTGTAGCTATGTTTAAAATTAATAAAATTAAAAAGTTCATGACTTTTGAAATTAATTAATAGTGAGCTATGAAACGAATTCATAAATTAAAAACAATATTTTTTTTTTTATTATTTATGCTTACTTACAGTTTATAACTTTTTCTATAAATTCATATATAAATTCATAAATATTCGGCAGTTGTACGCTTCGGCCATATTCAGGTGATTGGAATTTCGAACCGAACACTTCATTTCATACCTGGGAGAGATTGTTCTAGTTCCAAGTGTTTCGGTTAATTCGCTTTAACTGAACTTTTCAAGTTTTTTGGTTCACACTACTGCAGCTTGGTATTGAATTTACAACTCTTTGGGTCTAGTTACTGAATCTAACCAACGCCTATGTCCAATGGGCCATGACATTGAGGATGGATTTCTGGGACTTATATACCTAATCCCTCAGCAACCGTTTTTGCTTCTACTCATATTGCAATTTTTCCCTTAATAATTATTTCATTTTTTTTTCTTTTACCAGATCATATGTCGTAATTTTGTGCTGTTATTCATTGCTTCACTCTATCATTCCTTATTACTGGTTCCCATATTGTATTCATTTCTACGCTTGGGCAGCTCAGGTGATTTTTGTAGACTGGCATATATGCTGATTCTTTAAGTTTTCGTAAATAATATAAATAATCATAACTCATATCAGATATATAGACAGAGTCAATTGTTTTTTTTATTGGTGATGATCCTGTTCATGACATTAGTTCTTTAAACTTAAATTATGGTAAACCCGAATTATACAAACGAAATGATTTCAAGGTGGTAAAATTTCGATGTTATTGAATACAATCCGCTGAGCGTCAAATATATATTTTAATGATTTCTGTTGATATTTCTTTAGCTGGCGAATAGGATTTACAAACTTATGGTGATATGACGGCTGATGATTTACTCTGATTGCATATAACATATTATATAACACTTAAATTACAATATATTGAATCGATCAAGCAGATATGGGTTTGTATTAGGTTGGTGCAAAAATAATGACGTAATAATGTCGTTTTTTGACGTTAAAAATACGTCAAAAAACGACATTATTACGTCATTATTTTTGCACCAACCTAATAATATGAATTTCGGAAAATACACATTACAATAAACAAAAACAAAGCAAAAATTACTAATAAACATTGATTGTTGCGACATCACGTCCTGTCTTGGAATGATTCTAATGATGAAAAAGGAAAACAGAAAGGATGTAAAATTTAGCAATTTTCTGTCAATAATGTCGTTTCGTTTGGTCAGACGTGTGCATGCATATGTGTGGAAAACCGAAGGGGATGAGATTCAATAATGCCATAAGTATATTACATTTAACTACAACTGAATTACAAATAAACGAGGGTAGATGAAATAATGCTCTTTTATTTTTCTTTTAAATGAAACGCTTTTTCATAGAAAAATACACGGTAATATATAGTGCGGAATATGTATTTCTGAGTCCAGTTCTTTTACAGCAAATAATTTACATCACTGGCCGTTTATTTGAATGTTAAATGTATTTCTATTGCAATAAATAAAGGAAAGAGCCTTATGTGCCCTTTTATCGTGTAAAAAAAAATAGTTTTTCAGTTTTAAGACCATGAATTTTTCTCGTTTATTTTTAGAAATGTATTCTTGCAATTATTCGTATTTAAAACTGACCGCTTCCTCAAATTTTCCTGATGAGAAAGAAACGGGAATATGAAATTATTATTCACATAGAGATGAAGCGGAAATTTAGTCAGGACTCAAGTCTTTTAGTATTAGTTGAAGCAATTCACTGCCACATTGAATTCACACGGTAACTACAGTGACAGCCGATAAAAAAGGAAAGCGTAGAGCGTGCTGAGTTGACTTCTTGATAAATGTCACGGTTACTTTCTTTTGAAAATTATTGTTTTATGTTATTAGAGATCTTGCAAATCTTTTCAAAATACTTAATTTACATCTAATTTTCATGTTCTTTTTCGTAGATAATTTAATTTCGAAAAGAGATATTCAAATTCAAATTAAATGGAAAAAAGTTTAATCCCATTTAAGAGAAGATAAAATGCGTATTTTTTTAAAAATCTAATAACTGAATCTGACCAACCAAATTTCTTCGAAAAACGAGAATAATCTCATGTCGCTAATTGGCTTAGATATTCAGCTTTAGCTGAATTTTGAAATTTACGTCTAACTTCGAAATCCTCTCTGATATTAACAATTTGTTCGACACGAGCTCCAATTTACGTATTTCATTCTCTCGCAAAGTCCGCGCTGTACAGAACCCAATATTACTCACAATGTGATGATGAATATTGCTTTGAAATAGATTTACAACGCAGTAATCTGAAAGCAGTTAAAATGCAAAAATATATTTGTTCAAAATCAGTAAAAATTAGAAACAAAAGTAAATTGACTGAATCAAATTCATTTAAAAAGATTATATTACAACGTGTGTATTAGTTTATATCTATAACAAATGATCTGTAAAAATATTCTTAATGACATCATGTTAATGGTGTAGGAAAACATTCTTTGTTTACTGTCATGTCTTTTGATTTTATTATTGTATGCAGAAGTATTTGAAAAATAGGTATCAGTTTTCTCGCAGATAAAGTTGTATTCCAATGTACACTTATATATGAGTGCGGTGTGTGCGTCTATCCTTAATCGGGCATCTGCATATGTGAGTAGTATATAAATAAAATTGTGATTGTACATAATATTATAAACAGCTAACACATCCAAAATTCAAACATAATATGGAGCATATGATCAAAAGATCTGCATTATTAATGTCTGCTGCATAACCCAATTGTTTTGGGTGGCCCCACAGCTAAAAATCGAAAGGACAGAGGACGGGGTAACTTGCAGGTCATTGGACAAGTTAGCCCGTACCTACCCATCTTTCATCGCGAAAAATGGGACTAAAATGGGCTGGAGTTCCATCCTGCATGAACAACATGCGTCTTCGTATTAGAAGGGACACATCCTCTAGAAGGTCTGGAAGAGTGTTCGAAATAGGGTTCCTGTAAACAGATCATGTAAGACGTGTTGTGAGAAGATAGTGACAAGAGTACTGAGATAAATTTGTTTTAGAAAATCTCAGTGTCTATTACTCAATATGTGTGAGTTATATTCCTAAAGTAAACGAGTGCATTATCAATGAAGAGAAATTACTATGATAGGGATACTTACAATCAGAAGCGAATAAGTTTATTAGTAATAAAATTGAGAACTAGAGAATTATTTATTCTTATGATATACGTAGGTCAAGTAAAGAAAGAGTGAGGCAGCAAGTAATGTGTTTAATCAGCTTGTTTGGTTTAATGGCAGAACAGGGAGAAAAGCGAATTTTAAAGAACCAATAGTTACTTGGCGCAACAAAGGTGTGCATGGCCATTATGTCGCCCACGCCTCGAAATAAATTGTCATAAAAAAATTGAAAACCAAAGATGAATATGTTTATATTAAATGATGTATAAGATTTGGTATTCTAACATCTTTAGTCGACATACATATCAATATGGAAAATACATCATCGTTGTGACATACCGCTTACTATATCGCGAAGTAATCTCGGTGTAATCCCAACAATTTGACATTGAAATGAATGAAAAGCTTTACTCCCAAGCTTTACTGAATAAAGAATGTGCTTTCCTGTTTATTTCTCTAGCAGCGATAACAAACGAGTTATTACACTAGTATATACTTAAATTGTATAGAACAATAGACGTGACATTATATATATATATATATATATATATATATATATATATATATATATATATATATATATATGGTGGGTTGTGTATGTATCTATCTATGTGTGTATGCAACAGGAAAACATCTTTATTCATATTGTCCTTTTACAGATATATTGTAGCTATATCTGAATATTTACGCACATACACACCACACACACATACACGCACATACGCACACACAGATACACACGCAAACACACACACACACATATATATATATATATGTGTGTGTGTGTGTGTGTGTATTAATAAATATACGTATAATTTCCCAGCAAAATTTCGTTTCTGACATCGTCGAATGACTTTAGGAAATATAAAATACAAAAGCAGCAATATTCTCTTTAAATATTTCTACCAATTAAAGAATGATGTTATCGTCCTTTTACAGATATATTGTAGCTACATATGAATATATTACACACCACACGCACATACGCTCGCACGCACACACGCTCGCACGCACACAAACACGCTCGCACGCACACACATATGTGTAGAGAGGGAGAGAGAGACTACAGCGGTATCACGTTGAAAAAAACATTTGTCGTTCGATCATTGAAGCTAAACAACGCCGAGCGTGGTAAGTGGTTAGATTTTTTTTTTTTGTTTTTACCGCTTCGGAATAGCAGATTCTTCAATGCCACTCGGTATAAACGAATAACGTCTTGAAAAATTCGAATTCCAGTCGAGTTTGTTACATTCACTCACACATAAATACACATGTGAAATTTATGAATATATTTCTTCTATTCCAAGTTGTGCTAACTACCAGGATAGATTATACCCTATAGCCCATGTTGGCAACCAGTCTAGTGGAATGACAGCAATGAATTCAAACGAGCCGGCCTGGAGAGGGTTGACAAGGAGTGATGAGATTTTAATAGTTACCAACGTCCAACATGCAGTTCGGAGATGGAAAACTTCTATGAAAATGCTTGGCGTTATAGCCTCATATGGTATGGGATACACAGTGCATAAGGACAGAGGGTTGGGTATTTACAGGGTGCTTAAAATATTTGAATACATGCTATTCTGTGTCTGTAGTTATGAGGTGATTAGTTAATGTGTTTTTATCACTTCAGAGCATCAGTGTTGTACATTAGATGACACGAGATCTTGGTGCGATACACACTTGACAGAGCGTATCTTGGGAGTGCCAGATGATTTGTACAAGAAATTTGGAACGGGATAGAAGCCTCCAGCATGAATTTATCGCCTGTTACGAAAGGTAAACTGCATTCACAGCGTTCGCACAGTATCAGCAGACCACAATTTGTCAAGTGGGTGCAGAATATGATCGCTGCGAATCTTGGAACCTCCATAAGGGCTATTGCCAGAGATCTGAAGATATCTGAGTGTACAATGCACAATACGGTGCATAAGGACATTCGCTACATGTTATATGTGATGACGGAATGGTATTTCATGCCGGTACACACACAAAAGCTACGGTTGCTCCAACAAATACGATTACAGGACAAGTTGAATCATGTACAAGTGCCTGACATGTTCTGTCTTTTAGACGATGACAATTTCGACCAGGAACAAAAGTTGAATGGGAGAAATGCCAGATGTGTATGTGCGGACACTTCTGATATTCTCCCATGTTTTACACATTAATTCTTCCCACTTTTTTAATAGTTTTAAGGGTAGTGAGTAGTGAAAGACACGTCATGCCACCCGATTTCTTTCCACAGGGTATTCAGTTGAATGCTGCTGGCTACACTGATGAGATAGGTATCGTTACGAACCCTCGCATAGACCTCTTTTTATGCGATGGAAGGCCGTATGCGTTTTAGTTGGACTCTGCACCTGCTCATAAATCAGTGGTGAACCAAAATTGGACAGCGGTCAATCAGCACGACCACATCCCACAAAACATATGGCTAACTCGCCGGACCGAAATCCCTCTAACTATAATATGTGGGAGATAGTATACAGGGTACTAATCAACGTTTCTACAATAATACTGATTCCTTGAAAGTTGCCATTACTTGAGCAATACGGAACATGTGATGCTCGCATAGCAATGATTCCGGTCCAGCCACTGAAGCCATAATTTCGGTTGAAAGTGGTTACGTCTAATAAGCACGGAATCCCATAATTTCTACATTGTGTAACTAGTTTTTCAGCAATAAATTTAGCTATTTTTTGCGGTCTTCTATTCACAACTACCTTACGCGGCCTGTATATATTTTGACCCTATCTAAGAAAAAAGAATATGACCTGTGTTTAAATGACGATTAGAAAATAATTAAAATGTTTTTTATATATTTATCAGCGCCTGGTGTATTCTTTATATCGAAATAACAAGGGATATAAGTCAAAAGTCAATTGACTGCAGAATTGATCTTATCATACATGATGCATATATACTTTTTCTGTAATCAATCTATGAAAATAAGTGCATTGGCAAACATCGCATTTTTATTAGTGTCCTTTCATTAAATATCAACTAGCTTATTATGAATATTATAATGTTGTTATTGACCGTAATGCAGTCGGTTGTTTACTAATATGGGTTGAGTTGCCCTTTGAGATGAAAATTTTATCGAATACAGCCATGTTGGCTGATGAGTCTGTCCTCCAAGGATGGCCTGGCTTTTATTACAAAGTTATTATCATTATTATCGTCAGTACTTTTTGCATCATAGGAATGGTGTGGCTGGTTGGGTAATGGAGACACAAGTAATGCATTCTCTTCGAAATTATTTTCCTTTAAAACCAGTTATCAGATCGTCTGTGAGAGCAATAGTAGTTGTATGAAGAGATATTGAAATTGATTTAGCACTGCTCAAAATGTTATTTTCTTTTAAATATTACAAGAATCATGAAAGAACACAAGTATTTTCATCTGCGTTACTCTTTTGAATATTAATTTAATAATCATTTTCAATTCTATTGATTCTGTTTTTCTTAAATTCTAGATATACAATCATAGCTTTGGATATAACAGGGAAAGTTTAAGTTATATTCTCTAGTTTTTTTTTCGTTCCTGTTATATAAGGCAATGATAATGCTTTTCGTAATGTTTAATTCCTTATTTATTTGTAATTTTAATCATTATTTTTTATGCGCTCAGATAATAGGTGTTAACAGATGAATATTTTAATATCGAAAATATTTTGTCTTCCACTAACGATAATGAGTGTGGCTATTTCTACATTATTATCATAAGTAACTGAACACAGAGATAATATCTTCTAAAAGCACACTCTTAGATACAAATACCCGCTTGTACTAATTTTTATTAAAAAAGCATATTTTCTGCACACTTGAAAAACGTCCTTTTATAGAACACTATTTTCTACTTTATTTTTCTTGTTAGTCATTTATTTGATAGATAGATAGATAGATAGATAGATAGATAGATAGATAGATAGATAGATAGATAATGTGCAAGAAGGTTGAAACAGTGTGTTGTGAATGGTATTTTCACGCTTCAGGCCGGTTTATGTATACACAGTCATGAACAAACTGATATTTTATTTTGTTTTATTTCATATACAATTTTCAGGTAATTTTCTGTTTTAAAAGAACAATAACATTTTTTATTATATAATTGTTCCAAGGATTTTTGATACATCTAAAATATGGAACCAATGACTAGATTATTACTTTTGCATTAAACAAATTAAGCTATATTCTAAAGATGATATTTAGAGAATTTCAGTTGAACGTCGCTTGATGAAGTTTATCTGAATCACGTTTATGATATGATACGTGTTTTAGTAAAATCATCAATTGTCTTTCATGTTTGTAATGTTTGTTATTCGCCTTCCAGTGTCTTCTTCGAAGGCTCTAATTGAACAGAAGTTATGTATCAAAATAATTTCCAAGTTCCAGCCAATCATAATAAATGTTTCAGATGAAATTCTACCAAATACAGAGGACATATTCTCAAATGCAATATATTTAGGTTCTGGTGTAAATGGTAATCCTGAAATTTACTGAGATTTAATTTCATTTTACATTCTAGGAGTAGATCAAGTTTTCATCGTTAGTAAATCTTAGATTTTTCTGTAGCATTTTTAAGGATTTGCACAATAAGGAAGACAATATCCAACAGTATTTCCACGGTTATTCTACAAAGTAGCACAAAAAAGAGACAAATAGGGGAAAATTGGGTTATACGATCATTGAGTTGATCGGAAGCTTATTCACAGTGATTGAGTCATTAGCACTCAAGCACGACATATACAGGAAACTCATTAGTTGCTCAACAGCACAGTGATCTTATAACGACATCCGGTAACAGGACTAATGATGATGTTGATGACAATGTCACCCTTGCAATGATATATGTAATATGAATTATTGCACAAACAATATCTGCATTAGTTCAACATCAATTCTGTGTTTTTTCGTTATACAGGTATACGTATCCAATTTTTATATGCAAAATTCCAACGCCGTAAAGTTTGATATTAAATAATACCTACTAATAGTTTGGTAGGAAATAATAGGCAATAATGTTCGAATTGAATCTGTAATATTTCAGAAAGTAAAATGAACCATGTTATATTTTAGTTAGAGATTTTTTTTATATATATATAAAATAGTAATAGTGTGCTTATTTACGGAGGAAGCTTTATAAAAATATATATTACTAAAACAAGAGGTCATATAGTATTTTATAGTTATTAATTTGACATCAATACACACACACAGATTTATATATATATATATATCTATGCTCCCAGATCCTAGGTCGGTCACAATCGGTTCCTTCACGAGAATCCCGCTGACCGCTTTTTAATGTCCTACATAAAGAAGGGTGGAGCGAACCGCAGCCCGTGCAGAACAAATAATTTTTTTTTAATTAACTGAGTTTGGGTGACTCAAATTGAGCCATCCTGATTTTAGGAACGATTCCTTGCCGTCGGCCAGGAAATTCCAAACTTTCATTTTGCCGTCTGATTTCCTTATTAAAAGGATAACTCCCAGAAATTCCTGGAGATGCTTGGGGTCTTCTGCCGAAGGATAAACTTAAATAAAAACCTCAAGAGGGTTGAAAGGATCCTCCCCTGGGCTTCTCTGTCAATATAGCAAAATTCGTAACACTCGGAGAATGAGGTGACCTTTTTAATATTTGGGATGGGTTGGGGGAGGTAGGAAAAGAAGAAGCTGATGGAGACCTAACGGGAGAATTGGAGAGGATCCTACATTTACCGTTGATCTGGTTTTCTTTTTTGGCTGGCAAAACATGGGCGGATTGAGATTTGGTATGTTCCATGGCTCGTTCTTCCCTGATTTTTTTTCTTGTTTATCTTTTTTATCTTTGTCGTCGGCGTTGTCCTCTCTTCCTATATAGTGCTGTAGTAATTAAAGTATAGGGATGCGATGACTTTGTCAACATAAATGCTGTGACCAACTGTAATTCCTTGAAGAAGTCATCTTTATCTCACATGTGACTACAAAATAAAGAGTACAATGTCTGATAAAAGATTATCGGGAGCTAAAGTACGCGAAAACATTAGGTGCCGGTTGATCTAAACGCTGTCGGGCAAGCACAGTAAGTTACAACGTCCTTTCACACTTCCTTTCTTTATAGCAGTACTTGGAAGAAAATGTATGGATGGTGTTCCTCTCACTATATTACAGATGTTCCAACAGTGACTATGGCTTGTGCAGGCGTTTCTGAAAAAGTAAGACATCATTCACCAGGACCGAAAACCAGCATATTCCCTAGATTTCGGGCTTTGCGATGTTGTCCTCTTTTTCAAATCAAATCCTCCTTGAAAGGATCAATATTTCAAGACGTCGAGGAAATTCCACATAACGCGCCCATGCATCTACTGGCTATCCCAGATATGGAATTCCTAGGAATATATAGATTTAACCAAATGCTCCGATATGTTTAATCATTTCAAGCAAAGAAATAAAGCGACTAAGATGTAAGCGGTTATTGAAAGAGAGATATAGAAACTGATAAAACATTGAGGAGAAAAGACAATAGAAATATATGTAGAAGGAAACAAAAATATGATGATTCAAGGTGCATTTAGACTGAAGTTGAATAGTGCTCCTTGCAAAAGTGGCTATATCCGGAAACCCACGCCGGTCACATTGTGTTCGACCTTTTAACATAGAGACAAAAACAAAAGAATCAAAAGAGTTTGATTATAAATAACAACACCCCTAATAGCTGGGACAGACATCAAATGTATTAAAGTTAAACATTTAAGAAGTGTCAGAAGAAGGAAGGAAGGAAGGAAGGAAGGAACTGACGAACGAATGAACACACAGAGTTTTAAACAAAGGAAAGGTAGAATGGGTTTTGTAAGAAGATAAGTAATAATAAAGATAGATGTATAATGAAGATATAAAAATGGCAAACTAATGAAAGAAGAGAACCCGAAAAAACAAGAAATAATGTCTGGACAAGAAAATAAAGAATTTAATTTGGTAATTAAACTGAAATAATACCAAAAATGTAAAATAAATCGTGAAATAAATGCACTAATAAATCACCTGGAAGGGAAACAAAGGAAAGATGCCTAACTGTAGGAAAAAAAGAAAAGAATAAAGAAGGAATGGAAGACTGCAGACAGATAACTTGGTTCCAAAATACCAACGAAGAAAATAAAAAGGAGGTAAAATTCCATTGAGAGAAATAATTGCAATTCCGAGAGATAAGTGAAAAACAAAAGCATTTTGCATATGCAGCAATGACGTGATTCTATATTTAAATTCTCAAATAATGAAAATATTCAAGTGAAAAGTAATGTTTTTGACAACTAATAAAAATACTAGCAGTTATAATTAAGATGATGATGGGCAATATTTTAATGGCTAATGCAAGATCTCTTAAAGCGACTAATATTAATGGTAATTTAAATTATAAATCTGTAGTAATAAAGTTCATCAACGCAAAATAAGAGCATTAATAAATATGGTTATCACAATGTTTATTGATATTAATTAAATCGCTTTGGTTAGAGAAACAGGAGAATGAAATAAAAGTGTAATGAAATAAAAAGTACACCAATAATAGAAATTTAGGTGTTTAACGAGGAAGGACAGGAAAAAAATGTTCAAATGTAGGACAATAAAAAAAAAGACAAAAAAAGACAAAAATGGCTAGAAAGATGAAGAAAGCGTATGTCGGAAGTTGGAAGTTACTACAATATGAAATGAAAACCAAAATCAGGAGAGATGAGTGTCTTTTTTTTTTCAGAAAATAATATCCGGTTTTAGAATTACTATTATTCCTGAATTAATGTACCGTATTTGCCGGCCTACTGAACGCCCTCGTGCATTGGACGCACCGAGATCTTGGGATGGAATATTTAAGAGGAACAAAATACTCATATCACAAACATAAATAAATCAATAATATAATCTTACCTTATGTGGCATTCACACTAACCATGAAGAAACACTTCAGTATTAACGTAAAATTATGCTACGGGTACGGTTTTAATTGAAGTAAGTTGATGGTTAATTACCAGGAATTCTTTTAGAAAATAAGAATTTTAGTACATTTTATCAAACATTTATTGAAAATTTTTTTAGTTGATTTTTAGGGAACATTTTCACATGCAGTAAATTCTTAATAGCTACAACGATATCTACTGATATCCGTCAACACTAGTACATATGGTAATAGGCAAAAAAAATGTAACTTGTTGTCAAATGAAGTCCCATACCACTATTAACAAATACACACACAAAGCAAGCAGAGAACCACTATAACCTTCTGTTGGTACAATTTCAGTTTGAAAAAAATGTTTGTGTTTCGCATGATGAAACAATTGCGTCCATTGTTTAAGTTTGTCATCAACGATTCAATTCTCCTCCAATTTCTCATTCGATTTTTGATGATCTGTTAATGTTGACAGCAGTTAGAGAAGCAATTATTATCAAGTTTGAACTCACAGAAAAAAAAAGTAAACTAATCTCTTCTTTATTCATGTTCAAGATGAGGGTTATATAATGTTTAAAATTAATTTCTGAAAAAAATTGTGTCTTATGGCTAAATCACGTAGAAACTCCGGCTCCCATGAGATCACAGAAATAAGGAACGTCAAGCCTGGTCATTACCTAGATGAATGACCGTTTAAAAATACCATGTATTAGTGGTGTAATGGATAATGGTTCATAATTTTTAATCGGAGAGTTGAGTTCCAATTCCCGTTAGGTTCGTTATATTCATTTAAGCGCAAACAACCTTTGAAAATATATGAATCTGCCACTTCTCACCTCAGGGATGGATTATTTACTAAGACATACATCATTAAAGCTATTATTGTCTCAACAAAATTCTTAAAATATAAAAATATTTTCAGATTTTAAATAACTGCAAAGGGTTGATCCGCTGTCAAAAACGAATTAATTACAGAGAATGAATCATTAAAAATGAGTAATATATGCTGTACAACTAGTATAAGAACAGATTAGAACATTTTTAAAATGTATATTCTAAAACCAGACCTTATTTTCCGAACGAACTATTAAGGAAAAAAAGAATGATTAAGTGAAGAAATGAAATAAAAAGCCATATTCTCGAATGAACCAAATAAGAATAAATGTAAGAAAAGAAGATGTGAAGGTTGAAGGAAAATAAAATATAAAAAGACGAAATAAAATAATTATAGAATGAAATACGGAGAAGAAAGAAACAGTTAAATATAATACATAAAAGATGTAAGGCGATAAGAACAATGCAGAAGAATGAGCATTATTTCTATCTCTATAAGTGGAAAAAAAAACTTACCTGTTAACAGGGAATAAACACGTTTTAAAAACAAACAGAATAATAAGAGAAAAACTTTCTACTTTCTGAAGTAGTGAATTGTCTACTTGAAACAAAAGCAAAAGTATAACACCAAAAGAAAATATATTTCTATTTTTGAGATATATTTACGTAACGTATGTTTATATATCAGCAAATGTGCCTGTGTGCATTTAAAACAATTTTAATGAAAATTTGATGCAAAGCTCACTGAGTATCTTTTTATTAATGCAGATAGAAAGAGAATTGGCTAAGGAATGGATCGGTTGATTTTGAAAGTCACTGTAGCAGAAAATTGGAATGAAAATGAAGTGAATTTAAGCAAAGAAAATATTGAACTCCCTTCTTGAGTATTTCGATGGTAAAAGAATCTGTTTTGTCAATGAACTTATCGAGGTTGACAAGGAAAGAAAATGCACACAGAACACATGTTCATTTTCTGCAAAAATTATTAAGCGTAATTATTGTCTTTATTTACATCTATACATGCTAACATTTAAATTAACGTTGTTGTTAGTAATGTATTTATTTATATATTTAACAATTGCTGGAATTATCAACTCTCCTTCTTCGTAGGGAGACAGTTGTCATCCATTTTGTACTTTGTTCTGCGATTCTCTCTAAATATTCCCGTCGCTTTCAAAATGATTTCCAGTTAAACAGAAAATATATTCACTCAATCACGATTTCGGAAAATTTCTTAGTGTTGTGTCAAATGTACAATTGTAATTTTACATCCAACAATCAAAATATAATCTTAGTTATTTCCAATTATTCATGATTATCATGTTTCCTCTCTTTTCTTCTATTCAAATGTGTATTACTTAAAGTATTATTCACTCTTACTCGTTTATAATAACGTTTACTCCGTACAAGTTGTTACACCAATAACTACAAAATTACAAATCTTCGTTAGGAATGTTGTAACCCATTAGAGTTGCTGGTGTACCACATGTATAGGTAAAGTAGCAGAAGAAATAGTGTTTCTAAAGCAAAATATCCGGACGGAGATCATCACTATTCAAGACAACATTGAATTGAGAGCTTTCATTCTCCTAGACTGATTGACACTTAAGTCAAGGAGCCTTCTTTCCTATTTACATCAAAGGTGGAGGGTGGTGGAGTCATGCCCTTCCCAATGGAGTGAGCACGGAGACAAACAGAACAGAATCGAGTGGAATGTGAACTCTGCTCGAAGACTTCGTTTTCCAAGTCGATAAAACTTGCATTATCCGGGCCTCCGAAATCGCAATACACTTGTTTTATTCTTGTTAAAATAAATCATAATCTGTTTCCGTATAAATTATTTAATTTAAATAAATGTATTTATATTATTTAATATTCGTAGCACTTTTATTTATTGTGTGTATGCTGTGTGTGCTAATGTGAAAGAGGCTAACTTCATTTCAGGTAGGCGGTCATGTATCTTTCGCTACATGACTCTCGAGGCAGTTTTTTTTTTTCCGCAGTCGGTTGTCATTTCTTTCTGTGGTAGACCAATTGTCATCCAAGTATATAGAACCAGGTTTGTTCTGCTATTTACCAATAGCTGAGGGGAGACGTAGAGGATTTATAACTTTCTCAAGCAAGATTCCTCAAACCGAGTCGCTATCCATTCAGCAAAGTGACGCTGGGGTACAACTATACACAACAAAAATATTTATCATTACGCAATCTGAAAAGTGTATACTCAACAGATGTCTTACTACTAAATATGTGATAATGGGGACAGGTTTTGATAAAAGTACCGTATAACCTTGCATGTGGTGCCGAATAAGTGTCACCATTATGACAGCTACACCAGTTCTCTCAGACGTTTTCTGATTGTGGGTGTTCCAATGTACCTAGACGTGACTCCTCAAGACTACTTAACAGCCTAATCATTCAAGCTTAAAAATGAAATGAAGCATTATTCTCGATGCCTGATCCTACTTTTCTCTCTATTGACGTTCCTAAACAGTGATCCATCTGTTCCTAGGAGTCATTCCAAACAGTTTAATGTCTGGAATTTAACAAGAAAATGTGAAGTACTGAACTTCAAAGAAGTCATTAGAGCAAATAATAGTTCGGTCCCCGTTGCAACGATAACAGCGAGATGATCCAACTTCAAATCTAAATAGTTTGTTCATTTTAAATTTGATATTAATTAGAAAATATATTTATTTGGAATACAGAAGTAGTCATTAAACCATAAAAATAAATTCAAAGAGTTCTACTTTCTTCATATACACTGTTCCTGTTACCTAGAATTTGTTGCCAGACAGAAAGAAGTAATTTTCTCATGCGACACATATTTCCATTTCAATTTTGAGTATATATATATATATATATATATATATATATATATATATATATATATATATATATATATATATATATATATAAATATATATAAAACTGCATGTGCGCATTTATATATTAATTCAATGAAAAACCTAAAAATAATACTTTAACAAAAATAAAATAAACTTAAAAAATCTTATATTTTATAAATTCCGAAAAGTTAAAAAAAATCATATATTTCTTGTTTTTTTTGTTTTTTTTTTCCGCGGGAGATGGGGTAATTTATTTTTTCCAAATTTATTATTTTATTGCTCAATCCAGTGTAGGGGATGTTCAGTCTGAGCGTGTATGAATGTATTATTTCAAACTCATTAAAATTGCGTAGGTATATATGTGTGCGTATGTTCGTGTAGACATTAAATGGCATAAGGATAGGGAAGTTACTCACGCACAACGCAGACAAGCGCATTTCAATTACATACAGGCCTACGCTCGACCAGGTAGGACGGACAGTGTATCAACTTTGATAATATAGATTATTATTATTATTAAACCATTTATTATTAGTAGTAATATTAGTATTATTATTATTAGTAGTAGTAGCAGTAGTATTAGTAGTAGTAGTAGTACACAATTCATTCAGTATGCACACAAGTAGTAACTGCTGGAGTGCATTAGAGATTGACAGCAAGTCTCTTTAATAATTCAGAACCTTCCATATTTCTTTTTTTGTATGATGTCTTCTAAATGATCTCGAAATTCTTTTGATTTTCAGTTTTTTCGAAGTTTCTATATATTCTTTGGGATTGTTCATAATTCGCCTACACACACACACACACACACATATATATATATATATATATATATATATATATATATATATATATATATATATAAAGAAATATAGTCTTAATATGTGCTATATTTATGGGATAAAGTGCTCAATATCAGAGATAGAGCGTGTGTAAATATAAAAGTTACCATAGAAGTCGACACTTAGAGGCGACTATATGCAATCGTCAGGCTATGAGTGCTGTTATTTTTCTCGGCTATTTATATATATGGGTCAGTGGTGCTTTGAGGGTAGTCAATTTTGTCGGTTATTTTATCGGAAGTCGTTTGCTTGTTTATTTATTTATTTGGGTTAAATTATTTTGATGCTTTTTTATATATTTTTGTTTTTTATTTTTATATCTTATCTTATCTTATATATATATATATATATATATATATATATATATATATATATATATATATTAATTGGTGTTTTTATGAACGTAATAAAAATTTGTTTGTATCGCTTATTTAATAGTTTTGTTTTGGTTTGGGAAGATAATGCTATTTATTCAATTTTGGGGTTGATTGTTGTATTTTATTCTAACTATTATTTTGGCGGGAACAGTTTTTAATTTGTTTATTACTTCATGTATTTATTTGGATTGATTATCTTTATTTGGTTTTTCTAACGCTTAGTTTATCATGACCGGTTTGTTAGTTTATTTATTTATTTTGATGATTTTAGGTCAATTTACTTTACTTGTTTGTTTACTTATTATTATTTGTTATACTGTCTATTTTCTCTTTTCGGTTTTCGATTTTTAATTAACGTAGTAATTTTTTTATCGTTATATGACAGTTGTAGCTATTTGTTCGTCCAATTTTCGGTTTGATTTTTATTGTCTAATTAATATTTTGTTCCTAATAGTTTGATAATTTCTTTATTATTTACTTTATTTATTTGGGTTCATTGATTTTCTTTCTTATTTTTTATTCTATTTCGTCTATTCTAACATGTGTGATTTTGGTAATTTGTTTGGGTTAATTTATTTAGCTTATTTTATTGTGGTTTTGTTTATTTATTGATTTGTTTATATTTTATTTTATTTTTTCCATTTTCGTTTTTAAGTAACGTAGTAAAACTTTGTTTTCATATCTGCATTTTGAGATGAGCTCGGATCTTTTATTTCGTAATTTATTTTCGTCTGGGAAATTTAATGTTAGCTATTTTTCCTCCAATCATAGTTTGCTAGTTTTTGATTGGTTGTTGTAGGCTGATGATCTTTTCCTTTTTTCCAAGGTATTTTTGGTGTAATGTGAGTTTTGTTTTTAATTTCCCAGATATACATAGAAAGCATTGTGCTGTTCACATATTTACTATTTGTAAAAGATGTTTTGTGTGCATAATATCTTTGTTTCCACGGTCCTTCAGTTACTCCTATGTATGCTTTTTCTTCATTATCTGGTGATTTTATCGTGGCTTGGTATATTACGTTGTTTTTTAAACAATTACCATTTAACGGACATTTGTTCTTTATTCTTCAGTTGTACGTGGGTTTAATTTGTCTGTGTGGTTTGTTGATAATTTTCCTGTTGTGCTTTTTTTATTATTTGTGCCATGTTCTAGGTGCAACTGTAGCTGATTTTTACTGTGTTTTTGTTGAATGTTTTGTGTAGGGTGCTTGATTCCGGGAAGTGTTTGTGTAAGAGTTTGAAGAATATTTTTCCTACGTTTATTTTTACGTTTTTGATGTACAGTAGGTTGAACCATATAATATTTCTTTTCCTGTTGGCCTTTTTTGCGTTCTGTGCTGACTATGTGAGTGTTGCTGAGAATCCGCTATCTTTTAGGGATGTTTCGTAGTCTTTCTCAGCTTTGTTAAATAGGGATTCATTGGAGGAATTGTCAGAAAGCCTGCGATTAATCGATTTTGGTATCTGTTTGATTATAGAAGACGGGTTGTTGGGTGTATATAGAGTGGTTTATCATTGGGTTTTCTGTATGGTTTATATGTGCCATTTCTTAGGTTGAAAGTAACATCTAGAAAATCTACTTCGTTTAGGTTAGTTTTATGTCGAATCCGTTATTTTTGAAAATCTTTATTATTGCTTTTCTAGTTTTGTCTGTGTTTTGTTTGTTAGTTTCTTAAGATTATGAGACCTTCATCCCAGTAGAATCCTGTGTTATTTGTATCTATTATTTTTCTTAGTTCGTGTAGTAAGTAAATACCTATGATTTCGCAGGTTTTGCACCGTCAAAGCTTCCCATTGTAGTGTCAAATATCCCATCTTTCTTTATCCATGCTTCTTCATTGTTAAATAGTAATGATTTACGGGTGTGCTTAATGATGTTGATTTCGCTTGTTTTTTTTTTATTATTTGTTCCTGAGCTAAGTTGATGGACTTATCTAACATGCGTTCTGTTATGGATGGGTAAAATTCTTTTATATCTAATTGTAGGAATTGGCAATTTTGTTTGTTATTTATGCTGTGGAACCAGTCAATAGTTCCTTTTGTGTTTTTCCACTCGTGTACTCCTAACTTCTTCCTAAGTTCAGAATTAATTCTTTCTAGTATCGTTTTACTTATTTTACCTAGTTCGCTTTTGGCTGGGTTTATGAGTCTACATGCTGGGTTGGTTTTGAAATATTCTTTGTGTTTTTTTAGTGTGATAAAGGCTTGTGCCTTGCTGATGCAACATATTCGGTCATCTAGGTCTAATTTTGGGGCGATTGCTTTAGCTTCATTATTGATATCGTGTTCTATTGTTTTGGGTGCCTTTTTGTATTTTTTGGTTTTGTTGTTCTTGAGCAATTTATTGTGCGTAGGAGGGCTTAGTTTGTATAAATTTCTTGTTTTGTCAGCTGCGATAAGTACATTGGCTCAATTGTTTTTTTAGTTATATCTTCTTAATTTTTTAAAAATGCATCTTGATTTTTATGGAATTTTATGTTTCTAACTAAGTTAGTTAAATCTTTCTCGAAGTCGTCTAATTCTTTTTATTGCGGGGGGCCATTTTTTTTTGTTTTGAAGCCGTATTTTTCCTAGAGTGTATTCTCATTGTGAATATCCTGGTTAAAAAAGTGGGCTTTCCATCTCATTCTTTTTATGAAACTTTCTGTTTTTTCAATTAATAAATAAACTACAGCAATCAACCCCAAAATTGAATAAATAGCTTTAATTATCTTCCCAAACGAAAACAAAACTATTAAATAAGCGATATAAACAAATTTTTACTACATTAATAAAAACAACGAATAAAAAAAATTAAATAAATATATAAGATAAGAAATAAAAATAAATAAAAATAAGCTAAATAATTTAACCCCAATAAATAAATAAACAAATAAACGACTTCCGGTAAAATAATCGTCAAAATAGACTACCCACAATGTACCACTGACCCGTATATATAAATAGCCGAGAAAAATAAAATAACAGCCCTCGTGGCCTGACGATTGCATCTAGCATGAAACAGACTGTCGCCTCTAAGTGTTGATTTCTATGTTCAGTTATATATATATATATATATATATATATATATATATATATATACCTTCATGTTAGTCAATTTCATCGCTTTACTGAAGTGGAAAAGTTTTCTATATTTTCAGTGCCCTTTTTATTTATATTGGAACCTACCGAAACAATGTAATCAACTATCTGGTACATGTTTTATCTCCTTTTCTTTCACGATTAATAGGTTTTTTAACTTCCGGATTCAAAGTAACGTTTGAAGTTTCTTCTTTCCCTTTTTTCTTAGATAAATCGTCATGTAAAATTATTCCACTACATCTCTAAATATACAGATCAGCAACATCATCGTTATGGCTAATAGTGGAGACATTGGGTTACCTTGTAAAAATATTTGTTTAATATTGTAAATTGAGCTTGGTACATTATTCTTACGATTACCCCAACTTTTTTATTTTCTTTTGCCTACATTATAAAGTTCGTTATTTATTTATTTTTTTTTTTTTTGACTTGACACAAATATCTTCAGACGTCCCATAATCTTGGGGCAGGGAACCCATAGTAAACATTCTGCTGTCTCTCTAGAAAAAAGACTATTATTTCTTTTGTTTTTAATTCCTTTAGTATAATTCGATCGACAGAGAGTATATCACATGTACCTTTATTTCGCCTTCAGTATCCTTTTTTTTAATCGGAAAGTAGTCCTTAGTTTTCAAGCAAATGACTTTATTTTGTTTATTGTGTTGCTTGTTATTTTAAAAGTACCCATACATGTGTATGCATGTTATAGTTTTGTAGATGTTAGAGAAGTATTCTTTTTTTGTCTTCATTTAATCTCTGGGTATATTTTAATATAGTCATTGCTTCGAATTTGTTTCTTCTCTAAGTTATTTGCTTCTTTGATAATCACTTATACCAGAAGCCATGGTTCTATTTATAGATAAATATGAACAGATGCTTTCTAACTTTTCTTTTTGTTAATATTTAAGGTTTCTCGGTAACTAACATCTCTCGGGCTTCCTTCTTTCTCTTGTAAATCGTTTTACGTACGGTACAGGTATTAGATTTTTCTATTGTACACTTTTTTCCGTTCCCACGGGTTATTCCCAAATTCGTTTTTCCATAGGTTAAATTTTTTTACAGCCTTACATAGTGGGAGCGAGAGTAAAGCGGTGTGATGGAGGTTGGGATGAAGAGAAGGATAGTGAATAGGTCAGGTCATTTGGATATGTTGATCGACATTATATTTGAATAGTTGGAGATGATAGCTATCGGGGAAAAAAAGTAAGGGAATTTCACAGACGGGAGGTGCGGGACAAGAAGCTAGTAGAAGAGACGGTCACATTTACCCGTTTCTACAGTGAAAGGGTGGAACCGTGATGCCAGTCTAGTAGCACGTTTAAATTCATGCAGTCTTGAAACTAGCGAAAGTAGCTTGTCTAATCAGTCACATTCAAATTATTTGTAGAAAAGACAGAGAGAGGCGCCGGTACGTCTGTGAGAGAGCGACTGTAAACGAGATGCCAGATCAGGAGCAACCACATTGCTTATCCGTCTCTGGATTTTGTCGAGGACCTTAAGTCAAACAGCGGGGACACCAGACCATGGCATCAGTATTTCATGCAAGGATTCAATTTTTTTCAATTTTTGCTCCTCTATGATTTTCCTAGATGAACATGTTTCTCGCTTACTAACTTGGCTCCCGATGAACTATTTCATTTATTCCGGTCATGTTTATGGTAGGAATCTATTGTCGAAACTAATTCACGCTCTCAGTTTCTAAATTCTCTTTCTTCCAGTTTTTTTTTTATTTACTAATGCTAACAATTTTCTTTGAAGATCGCCTTTTATATTGAATCGGTTTTATTTATTTTTTCATCTAGATGTGCTGTCGTTAAAAGAAAGGCTGTGTGATTTATAGCTGGTAAACAACTTGATTAGATTAAAATTAACAGCAGAATATGACAAGCATGAAGAATAAACAAATGAACAGATAATTTTAAACTAAAAATAACATGTCATCCCTTACAACATGAATAAACTAAACAGCATAAAGAAGATATGCAATGTATGAAGAAATTCAGAAAATAAATATCAAAACAAAGAAAAAATAGAAATGATGAAAATTATAATAAAACTTTTGAAAAATATGAATATTAAATTAATTAACTGCAAAAGAAGATGGCTTGGTGTTTATATTAAGCCGCCTTAATAACTGACATCGATGTTCTTATCTTCTTCGAATTTTCTCGCTCTAATAATAATTGTAATATTAATTTAGGATGTAGCGATAGTAAGGTGGTATTTAAAAAAAAAAAAGATTATTCGCTGTACGAGCAAGATACCAGATATGATAATAATGAATGATTCGGTAATCATTACAATTATTATGCCCATTAGTCATCACGTTTAATATCTTATTCTTAATAATAATATTAATAGGACTAGCAGTATTTTATAAATTTGTATTTTTGCACATGTCTGGTGTTTATCTCTCGAGATTATTGAGAGAATGACCACCCATAATTATCTTCCCCTATTTGACTAATCTGACAATCTCCAATGGTAAAATGATCTGGACAGTCGCAAATCTTTCTGGAAGTTTTCAATCGTCGAATCTCGATACACAGATCCTATTTTTCTTGTTTATTCTTGATGCTATTCGCGTTGTAAAGGTTGCAATATTAGCATTTGTGGTTAAAATAAAAATAATCGTGCTACTGTTAATCGCCTTGCTATGGTCGTTGCTGCTGTTACTTTTACGGATGTGGTAAAATAGGAATATTTTAGCAATGAGACGACTATTAGGTTGGTGCAAAAATAATGACGTAATAATGTCGTTTTTTGACGTTAAAAGTACGTCAAAAAACGACATTATTACGTCATTATTTTTGCACCAACCTGATAGATTGAAAGAAATGTTCTTTACTAAATTTTACGTATTATTCTAATCCATGCTATTATTATTATTATTGAAATTTTATCTTGCCACCATTTGGTGGTCACCCATGATATTTGGTTAAGAGCAAATCCCCGTCAATATACTCAGTATCCCCGCAGACCCCAACAACGCCTTTGTTTATAATCACAACTATTCCTCTGTTTCTATGACCTAAGTTCCAATTTAAGCGACTTTGACACGATTCGTAGAATATGCATTTTTATAAAAACGATTCTAATCTTCATATTTAATAACTATCTGTTGTAGCATACTACGGGCGGTAATGTGTATACCCTCACTGACATAAATACAGTAGTTAATACTGTATGTTGGTCTGCAATTGGAGATTCGTCTCCAGCTGTGCTGGTCAAACTTTCTGCCTCCGGGCGGAGAAGATCCCACACAAGGTTATGTCGAAGGGGGAGAGTCTCATATCGGGAAAAAGCTACCCGACCCCGTTTTATACAGGGTCTACGGGGAATTTTTCGTCGAGCATACGGGCTCGGATACCCCACATTAAATTCGGTTTTGTGCCACATCTGACCTCGTGGGGCAGTTGGTAGATATCCTGCAATTGGAGATTTATTGTGAAATTCACTTGAGTCACTTCTAGAGCTGACTACTTCTACGCGCCGCTGGCGAATCTTATATGCGTTATTCGTGTCCTAAGTATTATCGTCCCTTACCAAGCTTCGTGCGATTATTCTATTCAGTAACCTTCCCTAGTTTGCAACACTATCTCTGTTTTTTGGTGCTTCTTTTATTTGTTCACATATCTTTTCTGCTCATTTTGTACAACTTTTTCGCTTCGATTGGCTGGTCTGTTTCATTGCCGAAAATACCCAAGTTTCTCTTTTCTTTGATTTTCCTTTTCGAGAATTATCTCTTACGTATGATGTAATCACTTTTTTTTTTTTTTTTTTTTTTTTTGTACTCAGGGCTTATATATAATTCCCAGTGTATGACTATATCCAAACTATCGTGTTTATTTCTGTCCAATTTGGTGATCTGTTTGCTATATTTGTTGATTACACTGTTTATTCTGTCTTCTCATTCTATGTAGAATTTCCGTTTGCAGTGCTTATCAATTCTCATGTTATATAGTTTGTTCTGGTACAGATTTTTAAAAAAAAAAATTCTGGACTAAAATGATGAATTATTCCATCTCTCTTTTCAGATGTTCTTACCCTATACATATTCATGATTTTCTATCTATGTTAATTTTATTTGCTTCTTAGATCCGCTCTCTAGTGTTTCTTTATCGTTCTTCTTTACTTCCGTTTTTCAATCTTTTTTCTTATTTTATATATTTCTACACGATTTCAGGATTCTCTTCTTAGCATTACTGAATGCGTTTGTACAAAACCTTCCATGTTGACGAATCCTCTCACTCCTGCTTTCATTTTCGCATATTATTCATTTTGTTGATCAGGATGTTGAGTTTATTATCTTTCTTCTTTCATAATTTGGTCATGATCGAAATGACTGTTACACATGTTTTGGAGATATGTTAACTTTGATATTTTTGCAATATTATAATATGCAGTGTAGATATCGTCATGAATTTCCTCTTCCTCCAGACATTTGATTTCGATGATGATGCATTATGGGACTTGACATTTTCTTTATACAGATCTGTAGCTGCCGGGTAAGTATAAGATGGAAAATTTTCTAAACCAATATCCATAAATCACAACATGTCGTAGTGCTTTGCGGGCAATTAATTTTCGGGTGTGTGTATTTAGAGTGCGTGCATTAATATATTTGCATTTCATTCTAGTTCTATCAGTTATGTGTCGCCTTTATTAACTATTCTGATATTCAGTGTGCTCTTCAGTACGGGCTCATATCAGTGCCATCCGAATTTTCACTTTCTTTTGTTATTCCATTTATATATTAGTGAAGTTTCATTTTTATTCTTCAATATGGTTTTAACCTGTAATGAGTGTCTTTTTATTTTTATATTTTAGGCCTACTTCCTTGGGCATACTTTGTTATATGTTTGCATTGAATAGTGTATATGTTCTATCTCATTTTTGACGGTGTCCGATAGTTTGTCTCTAGGTCTGTCATTGCTTAGCATTTCTTGCAATATTCGTGTCTCGTTGTTTTTAGAAATCTATATTCTACTATTATTTTCCAAGCTGATTTCTTCTTCATTCTGTTCGAGGTTTCTGTGTTTTAAACATTTAGGTAACAATTTTCCCCTAGCGAACGTGAAGTCGCTGAGCTTTGTTATAACTGTAGATTTGGTATTCTGTAACATACTACAGACGAATGAGATTGTAGCTTTCACGTTTTCTATTCTTTCACACTGAGAGTTCATGGATTTCTTTACCGCATTTCTTTAGTATTTATTCTTTGTCTATTTCCTTTTTAAGTGGAACGATCTTTCTCCATATTTTTCATTGTCTTTTTAATTTTTGTTTTTCTTTGTACTTATTTCATAGTTTACGGCGTTGTTCTGCTGATATAATGTTCTCTTGATAGGCGACCTTCATTAACGATAGCCTTCTGTATTCCCTGTAGCTGTCGAGCTGATATCCAATTTTCTTGAATGTTTTCATCAGCAAGCTTTTGGCTCTATATTTCTAATAGATCTTGTTCTGTCCATATTTAATCGTTCACTCTCTATAGACTTACTTTTCCCATAATTGTATATACCTAATTTGTTGTCGTCTTTCTTATATATTCTATTTAGTTGACCACGAGTCACCTGATAACGAATGTGTTCTTCCTGTAGGTCATCAAGGGAATGCAATAGGACCGAATGGCCAACAACCGGTCGTGAATGAGCGCCCCTTCTGGATGCCTTTAAGAGAATTATATTGGAGTTCTGCCTTTGCCATTATATTTGAGCTTTCTATGAATAGTTGCCCTTTTAGTTCACACCAAATTGTGTGCGATTAGCTACACGTATTTACGATCAGAATAACATCAGAGCCTAAACTGTCATTACCACACATGCTACCAAATCTCGTTGAATTCTGCCATATGTATGGTGTAAATATGGAGTGGATAGAATAAAGTAAGATGTAAATTTCACATAATACATGTAGAAATTATTCAACGATTACCACTCCTCATTCGTCCAGAATTTCATCGAGGAAGTTAAAATCCAAGGTTCATTGACTACAAAAGGAAGCATTAGGTAAGAAAATACACACGTGACAATATATTGATACGGGTACATATATATATATCGACAGATCGCACGAAGACCTAAGAAACAGTCCTTTTCTTTGCATCAGTATGGCTCTCTCGATTAAATATAAATTATCTTGAAGACTTATATGTGAGAGTTGGAATATGATCCTGTCAAACCTTAGGAAATATCTCCAGAGAATGATGATGCACATTGTCAATAGTTAGAAAGATCTTCCGGATATCACGAGATGCTTATGCGCATTTTCTATACGATCTTCATAAATAGACGCACGAAAACGTGAGGAAATTCTTTTCTGTAAGAATTGAACGTTACTTCCAATTTAATCAACTTCAAATGGACACTTATATTAGTAAATTTATGAATTTGTCAGAAAGATAGACATACTTTATCAATTGATTTCAACATTGATCAGCAGAAGTACGTCATACGTGAATTATTCGAAAAATAACATTACCTGACATTGTTAGACCTTTTACCAAACTTGCCGATCTGCGGAGTTCTGAGATATACAGAAAATATTACGGGAACAAAAAATTTTGATTTATAGCACAGTCTAAACAAAGCAATAATGTGAGATAGGACATAGCATCATTGTTTATTGTGATCACAAACATTTAAAGAGTAATTATTATTACTATGACATTTAAGTAAACGTTTTAATAACCAAGACGCGAGAGTGAGTGAGAGAGAGAGAGAGAGAGAGAGAGAGAGAGAGAGAGAGAGCGAGCACGTTTGTTTTCTTAAAAAAATTCGATTTTCATCGCCAAATTAATTTTATTGCATTTTTCTGTGAAGAGTAATACATTATTCAAGATAGTCCGCGGCCAATATCTTATGCCGTACTGGACTGAAGGTTTATATTAAGATATACTGAATCTTTTACTAGGTCAGCTGTTAAGAAAGTGGGTTCACTGTGTCGTGCGAGACAATTTTTTTTCTTCAGAACCTGTCTTACGTATCTATTAGTCTAGCATTCGTCCATGCGTAATATTGCTGCTAGATATGGTCCGGTTCACCCGCTTTTTACCTTGAGCTCCTTAATAAAATCCAAAGAAGAATCAGAAATATTATCCTCCTTGATCTGGCAGCTCAGCTTCAGTCACTTTTCCGCCGCCATTTCTAAAAATACTTTCATGGTGATTGTTCGGATGAGCTCTTCGCTATGGTACCTAGACTCTAGCCATTTTCATTCAGAAATCTTTATATAACCTGCTTCTCTGCTGTATAGATAAAATATAATTACAACTATTTTGCTATAACCAAGATCTGACTGATAATTTTGAAACATAGCCTTTTTGTTAATATAACTCAATATTTTCTGCAATACAGACATTTTGTTGATTCCTCCAATTCGAAAAGAATTCGCACATAAAATACTTATCTAAGTGATGTTCTATATCACACTGATTCCGTGTCAATTTTCCATCATTATTCAAACATGATACAACCGACTATACAGAAATTATTCTTTCGCATAAGGTTTTAAGTTGCGTGAGTGATTAGTACGACCATCACATATATACATCATTTGTCTTTCACTTAACTTATAATTATTTTGTTTTATATAAATTATTTATTCTTTTTGATGTTGTAACAAATTTTATGATAAGCTTACATATATTCCTGTCAATTGTAGTTGTGATACAGTTGGTAGGTAGATTAATATATTTATATTTGTCGGTTTTGCCAGAATGGTCCACATCTATTTTTAAATATTTTGCAAGCATTCAATTTCGTACTAAATAGAGTATCTGAGAAGCTTAAAAGCAGTTTTAATATATTGTCATTCTTCACGTAAATACTGAAGGCTACACATTCTAAGTGGTGCTCTTAAAAAGAATTAGATGGCTATTCAGGGTTTTATTTAGTGGTTATGGTGAGAATAACAATTTATGAGTTTATTTTCATTAGTTGATTTCCGATAGACTTACTTTTATGCTATTGTTAGTACGGCGTAAGACTATGTCTAGGCAAAGAAACGTGTTTTTTGTTTGTTTGTTTTGTTTGTTTCTATTTCGTTGGTAAATCATAATTTATGTTCAACTTTATTTAGTTTATCTACAAGGTCGGGTAATGTAGTTTTGTGGGATACATATTAATACGGGTATCGTCAATATACCAAGAAATGATTAGTTAAAATACTCTGGAAAGGACCAGATTCAAGAAACTCTAGTAAAAATTAAGCTATACTCCCACTCAGATGCGAGGCCATTGTTAATCCAGTTTTTTGGCTATAATTATTATTGTGAAAGTATTGGTGATGAGTCGGCAATTTTTGTATCTCCAGGTAAGGAGAGATTTATATTTAATAGGTGGTTTAAAAAAATAAGCATTTGTTAGATGGGAGGTTGATATAGAGATATAACATGTAAACTAGCTAAGGATTTATCTGTGAGATATACAGTGCAACCCGGATATAAGAGAGTTGTCAGGAGTGGAGAATAAGTCTCTTATATCCGGGTTTCTCTTATATCCGGGTTTTGTCTATTTCGTTTAGGTAAGTATGGGTCTAATTTGGGACCAGAGAAATTCTCTCTTATATTCTGGTTTCTCTTATATCCGGATCTCTTATATCCGGGTTACACTGTATATGCCCCTTAGTTTTTTTTGTTTTTTTTTTAACCATATTGTTTGAATTTTTAACCTATGATAGGCTGACTGTTCCAAGGTAAGGTGTTAAGTTTTTCATGGCATTTGCCTGTTTGCACGGAGCGCTGCCAATACCTGATATAACTGAATGCGTCGGAAATCCTGCTCCCTGGTTTTTGACAAACCATTAATTTTGGATATATACAGACCGAGACAAAAGCAACACATTTTTTTTTATTTATTAACTTTTACTGGACAAAAATGAAATACTGTAGTTTAAGAAAATTTGAATTGTCAAGTTAAAACAACATGAGCCAACCAGAAATGAAAACAATTTCGAAAAATTTAATAAGAATGATATATCGTTATTGCACTTTTCTTCGCAGAAGGATTAAATGAGTGTTCGAAAAAGTAAAGCGCAGAATAAATGACAATCTGAAAGATAAACTCTTTGCTGAATAGTATGTATAAGTGTAAACATTCCAAGTTATATTAGGTTGGTGCAAAAATAATGTCGTTTTCTCACATAGTAACATATGTGAGAAAACGACATTATTTGTGCACCAGCCTAATAACATATGTAGTTTGGTGTTATCCTGATGAAATATTATGTTATTTCTTTATTCCAAATGCTTTTTTGTTAATTGCTGCCTTCAACTTGTGATCCATTTAGGCTTAACACTTGTTATGACCATTTGCTTCTCTGGAAAGAGCTTATAATAGTTAATTATCTTCCAATTCAGTCATGTCCAAACTATCAACAAACTTGTTCAAAATGCACCCACACCCCATTAAATACAACGACGAAACCTATCAGTAATACATCTCTAAACTATTTGTCACATTTCTACATTAATTTCAGAAAAATTCTCAGAAATTGCAGGATTTAATTCAGGAAATGTTTTCGGTTTAAGCCTGTAAACATGATCTATTAGTACAATCTAGAAGAGAAAAGTCTGTTGATGTTAGATCTGGTGAATGTGATGGCCACTTAAATTTCTCGAAATCGTCCTATCCACCTCACGATGAAACGAAAATGCATTACTTTTGCCGCACCCTGTATATGTATATATATTTGTATTTTGGGGACAAAAGTGTTCGGAACATTCTTCAACACAGTTTTGAAACAGGTCTCATATTATATGACCGACGACGAATACCTGTACAGCTGCACATATCTAAATCCCAATCTAATTAAACTGAAATATATCTAAACCTCCACTAAAATTAGGTTCCAGTTACTGAAAGAAAATTTAGCAGCTCATGTCACCAGTTTAGCTGCCTACTCAGAATCAGGCATAAATATAGCGTCCTGCCAAGCTTACAAATCACTTTAAAGGCTTCTCTCTTTTCCGAGAAACCAACACCTCGTCAAGCGTATTATCTACCAAATCTAACTGTTGATTTAACTAAGTCCAACGTGTGTCATGACATGACCTTCATGGAATACGTCATATCCGCTAATGACAAATGCTGATGCCAAAATGGTTAACGGATTGCTAGAAGCCATTGAAATATTACACGCATATGTTTGAAGCAATAGAAGTCCATAGAAAGGTACCAAATTAGTGACTAAAAAACATCGTTATACAGTAGGATCCTTTATTACCTACACATGCGTAACAAGGAAAGGAAAAGCATCTGCCCCATCCTCTATGTGCGTTAAAGCATATTTATTACCCGTACATTTGGTCTTGAGGCATTGCTTCAGAAAATCACAACTATTCTGTGTCGGATTTTGGTTAGTTTGGTCTGTAGTTTTTTAGCGACATATCAACAGCTCTGTGGGTAATTTAATGCTGAAATCTAAATATTTTGTATACAATTTTATTTTATTTTTTTTTCTTTTGGAGATAATAATAGTTTTATTGATACATGTTTTACTAATTAACCCATATCTGGAGGAGAAGCGGTGGATTCATACCTTATCCATAGGGTATTTGCTCGTAAGTGAATATAACGAATTACAAATTCAACGGAAATTGTAAATCGGCTCTCGGAATCTGATATTCCCAAGCGGTCGCCGACCTAGGTAATGACCAGATTCGATGCTGCTTAAGACCAGTGATCGTACGGAAAGCGGTATTTTAACGTGACGTGGCCGTCAGCCTCTGTGCTGGCCATTTGTCGAAAGTGTAAGTTTGTCTACATCTACGATCATTCCACGAGACGAACTTTGTTCTAATGAAGCCAGCGTAGAGATACAACGAAATCAATACAAGGGTTCACTAAAACAGGCTCGCATCTTCTGCGGTATTGTACACCAGAGCTGTGAAATGGTGACTAATTGCAGACCTTTCTATCATTAAAAAAGGTTTTATGCAAACCAAAATTGAATAATTTTACTAAGTTTAGGCCCTTATGTAGCTCATTATGTGCACAGTCGTACAATCTCGCTTCTACACCAGATGTGAAAAAAAAACAAACTAAATTTCAAGTTAAATTGACTTTTTATATTATATCTGATCTTTGCTTTGCTATAATATTTTCAGTGGTTTAATGTTTTAAGTTAAAATTGTTTTCCACCATGAAAAGGGAATATCGGTTAGAGGGGGATATTTTCATTAATATGATATACGACGGTGTAGCTGGCCACTCGTGTTCAACACGCACAGAACCCACCTGTGGTTTATACTGACTGACTTGTGACTTCATGCTAGCACAGCGACTCAACGGCTACCCAATATCATATCAAGGCTTGGGTCAACCGTGGTATGGTTTTCAGGCAAGCTTTCCAGTTCAATAACATCAGGAATCCCTGACAAATCAAACACGATGAGATTCGAACACGGATCCCATGGTCAGAATGCGAAACTCCTAACCACGTGACCATTATGTGGATATTAATGTATATATTTAAAATCGTGTTGTCTGCTTTTATAATAATCCGAAAAACTGCATCTTAAAAGATCCATTAACTGCTTAAAAATTATTTTATTTAAAGTTAGTAGATATAAACTTCGGAAGTTAACAGCGAGTTATTCGCATTTTTTTAAGTATGGAAATTGATCTTTGCTTTTCTGTGATTGCTTTCCGTAGCTTAATGGTAAATCTATTTTGGATTCAAGGTGATTTCCTAAATTAAAAATGGAAAGCAAGTAGCATTGATGCCGGTATGCATATTTTCTTTAATATGATTTTCGATATCTCCGACGGTAAACATTAATTTCTCTGTTTAAAACACAGGGTTATCAACTAAAATGTGTTTACGCACTAAATATAATATCTATAGTAAAAAGAAACAATGTCTGATTAAAAATTTCTTTAAGTTTTTTCTAAAGATATAAATTATAGATTATAGACTAAATTTCTTCTCTTTATTATTCTTTTTAAAATGTTTTTAAATTCATATGAATGTATATCTGGCCACTTGTAATCGTCTTCTAGGGCGGATAGACAATCCCTATTGCAGACGCTTGCTCAGATGCATTTGTATTTATTCAACACTCACAGAGCACACCTGTGGCTTATACTGCAACTGACCAGACCTTAGCTAAAGCTATCTAGCGTGATCAACAATTTGAACAATACCAGCACGCTCATGCCCGCGGCCACGATGACTTTGTGCTAGCACTGCTATCGATGATCCAGTTTCATTCACAAGGCGTGGTTCAACCTGTGGTATTGTTTTCCAAAGGTCCCGCACGAACCTTACAAAGGCCACGTCACTTTAAAATAGAGCTTTCCGTACGATCACCGGGATTAAGCAACGTCGAGCCTGGACTGTACTTAGGCCGCTGACCGCTTGAATGTGCGAGTGGTTTAACAGATGATAGCTCGGAATTAATAACCGGTGCCGCACGCTGGGATCGACCCTTCCAATCCTTCTTGACAGATCGACTATGACGAGATTCGAACCCGGGTCTTATGGTCAGAGTGAGAACGTTCTAAACACTCCGCCACGTGCCCACAACAGATATAATAGTGATTTTCCAAGCGTAGCTTAGATGTAGCACAAGGCCGAAATTAGTGGGCACCCAGTGAGGATAGAACTCACTACTCAGTCGTAATTGTTATAGCGAGACAAGCTTGCTAACCATTACACCACCTCGAGGTCCCCTAAAATATTCCTAGTATATTTGACATTCAACTAGTTTCTAAATTTCTGGGAAACGATTATTCAGTTAGATGCATACAATCATTTTTACATAGCCGATTAACAGAAATGCATCAGTTAATTCATTTTTAAATGTCTGAACACTTAAATTTACATGCAATATATTTTACTCTTCCAGTTCGATTCACAGAAATAACTCTACTTACAGGCAACTGCGAAAGCATTTAGCTGTACACACACAGGCACACGCACATACACAGGGATAGTGATGCACTTATGCAAGCGCATTCAGTTAGTCGGAATGTCTGATAAAAATAGAAACACAATTGAACTAAAAAGGATTGGCCCTCACACAACATTTGCTTTGTTTTTGATCTATCTGACCTAAAAAGAAAAGCACTTACAATCGTACCCAGTAACCTGGATATCAACGTACGTACACAAAGCACAGACTTACACATCATCTATACGCAAATTTGTTATAAATGTATCACAAATTACATGAATCTCTGTAATACTGGCGGGGCTTGGCGCCGTGAAATAATTGATATTGCTATTGGAAATATATATAAAAAATGATAAAATACGTATAACAAACACGGCATGAAGTGAATTGAGTGCATTCTTTAGTGACGCAAACAGCAAATAGTTGGCATATGATTATAACACATCTGTTTCATAAATTCAATAACAGAAAATTCAATAATTACATTTATATAAAATTATAAAATTATCTTTAAAACATTTGTTGAAAAGTATTCGGCACTCATACCTAATAGGTGTAAATATGATAGGAGAATATAAATGAATAGGTGTTTCTTATAATGTAGTATATTGTTGGTATTAGTTAACGTCTGCAGAACAACTGGGCGGTGTACCATTTTATTGTTAACCGTCGTCAGAAGTTTCTACAATACTGAAGATAAATACACTTCCTACAGACGATCGAAAATACCGTAATTAGTGTTTATCTTAATGTTGAAATTTTTGGAGTCTTTTGTAATGAACTACAATTTCATCCCTGAATCATTGGTTCAATATTTCCGAAGTAGAACATGGCTTGACAATGAACTGTCCTCGAAAGATTTTGAGCGGAGTGGTAGCTTTAATTGAAAGAATGGAAAAGTATCCGTAATTTACTCGCCGAATTTGATTGCCGATTTCCAACACAGAGACACCAGTTCCGTCTTATTTCGTCCATAATACATATCATGAGAATAGAACTTTCAATGGGAAATATTTATGCATGTAGAATAATGTTGAAATAATATTGTTTATATCTTATGACGGATGAGATAAATATCGTGGTTTCTATCTATCTATCTATCTATCTATCTATGTGATTTTTTATACATTCCCTTAATGAACATGATAATATTTCTTTAAATAATAATTTTATTTTATTTTTGGTTTTCTTACAGGGATTTACTTGTTAGTTCAAGATAATATATATTTACCGATATTATTTCTCAAAATCATTACATTATTCATCTTCAAAATATAAGTTCAATAAAGATAAATCTCTAATTTTGCCAGGATCTTATTTTGCTAGTTTTAATCTTTTTCTGAGTTTTAACGTTATATGTCAATTGGCATATAATGTGTTGTATCGTAATATTTGGAGTTTAAAATGTTTTATCGACAGATTTTCGAACGGAGGAAACTACTTCTATGATTTTTTCACTCATTGTTTCTTTCAATGAAATTGTGTTGTCAAATCTGGTGTCATGATACAAAATGTCAACACTGCAGCAATATTATAAAAGAATGTTGAAATTTCTTTCTTTATTTTTTTGATTTTCTCAGATGGCGGTAGAATTTACAAATATGTTTTTTATCATCTCCCAACTATTTAGCTTTATCCAAATAAAAGGTGTTCTACTGAGCAATCCTGTTTTTTTTTATGTCAAATTGAAATATAAGGCTAAAACATGAAAAGATTGAGACATGGCAAGTGTAGAAATGATATTTAGTATTTATAAACAGAAGTAACGTGAAGAAAAATAAAGTAACGTTAAGTTTTTCAAATTTTGAATTAGAGAACGCTCTGCATAAGGAAAAGTAAATAATAGAGGTCACTAAATGACACTATTTTGGCTTTCTATTTATCTGAAAAGGTAATGAATTATCCACTTGTCAACCGTTACAATTTATTTAAGACTTATTTAAATATTTCAAGGAATTTTACCACCGGGACTGTAAATGTTAGAGTACTTGTGAAAAAAGAAAATTAGGCATTGATGGCTTGGGACGTTGTATGTTGTTCCAAGAAACCAAAATCAAAAAAGGACTTGATAATAATATAGGAGATAGACGTCACATGGTAATAGATTTGAAAACAGTAAATATTATGAAATTGGTGTTGCCATCAATAGCAAAACGAAACATATCTATATATATTGGACGAACAACTATCATTGCTTGAAAAAAAAATCTTTGAAGAGATTGGGAGACCTGCGCAACTTTCGTGGGTAGGCGATATTTAAAAATTTCTAGGAGATATTTAAAAAATTACTGAAGAAGAGAACACCTACTGATTTGTGCTGTGTCATCAAGTCAAATTAGCTCTCGTGATGAAAAGCTGATTAAGCAAATATGTTTTCCTTGAAATAAAAACAGGCCGACATCAATATACGTAACAATACCATTAAACCAAGAAGGGTTTTGAAATTACACCCGTATTTTTTATCGTTCAACTGAAAAGCAGAAAGAAAGAGGCAGTAAAAACGCGTAAAATATGAAACTGATGAGTTCTGACAATATTCTTAGTGATAAAAAAATTTCATTGACATGTGGGATTGTAATAAATTTTGTTTAAACAAATAGTTATTTCTTACGATGCTAGCACGACTAAAACAATGGCTTCATAACGAAACTGTTCTCAATTACCCACCTTAGAGAACCCTCAGTGCCTCACATCAAGATGGCTGGTTCCCAGCTCCATGAGAGCGCCTTTCTGTGCCTGCTTGGTCTCACGCTATCCACTGACCTGAAGTGGAACAAATTCATTGAATCTATTGCTTCATCTACCGCAAGGAAAGTTGGTTCTCTGTGCCACGCCAGAAGATTTTCGAATCTACAAATCAACCATTCGTCCTTACATGGAATACTGCTGCCGTATATGGTCGGGTAATCCCGCTGTTCATCTCGAGGTCCTGGACAAAATCCAGAGAGGAATATACAACGTGTTTGGTCCTGATCTGGAATCCCGTCTGCAGTTGCTATCTCAACGACGTGCTGTGGCTTCCCTCTGTCTTTTCTAAAAATACATTCATGGCAACTTCTCCGACGAGCTACTTTCATTGGTTCCCAAGCTGCGTGAATTTAAGTGTTCTACTAAGTTGTCTTTTCGATCCCAGCCTTTAACTGTAGAAACGACTAAATATATCTATTTCTTCTACTCCAACAGCTTCTTATCTTGCGCCTCTCCTCAGAGGAATTCCCATCCTATCACTTGCTTCCCTGATAGCTATAATCTTCAAATATTCAAATGTAATATCAATCGACATCATCTGATCCCTTGACCTTGATCCCTGTCCTTCTCTTTATCCTTTTCCCACACACTCCTCCTTACTCTTACTCTCACTCAAAAGCAAAAACTAGTTATAGATATATTTCATTGTAATATCTACATACTGATTTTTTTTTTAGTGTACATGATTGCTAGTATTCGTCTTCCATAATCTCGTAATAAAGTATTAGAAAATGGCTTGCTATACGTTGTCCTATGTAAATTTAGATTTTGCAGTGGTCGGTCAATGATTTTTAACAGAACGTTATAAAGTATAGTGTAGAGATCTACCAAAGTCTTCTTCTTTTATGTGTCACGTCTTATTCATGACGTTGTTTATCACGGCTCTTCACTTTTCCTATCCTTTCTAGTTCTTAATAAGCTTTGCGTTTTTGCTACTTCTCCCAGACCCTGTTCTGACATTCGGTAAGCATGTGATGTGTTGCTTGCCTTGTCCGTCTTTCCCCTCTATCTGCTCTGTGAGTATCAGATTTTCCAACCCTTTTTACTCATTACGTGTCCCAGAAATTTCAGCTGCCTCTTCCTGATGTAATGTATAAGTTTCCTCTTTGTTTCCATCATCTCCAAAACTTCATCATTGTTCACACGTTCGGTCCATGATATCCTTAGCATCTTTCTGTAGAACTTTCTTCATTTCGTCCAATATTTACTGCCGTAAAAAGATATCACGTAGTAGTTCAGTACTCATTTCTTTGTTACTAACGAAATCCTCCTGTATCGTAATACTCTGCCTTGCTTTTGGAATGCGTCTTTGGCCACCCTAATACATCTTTGTCACATTTATCATCCTCTGTCAGAAGACTTCCAAGATATTTAAATTTCCGCACCTGCTTGATTTTGGTGTCCCTTACCTGTAAATCGCATTTCGAGCTCATCTTTTGCTGATGGCCATGTATTCTGTATATATTGTAGTTTATGCTTAGTTCCTTCTTCTCGCTCTAATTCGCTACCTACTTTAGTAGGTTTTAAATTCCTTTCCGTGTCTGCTTTCAGGAATCTCTCATCTGCGATGTTGTTAAGAATGTGGCCGCCAATAATGAATCCTGGTAGGATTTCCAGTTCTATCAGAAATGCCTCGCTGTATAGGTTGAATAAGTCCGGTGAGAAGATATATCCTTGCCTTATGCCCCTTCCTATATTTATATATCTGCTGAATTCATTTTCTATCCGTATGCAGTCCATTTACTACCAGTATAGGTTGTTGATAATTCTAATATTTTTTGCTAAATGTATCAACGCAGCTGAGCAGTTCCAACGGATGAACGGTGAAGGTAGTGGTGGCGTTGGGGGACGATGACGACAATGCCATGATCGCCATTTTACCCCATATATTAAGGTATGCAAAATCATTAGTAGAATCACTCAACATCGGTATATTCGAATAACCGAGTTGTAAATTAAAGAAAAATGTTACTGGACAGATGGATAGTGCAGTGTTTGTACATATACAGGGTGTTCAAAAGTCACGCGATAATTGGCATAAACATACATTAGTGAAATAGCAACCAGGAAAAATTTGCATAGTATCGTCTTCCATAATTCGACAAATATTTTTTTTTTAATAATATATTGTCACATACTGTTTGATAAATAAATATAAAATTTACAAGGTTGCCCATGTTAACTTGGCTTTAGGAACACTCAGTATTTTGATCTATTAGGTTGCTGTAAAAATAATGACGGTTTTTGACGTTAAAAAATACGTAAAAAACCGTCATTATTTTTGCACCAACCTAATATATGCCATTGTGAAAATCCCAGGTGAGGTCATTGTGTTCAATTTCATGCAAATACCAATTCTTCCCCACTCCCGTATAGTTGAAATAGCTGGAAAGGCAGAGAGCTTTAAGTTTTATGGCAACCACTCTAGAAGGATAACTTCAATTCAAAACCGCTGAAGTGTGCACCCGGTAAAAAGCCTGCTTTCAAGTGAAACCACTGTAGTAAACTTGGCGTGGTTTGCTTGTAGCACCAACCTCCACATAGAAGGATAAGAAGATGAAACCCTTATCTTTTACTAGGTTAAAGAAACATCTTCAAATATTTTGTCATTGTTTTTGGTTCATACATGGATATATGTAAGGTAGTTTATGAAAAATAAGTGCACCCCAAAAGAATCTCTTTCTCTCAAAAATTTGCATCGTTGCTGATTATATTCTATATTGCAACCAAATTAGAAACACAAAAATATGTTCGTGTATGTTTATATTACGCTTGCACTGACATTAACAAGATGAAGTTATTCTGAATTTACAGAAACAACAGTAGTTACTCCAAAACTATATTTTTAATACTATATACTTTGAAGACATAGGAAATCATGTCGCACTACAGATGTTTATTGTCATGGAATGCCATGACTCCTAACGAATTATAGTATAGTGGTTTGTTATTGCCTTTACAACGGTTTTGGAATTCAGAGTTTTATAACTCTTAGAATGGTTAACAGCCAAGGCAAGTCAGATCAATCCACCCTGAAATTTAACTCATAGCAGAAAAATAATATAGATATATCCACTACACTACCACCCCGAAGGATAGAGATGATCTGTTTTTGGAGTCCTTAAATCTGATGATTTACGATTTCAACATTTTAGTTATTAGAGATGTTTTAATTTAGCAATAATTACTTCTGAATATTCTTTATTTGTCTATATTACAGAGATGAGATATTGTATCAGATGATATACGTTGGAATTTCAAACCGAACATTTTATTTAGTCCATTGCTTTAAATATTGTAATTCCACGTGCCATGCCTTTTTTGGATATCTCAGTTTCAGTTAATTCCCTTTAGAATCTCAACTCTCCAGTTTTTTCGTTCGCCTCTAGTGTGGTCAGTCATTGAACTTGGCTCAAGTCACTCTTTGGATTTCTGAACTAAAGCTTTTATATTCTGGGTCATGTGCACATTTATTTGTTCGAGCTATTATGCTAATCTTGTCTATTAAATTTCTTAGTATAGACTCGGAGTTACTAACAGCCAACCCGTCGTCATTTTCATGTGACTATTATTTTGGCTGATATGTGTTCCTCTAATGTCGTTCCTTGATTGATATCACTGAAGTAAAATATATTATTTCACTATTTGATCAAGGCATTGAATCGGAATTAAAATGCCCTAACGACACGTTGTTAAAGGAAGATTAGTGAATAGAGGAGTTAGTTAATTTAATGTTTCTGCTATCGCTTGGTCGTGATTTCAATTCCTGCATATGTTAGTGAAGTTGTATACCTTATTTCACGTCAAACTGTTATATTGAGAGATGTGCTTACCTTAAATGTCTCTTTTTTTTTGTTCTTACCAAACTGTTCAAGAGATCAATGATTACTGTTTTGAAAGTTCGTTATTCACAGCACACCTCCTATTTACGACCTTGTGCCAGACTAATTTAAACTGAATAAATTCATCTCAAAATAAACTGTTTACAATCGATAACAGATGGAAATTCACAGATTACCATAGATTAATGTATAGTTATTCCTGGACTCACATATAGAAATAAACACGCCTTTAGGTGTAACTAGAGAAAGTTGTACCTCGTTTTATCAAAAATATTGCCTAATTATGCTCAGGCAAATATATTCAAAGAAGCATATGCCTTTCATCGAGTTATCAAAGTATATAAAATAAGCTTTTATTTTTATATCTGAAAGATTCCGAAAGTTTTTCTCGTTAAAAATATCATCAAACATGCTTGTGCTCAACGTTTTATATCTATGAAATGTTGATTTATCTATCTCAGTTAAACATCTGAATACTCACAAGTAGTAAATGTAAAGAACACAAAATAAACACACCAGTTTATATAGAAATATATTAATTATTTTGTTACATTTTTCTCTTGATGAGTATGATTTTGTAAATCAGTATAATTATATCTTACATCTACGTGTATCTTATATCGAAGTGAGTGCATCAATATATCTCTGGTCTACTGATGAAGGTATTCGCGCATAAGTGAATGTAATGATCTCGATTGGAAGTCAAATTTGACTTTTCTATTCTTCAATCCCAACTGCTAACAATTACTCCAGCGTGCCAGATTTTAGGACACATTGCACAGTGAATAAAGGCGTTGGTTTGATCCAGTGACATGACCCAAAGAGTGTGAGTTCCATACCCGGTTATGGCGGTGGTTTACTTGGAGAGGGGAATTAACAGGAGATAACTGATAAGTGACATCCATTAAAAAAAAAATAAAAAAAAATGGCGCGTTGAACTAGAACAGTCTACACCAGTGAATGAAATAAAGGGTTCAGTTCGACATTCCAACCACCTGAAGAAGGCCTGAGTGTGCAATGGCCGAAACTTTGTAATAAATAGTGCGACAAATATGAGGACAATAGTCCGAATAATGTAAATAGAGAACTATTTTTTATATGAATATTCAAAACAACCCTTGAATAAAAGAACAATAATGAAGAGAAACTAATTAATGAAATAAACTTATTTAAAATCAATATGCAAGTTAGTTAAACCTGAAGAGTAGCCCAGAAGTTAGTGAAAGCATCGGTACAATAGGGGAACTCAAGTACGCCTTGCGGTGAGTTGGAACTGCCAAAAGGAATCTTGACTTACTTCATAGGTTCAGGTTTTTGGAACACATGTATGAGTGCCATGCATTGGAAAGTGGGTATAGAGTTCAGACGTCATTGGACCAGGAAAACTAACATTCTCCAGTGGGAAAGTAAATAGCCACTCGGTCCCCAACTCGGAGTAAAGAAAAGAAAGATGTGCTGCAGGAAATGTATGATTTCATCAACGCTACTTAGGGATATTTTTCGAAACCAAGTGAGATAATCATATTTCCACTTCCTTTACTCTTTGTATCATGAGAAATGAATTTCTTTTTCTTTTATAGAATTCATTTTTATTGGTTGATTTATCGATTTTATTTCATTTTCCCACATTATAAAATAATCATTTATTGTTATCTGAATGCTTAGTTGTTGAATGATAGAAATTTCTGTATGTAAAATTTGGACAATTGTTGTTGTTTCGATATGTAAATAAATGACATAAATTTGTATGAAAACAGTTATTATAACTCCCAGATTAACAGGCTCACGGTGATTTTGAAACTTTAAAATGGTTCGTAAGGCTATTTTAAGCGATAAGGAGAAATGCTTTGCCGTATCAGCCATTTGAAAGCGTAAAAGAACAAGATAAACTAGAAAAAATATGCTGAAGATCCTGGACGACTCTGATACCCTACTGACAACGATAATTCTATTTAACAGATCTGTTTCCTCCTTAAAAACATAGACTGTATCAACGATGTCTTGTCACAAAACAGGTAACTTAAATCAAATGTGCAATGATTTGCGATCGATCATTGATTAATGTCATTCTAGACAGGCTGGTTCTAGACTGAGTATCAACTGGAAGAAACACGTTTCACCAACTGAAGCTTCAAGAAGACGATATTGCTGGGGTGAAATAATATACAGCACCATAATATTCGGCAAATAAAACTAAATGTATGTTTGAAGAAAACTTATTTCCAAAACATCGTTTGATGAAATAGAAGAACCTTTGCCTCACCTTGACCCTACAAAAATCTACTGATGTATTTTGAAGGAAGAGATTTATATTAGCGGATGTCTACCACCAAATATATTTTAGGAATATTCTTGACACTTTGGGGTTCATTTCCTATTAAGGAATACACCTATGGCAATCAATCTATAGACCATTTATAAAATTAGTTCCAAAATAAGTATCATACATTTCACATTAATGTCGTCATGGATTTCTTGTCATTATATTGAGGAATTTAAATTTAATTTTCATAGATTTCTTTTGCGTACATTCTGTGATTATGATTTTATTTGCACAAATATCATTTGATGCTTTCTGTAACACAGATAATAATGCAAAACTTGGAAATGCAGTAAATTTCATAAAGGTATTGCCATATAATAAAAGCAACATGTTTGCTATAATCTACTATGTAATAATTACCGCTGTATATTTAGCTATATAATTTGTGTCACGCCCTCTAGTCTGAAGGGAAGTAATTTAAGGTAATAGATTTATTATTTATGTACTTCCCTTAATCAAGTTAATGACTTATACAAATGAAATATTTCCCTTTATTTAGACAAAATTAATTCCCGAGCAACGTAAACGGCTTAATTAATCCATTCTTTTAGTACTAGATTTAATATACTACAGACATAATTGTTGAAGCTTTTCTTACGAGGCATGGCGATACTTTTGTCTAGTAAGTGATTAACTTGATTCATCTTCCTCTTTGTCACCACCGTTTTTGTCATTCAGTTACTAATCTTTCTTTTGAGATGTGTTTTCATTTCGAATCAAAGTTATATTAAATGCAGTAAATTTTTAACATGTAAATATAGTGCGCAAAAAGTGATTCTTATAATGCCAGGTGGAAGCAATGCATCACTGACTGTCTAAAAAATATAAAGGGTGGCGATTAATTAAACGGTTCATTAGATTTAATAGTTTTTGTGATTCTAAACCTTCACTCTATTGAATCTGAATCCATTGTTTCAAATCGTTTGTTTCTTTTTATCTCAATATTAAAACTTTCTAAAAATAATCATCATTTTGACAGCACGTGTACAGTAGTTTATGGATATTATGTCATGCAAACTGCGCTTTCGTAGTACGAGGTTAAGTAAAAAATGTCGAACATTTTCCATCACATATTTTTTTTGGCTTGTCACACTGCATTCTACTCATGAGTGCTTATTATAGTTGGCACTATTATGATCATGTGATTGAAGTTTGGGCTTGATTTTGTCAGTATTCTAGCCGCTCTCACAGTGTAAACATAGGCGCTCTACTAAAATTATGCAGCAAGAAGGAAAAAAGAGCCGTGATCCGAATCTGTAGAGTACATGTCGGCAGATCGATGATAACTCGCCTATTCACCATTAGCATCTCTCGAAGTTGCTGAATCTTCCCGTCATTTGTGGAGGTTGACGGTCACTGTCGCCGAATTGTGTTAAAAGACTCCAATTTCGCCCCTGATACACATTCCGACCAGAGAAATTGGATCATCGTTCTTTGTTCCGACTCGGAGCACAATCCTATCGGAGTGGTCATGATTACACTGTGACAGAATTATGAAAACAGGCGCGATAAATTTCAAACCTGGATCATGTGACCACAAAACCGCTAACTATAAGCACGTATGAGCAGAAGGCAGTGTAACAAAACTAAATATATGTTATGGCGAAAGGGCGATATATTTTTTACTTTCTCTCGTACAAATTATTTCATTACTCCTTTCACTAGTTTTCCAAAACTAAAGAACAATTAAAAATGGCTAATCGATTCATATGTGAGAGCGGGGCTGAGGTTAATTAGCAGGAAGTTGGAATTGACAGGCTGAGTTCAATTTTCAAACTCGTTACCCGCGTTCACAGTCGTACAAATTACACAGGGAATGGCATGAAAAGAATGTCTCCACTCCTATAGGCCAAACAGCTGAATAGTCTAGTCTTGAAAAACAGACTACGAGAAGGACAACTCTAGATTTCAAACCGTGGTAAAGTAACGGGAAATTACTCTACTATATTGACTATTATATCAAGTCAAATCAGAAGAAATAAACAAATGCCATCTGCCAAATGCCGACGACATTCTAAAATGTCATGGCCTATATGACAATATATATATATATATATATATATATATATATATATATATATATATATATATATATATATATATATATATATATATATATATAGCATTTTAAATCTTTATAACTATTTCAGTAGTTAAACATTTTTTAGATATAGTTAAGACATTTTCTTTTTTTATTTCTTATTTTATTTATTTATTTAATTTTTTTAAACAACATCTAAGATATTATTACTGTTAGATTTACGGTAGGAATATTCGTTCGATATCACGTGACCTCCGAATCTCGCGACGGACGCTACTTGTACACAAACAGTTATTTCTGAAGAAAGATTGAGGCCAATCTGAAATATCAAATATATATACAAATAAATGAATACTTTCATCATAAAAGTACATTTTTTTTTGATTTGCAACTTTTTCTATATATATATATATATATATATATATATATATATATATATATATATATATAACGATTCTGTATTTTTATTGATTCGCGTGTGTTTAATAATACTATTGAGAAAACCTATTCAAAAGACACTTTGATTCAAGCCACGGCAATAATATTTTTAGCAAACACTACAAATTACAATATATAGAGAAAAATCAATAAGTAAAACTTGACGAAATCAGAAAGTAAAGTCAAGATAGGCGCGATTATTGTTTATAGTTGTGTGTTTAGCTACTTAAAAGTTTTGTTTGGAGTATTTAGTTTGCGAATGACTTTGTCGGTGATGGTTGCTTTAACGTGGAGGCTTATCACCACGGGATTTTAACATCGGTCGCACGCTTCATATTTCATTCAAGACAATCATGTCTATTGCTATACAGTAAATGTCTGAGCTGACGAACAAACATGGTTAAGACTATTAAATAATCCTATGCCCAACATGGATTCATATATATATATGTAACCAGAATGTTTAAGAGGGAAAGAGCTGATAATTCATAAAATAGGCTTTAAAATATTTACATGGAATTTGTTATTTTGCGAGAAGTGCTGACTATACCCAAAGATAGTAGATCGTATTAGAATGTTTGGGGTGATAGAAACTGCGTTAAATAAGGGCATTATGCAAGGGATTGAGACATCGACTTTCAAACACAAACGGAAATGTAAACACCTTACGAAGAATAAACAAAATTGCACTTAAAGTACTAAGCATCGGTCCATCATTGAATTAGTGCAGATTTGGTTATGGATTCTAATGCTTAAAATAAAATTAATTGTAAATGTTAAAAGATACAAGGTGAACAGGCAGTCTCTAAGGATACACAAATTATAAGTTGCCGATAAAAACGTTAATAAAAATAGACACCAAATATAGTTTCGATACCAATATGCTCTAGCTTAACAGATATAAATTTAACACACACACAATCACAGACACACACGCAGATATATATATGTATGTGTATGCGTGGGGTTTGGGGTGTAAGAGAGAGCGAGAGAGAGAATCAGCAATGATGAGAATCCGATATAATGGCAAGCTGTTCATTGAACAGTAGGGCATGTTACGCTTAGCCCGAGTGACTCAACATTCAAGTATATCTATTTCATAGCAACAAAAGATTTTCGTAATTCCTTGATTTCATTCTTGATTTCACGTGGTTCCAAAATTAATTGTTTTAACTTCGTGCCTTAAAATACTGACCAAAATAGATTTCGTTGATCTTGCTCATGAGAAAGAGAGAAAGAAAGAAAAGAAAAGAAAAGAAAAGACAGAAAGTAAGTGAAAATAATGAAATAATCTTAACCTAACTATTCGGTTTGAGTAGGTTTTAGACTGATCTCAGCTGTCGACATATTTAATCGGAAATTTCTTTCTTTCCTTTCCTAAATTTATAATGACTTCTATGCCCTGTGTTTTTTTAGGGGGGGGGTAAACACATTTTTGCTTCAATTTATTGTTTACATATGTCCATTTTAAATAATTTATTCCACAAAGTATAAGTTTTTTTAGAGGAATGTGTCTTTTGAGAAAGGGAAAATTAATTTTAGCCGGACAATAAAATGGAATCATGATATATAAATAGTATATTTTGTTAAAGACTGTAATGAGCCCGACAAACATTGATAAACTAGAGCAAATATATATATATTTGCTCTAGGTTATCAATGTTTGTCGGGCTCATTACAGTCTTTAACAAAATATATAATGTGTGGGCGTGTGATTGTGCATAAATATATCGTGCTAGTATGTGTATAGCGCTTTCATAATAATTTGTGTATAAATATATTCGCTGGTTTTTAGATTGTATGTTACATTGCATTACAATACATATTATCTGTTAACAATGTCATAGTAACTGATAATAGAATATCAAACAATGTTAACAGGAAATTATTAAATAATGATTGATATATTCAAAATTAATCAATAAACTACTGTTGAGTTACATTAGGTACCGCCACGAAATCGCTAAAAAAAGAGCATAGCTTGATGAAAAAGACGCCAACCTTGCCGAAAACAAAATTTCATTGTCTAAATGCTTACGTTATTATTAAGAGGAAAGAGCAAAAATTTTTTTTTAATTATTTTTAAAAAAATTTCCTTCTTTTTAGAACATTCTAAATTTTGATTAAAAAAAACCTTGTTTCTATTTGTATCAACGGAACTAATAAATAACATAGAGAATTTTTAGAATTTGAAAAATCGTGCAAAAATAGAAATAATTGTCAGATGTTAATGAAACTTTCAGAAACTATTCACAGATGATCGAAATTATTATAAATATGTTTTTTTATTAAAGTCATGGTAGAAATATTTTTTTAAATATTTATTACCCCCCTCCCTAACTAATTTTATGAAAACGCTAGAAATTCGATCGCATCGGGTTTAATGATTACACTAATTAAAAGCACAGGGCTTTGAGGAATGCAAATCATGATTTTTTGTTTTTAATTGGAGCCAACGTACCTGAAAATCAGCTCTGAATTGTAACATACAAAAGTCAATAAACCAAAGATATTATTTAATTTCAAATGCTTTTATTTCCTTTTAGTTGTTTTTATGAATATGGACATTATTTTCTGAAAGCAAAACATTTTTTCGATGAAAAATGAATTTTTAATACAATTATTTGTTATTTCTTTAATTATAATAGATTTTACATTTAAGTTGTTAAAATATTATAAAATTAGTTAAAAGCCCCATCGTCTTTCCTAAGTGTCCTTATGAGATAGATCTTTTTCAGCGCGTTGTAAATTGTATTATTTTGACTAATCAGAAGATCCACAGTAATTAAGAAATGTAATTTTGTGCTTATAACCGGGCTGTAATTATAAAGTACGGAAAACCAACCAGAATATAATTAAGTTGCGTTATTTGAGTTAAGCATTTTTCTCCACTGTTAAGGCCTTTACTTTTGCGAAACACGTGTGGAGAAGTTAATTTGATTTTTCAATTTCAACTGAAAAGGGTACCTACAAGTATCAGTATCATCTTATGAACTTTATATCATCTTATTTTTATATTAATCTCAGTTATGACATTTTTCCATAAATGAAATATCAAAATTAATAATAAAATGAATGCAAATACAAATAACAGTAAAATGTAATAAATGTAAAATTATAGTATTTTATGTACAGTTCTGATAAAATTTCATAAGAAAGGAACCTATAGATTAATTAGATACATTTCTTAGGAAATATGAAATTTAATGTCACTCTTAACAGTCTTATTTTAATTTCTTTATAATATATTTTCTATAAAGCATCATAAACCTAAAGGTGAAAGCTAAGTACAAAAAAAAAAATTAGACCGCTGAAAGTTTTCGTTAAAAATAACGAGGTAAATAATTTGTTCACTTAAATGTAAATTATTTCACTTTTCTTCTTGCGTGGAACAAATTAGCCTCATGGAATTCGTAAATATGTCATTCATCACCTGTCAAGAGACGCAAAAGTTTATGACCTGCTTTGTTTTATTTTCAAATTACATCTTTTTGGCACAAAAGCTAAGTTACGTTTGGTTCAAAATATTTTAAATAAATATTATAATTTCTGATTTTCTTAAAATAACTTTTTAAAAAATGATAATTGATATTTAAAAGAATTTCACATTGAGATTTCCAGTTTTCTTTTTTTTTCAATGGAAAAAAATGGTCAATTTTGCTGACTCAAAAAAAACTAGATCTTTAACGAAAATTTCGGACGTGCTAAGAACGATTAAAAAATGGAAAAAAATACCCCCAAAATACTTTAATCTTTCCTCATAATATTAGATTGGTGCAAAAATAATGACGTAATATTGTCGTTTTTTGTCGTATTTTTAATGTCAAAAAACGACATTATTACTTCATTATTTTTGCACCAACCTAATAATAACAAACATTTAGACGATAAAATTTTGTTTTCGTCAAGTTTGGCGTCTTTTTCATCATGCTATACTCTTTTTTTAGCGATCTCGTGGAGGTACCTAAGTTACATATAAATTCGGGAAAAGGAATAAACTATCAAAGTAAGGACCTTGTAAACGAAATCTCAAAAATGTGGTATGAATGATTTCAGTTGTAGTTGGAGCCATCGGTTTGATTGGAAAAAATCGCACAGATTCACTAAGAGATTCCTGGCAGCCTATGCATTAAAACATGGGTAAAAAGTCTTTAAAAATGCTCAGTGAATAATGTCATGATATTACTTGGCCAAATGAAATTACAAAGAGAAACAAAAAAAAACAGAGAGGACAAAGCGTTATATCCCAAATACCTAACAAGAACGAAAGAGGTATATATAGACCAACAGAAAAACATATTAGTAGCGGAGGATCATCGGATTTAAAGCTGAGGTAAAAGGCTTAATTTTGGCAGCTCAGAACCATGGACTCGCAAACAGATCCTAGCACTATCACATAATCAAGGACATAACTAACCAGAAATGCAGGAACTCTGGAAAATATGATGAATCTGTCGACCATATTATCTCTAGATGTCCGGAAGTAACAAAAAATGAAACTACCCACACACATAACAAGGTAAAAACATGTGTGCACTAGTTGAGATGCAAGAAACACAAAATCAAAACCACTAAGAGATGGTATGAGTAGCAAGAGACATAGTTACCCAAAATAATGATGTAACTATCCTCTGGGACATGTCAATTCAAACTGACAAAGAAATAAAAGCCAATAGACCAGATATTATCAAGAAAGACAAGAAATTTACGACGTGTATGATTATTGATATAGGAGTACCATTTGAGAGAAACACGTTCATTAATACTATTGAGAATCTTGGAAATCGAGATTAACAGCATATGGGCAATGAATACTGAGACTGTATAAATTGGAATCGGTGCGCTGTGCCCAGTGAGAAAAAGAATGGACAAGTATACTGTGTCCCAGATAACATCAACATGCAAGTTGCCCAGAATGTCCTCCTACTCGGAAGATCCCATATATTAAGAGAAATTGCTATGGATTAAATGATAATTCTCATATAGTATATAAGAAACAGTTTGGACTCGGCTCTACAGGATACAAAGCAGGAAACATAACATACACTAATAATAATAATAATAATAATAATAATAATAATAACAACAACAACAACCGCTGGAGAATAAAATATGGCTGTCGTAGGTATAAATATTAAAAAAAAACAAAACAATGACCGAATTGGAGCATGATGTCTAAACGCGACTGTAAAGTAATTATTAAACTTTATAAGGATTTTTTTTCTAGATATATGTTTGCGACAATATTTTGATGAATCGAAAATTTATGCACGCATCCCCATTTATCAACGGGAGCTAAAGTAGATAAAAGCAATAGAATCATTTTAATGTTACCCACTGTACGTCCTTTGTAGCGGTATTGAAAAACATTTCCAACTATACAATTTTTTACTATTATCTTTTTATTTTAAGCAAGTAAGAAATCATCGATCAGACCTGAAGATGCATCGATTGATGCCGACATTAAGCAATACATTATATATATATATATATATATATATATATATATATATATATATATATATATATATATTGTTTAATCTCAAAAAACAGATTCAAAAACTTGCTAATAATTCACATTAAAAAGGATCTTTCAATCATTTATTAACCGCGGTATCACTTTCATTATCAATACTTTCGTTTGACATAGTCGATATCTATGCAATTTATCTGTTTGTATCCATTTATCTATATCGTAGCTGATAACATTTGGTGCACACTCTTTTGAATATAAGTTTCCTCAAAGCTCCGCTATCTTTATGAATATCCTTGCATACCCAATTACTTGAACGCTTTTGATATAACACTTCGCTTTAAGACTTTTCTTTTCTGACGAAAAGATTTCTTTTTCACAATTATTACATTATTTCGGTAACAGCAGGCTATATTTCGGAAACGTTTACTTATGTCTCCGTTCATCTTTCCATCTTCAGTTCCACATATGAATTTGCTTCTTATCATTGTTGTTGTTGTGTAACTTTCTTAGCTGCCATTTTATGAAACCTTCAAAAATATTTTAACTTCTTTCACAAAAATATCTATTGAATAATTTTATATTATTTAAACGGTTCGTTTATATAGGTGTGTTAATTCATCCGTTTTAATTCGTTAGTCAATTCTTTATTATTATTATTATTATTATTATTATTATTATTATTATTATTATTATTATTATTAATTGTCAAAATCTAACCTAACGCACTATTTACTCGATGATCTGTCACATATTTTAGAAATTTAATATATTTATTTGTAAATGCTAATTTCATTGGGCTTAATTAAAAGTATCATTAATTGATAAGTGATCCGCATAACTATACACTGCTATAAATAAAGACAGATATTTTCACATTTATTGTCCTTAATTTCCTAATACACAAGGAAGCTTATATGTAATAATCGCCTAATGGACATTTAATTACTTCTTATTTTTCAATTTGGAATTTAAAATTACTCAGAATATAGTCATCGAGTTGAAGTGGAACTTTTTTTATTGTTATATTTTTATCGTTTTACTTTATTGCGGTAATAAAAATGCCGCTGTAGCCATAGGCACAAGTGAACAAGTCTAATGAAAACGGGGAAGATTATAAAAAAAGCTTATTCTCTTTAATTACAATGTATTTCCATGTTTATGATATATATATATATATATATATATATATATATATATATATATATATATATATATATATATATATATATATATAAAGAAAGAACAGTAAGATATATAATCCGGTGTTCTTATAGATATTTTTATTTTTACAAAATAGTGCTCAATGTAAATTTACAGAGCATTAATTTTATAAATTAATATTAGTAAATAATATATATTAATAAATAATATTCATAACTAATATTATAATAATATTATTAATATTATAAAAATAATATTATTAATATTATAATAATATTATTATAATATTAATAATATTTTTAATTAATATTATAATAATATTATTAATTAATATTATAAATTAATTGATTAATTGATATATTAAACCATATTTTAATTCAATTATTTTATAATACACACACACACACATATACATATATATATATATATATATATATATATATATATATATATATATATATATATATATATATATATATATATATATATATATATGTTAATTTTTGTTGTATCACGTTCCCTCAGATCTCTTACACGTATCTCAATAATGTTTAAAGTAGTCTCTGCTTCGGATATAATTCGGTCTTCATTTGAATATTCTTCGTGTCATTAGCAATGACGGAAGCATTATGGAATCGGCATGAAATAACAGCTTCTCTATTTTTCATCATCTCTTCAATATATTTCTTGGTACCTTTCTTCTGACTTATTCTTCTCGAAGTTGTCCTCTACTTTCCGTAAATTTCTTCATATTTGCCCAGAGAGTTTGTTCAAAACTATAACTAGGGATATATAAGATAAGTTTTTTTATCCATTATGTAGTCACCTCAACTCAGTTTCGATACCACGGTTTAAAATGGAATTTTAATAATGAAAAAAAAAGTGAAGCTTTTTTTTTAGGTTTAATTTAAAACCAAATGATTTCCAGTAAGCAAAATTCTCTTCATTTCAAATAGAAACTATATATTAATTAGAATCTCAACTTTTAGCTCGCTTTCTGTAATCATTTACATTCAGCCATTTTTCACAGATTTTTAAACAAAATTTAATTTTAATTTAAATCTCTTTTAAATACCTTCCAAAAATAAGATATACTATTCTGAGAATTTATTTGGGAAATATTAGCTGTTTTAAAGTTTAATTAATATGATTAATATATTATTTAATTTAAAATATTATTTACTCTATGTTATTATATTATATTACTTTTAAGTACTCAATCTTAAAAATGCTGAAAAAATTTCTCCGTAATCTAATTTTAGGAATGTTGAATTTAAGTTTACTATAGCCATCGTTCTTAATTTCTGACTATATCATGTATGGTCACCATCATTTCAAACAGGGGTACGTTACGTATGCATAAAAATAAAGAAATAAATAAAATTGGGTTAAAACGACTTTTAATGAGATTTTCAATTCTGATTCGTAAATGCATTTTTCATTTAATTACTATTTAATACAATTCCATAGTATCTTTGAAGTAATGGAGAATTTTAAACAATTTATAATATTATAAATTATTTAATTATTTTTTTTTAAATGAAAGCAATTCTTGTAAAAATTAATTATTCATCGCAAAAAACATTTCTTCTTAAGACAATAGTGTCCTTCAGAAATCTTATATATAAAAGCAATTAAAATTTCTCTGTAATTAAATAATATCATTTTACTACATATTTTACGATTCAAAGCAGATTTTCAGTGAATGGGTTAACAGTTTTTCAAAGTAAAATTGATAATTTAAATTCTCGAAGGTGTCCTGCTTTTAAATAATTAATCAAATTTTCTCCGTAAAATTTAATTTCTCGAAATTTCATGAAATTAAGTGTGTGTGGGGGGTTGGGTTTACATATGTAAAAAAATTACCAATATTTTCAAAAAAAAAAAATAATTAAAATAATTTCATTCTTTTGTGAATAAGTCTTGAAAGGTTAACTAAAATCCGAAAATTATTTGATTTTTGCAAGAATGTCAAAATCCTTGTGTTTTTCGCCGGAAAAAAGTGAAAAAACACTAATTGTATTTCTTATGTCAACCGCTGATATAAACAAAACAAGATTTTTAACCAAAATTTCGAACCTGCTAGAAAAAAATTTAAAAATTTAAAAAAAATAACAAAAATACTTTGCTCTTTAATCTTAATAACAACATAAACATTTTGAAGATAAAACTTGGGCCCTTATTTCATCATGCTATACCGTTTTATTTTTCAGGGAAAATTGGTGGTGCCTACATCTTGAATATTCTTTTCATTAACGCTATATTATATGTTGCTATGTACATAAATTGTGCAGTGATGTAATATTATTAAGCCGAAATCTGTAGATTCTATCTATTCTGAAAATTTACAAGTGTTGGTCGAAATTCCCTTTGAGGAATAATCTTGTTTCCTGTTATTTCTACAGTAATCCCCCAGTGAAAATCTCTACAAGCCGTAGACACATTTATCATTAGATGCTGAGCTGTTAATAAAATATAATGAATGGTGTCTAATTTTCTGTTGTATTCACCAATTTGTTAGTCATAGCTTCAGATGTCGTACGCGCAATTATTGCCAGATTTCCAGAACTTTACCGGGGACTGAGCTCAATATAATATGCAGTATAAATAGGATATCTAGCGTAATATCGTTGAAATATTTCGACAGGATCTTCCTAATATTCCGATCATGGTTAAAAGTATTTTTGCTTATATTTTTTTTATCAGGTTTTGATAATTATAAACAAGTTTACTTTGTCCGCGTCAGAACATTGCATCCATTAAAATTTAAAGTATACAATGAAAAATTATTGGTCCGGTTTACATGCGAGATTCTTCATGACATTTCTTACAGGGATTGATGATGCTTCGCTAACAAGCGACAAAAAATACAATATCTCGTTGCCGTTTCACCATTCAGAAAGAGAAATGTATAACCTCACATATTGGCAGAGATGGATTCATGCGTTTCTAAAGACAATTACCTTCAAGTAAACTGAAAATACGTTGAGGGTATTAAATTAGTTTCCGTCTTTTCGTACTTATGCCAATTTTGACACTTACTGGAAAAGCGAGATATATTATCTGACAACGAATTTTGTTGTGGAAGTGTAACTTTTCTAATAAAAGCACTTTCTAATCATATTCTCTAGCGTCATTCCTCACGATTCGAAGAATAATGGTTCTTGCTGAGACTTTTGCGTTTAACTTGCTTGAAGCCATTTTTTACTAAGGATCTGTGAAATCAGTTGCATACATCGGATAGTTGAGATATTTCTGAACGAATTTGGTGTCATGCATGACATTCAGATGGAAGTTGTGTTACTAAGGACATGTCTCGACTTTTCAGATTAATGCTTTGGTTTTGTAGCAAGTTGCGATGTTATGAATAACTACGCCTACTACAGCCTATTCTCGATTCAATTTCCTAATCTTTCATACTAAACTATTTAATAACTGATCTATACACTGAGGTATTTGAAGGGATTAGTATATACTAATTACGCATTCCGAATTTTTCAAATGGATTCAGGGTATATTCCATCAATGCTTTCATTCCAATTCCACATCATAGTTTCTGTTTTGGAAACGTTAATAATTAATCCTATTTATTGGATCTCTTGGAAGAGGATATTGATTTATTGTTCAAAATCTTTCTTATTCCAGCTAAGAATACCTATGTTATTCACATAGCCCCACACTCATCTGTATATTGGCTTCGGCAGGGAAAGCAGCATTGCAGTTTTCTTTTAGCATATTTCTTTGGGATGTGGTATGAAATTTTATTCTTAATAATTCAGCCTCAATATCAATGCTTTATTATTTTTTAATTTTTGATGAGATCTTTTTTACTTCCTTCATTTTATGTTTGAAGACAGACATTGTAATAATACCTTGTATACTGGCGTATGCTCTATTTCCGCAGACTTTTCATCTTAGTGTAGCCAGGGTTGGAGTGTGACACGAAGTGTTTTTTCAGACCCGAACATCACATCTAGTTTCGATTGAATAATGTTCCAATCAGATAACTCAGGCTCTTCAAACGTTCTCCAATTAAGGGCGTTTTCAAGTATACAGATGTGACTCCAAAGTTTGAACAAGTGTGAATTGCATTTATAAGGAAACTCTTCTATTTGTTCCTAATTGATAATTCGTTAATTATGTTCAGCAGTTTTCACTCGAATTCACTAAAGCCTAATTTATGCCGACTTTAATAAACGAAACATGAAAAGTTAGATTTCGTGATGTCTGAAAGCGATCCCTGTATTGAATCAGGAACCTTATCACAATATATTACTTACGTGCAACCATCTGCTCACGCAATTCAATCAAAGAAGCTAGTTCTATCACAATACTATAGATATTTATTTTAAACTTTATACCATTTTTTTCTTTTTGCAAGGATTTGCACACATTTGTGAATGGTCAGATTTTCAGGTTCCATATTTCTACAGATTGCTAGCTAATTAGGGTAGAAGCAGTCTGTTTGGTGTTGAACAGGTATCTCTTTCACGATCTATTAAACACTTAAGACTATAATTTCCCGTGTTATGTTTTCTTTTCAGTTTCCTCTTCTAATCATAGTTAATCATGTGTCCTCTTCCCTCAATTCGTAGGGATCGTTTGTTATTTAGGATATATTTTTCAGCTTGCTAAAAAAATAATTTCATTTTTTTTCCATAGAAAAAACTTAAATTTATTTTTCTTTACCCATATGCAGACGCTCCAATAGCGGTATTCTGTGGCAAAGACGAAATATTCTATTCGATTCTGTCGAATCAATACAGAGAGCTTTATTGACCTACAACTATGAAACTGCATGGATACCGTTTTTATTGTACAGTGCGTTTACTGACGTGTTGAACTGAACTAACTTTGAACTGGGATGTGATTTTATGTAATTATGCTTATTGTTGCATTGTTATCTTCTATGTTAGTCGTCTACAGTTCAGTTGTCGCGTCATAAATAGGCAGCGGTATTTCTTGCAGTTAATACCAGTCTGGAATGTACATATTAATTCTTGGTATAGCAATATTATTCTCTCCTCTGAAAAACCTAGAGAATTTACAAACTTGGAGATAGATTGAGGTCATTCAACGGGTTAATCCCTTTTCAACGTCCCAAAACTAACACACTAACAGTCAGAGATACATTGACTCATTAATTATTACTGTACAAACATTTTATATTTCTTAGTTGCGTTTTAAAAATGAGAGAGAAAGAAAAATCACTCGCTTTATTATTGTTCATAAATTTTGCCACTTCAGTTTAATAACCACAAAGAAACAGAGAACAATATGTTCTCATCGTAAATAATGCTATCTGATAATGTGTTGTAGCAGATAGAAACAAAATGAAAACTAAAATCAATAAGTCTCAAATATTTGGTCTTAAACAGAAAGTAAATATATATTACAACCTAAATCATTAGAGCACTCGTATCGCCTCCGAAGACAGTAATAAAAAGAATACAGAAATCCAAGTAAGAATAAATATTTAGGCAATATGATTATTATCTAGAATAGTGACAAGCTGAGGGGTAACATAATTCGTTTTCATTGCATTCTTAGTCATATCAAGTAGATACTAATAGTGCGAAAATGTGTAGAAAGAAAAAATCATGTAGAAAAAATCTATAAACAGCTAATAGTACAAATTATACAAAAACTTAATATCTGAAATGAATATATTCCTTAGGGATACTAGAATAGTTAGCAAAAGGATTTATTATAATAAAAGATATAGTAGCGAAATATATTCAAGAAACCCTATTTGAAAATGTGAAAGAGTATACAATCATTATTATATTTCAAATTTACACCTCTGTAAATTGACTCGTAGAGAAAATAAAATAAAAAAAATATTGAAGAAGGAAATAATTCCAAAATTGAACAATGACTTAGCAAAAATTCAAAAAGAGTGTGAATATTTTTTTATAATTACTATTGTTGTACTATTGAATAATAGTAAGGGGAATTCATGTTGCTGATTGCAAGTGCTAACCGTATTGAAATAATCCGGAATACGAAGTAAACTGGCCTGAAAAAGATGTAGAACAACACTGAAATATAATGATAAGCAATATTATCTTTAAAAAAGGCATATCATCTTCCAAACCAGAACATTTGAATACCTCAAGAAACAGGAAATTGGTGAACTGGTTGCGAATATAACTTACGCAAACATGTATTGCTTACCAAAGAAGAATATTAGACAGTCTCTCTAATATTGTTTGTTTTATTTTTCCGTAGAAATAATTATAGGAATAATAACAGACAAACTATCAATGTACAGACATTATTACAAATTGTTACTAAATCTAAAAGGAACTTGATCATGTGTATTTTAGTCGAAACGTCGATAAGAAATTTGATATGAGAACAGAACAATAAAGAAATTCATATGACAGCTACATGTATATTGTAGTACTCGAATTTTGTTCAATAATGAATTTAAGGATATACTTCAATCATAAAATAGGCAATAAGATACTAAAAATACATCGTTATTATTAGATAAGGAGGAACAGCCCCCAATACATGTGTCAGGTTAATTATTACAGTGTGAAACTGACACTATTATGAAAAAAAGGGCATTTCCTTTGTTAAGATCCTTATACTTTGAACTGCATAGGGTAATGAAAAGATCATTGTAAAAAAAAAGATAGTAGAAAACAGGCCAGGCAACTAAGAAAGTATAAATAACCGTGAGTTGTGCAAAACCATCGGTTCAACTAATTGGAAAAATGTTATGTGCACAAAACATAGACTGTCATAGAAAATAAAAACAAATAACGTCCTGTCTTTGAGATCCAGACGGACAAAACGAGCAAAGTAAAGGGACTGGCTTGTCAGATGATGGTTGCTCAAATAGATCATAGAATGAAAATCAAATCAAGCAGAAATAGAGAAACTAACCAAACTACAAAATATATGTGATCGGTGTGAATGAGTAGATCAACATTATGAATCAAATACCACTGTTGTTTGAGTATTAAAAATGCACCCATATTTCTGAATGTCAATAGGCAATAAATTTCAAAGACAACTTTTAATGATTTCAGCATGAATAAAACATAAAAGCGAAGCAATCGAAACGTACATAGTTTTATTATTTAGATATTGAATCTTTAATAATTATGTCAGGGACAATTTCATATCTAAAATGATGAAGATATTAACATGTAACTGATTGCAAAATAAAGGTAATTTAAGAAAATTCCATATTTACACAAATATAGAGAATTTTAAATGGTACCGTCGTATATATTTTAGAAAGCCTGTCATTGTTTGCAAATTGACTATTTGAACATCATCAAATACATGATGGAAACGAAATATTTAAGAACAAAAAGAGGAAAAACTTTAAAATTATATTAGTCTTGAACTGACTGAGTGGGATATATTGATAAGAGATTTGTAATAGAAAAGTGTTAAATTTATTCCTTCAGAATAGAGGTGAGTTTCGAAAAGTATACATTGAATTTCTTGACGAAAAAAAACAGATTACACCGTCGAAGACAAATAACCTCTCCTAATACTTTACAATATTAAAATAAAACAACGGTATTGAAACAATAAAAAATGATTAAAAGGTTTTATAAAAGGAAATAAAACCGATATAACACATAAATGTTATGATCATTGTTGATAACGAATATCACTATGTCATTAATAATTACAATAAAACGCTTGCAGAAAAAAAAAAACTACTTTTTCCTTAAAACAAGAGGATTTGCAAATTTATCGGTTCATTTGAAAAGTGATTAAACAATCTGATGTTTGCTCATGTAGTTTGATTTTCAGAAGTGGGTTGGAACAAGACCTCTCCATCACCCGTTTATTTAAATAAAACATGAAAATTGCATAAAATACGATAATCTATGTAAAAGAAATATTAAAATAATATTTCAAAAAGTTTGATCATCTATTTATATTTGGAATTTCGAATATATAATCAATATTTTGTTGCTTCAGTAATATAAATCTAAATCATTAAGAATCATGACACATATATAAATTTTAAAGCAGAGTTTCATAAAGTTGCGTAACTTTTCAATTGAGTTACTTTTCAATGAATTTATGTTTTTACAAATAGTAAGGAATAGGAATTTGTTATACGTAGAAGATCTGGATAAAACCTACGATTTCAAATTTACTAAATGTTAAAGAAAAAGTGGAAAAGCATAAAATAATGGGAGATACTGATCATATCGATAAAATAACAAAGAAGATTTAATGATTAATACATTAGATTGAAGAAAGTTGAGAGGAGAAGAGAAAGGAGTAAAGGAATAAAGAAAATGTAAAAACACATATATTCTGTATAATAAAATAAAACAATAAAATATAAAGAGATATACATTGGGAAACGTAGACTCAACAAGAATTCATACAGCGATATTTCAATACCAAAGACTGTATATATATTTTGCTACTAACCCGTATTCCTGGAACTACTAACCTGCTTTACCAGTTTGTATTATTACCTTAATACATTATTTACATATCTTTATTCCTGGCGATTGTTATTTATTGGTACCGGATTTCAACCCGGAATCCACAACATTTGAAAATGCTGAAAAAGAAATATTAAAAGAAAACAGGACATATGACCAATTATTTAAACAATGAATACAAATAAAAAGGGATATGTAGAAAATTACTGTTGATGAAATTTAAGGTAGTGTTGGAAAAGAAAGACTAAAAACGAAAAAGGATATATGATTAATTATTCAAACAAGGCTATTTTAATAATCTCTGCTGTTATATATATATGGATACATATGAAAATACAGAGAACATGTAAACAGAAATATCTAATTAAAACAATGAGTGTGTAAGTTCATCATGTTTTTATTATAACAAATAGAAAAAAGACCTTGTTGTTGAGGAAAGAAAGACTTCGGTTTGCAACTAGTGAAAACAAAGACAGCAAGCAATTGCGCATGTTAAATTTGGAGATATCGATGAAACATTATACAAAAAGGAATCAGTAGAACAAGTCTTATGGTGAAATTTATGATAGTTTTCGAAAAGAAAGACTAAAACGAAAACAGGACAAATAACCAATTATCTAAACAATGAACAATTTAAAAATCTGTGATTATACATATAAGAAATCTGGATACAATGAAAATCCAGAAAACATCTATAGAAATTTGTAATTAAAAACAATGAGTTTATTATATCTTTTATGAGAACAAATAGAAAACCTCTATTTTTTTCGGAATGAAAAGCATTCAATCCAAACAACGACAAGAAGTAATAATGCATTTTAAATTTGGTGAGACTTTAACGGAATTGTCCTATTCGAGACAATAAAATAGATCTAGTGAACTTAAAAAATGGCAATACATTTTGTCATCAAAATATATGGTGAAAGCAACTAAAGATAAAAGATGGATAACTAACAATACTTTTAAAACTTGAAAATGTTGGAGAATATGAAGATGATATGTGCATATTTTCTTCTTAAATAGCTCATTTCAGAAGATGGAACTAACCAGAAAGACTTATATGCAAAAAATACAAAGTATTGGAAATCTAAGAAAGATTTACATCCTTCCAGATGATAACGTTAAATTGTTGAGAATAAAGAGAATATTACAAGATTGTTAACTATACTTGTTGTCACTTGATACACGATTAGATCAACCGGGTGTTGCTGGTGAACAACTAGTATTTTAATAAGTTCACTTCACGTAATAGAAAAACAGCAAAATTTAAGAATAAAAAGTTAGATGAAGTCGGTTAAACAATAAAAAGAGCGAATCTATTAAACAATAGGAAGTTATGGGACAGAAAGCCATCGTTTAAATCGCCAAAATAAGGAAAAATTTTCAAAAGTAGGATTACAATAGTAATGCTAATTATGATTATATTAAGAAATATAATGATTCAAGTACACTGTCGACTAAGGTTGCGCGTATTATAATTCAAATTCAGGCGTATAAGCAAGATAGACTAAACTTCATAAAGCATATAGAAGTATAAGCACAGAATATGTCACCTATATATCAATAAAAATAGTGCAATGCTCATATGAGAAGAAACACTTTTCGATAAGAGAGAGAGAGAGAGAGATTTTATTTTCATATCATTCCCATTGTGGTTTATTTTTTTTCACGGGCTGTAAAGTCACCTAATCTTATTGACAAAAACCTTTCGAGTTCGCAAATCAGAAAAAAAAACAAAAAAAAATTGTGTTTCCAGCTTCGATGTATCTAAGTCCGTGTTTATTCAAGAATTATATGTATCCTAATAAGAAGAAATCTATGAATACACACACACACACACACACACATATATATATTAATATATTTATATATATATATATATATATATATATACAGTTCATGAAAAACTAGATAATCCGTATAGGTAAACCTAAGGAGGATACAATCCAGAGAGCTCAATGTAAATCCAGAGAAAATAATTTAAATAATGTAAACCTAAAGGATTTAAATTATATATATATATGCATTAAGACATTTTTATGTTTAAACATTCTTTTAATGGATACAAATATTTAAGTAAATTTTCTGTTTAAAATACACAGTATTTAGCAACACTTTCCGGCCTGAATGTCCGAGAAATTTTAACGGAAAATATTCGTCCTCCGACAGGATTCGAAACTATATCCTATACGGAACCGTCATTTATATATATATATATATATATATATATATATATATATATATATATATATATATATATATATATATATATATATATATATATATATATATATATATATATATATATATATATATATATATATATATATGTGTGTGTGTGTGTGTGTGTATGTATGAGAGTGTGCAGTGGAATATCTGAAGCTTTAAAATTTTTTATGTCGCATAAATACAATAATATCAATAATCTCGATAAAATTAATACATCATACGTACAACAATATTTAGAACACATACGCATACATGTGTGTGTGTGTGTGTGCGTGTGGAAATAGCATGGAACATCTGTAATACTGAGTGGCACCTCAGTAACTCAATATCATTTCAATGATTTTAGTAGGATTCGTATGTAGAGTAGAGCTTAAGACGCCATGGAACTCAATTGTCTACGAGGCAGGATTGCGATAGTTCGATAATGGTGTGGGATGTGTTCACAAGATATGGGTTGAATCCGCGGTAAATGTGAATATTCCTGTCTATTTGCATCCACAGATTATTCCAACTGTCTATTGCACCCTGTAGTCAGGTTATAGTTGTCCAGAATCTAACCAAAGAATAAATTGACAACGGTTTCCGACCAGAATGAGCCCAATCAAGCATTAAAAGAAACTTATAAGCCTATGCTCATCTAAAAAATTCATAACGATATATATATATATATATATATATATATATATATATATATATATATATATATATATATATATATATATATATAATTCTGAATCAGAGGAACACTCTGTCTGTCTCTCCTGAAGAATTATTTCGGTTGATCATTCGGGAAAGAAAGTGTGGGTTTGTAAATAGTGACTATTAGTGCTACTAATCCAATATTCTTCGATAAAAAACGAATCAAGTTCTCGCAGCCATTGGCGTATTTATCTAAAGATAAATATACTTAAATTAAACTTCACGCTGCCGTGGACAAACGGCTTGGTGGAGGGGTAACCTCCTCTGACGCTGGTGAGCTGTGATACAGTGAAACATTCTGTCTGTGGAATGAATATATATATATATATATATATATATATATATATATATATATATATATATATATATATATATATATATATATATATAATTCCGGTCGAACAATCTTGAGAGAAAGCGTAAACAATGAATACTACTTCTAATTCTGCAAGTCTATTATATGAATTGGGTCCTCTCGTTCATTGGCATGTTTATTCGAAGAACAAGTACGTAAAAATCCGCTTTCCTCTCTGGCGGGCGCTGACAACTCAGCGATAAAATCTCTGACTAATGCCAAATCAGTAGGGTTTACGTCCCGCTTGAAATAACCGGGTGTTTAGCCAGATGATGAGCTGCAAAAGTGTCTGTTTGTGGATGACTATATATATATAATTTTAAAAGTTACTCCAAAATTCGGTTGAGGATGAAATGGAACAAATGTCTTTAATTTAATTATAAAATTAAATTCAGATCTTCCATTTTTGAAACATGGTTAGAACTGTAGCGGAAAAAAACATATTTTAAACCAATTAATTTATAATATATATATATATATATATATATATATATATATATATATATATATATATATATATATATAAACCTACCCACATTTCTCACCCACACAAGACAGACAGGCTTACGGAGGTGTGGAGACCTCACACTTATACACTCACCCACACGAATATACACACTTACACACATCATACGCACTCACTCCCACTCACACAATAAGAACCAAATAACACACACACAAACACTAAACAGAGACACATCCCCTCACCAAGTCCAATAAAACTGTCAAACTGACCAGAGAATTCATAGCAGTTATGTATCTATCCAGCTCTTATCTCAAATAACAACTTAAAAGAGACTGTTTGACCAACACAAGGAATGTTAAAAGATTCATGTTAAAAAGATAAAAAAAAAAAAAAAAAAAAATGAAAACTACAGACAAAAGTTCATTTTCTCCATCAAGACATTCATTTTCTCCATCAAGACATTCATTTCTGTAGTTTAGTGCTAGCAGCAAGCAGAAATATTTCTCCTCCCGATGATGGCCATTTCGGCCGAAACTAGTCGAGGAATCTAAATGGAATAATAATAAAAAAAACGAAAGAATATTAATCTACAACCCAGTGTGTCTGAAGATTTTTATTTTTTTATTTTTTTATTGTTCAATATATATATATATATATATATATATATATATATATATATATATATATATGCTAACCCCTTATATATACACCCGAAGTCAAACCACCCTCCATCCACAATTAAACATATACCGTCATCAATAGAAAATAGAATTAGCAGTAACTCCGCTAACAAAGAAATATTCCACCAACATAACGACTTCTATAACACTGCCCTAAAAAGTAGTGGTTATAAAAATGCTAACATTAAATATAGGGACAATTGCAATAACCAAAAGAAAAAAAAACAGGAAAAGAAACATCATTTGGTATACACCTGCGTTCAACCAAATGGTTAGTATTAAACTAGGACAGAAGTTCTTAGCTCTAATCGATAAACACTTCCCCACCAAAAGTAGGCTTAGTAATATATTCAATAAGAACACACTAAAATTGAGTTACAGCTGCACTGAAAATCTAGAAGGTATAATAAGAAGACACAATAATAAAATCCTGAACAAACCCCCTTACCTGAATAGTTTTAATAAATCTACACTTAAATCCGATAATGATAGGGAAAAATTATGCGATTGTAGAAACCTGGTAGACTGCCCATTAGAAAATAAGTGATGCATCAAATCTGTGGTATACCAATGCACTATATCATCCACGGAGAACCCTAACAATAATATGATATACATTGGGTCTACGAAAAATGCCTTTAAAACCAGATGGAGGCAGCATAAATGCTCCTTCAACAACATAAACTTAAGACATCAGACCTCTCTATCTAAATATTTTTGGCACCTGAAAGAAAAAAATAGGACACCTAAAGTAAAATGGAAAATCATTAACAGGACTAGAACTTGCAAAACCCATGCCCTTTGTGCCTCCATGAGAAACTACACATTATTAAGCTTCTAAACAATAAAAACCTATTAAACAACAGGCAATAATTAACGGTTTTCTGTCGACACAACCGAACTTACGCTCTGAATAAGTAGCTAAAAACACGCATACAATAAAATAAATTTTAAAATCCCTAGCACATATACATAGTTTTAATACCCTACAAAAACTGATAACCCTTTATGAAGTCGTCAAATAACAAACGTTACGACCTTTTTATATGCACAAATCCCTTTCATAAAGAGATATAATAAAAGAATAAAATAAAAATAAATAAATAAATCTCCGTAGACGCTCAAGCCAGACTATGCGAAAACTTCCTCCGTCGTAAATTTAGCCACCCCCACCTTACCCTGACCCGACATCTATGAAAGTAACTCTATACTGATACAAATTATTAACACCCCCACCCCTGCCGATTCTAAACAATCCGCCCTTGATGTTACCATGGAAATTTTTTATTTCAATTCTGACCATACTATTAAAACTCGTAAATTTCAGAAATAAGTCATTCCCAAAAAATTTCGCTTGAAGATGGAACAGAGCCTACTTTAACTCAAATTAATTCAAATATTATTTTGAAGTTTTCGGCTCTTGTTTTGAAACATGAGACCTCTTATGTAGCGAGTTGGAATCATATTTTTAAATAAATAATTATATATATATATATATATATATATATATATATATATATATATATATATATATTATTATTATTATTATTAATAGTAGTAGTAAGATTATTATTTTTATTAGTAGTAATAGTATATGAATAATACTATTATTAGAAATAGTGTTATTTGTAACTCTCTCATTTCTGTCCTTTCAAACGCCGTACAAAGCAAGAACCATTTTAATATCGAACATTTGGTGTCTAGTTTACATTTTCTCTGGCATTGCCTTGGCTAAAACGTCGAAATCGTTACAAGCTTTTTTATTTCTAACTCTGTTTTCTGTTTCTCAAAATTCAAGTCACAGATGATATTTTAAACTAGTATCTTCCCAATTATAAACGTTTTCGAACAATAATCAGCCCAGGACTATCAAGTTCCGCTATGTCTCCGATCATTCTGTCTGTTCACAGACTATTTATCGCATGATACATAGAACTACATACGTAATAATCTAAATGTATATAAATTAAATAGGTGCGTATATGAATGCACAAATTCAAATTAACGCATATATGTCACACAGTTACATGTGTATGTATATATATATATATATATATATATATATATGTATATATATATATATATATATATATATATATATATATGAGAAAAATCTAACTATGCTTTTATACATATAAAATTATAATATAATTTGTAGTCCCATTCTATAAATGTATATCTTTAGAATATATGAATTTTCATTATGAGTTCCATGTGTATGTTAGCGTTGTCTTGTCTGTGTGCGCTTTAAACATATAATTAATAACTGCTTTCTCCACTATCATTTCAAGAGCGCATTTCATGTATATCCCTTTAAGCAAGTGGCTGTCACAATTTAAGTCTTCCCTTCCGTACACTCATGTGTTTCCTATCTCTTAAATTTTCTCCTACTACTTCCTTCATTTTCTCGCTATCTTTATCTCGTTTTATTTTTTGGTGTATATTTACGTATTTTTTAGACCTGTTACACTTATATATGGACACGAATTAAAAGTTAAATATGACTTTACTTATAGATGGCGGCATGTATATGCATATATGTGCATGGATGTGTGGTTGTGTGGGTTTTTGTATTTGTGTGTAGTCTCAAATATAAAATATATGTATTATCCAAATGTAAGTGTATTTTTTTTTACTTTTAATAGGCATATCCATTTCAGGTTTGCTCATTTTAAAATTTTAGTCAAACACGGCTGTCGTGATAAACCATTGTTTTTTTTTTTTATTTTAAATATGAAGTAATATTTTGCTATTACTGCTTATTTCTATAAACTGCACAATAAAATTTCACGTGCAAAGGGCGGTATTTTTTTCACGTAAACCAAATTATAACTCTCTTGAGACAACTTCATGTGATACAAGAGATCATTACTTTATGGATATTTAGAAAGAAGACATGCCAATCAGACTTGTATAGTCGACGAGTATCAATTGATATATCCACTCAGATATCTAATTGGCTCGAATGTGTTTTTACATTATTACTTACACGCTTTATTTATTTATGTATTTATTTTTGAATTTCACTTTGTCTGAAAATAATTCAACGAAACTAAAAAAAAACAAAAACAAAAACAAAAAAACATTTAAACTGGCATGTATACACCAATATGAAATAAGATGTTAACCTGAATTGAAATTTTCACGGAATTTAAAAAAAAAAAAAAAAAAACTACCTCGTACTTCATTCATCAAAGCTTCCCTTTTATGAATCAAAACGATGAGATTTAATTTGTTCGGTGTATTTCATAAAGCGATAAGAGATATTTCATATTTTATAAAACTACTGACATTTTGAGAGCTTCTTATTTCTATATGATATATTTTATGTATACGTATATTCCTACATATATTCCGATTTAACACACATATACGCACACACACACAACATACATACACGCACACACAGACATACATAGACACACACACACACACACACACATATATATATATATATATTGCAGTTCAAATGTTTGAATCGACACACAGGATGAGCATGCGATGAACATGACAGAAGAATGAAAGCTTTCCATGCAAATATAAAAAAAACCTCTTAGAGTCATTGAAGATAAGTATGGAATCAATTATCAAACTTATGCTTTGAGAAACGTTTGGAACGTATGCTAAAAGTTTGTGCTGCAGTAATCAAGGCTAAACGAGAATATTTTAGCGAAGGAAAATTCAGTCACATAATGTTTTCTCTTTTTGTCACAAGGAAATTTTTTTTTTCTAAAAAAAATATTATTTAATCATGTATAATAACATTCTCTCATTAAAATACAAAACAACCATTTTGGATGCCAATTTAAAAAATTAGCATGATTGGCCTCAAACCTTTGAACTGTGGTGCATATATATTTAGATATTCGAAATTTTAAAGTAATCCACTTTTAGACTTTTAATCATTCTCACTAATAAAATGAAGCTTAGAATTAAAACTGCGTGACGCAAAAATGGTTAGCAAATGAGCTAAAGAAATGTATGAATAACTTGTGCTTGTTGTTCTTCCCCAATTTTAAAAATGAAGGACCCTGAAGTACTAAGATTTGAGTTAAGATTCTCAACATGTAGGCACATCTAATGGCGCAGCAGAGCTATGGGGAAGAATGTTTCATCTGCACGCAATATCACCGCTATCAAATATGCCTGACACTTTCAGAAGTTTGGGCATTGTCGATTGCCTTTTAGGCTTATAATCATTTATCCTATGATTTCAAATATTTATTTTGATGGTTATATATTATATTTAAATGGATGCTGCACTACAATACAGGGAGTGTTCACATATCAGCATCTAGGAAATTTGAGAGATGCTCGTGACAGTCGAAATGCATATAATCGATCTGACAATTTCCTTTATAATTGTGCTAATATATGCCAAAATGATGCATTTGTTTTCCCTTCTTATATACAGTACCTGTAACGCAGAGGACGATTTGTTCCCACTTCTCGGCGATGATAGTATTATATGGATCTTTCTAACAAGGGATGTAATTCTAAAATTACCCATATTTTTCTAAGTTGGATGTTATTTCTAGTTTCCTGTTCCAGATTCATCCCAATTTAATTATTTAATGTCAAATTTAGGGTTTATTTTGAAAGAATAAACTTTTAGATATACAGCATGCAAAAAGCGATAAATCCACCTTCTGTTAAGAAAAGAAAGAAAGAAAGAACGAAAGAAAGAAAGAAAGACAAATATAAATCTAATTTTTTTTTTGGAAATGAAAAAAAGAAACACAGGATATTTTTTCAAATAAGAAATATATTTTTCCAAGTGAATGTCAGAGGAAGAGAAGTGAAAGAAAGAAAGATTACGCAAGTTTTTATAAAGAAGGAATAATTATGTAAAAGAAGACATATTCTCAACAGGCTCATCATAAAATGAACGAAAAAAATACTACGGAAATCTAAATGAAACAAGACAATATGAATGAGAAGAATTGTAAAAACAGAAAATATGCACTTGTTCTTGCCCAGTATGAGTCGCAGATTAAGATACTTGATAATAATAAAACATAGCAGAATGGCTTATGAAAATATTAAAAGAAAAGAATGGAATACTATGTACACAAATATCAAGAAACTTCGACTGAAAAGAAGTGCTACAGAAAATCAAAATAAATTGAAAGGAAGAATGTTGGATTAAAGAAGGAAAAACTGAACAGTACAGAAACAAAATAACAATAGAAAAAAGAAATAATTATAAAAAAGCATTCGCTTGAAAATAAAAAGACTAATGAATGATACAAATGCTGAGAAAAAATTGATGTTTTTTACTTTCTCTACTCACAAAAGCAACCATGTGAAACTGAATAGAATTATAAAAAATAAATTGACAATGCCACAAAATGTAATCTGATAGGATACCTGACAACATCAATAATAATAATAATAATAATAATAATAATAATAATAATAATAATAATAATAATAATAATGTATGAAATAGTAACAATAAAGTGGTCACAATGGAAATAAAATTCATTAAAATATTGAAAACCTGAACAACAAATAGAATAAACAACGGGAACATTGCTTATGGTGCAGACAATAATGTTAGTTGTATTATTAGTGTTATTTACTAGTAGAGATTGTAGTCGATTTTAGTCGAAAAAAGAAAATGTAAAATTTCTACAAGAGCGACAACACCTAAACCTGTCTCTACTAGGATAAGAGAAAAAAATAAATGAATTTCTTTACTGGATAATATCGATAAAGATTATAAAAGGCTTACTGGTGTGTACGATAATGTTTTGAATAGATATATGATGATGATGGTGGTAGTTTTTTTGATGGTGATGTTGTTTGTGATGGTGATTGTCTATTGCCGCTCTTTTGTGAACGTTGAATTGCTGCAGGACATAAGCGGTCACCATTCTCTTCGGAGAAAAGCTGAATTATCTTATTATTATCGTCTTTTGTCTGACGTTACAATTGCGGAAGTGTGTCAAAAGGAAGAGTAGCTTCGAAAAAAAAAATAAAAGAATGTAAACAAAGTTAGTAAAAAATCAAGCAAAAAATGTATAACGCGAATAGAAGAAAAAGGTAAAAGATGAATAAAAAAAGAAGGTAATAAAAAGAGGAAATGAAAGAAGAGAGAACTCTACAGAAATATATGAAAAAAGAAAAGAATGATTCAGCAAAAGAATGCAACAATGTGAAAACGAAGGAAAGAAAAAGAGAGAAGTCCAATATTGGAGAGGTGTAACGGAATAAATTAAGATAATGATGATTATAGCTTTTAACGAAAGTGTAAAGTATATTCCCAGCTAAATATAAATAACTAGAACCTGCGTTTTTTTAGTATGTAATAAAAGAAAGATAGGTTGTAACTAATGAATACAAAAATAGTGTCAAACGCTTATTGCATCAGCATTGTTTGTATTCTAAATCCAGTACAAACGATTAGGCATGTGCGACACCGGGGTAAGGAGAAAAGGGGAATCATAAAAATAAGGAAACTGAATAACAGAGGAACGGAAATAAAAAATGTATATATATATATCTAAGAAAATGCGTATATGAACAAAATACTATGCACTTTAAAAATGATTGCGCATCTTTTAGAACAATGGTGGATTGTGTCAAGATATCTACCAAGTCAGTAGGTGTGAAGAAGCTTCTATATTTGAAGCAGAATAATAATTGGAAAATATAGCTAATGATCGACACATGAAAACTCTCCAATAATTCAGTACTACAAACAAATTGGTAGCCACTTAATTTTTTTGTAAAATTTTAATAATTGACAGATCATGCATATATTTCGTATCGAGTGTTCTGCACATAAAATATTGACTCTATTGAAATCATTTCCATAATTAACAATTATATTCTGTAGCAAGCATCCCGAGGGGGAGATCTGAGATGCCTTCCAACAATGTCTGTGCAATCATTTTTGGTAGTAACGCTACTTACAGACAAGGGATTACTGGGTGTGAAAGAAATAAAGAAATGGAACATTATTACGAAGCGAGAATGAGAGAAGAGTAACCAGGAAGACAGTAGATAACGATTGGCATTGCTTTTAAATTTTTGAAAGCATAGAGCCAGAAGAGTGTTCCAGAAGATAGAAGCGCGAGAAAAGAAACTGTTAGCATAGAACTTACGGTTACTTCTAGCCAATTCACTTGTAAATTGATGAGACCTCGTTGCCAGTCATTTACTGCGCTTACATTCATAAACTCTAGGTACTGTCGCGAAGAACTCATCAGAACAATTACCATAAAAATATAGAGAGAAAAGACGGAAAGGAAGGAAATATATGGTAGTGAGAAAGTGACTGAAGTCGAGACGCCAAGATCAATAATATTGCTTATGCTTCTTTGGAATTTATCAAGAAACTGTAAAGATATAGTAAGAACACCGGATCATATGTGACAGCAATATGCTAAGCATGGACGGATGGTAGAGTTATAAATATGTAAGAGAGATTCTGGAAGTTTTTTGGAATCGGTATAACAAATTTGGAAGCTCTATAAATCTGCAGTATACGGTGAAATAGAAAGCTATCAGGACAGTAACAGCTCGACAATAAGATAATCCCAAAATATGGAGCAGCCTCCATGTTTTAATATTGCCACTGTGTTTTATGGAGGAAAGCCGCACCTTTCCTGCGCCAAATCTGTACATCATTATGTCCCAAAAGATCAATTTCCGATTCATTACTCCCGAGTGTTAGTACGCAAAAGTAATTTTCTTTGTTCCAGAACGTTTTGACAAAATTAAACCGCGCAACAATGTGACATGGTTTGTGAAGAGGATTTTGTTGTAATCGGTTTCCATGCAACCCATTTCTATTTAAACAACAATGTATTCTGCGAGTACTTACGTTGATACGCATCGTATCCAAACCTTTGGCAATGTCTTTCAAAACAACTCTTGGTTTTATACTAACCACGTGACACAGTTTTTATCCTGTTCTCAGTGACGATTTGGTTTTCTTCCATGCCCAGGAAAGTCTTCTGTCATGCTAAACTGATTAAACTTCTTTATAACGAACTGTACCGTAAATCTAGGGATAGCTAACCGGTTTGAAATAATTGCGGTAGTTAATAATTCTCTATCTCAAGACAAAGCTAAGCTTTGTTTTCACATCTTGTGGTTAAGTTGAGAATAACAATGGTGACACTCTATGCAACACATGATGTTCTTTGCTGGAATTATCACAAATATTTTACTGAATAAACACGCTGGGCGTCTTCACAGATGGAATAATTATGCAGATTAATTTTGCTAACACGAATCAATCAAATTAAAGCGATATTTTCCACTGTAGGAATAATTTTATCTTTACCTATTTTGCATAATTCGCTTATCAAATTTGTGGAATCTAATGGTAATTCAGAAAATCGTGTTTTATACTTTCTTACATTGTAGTCATTAACATATATAAAAAAACTGTCATCATACGGACGGGAATTAGATTATGAGAAATGGATGAAAATTGATGGGTGTACGAATGATTTCGTCGTTAACTGTATATCCTATCTGTAATGAGTTGTTGTAGTTTAGTGGTAAACCATGTCTGGCTTTAATGGGATTTATCCGGTTAAAAAATATATATATTGAATACTTGTCAAGAAAAAGTTTATATAAGAATTATATAGTCTGTTAACAAACGAGCTCTGTTCAAGTTCATGTATCAACTAAATATAACGCTCATATATATATATATATATATATATATATATATATATATATATATATATATATATATATATATACAGGGTTTGGATGATTAGCTCTGAATAGAGTCTGTCCCAAAACAGACTGGTATAAAAGTGTTCCATGCCACAAGAAATGTCAGAGCTCTTGAATAGTAATTCAAATAACCAACAATATCTGGTTACCTGATGATCTTGCGAAAGCACATGAAACTAATAGTAGTGGCCGGTCATTGTCGACCTGGTTATTTAAATATATATATATATGAATGGAAACAAACGCCAGTCAACCAGAGTGCTCGTATTCATTTTACCGAAGAGCTTTGCGTTTTAGGGCACGCTGCTGCTGTTTGCAGAATTCGGCTTTCTCTCAATAGTGGTTAATCGAAATATATTTTCAAGCTTTTATATATATATATATATATATATATATATATATATATATGTGTGTGTGTGTGTGTGTGTGTGTGCGTGTGTGTGTGTGTGTGCGTGCGTGTGCGTTTATGTATGTGTGTGAGAGTTTATGTTAGTGTTTTTGCGTGTGCGTGTGTGTGTTGTGCGTGTGCATGCTGGTCCGTATGTGGAGAGAATTGGGAACAACTGCGACAAAAGGATAGGATAAGGAACAAATAAGAATATTTAGAAATTTGACCTGTTCCGCTTTCTTTTAAGCTTCTACGAGAAAATTGATCTGATGAAGCTTAAATAAAATTGAAGCATCTTAAATTTATAAACGTGTCCTATTTATCTATATTATTTACATTGTTTGGACTGTTGTCCTCATCTTTATTGTTATAATCACTGGTTTTGTCATACGTTTCGGTCTTCTTCAGATGATTAGAATTTCCTACTGCACCCTTTATTTCTTTCACCACGGTAGATTGTCCTAGTTTCCTATTTTTTGTTTATTATATATATATATATATATTTTTTGGGGGGGGGTTCTTTTGTAAAGAGCAAAATTAATGTCAAAAAGCTAAAATTTAAAAGAAGATTTACTTCCGACAGGAATCCAACCTGTATCCCTTCTTTCCATCAGGGAAACGGCTTCTGTAACCGGAAAATTCTTTTAGCAGTTTAGCCACTGAGGCCATGTTCTCCAACCCATCTTTCCTTATAATATGCTGGAGCGACCACAACTCACTCTTCTTGATGTTAAATATGTTTCCTTTTTTTTTCATTTTCCCTAAAGCTTCGTCGTTGATGAAATTTTTGGTTCATAGTATCCTCATTCTCCTTCTGTTACCTGAAGTCTTTTCTTTATCTGTCAGGAGATTGTCCAGCAATCATTACCATACAAAAGGACTTATGTTACATAACCTTCCAATACTCAATTATTTGTTTCTAGCGAAATGTTTTCTGCTTTATTACTGGGTGTCATTTCATTAAAGACAAATATGCGAAATCCTTGATTAAAATCATAAGGACGAAAATAATTAGTTATTGTTATGGGAACTTACCCATAATAATAATGGACTATTCCTGACATTATAAATACTGTGCCTCTCCAGAAGTATGGGGATATTGTAAGACGAGGAGAGATAATTGAGAACATATTGTAAGGTCATTGGAATAGTGATAATTGTCGAGACAACATAGTTCACTCTAACCAAATCTGATAGTCATTACTAATACTTCTAATTCTTTGTATTATATTTCTGTTGTAATATATCTGTGTATCCCATACCTGTGTTCGTGTTATTCTTTCAGTAGTTCTAACCTTGGACCATCACCGTGGTACAAAGAACTTGGACCATAACAGTTATGTTTATCGAATATTGATTATTAAATATTAGTGTTTCATAAAAAAATATTTCTATACAATATGCTGACTAAGCCATAGATGCTGGAAGCAAGTAATCAAATCTAGACGTAAAATTTATGTTGCTTTAAGCCTCTTTTTCATCTTTTGTTCGATTGTTCAGCGCTCACTGCCTTACTGAATGATAGATGGCACATAACAATTTAGTACTATTTCTCTTGTTTCTAAAATAATAATATCTAATTTGACTGGCCGGAAAGAAGAGATTTTCCAACGTTTTAACGAACCGTAATGGTGATATATTTAAATCCATAGGACCTTATATGGAAAAAAATCAACACCCATTTTGTCATATTTTTCTCCAGCTGATTATCAACTTCTCTCGAGGATACAGAAAATTATAGATAGGGTAAATCAAAAGAAACGGAACGCGCCATTTCCAAAATGATGCTTCTGTTAATTTTTTTTTAATTTTCCGTGAAATACTTTTATGAAGACACTTGTGTGCGTATAAAGAACTTGCTATTTTTAATACGGAATATTTATTTTACAAGAATAAACTTTTACATACCCAGGGTTCCATCTTTGGTTCTACTTTTTTTTTTAAATTTTAAATCATAAAATGTACTTTAAATGCATTGTAGATATTTCTACACCGGCATAAACAATATTTGGAACCTTCCAGAAATATTTCAGTAGTGCATAATGTTATTAGCGTCATCATTTATTGAAACAAGGTTATCGTTGTGAAAATGAAACATATATAACAACAATCACGTAGTTAAGATGACAAAAATCACATATAGTTTATCAGGGGAGCAAGAAAACGGAAGAGAGTTCCATAGATGGGAAGTACAAAAAATAAATTGCTGGAGTTGAAATGCTGGGGTTGAATTTCGCTATTTCAACATTGACAGTGTGGGATCTAGATAGTAGTCTAGCAGCACGCTAGAATTTATGTATTCGGGACATCAGGGAATAATGCTCGTGTCAAGTACTGTTAGTGCGAAGACAGTCATTATTATTAAGTGATTCAAATTTCCTCTATTCAGAAAGAATCCAATGGTATCTTATGACAACAACAACAACAACACTAATAATAATAATAATAATAATAATAATAATATCAAAAGTGCTGTACATGAAGACAACAATAATTCCAGTTGTGGCTTGAGTTTTGGTTTAATTGGAAAAGGTTCTTAGTATCCCCATGCCTTAAACAAATACAAAAAAATGGTTTCACAACTATACTTTACATCTTACGAATGGCTTTATCGATCTGTGTGATCTTAAATTCTTTTATTTTTTTACAAAAATGTTCAGTGAAAATGTCATTGGGGCCAGAGATAAAATATGAATACAGCATAAATCAAGTAATAACAAAAACAACAACAACAACAACAATAGTAATAACAAAAACAACAACAACAACAACAATAGTAATAACAACAACAACAACAACAACAATAGTAATAATAATAACAATAATAATAATAATAATAACACAAAAAATAACAATTAAACAGCCCCAATCGAAATAAAGTGATTAAATTTTAAAAACTAGAAGAAATGACCCTTGTTGAATACCGCATACTAAAAGTCCTATTAATAATGAACTACGCAGATATTGCTTAACATCTTGTACACAAGGAAAAAAGGCACCGGGATTCTTGGATGTATTTCCCTTTGTAAACATTTGCAGTAGCCTAATAAGTTTCTGAATAACATTCTTTGAAAGGACGGAACGAAAATTGAACCTTTTAGCTGAAACCCATCTTGTCATGTGTAAAGAAAAGATGGATGAGCCTATGAACGAAAAAAGATGCAGCATCCCCAGAGTAAATCACGCACGGGGGAATTAGTATGGTGTGCGACGTTTCATTGAAATGTTACGGGGGCACTTTACGTGATTAAAGGAACCATGAATAAGGAGATGTTTTCGAGTACTTTGGATGCTATTTTATGTTTTATTTTTTGGTGCAAAGGCTAGATTATACAAGCTGTTCTACCATACAAGTTAAATACTACAGTAACTTGCAAAGGATTTGTTCAAATGTACATAAAGCTGATTCATTTTCATGATTTTGAAGATCCTTTTCTCCTGCATTATCCCACAGTCATTACTGATCTGAAATTGCATTTGCTATTATCAAAACGATGTTGCACAAATTCTTGTAAAAAGTTACGAGGAACAGTCCCAAGTTATAAGCGCAACACATATTAAAGTATAAAATCTGTATGCTCGAATACTTTTTCAACTGATAGATTTCGTTTTATTAATATTATTCTGACTATTGTCCTCATCTTTGTTGTCCTATTTATCACAACGTTTCGACCGTTGTACGCTCCGGCTTTCATCATGTCGTTGGAATATCGAACTGAACCCTTCGTTGTTGTTTTATTTCATCTTTCAGCGTATACATGTTTATCAACATATAACACCTGTGAAAATTTAATTAAATATCATCATCGAAAGCATATAAAATATTTTCGCTTAGAGGTCATCTACTTATGATGGTTACCAGATTAAATGGCGTGAAAATGTGCGAGAAATAAGAAATTGACATATTGGTATATGAAAGTGTGATGAGCTACACTAGTATTGACTAATGAGTAAAGAACAAATAACCAAACTCCTAACACTATTTCACAGAAAATTAACATTCTTCTAAGCCAAAAATAGATGAGTTTTTTTCTTCTTTTAGTCTATGAGTCTACGAGTTCGGTCTGATAATTAACGACATTAGGTGTGCTGCATGAATGCTGAGCAAATGACGGATGAACGAGTTGTGTTACCATATAACATGGTATCTTGGAGAATATGCTTGTAATATTACCTTTCTGCAGCCATTGACTTTTTCTTACATGGAAGATTTATGGCAGGATTATAGCTGGTTACCACGATATTGCATATGCTCACATCGACCTGACCATCTGGCAGTTTCTGGCCGCGAATAACCTCGCCGTACTGAAACACTCTTCACTTCATATCGTTCCGTGTGAAAGATAAAGGTGATCATAAAGGGGACACTTTTTGAAGGCTGTAGTAAGAGAGCTGAGGGTCATCCAAGAAGAATCCTTCCAGGTGTACATAGAAGAGTGGAACAGAAGAATGGAAAATTACATTAGCCTTGATGGGTATTGCTCTGAAGGGGAAACTACGTAGTTTGTTTGGAATTGAAAGAAAGTGTTTGTGATACTAGTTCCATTACATTTCAGACAGACCCCGTTAAAGCAAACGGATATTATCAGAAATATGCTAAGATCAAACTAAAGAATTAACACCTTGAAAACATGTGAGTGACACATCGTTGGAAATTACTATAGAAATTGTCATACAATAGTCCCATTTAAAGTTTGCACAGAAGAATAAGCTTCAGGATTCAACTATTTTATACAATGTAGTCAGATGAAACACAAATCAATCTATTTTGGTCCTATTGTAACATTGTACCTAAAGAGTCGGGTGTGGTCAAGTTCTATTATACAAGAAAATATTTTTGCAGCAAGTTTGGTTGAAAATGTGATCCTACGCTGTATGAGTTCGAAAAACATTTTTGAGTTGACATCTATTTACGGAAACATGATCATTTCAATATACTACATGAAAACATTTTGCCAACATTAATCTATAATAAATATCAAATAAACTGAGCGGACGGATTTCCTAGTTTATGTTGACGGAATATTTAGAAGTGGTAATCTGGTTGTAATTTGAAGTGAACTTACAACCTAGTTTCATTCGTAAATATTATGATGCGTTCTGACGAGTAGTATATCAAAAGGGTTGCCTGACCTTGATATTAGAATCAAGCTGTGTTTCTCAATACCTGTCTGGAGTGTTACTTTTTGTTTGTCAACTGAAAGCAGTTAATAAAATCAAAGTCATCAAAATTACATTTAATTTTTCAATTTTTAGTATCTAAAATCCGTAGAGCAGTATACGCGAAACGAACTGTATCAAATTCATCGTTTGATATTCATAAATCGTTAATATTAATATTTTAGGGTCGGATGAATGCCATATTATATTTAATCGTTTTTCATTCTAATTAAGGCGATAATGCAACTAAGACAACAGAGGTTACTGAGAGTGAGTGAAAATGAGAAGACACGAATGAGTAGAAAGCAATATGAAACGAATAGAAACCAGGAAGACAAAATATGGCTATTGGTGCTGCATTTAATTTTCTGAATATTGTATAGGACGGGGATGCAAGGCACAAGTTCTATTCTAATAATTCCTTCTGTCGAACTTCTCACATTAGCTGTTTCAAGAGTAAAACGGGGAGATCTTGATTCTAGATTGTACGCTTACTTTTTGTGCTCAAAGTATTAGATATTAAAGATGCTCAGAACAGTTGTCATGAAAATACTTATAGAAAATATATAATCTCATAGGACTTCGAGCTTATAATGAACAGTTGATTTAACCAACCCAAGATATTAATGATAGATAGTAATGACGATGAAATTCACGAATATATTTTTGTAACAAATCAAGGAATTTTTTACGAATTTACACGCTTTTGTGTCGGTGGCCCGTTTCATGAAATAAATCATTGATGATTAAAGTTCGTAGTTTTTCAACAAATTGCTATGAAGAGTAAATGCTCATTTAGCAGATTATATTAACTGACACACAATAATATTCAAAAATGTTTAAAAACAAAATAAGTTCGTTTTACACATAAGAGTCATACGGTTGCATACATTAAAAAAGTGGATGAAGAGAGATAGTTTGAAATACCAAACGCTTCGTTAAGACCGATAATATAATCAGCGAGTAATTTGACACTGGCGAAATTTTGAACGCTGAAAGCGTAAACAGAAATTAAACTTTTCACATAACTTCGGACACTCTTCTATTGTTGATTTAATTTTTCTCCTTATTTTGTTTGAAAAACGATTTTGTATAGGATCGCTATTTTCTTTTCTTTCTTTTTCTAGGCTCCTCGGCTAATTCTTTAAAAACAAAGGTTTTAGTATCTGTCTATATTTCTGAGATGAGGTATTATATACACTATTTACATTATCCGGAATATAGTTCTCATTTCTGTTGTCATATTTATTACAACTTTTCGGCCGTTGTACTCACAAGCCTTCTTCAGGTGGTTGGAATGTCGAACTGAACACTTTATTTCGCTCACTGGGGTAGACTGTTCTAGTTCCACGTGCCATGTCTAATTGTTGTGATGTCCTCCCTCTAAAGAGAGAAATAAATTTTAAACTCTTCCGTCTACTATAAGGTTAGTAGGAGAGAAGGCCTTGGGGATAAGTCGATTAGATTGAACGCTAGATCAACTGACACACACTCACTGGTTGTGTAATAATCTTCTGTTGTACTTACTGTTTAATATATGATATATCTGTAACACTTGTTTTGTTATTTCTTTAACCATTTACTTGGTCACTGCATCTTGGCGACGAAGGATTCGAAGAAACGGATTTCACGTTAAATCGTAAAAAAAAGTTGCCAATGTCTACAACAGTGGTGAAGAAAGGAATTCTAAACAAAGTACGACAAACGGTGCTTAGTGTTAATTACGACACTGACATTAAAAAAGAAACTCCTCAAAACAATAGGATTTCTACAAGTTCAATTCAGTGGTTGATGATCCTTGTTATTTTTTCTATTCGAACAAGTCAGTTAAAGAACTGTACAAGTCAAACAGACTTACTAATAGGGAAAGTAAAAATTTACCCCCTCTCTCGCTTTTAAATTTTTCAGTAAAAGAATCGTACAAGTCAAACAGACTTGTTGTTGGTTAAGAGAGTAAAGATGAAAAAATTATCCCCTCTCATTTCTTAATTTTACGTACCACCGTAGTAAAATGGACGAATTTAAAAGTGCAATGATAGAGTTGATGAAACACCAACAGGAACAAAAACTACTGTTCGAATAGAAATATTATGAAAGACACGAGAAATTCCAACGAAAACAAGCAGAATACCAGAGGAAACTTGAGGAACTGCACCTGTAAATTCAGGTTAGACAACAGAAACTGAAAGAAATATTCCTTCAAACAAAGAATGAGCAAAGGCAATTGTATAATGTATCCATCAAAAGCCAAAGGAGGAGAGCGAAAACCTGTTCTCTCAAAATACTATATGGAATGATAGTGAAAACTTCGCGTTTACACCTGAAGAAATTACGTTCGCTTTAAACGTTACGAGGACTTATACAATATTGATTATATTATACAATATTGATTCGGCTGACCATAAATAGGTTCGACTACTCCTTAGGAAATTAGGCACAGCAGAATATATTAAGTTTAACAATATTTTGCCTGAGAAAACCAGCGACATGAAATTTTAAGAGACAGTTCAATCATTAACAGAACTCTTCAGTCCTAAAACATCACTGTTACACAAGCGTTGGAAATGAATGAATCTCACCCGCAAATATCCGAAGATTATATTAGGTTGGTGCAAAAATAATTTCGTTTTCTAACATATGTTACTATGTGAGAAAACGAAATTATTTTTGCACCAACCTAATACTATTTTCGCGAGTGTAGTCAATAAAGACTGCGATGGCTTAAAATTGGCAGAGTTATGCGCCAATAATTATAAATGCCTGCTTTTCGTCCAGGGTTTTGATTTCAGCGAAAGACGCCGAAATACGTTGTAGGGTACTCAGTAAGCTTGAAAACGAGCCCGACGTTACTTTGCAGCAAGTTGTCGAAGATTGCCATCGTTTCGTGAGCGTCAGAGAGGATTCGAAAAACATCGAACAGAGTGGCGTGGCTCACATTAAAAAAAAATAAGTCAAAGAAAAATTAAAAAGATTCAACTAAAAAATAATAATGTTACTTTGCCGTCAAGACCATGTTTCAGGTGTGGTTAAATACATTGATATAGAGATTATCCGTTTAAAGATAAAAAATAATAATTTTAGTAAATTGGGACACAAAATTTCCCAATGCAGGATTAAGAACAAGACAAAAATGTTTTGTAAAAATTACCAAGTCTGATGAACCAGAAAGTTGCAACACCAGGAAATATATTGAAGTGCAAATATTTAACAAAAATATAAGGCTACAGTTTGATTCGGGTTCAGACTTATCCATAATTAATTATCAAACGTGTAAAAAAAAAGACCGAGAACGAACTGAATAGCTAAAAGTGTAACTGGCGACCTTATTAAGTTTATGGGCGAACTTATAACGAACATGTCATTGAAAGGTAAAACTTTAAAACAAAAGGCGTATATTATGAAGAATACGGGTGATTTTGTTCGCGACTCATTGGTTAGAACAGTTTCAACTTTGGGATATGCCTATTATCAAAAAGTCAAAATTTTGACTGACGAAGCAGGAAAGATAAAAGGTGATCTTAAAAAAATGTTCCCGACGTTTTCAGTGGAGGACTAGGAAAATGCACAAAAATGTCTGCTAAGTTTGTGTTAAAGCCAGACGTAAACCATTTTTTTGAAAAACGTAACGTTCCAATTGCTTTGTTAAATCATATTGACGAGGAGTTGAAATGTGAATTCTGGCAAAGGTTGAATATAGTTAATCCGCATCTCCCACAGTTTATATAAAAAAAAAGAGCAAAGAAATTCATGCATGTGCTGACTTCTCTACGGGGTTGAATAGAGCCCTAAAGGATCCGCATTATCCCATTTCAAGTCCAGGGGAAACATTAGCTACGCTCAGTAGAGGAAAATATTTTTCTAGGATTGACTTAAGCGATGCCTATCTACAAATACACGTTGACGAGGGAATGCTCGAAGCTCCTTTATATAAACACAAACAAGGATTTATACAATTTTTTAAGACTTCCGTTCGGGGTTAAGGTCACCCCTTCCATTTTTCAACAGGGCATGGACACGATATTAAATGGTCTGGATTTTGTGGTGGCCTATCTCGATGACATCCTAATGAAAAAGTGAGAGCATCAAGGAATACAAATCGCACGTCTTGCAGGTGTTCATGTGAATCCAGGATTACGGATTAAAATTAAAAGACGGAAGTCTAATTAAATATTTATGGCAAATAATTGACAAAGGCGGAAGACGTCCCGACCCAGATAGAGCAATGACAATAAAGAATATGCCAGCACAAGGAAATGTGTCGGCTCTTCAATTTTTTTAGGTCTTGCCAATTATTACAAAGTTTTTTCTCCCCAAAATATAAGAGTTTGAGAACTCCACTTAATGAATTATTGAGAAAAGACAAAGGGCGGGAATGGACAAACAAATGCCAGGAAGCATTTGAGAAAATAATGGAGGTTATTACATCAGACCTGTTCCTGACTCATTACGATCCAAAACTTAATATCATTGTAGCTAGCGATACTTCCTCCTACGGCATTAGGGAGGGCATTTTACGCAAGTTAAAGGATGGATCGCTAGGACACTATTACCAGCTGAAAGGGGTCACTCAAAAATAGAAAAGGGAGCCTTAGGGATCATTTTTGCGGTGACTAAATTTCATAGATTTATTCATGGAAGCTACTTTTTGTTGCAGACAGACCATTGTCCACTCCCTACTATCTTTGGATCAAAAAATGGTCTGACAATATATACTTCTACTAGACAGCAAAGATGGGGAACCATTCTCCGTAATTATAATTACAAAATGAAGTTTTTCCCATTCACTAAAATCTGTCATGCAGACGGGTTGCCTAGATTGATACCAAAGTATGTTGAACCCCTGGAAGATACAGTCATTGCTGCCATAAGACAGAGATCGAAATAAAAAGTACCTTGTGCAATACTGATGAGATAATAGATAAAGCGTCCGATGATGAGTTTATAAAGGATGTAAAGGACAAACTAAATAGTAAAGACAAAAATTTTCAGAAGTTTACTCACTCTGTAAATACATACTATGTAATAAGACTATGTAGTAATCCTATCTGCACTACAGAAAAGAACATTAAAGCAATTCCATGTTGGCCATCCGGGAACTTCAAGAACGAAGAGTCTGATGAGGAGTTACGTCGACTGGACCAACATGGAAAAGAATATTGAAAGCACTGTAAGATCGTGCAAATGTGTGCTTTGGCTGCTAAAGTTCTAAAATCGACCGTCCGTGGTCGCGGATAGACATTGATTTTGCTGGCCCACTCGATGGTTTTTACTACCTTGTAGTAGTTGACAGTTATTCCAAGTGGCCAGAAATAATGAAAACCGAGGTGACAGTAAAGATTTTGCACTAGGTATTTCCCCGTTTCACAGTTGTTGACTCTATTGTAACAGACAATGCCAGAAAGTCCGTCTTTGCCAGGAAAATAAAATCGGCATTTGACAAATTCCTCCGAGTGAAACGAAAGCTGAAATAGGAATAAAGTACTTAAAAAGCACTTTAAGATCGGTGAATTTTTTTTTGTGTGTGTGTGTGTGTATTTGGGAACAATAAATTTCACTGGGAGATAGGAACAATAGACAGACAAATTGGTAACATGATTTACATGGTTCAAAGACCTAAGTTTATAAACAAAAGTCATGTGAAAAATTAGAAAATGGTATGAAAGCGTGGTCGACAGGGCTCCCATACAAAATGAAACTATGGACGTCGTCTTTGACGCGTTTGAGTTTCCAATACCGCAATCAGTGCCAGAGCTCAGAAAAAAGAAAAGAAAATTTACAGAACATTTACGCATTGTATTATTGGAAATTATAGACATTATAATTTACCATTAAACTTATCCAATTTTTCGTTATTTAGGAATAATGAATAGAGACCTTAATAAAAAGGGACTGTTGTTAACATGTAAAATGTTTATCGAAAAACTAAAAAAAAAAAAAGAATTGTGAACGTAATTCCTGTATACAGCTTTTTCAAAGTGGCTGTTTCTCTTTTTGTTTCTTCTTTTTTTGTGTGAAAAAGACTTTATTTGTTTGAATAAAAAGTATTGTGAGGTAATTATAAAAAAAAAACTCCATACGGAGTCATGCTGAAATGGGTGAGGGTTTTGTGATGTCCTCCCTCTAAAGAGTCTATGATGGTCTCACACACTCACTAGTGTAATAATCCTCTGTTGTACTTACTATTTATTATATGATATATCTGTAACACTTGTTTTGTTATTTATTTAACCATTTACTTGGTCACAACACTAATGGATGTCGGTTATCAGTTATCTCCTGTTAATTCACCTCTCAAAGTTCTCCACTGCATTAACTAGTTATTGAACTCACAACTCTTTGGGTCCTGTCACTGGATCTAACCAACGACTTTATACACTGTGCCATGTGTCCTTAAGCACAGATGACACAGTGAGTTCAATACCTGGCTAAGGCAGTGGGGAACTTGGAGATGTGAATTAAGAGGAGATAACGGATAACTGACGTCTATTAGACATGGCACGTGGAACTAGGACAGTCTACCCCAATGAGCGAAATACAGTGTTCAGTTCTACATTCCTACCACATGAAGAAGACCGGAGCGTATAACGGCCGAAACGTTGTGATAAATATGGCTACAAAGATGAGAAAAAATCCTTGGTCCAAAGATAATTTCACATAATCTCGCGAATTTCTATTGTTTTTTTCTTCATCTTGCCGGTCAATCTCTTTGAACTAAATGTTTTCACTAATTCAAAGTAAATTTTACACAGGCTCGCGAATTGTTTTCCTTCTTTTTTTCCAGCTTGTCCAGATTTGAAGGGAGTGAGTGAATTATTTTTTACTTACCACAAATACACAAGCAACCCACTTTGTGGCAGTGAGAAAGTTGCTGAAAAACTGGACCGACAAAAATTACTGACTCTTCATCGGATTTTGTCGTGGATCTCGAGATATACAGCAGTGTCATTGAGTAAAATATGGCAGTAATATTCAATGCACGGACGAATGGCAGATTTATAAACGTGCAAGACAGATTCTGGCAAGAATTACCAGGTAAAATACAAAAAATCAATTCCACAACAGCAGACCTAGCAATTGATTCAATATAAACATTCCACTTGCTGTCAGGATAAAAAAAAAGTATGATAGATGGCACGAAGAATTGCTCTCTTGGATGTAAGGATCAGATATGATGGACGAAGGCAAAAATAGTGCTCTATGATGACTCAAAGATAACAGTTTCGTGTTGGCAGTGTTAAAATTTACAAGCCATTTCTTGCTCCAGATAATAACTGATCGGAGGCCACTTTAGAGATCAGAGTTTTACTTTGTCGGGCCTGTATTATTTACTAATAAGACAAGAGTAAATAGCTGTGTCATCACTATAAATAGTATTTTACGAACTGACGATATCGGTATGGTCATTGTTGAAACAACAACAACAACGTAGTCCAAGAAGATAGTCCGAGAAGCAGCCGCATTAATGCAAAACAAACGAGAAAAGTGACCCGTTCAAAATGATTTCATTACACGGTTGAAAAGATTGATTCAAGTCGAATATTCGGCAAGAGTCACCATCGCACTTCAACTGTCAAACGTCTTCGGAATATCTAAATCCACAGCCCAAGGAAGCTGATCGTTCTTATCTAAAGCTTGACAGACACACAATCAATAATATCTGTTAACACATCGGCAGCTGGCCTAGACAAGCGAAGGTCATATTGTTTATCTGAAAGAAGACAGTGCTTAACAAATTCAGTTGATTAGAATCTCTTTGCCAAAAAGTGGTTTTAAAAAACCGTAATAGGACGATAATTCGAGGTATCAGAACGTTCAGAGTTCGTAAATTTATGTACTACAGAAGAAGATTTCCAACAAGCGAGACAGCAATAGACATCAATGCGTTTGTTGCAGAGTCTGGAGAGAAAAGGAGACAGTTGAAAAGCGTATTTCCATAGGGAAATTGCAAGGATACCGCATATTTAGTGGGGATCCAGTTTAAGATTATAGCAGAAAACGTGGGCGGGGTTATACGCATATAACTCAGTATAGGTTCCGTTTTAAACGAAAATCATAAAGTTACTTCTGGAGACGAAAGTGGCATTAGAAGAAAAATTCTGAGCATAAGAGCATAATACTTCAAACTGACTGAAAGGAGGATGGATTGAGGATTTACTGCTGTTCAAAACACTTTTAGAGTACCGCCAGTAATACCAAGAACCAAATTTGTCAGACAATACGGTGTCTCTTTCTATCAGCAAACAGCGACTTAGCCTCGTTGAGTACACGCTTACAATTATTAAGAGCAGAAACAAAAAGGTGCCTGTTAGGATCAGAAATATCACATTGCTATTGCCAAAAAAAGGGATTCATAAGGGCTCTAGGGGCTGAACCAACGATGTTTTAGCGGTTTCAATTGAAATTTCGGTAATGGCACGAAAACTCCGATGACGGGTTTTTTATCAGGAAGAAACCTCGTTGACAAAATGTTCAATGGGAAATTTAAAATTTTACTCCAAATGGCGTCATGACTAAAATCTCAGAATGAATCCCAATTGATGTGTTGCATAGAATCTCAAAACTGCAAACAGGCCAGATCCTTCAAGAAAGTAGGCAAAGTAATTTTAAAAAAGGAACAACGTAATCTCTTTTTTAGACATTTAGGAGATGAATCAAACTAAGAATATTTGAATACTTTGTCTTCAATGTAAAATCTGTATATAAATTTCGAATAAAAATGAAACATTTTAATTATGAATACATATCCATTTCAGAACTATTCACGAAGCTTTGTACGTATTTTGAAATTTGAAACGCTTAATTTCTTTAACATATGTAATTATTTCATGCGGATAGCGTTGTTATTGTGACGATATACTGAGCTGTCCACATTCTTGTACATCTATTGCGGATGTATTCCTAGGTCGCCACGAATGGTTTCTTGGTGCTCTCATCATGTGTCGTGTTTTGGGTGTTTTAACCTTGCGGGGTATATCCCTCTTCAGGTGCATGTGTATATTAATCACTAAAAATGTTGTTTTTTTTTAGACCATATTTTTCGTTAGGTTTTCATAATTTAACAATTAATTTAAGGAATTAATATATTTTTAATACAATAATATTTGTTTTCTTATAAACTTTATTTTAGTAGTAACAGTATTTGAGAAAACATCACTGTTCTAGAAGTATTAAAGTGAAGACCATATAATCGAAAGTTTCATTAAAGAAAATATACCTCTCGGTAGGTATTGAAGCTCCATTCTCTTTCAATATGGGAAACCATCGCCTCAGCGAAGCAAGCTAAACTCTATCGATGAATATATATTTAATTTTTATTGTGTTTGTTATAATCATATACAATTCGTAGTAACCTTTCAATATTCGCTATTTTACATCAATGACGAATTTAGTGGCTTCCTTGACATGAGAGCATACGCCTATTATTTTCAAACTTTTGTCTGAATTTACTACGGACATCAAAAGTAATATAGATAAGAAACATTCCGGAAATAAAACTTTTTTAGTAAATGAGACAAAAGCGTGAAGATTGTTGCTTTAACGGAGAATTGAAGAGCTTTTATATCACATTAAAATTCAACATTTACTTTGGCTGTGCTTTGTTGCGAAATAAGAACAATCAAGCAAAAACATTCGCACACTTCTGATAAGTCAATCGTCTAAATTTAAGTGAATTCTGTGATGGCTGAATAGAAAAGATCGATTTCAAATTTGATCTCATGTAAACATCGATATACAATCATATCACATGTAAATAGATCACCATTTTATTGTGAACTTCATCTTAATGTCGAAGGTAATTAAAAATACAGGATCAATTCGGTTCTAAAAAAAAATTCTATGCAAGGTTTGAAAATATGATAACGATATGAATTCAAGTAAAGCAAAATAATTCACTTTAATTCCAAGGAAAATACTTCCATTATTTTTAGCCATCTTGTACATGTCGATGGTGCTATTATATTTGTATTATCAACCAGTACATTACGGAAAGAGTTTGGTAAGTTTCCACGTGTATTTAAATGAAACCTAAGTGAGCTATGGTTAGAGAGGTGTAACATGAATCTTCTTGTTAAACATGTTTAAACATGTTGTATATCCAGTACAATTAATTATATTTTGGGGCTGGTCAGGAACACAACTCGTTAAGGGGCATGTAAATTCTTATATACCATTGGTTCACTTTAATTTAGATCTTGCAGGTGAATTAGAATTCTTGACGATGAGGTTTTGCGGTTTTAATACTTTTTATAATAAATAATTGATTTAATTTACTTGTTATTGTCGACAGAAGTTGTGCATTATTTTATGATGTTCCTAAGTGAATATTTCTCTTGCTTGCAGTTTCTATGCATTTGATTTTTGTAGAAAATGTTAATGTTATATTTTTCTCTATGTTGTGTTGATATAGGTTAAATCTAATATGGTAATCTATGAGAAGGTTTGGAAAACCTTTCTTAACAAGCATTTGTTTCACGTTATTATTTTTTTTTCAAAGAAATAAGGGACGAGAGGATGAATTTTCGTGCGTTCTCATGAGGTAATTTTTAATAACACCTATTTTATAACTGAAAGGATATTGACTACTAAAATTGAGATGGCAAGAAATTTTTCCTCCTGGGATTTTTTATATAACGAAGTATTGAATGTATTATTATTAGAAACTACAAAAAGATAAAAAAAAAATACTTTATTTTGTTGTCTAAGTTCATAAGTCATGTTGAGGGCGGAATTTTTTTTCAAATGTAGTTTTGAGACTATCAATTATAATTTTCATTCTCAGCTAAAATAAAAATATCGTCTACGTAGCGGACGTATATTTTCGGTTTAGGACTTTTTTGAAAACCTTGTTTTTTTACGTGGGACATGTAACAGAGAAACACGTACCAAGAGTATTTCTCATACTTACTCCACTGACTTCAGTCTAAATTTTTCCGTTACGGTCATAGAAGGGATTATTATCAGTCCATGTATGCAATAATTTTTTGAGAATATTGGGTTTGATTGATGGATGTCTAAAATGAATGGAATAAAAGTCATCCCTGTAAAGGTTAAAACTATAGCCAAAGCCGCTTGGAAAACATTTAAAAAAATTTATATAATTTATGTTTTGAAAAGGAAAAATATATATTGAACACATGAGAAATTATATAAATACTCAATCACTGCACCTTTCCAGTCGCTTTCAACGAAATTTGCATAAAATGCGGATTGCTGTCCAAGTACACAATATATATATATATATATATATATATTTATATATATATGTGTGTGTGTGTGTGTGTGTGTGTGTGTGTGTGTGTGTGTCTGTGCGTGTTCGTGTGTATGCGCATGTGTATAAGAGTATGTGCACTTTTGCACTTCACCAAAAATGAGTTCATTTAACTATACTTTGTTTATTATTCTATCTAATATAAGTGAAATAATCTTATAAAGTAATGACTGTATGCAGAATACTTAGCTTTTAATACGGAATAACTTTTCTCCGTTTTCCTTCATCAAATCGATCTCTTCGTGCAAGCTGTATGTTATTGTTTATCTTTTTGTTTACAATTACCATTTCAGTGTTGTTCCATTCATCGTTGATTTTAACATCTGAGAGGTGTTCTACCAAGCAGCTAAGTTTTCTACTAAGCAGACATTTTTTCCAAATTTATCGGCCTTAATATTCCTCCATATATTCTGTATTTGGCAACTGACCCGTCAGTCAAAAATGTTTCTCAAGCCAACATTTTGCCGTTATAATCCTTTCTGCCGGAACATTTTCTTGCTGGAAAAAATCCTTAAAAAATTATATCTTCTACAAAACTTTCCAAACCTTGAAAGAGTTTTCGTAAAACAATTTGATACTCTTTCGCATTAAGAGTTTTTTTCGAATTTTATCATTTCATGACAGGAAAATGCAGAAAACAATTCACTATATCAAAGGCCGAACTCCTGAATATTTCATTAAAATACACGAGTATATACAGAGCTGAAGCTTCGCCTCATTTTGGAGGAAAAGTTTATTATAGGCAGACAGTATCATAGAAAAAAAGCTATAATGAGAACTACAGGGTGATAAACATTGTATTTGTCTCATAAATTCTTTTTTCGAATTTAGCGATTTCTTTGAAAATCCTTTTGATGAAAGAACAAAACTCTTCTTCGGGAGACGTAAAAAAATATTTTAAATTTCTAAATTTTTAAGGGAATTTCAGAAGAGCCAAATGCGGCTAATTGTGTTATCGCGTCTTATTTTCATTCTATGGCTTCAGACTTCTACATCTATGTGCGACTAATTATCTGAATTGTAGGCAATGGAATATGGATATAGTTATATATTAAAAGATTTTTTTCTTCTATCTGCCTTAGCCTTTCAACACATAGACGATCATTTTTCTCCACAATTTTGTGTTCTTTGTAGCCCTTAAAAAAATATGTATTTTGTTGTCTCTCCTAATCATTGTTCCAGCGTCCATTTCGTCAAGCTCACTAGTTCAGTTCCCAGTTGCCTTCATTCTGTCCTGCGATTATCCAATTAATTCAAGCCTTCTTTCCCCATTATTTTTACTACAAATTTCAACTGTCACATCCTGGTGTTAAGCATAAGTGTCCTTTTTATTTCCATGTCATCTAAAACTTATATTCACAGCATCCTTCTGTAGAACCACATTTCTGTTGCTTCAGGTCTCTTTTTCATCAATGAGGAGATTGTCCAGCATTCTTTGTCATATAAGGGGACTGACATTACATAACAGTTCAGTTTCTTTGTGTCTAACAAAATTGTTCTGTTTTTGAATACTTTGTTTATCTTATGGAAGGCTTCTTTCGCTATCTCAGTGTGACTTCGGATTTCATTTTAATACTTTACGCCATCTGTTAAAAAATTCATATAAATCGTTGTACTTCTTTGACTTGGTTTCCATAGTTCATAAATTGCATGTGGAGTTGTTTCAATTTTTCTCATAACAATGCATTCTATCTTCTTGCAATTGACGTTTAGTCATTTTTCTCAATTTACTCACTAATTCTAGATGTTATTCTAGTTTCCTTTCGGTTTCTGCTATCAACACTGTCATCTGCAGATTTCTGTTTTTAAGATTGTGAACTCCAATAACAAATATTGGTAGGACATATAAATCTCTCAGAATCACATCATTGTATAGCTTAAATAAGTCCGATGAAAAGGCACACCCTTGCCTTTTACCCCTTTTTATTTGTGGATATCTATTGAATTTATTTTCTATCCTTTTTCAGGCGGTTTGTTGATGTTATAGTTTTTTTTTTATCAGACATGCGTTATCTACGTAAATAATTTTCAATACATACTCTACCTATAGAAATATATAAAAATCGTTTGTTCCGATATGATATGCTTACAATGTATTGTAATTTATTTTAATAAAATTATGTCATATTTTGTGCTGTTTTTCACTTCAGGTAGTGGGTGATTATAACTCTCGGCAATTTCCTGTCGTTAAGATTTCTCTTTTTGCTAATTCACTTAATTTTGATTCCGTCAACGATATGCACAAGCTAGTTAAAGAGGTTACTCGCTGATTTCTTCTGTTTCTTTGGCTTTCAATATGCCTTTTCAGCGTCAAATTCTCCAAGCCCACTTTCGCCATTATGTGCCAAAGAATTTTCAGTTGTCATCTTAGATTTGTTGTGCAGTCCTTTCTTCTCACTTTCCTTTACTACCTTTTGTAAGAGTTCCTGCAATTGCTTTTCTTTGTCTGCTACCAAGACGGATTCATCGGCATATTTTATATTTTTAAGAGGATGGCCACAATAATAAATCATGGTATGAATTCTACTTCTCTCAGTATTGCTTTACTGTAAAGCAGGAATAAGCCCGATGAGGAGGCACATGCTTCTCTTACACACCTTTCTATTTTTGTGTATTTACTGATTTCATTTCCTATGCGTATAAAAGAATTGTAAGTATTTCTTACTTGACGAAGTTCATCAATACTGCATTTGCAATTAGTTTCAACAATTTCTTTTTTATGCGTTTGTTTTCACATGATTTTACACAAAAATTTACCTTCCACACCTGAGGCACTTTGTTACAATATACTTAAATTGACTATACAAAACTGATGTCTCCTTGACGTGTCAATTCCCTTTAAATAATTAATCTCAGTTAGGCGCACTGACACAGACTCATATATATATATATATGTACTGTTTGGCATTCGTGACAGAAGCTCCAACACGACCATTTCGGATTGTTTTTGTGTCAATTTGAGGACAGTGCAGAGGATTCGGAAAGAGTTGCATGTGTCTAATGGTGATTACAAGGCACCTCGGAAAACACACTCTGATCTTTCCCATAAGAAAAGAACTCTCGAATCCGATGGTGAGGGCCTCAGACTTAACATGGAGACCTAGATCATTGAGTGCTGGGTCAATAGGGAAGCAAATAAAAAAAATCCTACGTCGGCAACAGGACTCTGCGCTATGCCACATAAGCAGAAGAACCCAATCATGGCTGTAAGACAAATTCTGTGAACAAATCACCCCTTACATCTGGCCACCCCAGACAGTAAACACTTGATTATTATGTATGGAGCACAGATGTAACACCAAAGTTGAACTGAAGGCAAGGATCATGGCAGGGTTCACCAACTTAAAAAGACGGCAGTCCAGAAGAGATTCAATACGTAATTTAAGTGGCAATTTATCCATCGCACTTTATATATATATATATATATATATATATATATATATATATATATATATATATATATATATAAAGAAACACAAACAATTTAAGGCAGCATATATTTCGTAAACTTAAATGAATTTAGATATGACGATTTGAGAACAAGGAAAAAGGATATTTTTCTTTAGGGTTACACAGAAATTTGTTATTTTTTTTTATTACGTGACACATATTTTACCTATATTCAGTAAAAAAAGGAATATTTTAAAAATATCTATATGTATTTTTAAATTACTTTAATCTAACAAACCAAGTTCTATTTTAAATATAAAGAAGTAGTGAATCCTTCGAAATTCGTAGCATTTATGGAATTGTCATCTTCATTTTATATACGCCTAGATACACGCAGACTTATGTTTATATATATATATATATATATATATATATATATATATATATATATATATATATATATATATATATATATATATATATATTATTTCCGCACTAGAAACATGAAGGTTTTACTTTTTTAATTATTAGGTTAGTGCAAAAATAATGACGTAATAATGTTGTTTTTTGACGTATTTTAACGTCAAAAAACGACATTATTACGTCATTATTTTTGCACCAACCTAATATATGCAAATAAACCTATATTTTCATAAATGTTAAATAAGCATACCTGTATTTGTTTACAGTCTAAAATCTGTTAATTTAGTTGAATGATAAATATTAATCATACAGGTGTAACATTAAACAGTGAAGTTTAGTATTCAACTAATAATGACAAATAGGCGACCTCAAGACCTAGAATATCTTTTACTTCAATCCTGAATATCAATAATATATGCGCCTGCTACTTTATGCATCAATTACAACTTAGAATGCATTACTTAGCAGAAATAATTTAACGGAAATATTAATAATGCTGTTTCCTGCATTTACTGCGAAGATGTTGATAGAATTTTTTAGTCGGTATCACGCCATGCAAGTAGGTAGAGACACAAAAAGACACAAGGGATTACAATGTATGGGACGATTAGGAAACAGGAACATTTATAATGAGCAGGATGTGTAAAGTGTAATTAGATGGATATTAGATAGTGATTGATATTCCATTTAAATTTTTGCAGATTAATGTTGGCTGGAAAGCATGGAGCAGGAAGGGAATCCCATCAGCGAGACATGCTTGAAAATAAACTAGGATTTGAGGTTATATCTAGCCAGCTCAACTGTAAATTGACGAGATCCAGTCTAGTAATGTACTTAAATTTAAAAATCTTAGGTACCAGAACGAAGAGCTCATCCGAACAATTACCATAAACATATATCTAGAAAAGACACAGAGAGGCAACGTTACGATGGTGGGAAATTGACTGAAGACGAGCCGCCAGATCAGGATCGATAATATTGCTGATTCTTCTTTGGATTTTATCAAGAAGCACAAGATAAATATCAGGGACTCTGTACCATATATGACAGCAATATTCTAAGCATTGATGAATTTTAGACTTATAGAAATGTAAGATAGATTCTGGAAAATATATAGTCTATAGAAAATTTTCTTTTATTTCTTATTTTACGCCTCTTCTACTTAATATTTTGAGTTTGATAAGATATAGAATGGTGATATAAATTGTGTAACATCTGTATAATACACACAATCCTGTGATCTCTAGAAAACAACATAATTAATTGAAAATGTTTAATAAATATAGTTGACTCAATCTCACTTAAGAAGTCTACATTATGAGTGTGATCCTATGAGTCAATTGTTTTTTTTTTTAATATTAGAGAGATTAGGTGGTCAATTCTCAGTTCAGCAGCATTTCAACGCCAGTAGAAATTGTTCTGTATCCCCAATATCGATGAAAACAAATTCGTAGAGAATCATTGAGATTAATGCTAGCCGAGGCAATGATAAGTTAATGAGCAACAGATAAAAATGATACTTGACAAAAATATTGAAATGTTCGCATCATTTTTGTCGCTGCAGAATTTTTTAACCCATTACTTAATCTAAGCCATTTATTTAAAATAAAGAATATATCAGTTACCATGTTATGTGTTATTCTGAATATTAAACACAATATTTGACATTGGTTAAACTCGCAAAAAGGTGGGTTTTTTTCTGTTTCTATTAAGTAATGCCTTTTATATGAGTAAACGTTCATTTTCATAATTAAATATTTCCTATTGGTATATACTTTTATGCAATCTATAAATATCTCTCAACTATGGACTGAATACATTTAAAAAATAGTTAAATATATTAATTTAGTTTTAAAATAATTGAGAATGCTTAATGTAGACATTCCGATTGATAAGAAAACGTACGGATGAAAGAAAAAATTCAATACAAGAAACAATCGAATTAGTGTGAATTATTGCGTAGATATGTAAAGCAAATCAATCATCTTCCGTGTGGGTAGATACATGTCATTAGATAGAAAATTACATGAGATTAGATAAAAAAATTATTTATTTCCTCTAGCATCGCGACCAGGAATAATATGTAGACTTCATATATTGTAATTAATCAGCTGTGTTTTCTATCCCAATACATAAGTGAAAATATCGGTTATTCAGGTGTGATAGTTGATATATTTGCTCAATATAAAATGATGGTATAGTGATTAGCTGAATTAAATTCTATAAACTAGAAATAATATTCCCATAGTAATTACAATAGTGAATATATGAGTCTATATGCGAATGCTTACGTAACTACAGACTATAATACTACATTTGACAATAGACTGACATACAAAATTAAAATCGATGATCATATTATTTCCTTACATTTACGAAACAAATTCAGAAATGAGTATAGATTTCTAATGATTGTTTAAGCAATGGGAATAATAATTTATTCAATTTAAAATGAATGAATATAATGCAAAGGAATATGGCTGTATTTTTCAGTAAGACATTTCGTAAAATATAACATATGGATTCGGACGTTAAAAGATTTGGCTAACTGACATCTCGAACTGAATCTAACTTTCATATATCATATCAAATTATATATATATATATATATATATATATATATATATATATATATATATATATAATTTCTCTTTCTGTTTGTGAGAAGTGGGTGTCGTGTTTTCTAAACATCCTGTTTACAGTCGAGTAGACAATTCATTCAATTAAAATGGGATTAACTTCTCCTTAGACTCCTCAAGGTGAGAGAAAATTACAAGGATAAAAATAGCAATTTCTTTCCATGATTCGTTGGGTTGCAGACGGTCACCTGTGGAGAGTTACACTCAAGGGAGACAATACTTCGTGTTTCCTTTTTTGTGAGTCATTCGTCGAAAGACCTTTGTGATCGTGAAGAGGAAAGAAACACGAGATTAGGAGAAACATTTAAAAAAAAAAAGATGAAAGTTGAATTCAATAGACCTGAAGTCGAACAAGAAAGAAAGCTAATGAATAAAAGTAAATAAAAGAGAAATGTTATTGCTGAAAGAAAACAGAAAATTTAGTTACAAATACTGAATAATAGCAGTAAAGATGTATGTCGGAAGAGGAAATATTAAATGTGTTATAACAGACCTGTTTGCAAGAGAGATTTACGCCACTGTTTTGTCACGCACATTTAAATGTACAATCAAAAATAAATTCATATGTGAACATTTATTCTGTTTCATATATATTGGTTTCGTAAGAATGTTTCTAGACTGTCCAATAATTTTTTAAGAAGAAAAAATGTAACATTTATTTAAAATAGCCATAATCATATATCACTTTATGAAAACAGTTTATTGATTTTGTGTGAGAGTTATAATTTGATCTAAGATCCAAAGTGCCATTTTTAAATATTTTTTTTTAATTATCATTAGAAATCTACAGATTAATGAAGTATTAATAGGAAAGTTTCACATAGAGAAATTTAAAGTGAATTGTGTCTGTATCTTAAGCGGTTCTCTCGGTGTAGATTTTTAACCGTATTGTTGCATGTAATTCCCTACCACTTCATATGTATATATGTGTCCAAAATATTATTTAGTCCATTCGAAAGACAAAATGATTAACACAAGTTTGTCCTTAATTAATCTGATATAAAGATTGTGTTTATAACTTTGTCAAGAGATAAATATCAAATAAACTCCAATAATTTTTCATGAGACATCCACACATTGTGTAGACTAGCATTGTAATGTAATAGAAATCTTTGCGCAACTGCTTTCTTTTTTCAGTGACTCATCAATCATATATTGCAGTTGCATACAGTGCACGCCGGCAGTTATAAGCTTGCGTGGGTTGAGGACTTCTCAGTAGAAACATATCTCACAAGCCACACAGTAAAGCTATTTTTCTGTTAAACTTCCGTTTTAGCATCGCTAATTCTGTAGTTCCTGTATTTATTCAGATTCCTTTAAAAGTTTCATGCAATTATATTCTTTATTCGTTTTAGTAACTGTTCAGGTATATACATGTGCACTTTACAGAACTCAAAAAACACTCACGTGCGGTGATTATTGTTATCGTCAATAAATCTCAGATGGATTTAAGATTTGCGTTAAACCTACACAACATTTTATGCTTCGTTAAATGCGGCTTGTTTTCAACAATATCCATACAGTTTTGCTGATTAAAAAGCAATATTGAACTGCGTTCAGGATTTTTCAATGTTTTGAAATATCTGTGAAAAAAATTCTCAAAACAGGAATAATCTATCACGCTGTTGATATTTGTTAGCAACATATAAATAGGTTCTTTAATTGTTTCAGCTCAATGATCATTTCAAAGCCTGCATGGCAATATTCACTCGGGTTCACAAATAGATGCTCCCGTGACCGGCGATTATAAAATCACCAATTTTTGTCCATGTTGTTTAAATAATTACAGAATGATATTATGCAGCTATACTATTAAACTGTTTTCATTTTTGTTAATTTCTACATTGGTTGAATATCCAAGCATTGTTAGAATAAATGCCTGTTGCGGAACAAATAGACACATTTCACATGTGATTTCTTCTGACTCGGTGAGAGGTCAGTTTCGAATTAACGTTGTTATCTAATAATTGTAAGTTGTGAATAAAATTGAAAATTGTTAATATAGTAGAGTCGCTTTGCATTAGTCTTAAGAGTGATTTCATCGAGATACAACCTCTATTTAAACAGTCATAGCCTCTTGTATTATATTTAATAGCTAATAGTTTTATCTGTATTGAATGATATATTCGTTATTGATTCAAATTGAAGTAAAAGCGGAGAAGGCGGTTTATTTGCTAACGATCTGATAAAAACTTATAACTAAAATGTTTTAGCCAGACTGTTTTCTTCACATTTCCATTACAGTTGCAAGAAATAACACATTGTTTACAGATATGCGGATTTGCCCTCAAGCCAACATCGGAGAGAGATTCAAGCTGCGTTGGGGTGTAAGATGTTCATGGACACATCCCTAGCTAACAAGGAACGTTCTTGCAAAGTTACAAATATGTTTTATTTTGGTTTGAAGATAAGTGAAATAATGACTATCTTGCTGTAAAACAACACATCAGTCATGTTGCGAGGTACTGTAGCTGTAAATTCCATTTCTAGTACATTACAACAGCAGAATACTTTTTATTCCTTTGACTATATCTCTCAGTCATTTAAGTGCCATACGTGATAAAAGCTTTCGATCTATGGCTGATATTCATGCAGTTGATTGCTATTTCTTTTTGCAGTAGACGGGTAAACAATCTGTTCTGCTATTCAATCCATGGTTAGAAGAAGTGATGAATTCATATATTTCTAAAGTATATTTACGCGTAGGTGAATATAACGAATTCGACTTGAATTCGAAAAGGACCTTCCGATTTCTCATTCCGAACCGGTATCCATTACGTCGACAATATCAACGCAAAGTATGAATTTATTCTCTTTGTTTCTTTTAGAATCACTACTGTACATGATTAATCCTCGTTAAAATAACTTCCTGAAATGCATTCTTTTTCCATTATAATGTTATGAGGCAATGCATTTGAAACAAAAAAAAAGTTACAAAATAATGTTGGAGATATGATGTGGGGAGACTACTGAACACATTTTCGTAAACTCTGAGTAAAGATTCTTAAAATTGTAGTGTTTTTTGTTTTTGTTTTTTTGAAGAACCTTCTCCTAGAATTATTATATGATTCCGGTTACCAAAAACATTACACTTTCTGCATTAAACACAACAAATCATCATGAAATGGTTTAGTTCTACTCAATTTTAAGAAAATATATGCATATGTTTAGTTCAATGTAATCTAAAATAATTTCAAAGAAATTAATTCAGATTGTAAAATAAAATAAGGAATGGCGTGTACCAAACAGTAAAACAAATGCTATAGACTTTAAATTCTGTTAATAAATAATTCTTCATGCTTGCAAAAAGAGAAATTTTACCGAGAAAGCATCTAGTGATACAACTTACTATAAACCATATATTAATATGCATGCAAATTATTTCCAATAAAAAATTAGTATTCACTGATTAATACTGACAGGAATTCCTGGATATATCTGCATTTATATGGTAAATGTACAATGTTAATATTATTATAGTATATACATTTAGTAGGAATATTGAAACAATTTACTTAGAGGTTTAATGTTATCTTATGAAACCGAAATTTTCCTATTCATATTGTATATACATATTAATATATTTATTGATATTTATGTTTGTTATTTCATATACATAAAGATAATCACAGAGCATAAGAAAAATATATCAAAAGAAACGAAAGTGATTGGAGATACAATGTCGGAAATTGCGTAAATATTGAACAAAGATAAGATAACACGCAATAAATACATTTAAAAAATTCTCAAGATAAAAAATTGGATTCTAAGAATTTAATAAAAATACTTTCAGAAAAGCTAAAAGTATAATGAACAAGGTAAAAAGGTGTTATTAGGTATGTACAAAAAAAGAGAATAATTTTACGAATAATTGTTAAAGTTATGAAAGCAACCGCATTAACACATTCAAGCTAGCATAACAAATGCCTTTAACTTGAGCGAAATTACACTGATTTGTCAACAATAATTTTTTGGTGAATATAGAGATTCGTTGGATAGACTATAGCGATAGGTAAGCACCTAACCTGTATTCTCCGTGCATGTCCAGACATCTAAGAGTTTAGATGGGTGAACATTCATGAAAGAATTCAACAAACACAACTTCAGAGAGTGAGATGGCGTGCTAATATTTTGGGCTAGTTTGGTAAACAGTAAAAGAATATGTCTCCAAAATTGTTTATGATCGTATAAAGGAATAGTTTTAGTATTCTAGGAAAGATCAAGACGTTTCATTCATATTCAGAAAAAAACGATTAATGAATGTTTTTCTAAAGAATGTTTCAAACAAAAAGCAAGGGAAATTTTAGCATTTTCTGTAGTACAGGAAAAAACGCATGATTTATCAGTATACATATATATATATATATATATATATATATATATATATATATATATACGTATGTATATGAGAATTCAGAACAATATTTAAGTAAATATTGTTTCAGTGAATATTTAAAATTGCACCAATTAATGTTACCTTCGTAACTGAAGATAATTTATGAAAATGGATAAAAGAATCTGGAAATTTCTATAATGACAATGATGCAATCATCACGTGCAAAATAAGAAATTATTCCTTTGTTCCGGTATATGAGTCAATAAATTAATGAAATATGATTCTTTAACTTTTAGCTTTTAGATTTATTCATAAATAAACGCATTACACTTAGTTTGTTGCATAATAAAATCTGACATCAAATACAATTTATATTAATAAGGATATCACTTATAATCTGAAATTTACCCGAGATATTGTTAATATAAATGGAAGTATATCGTGTATTTTAGCATATCAGTCGACGATTGCTAATATTAGAAAAACATCCAATATAATAAAAGCAACTGTAATTTGCAGCCGCATTTTCGGATTTGTTTGGCTACTGGTCACAAGTCTTTTTCCTCTATGAATGATCGTTTAATTTGCACAATTCGAATTATGCTCACTGATATTGTTAGTAATAAGGAAAACGTTACTATTTCTTTCTTGAATAGGAATTCCGTATTCGTTTTAAGTAAAATAAAAAAAAAAATCTAATTTACGAATTAAGTAAAGTTTTTAAAAAATGCAAGAAGAAAATAAATAAATAATAATTAAAAATATAAAAAATTCAATTTCACTGTAATTTGTAGAATTTCAGGAAAAACAAAAAATTACGTGAAGTTTCAAACTCACTGTAATTTACTAAGGCCTTCTCTTTGTTCAATTGAAGAACAGAAATTACATTGAAAAATATTTTGTTTTTAATTTAAAATGAACATTGTAAGTCGCAAGGTCATATTGAACATAGTCCGATTCAGTTACAATGTGGAAACTTGTGTAGCTGTGACTATTTCTATTTTTCGCTGATACTTACAGATTAAAGATACCAACAATCATATTACAATTCTCCATTATTTAGTATATTACTAAGACAGTTACATTGTGAAAGTAATATATTGAAAAAATAATGTTAACAATATTAAAGCGCTTCAAACTGCAACGCAAAACACAATGTTTTTATATTTCGCAAATTAATAAAGGTTTCTTATTAAATTTCCAAAATGGTAAAATCAGATGAATTTAGAATTTACATGACATTCAATATTGTAATCTGGCCCAGCATATTATGTTGAAATTGATTCCAACATGATCATATCGTGAACCAATGTAAATTACACGATCTTTTCATTAGCTGCGTATAGTATGTGCTTTGCTAGAATTATATACGGTTTTGGACTTCAGAGTTCTCCTTCTCTTGGATTGGTTGCCAGTTAACAAAGGTTGAAGAATCCAGTATTCCCAACTTTTTAACCTATAGGTGAGGAGAGAGGTGGATGAATACATTTCCCAAAGGTATTAGCGCATGTGATTGTAAGGAACCCGACTACAATTTAATTTCGGCTCTCCAATTTTCCATTATAAGTCGCTATCTTCATCCAATCATTCAGCAGTGATACCTGATTTAAAGATACAACAATGCCTATTTTGTTCTCTGTTCTTAGAAAATCCTATCTAATCTGAATATGACGAATGTCCGCTGATACTACTACTACTACTACTACTACTACTACTACTACTACCATTAATGGAAAGTTTTGAATTTTGTTGCTTAAATATAAACACGAATTCGGGAAGAAAAAAGTTGAGTCAAACCAACTAGTTCATTTTTTTTCTCTTATAGATAAATCAAATGAATTTGAATACAATATACATAACTGAAGAAAGATTACATTATTTCAGCTATTAAAATAAGCAGAATGATGCATGGTGAAAGCATTAATAATCCGTTAGCAATAAAGTTAAATGAAGTTAAGAAATGCTCAAGAAAAAATCGCTTATAGATTTTTCTTTGATTTCAAATAATCGGCGTGAGTTTGGGCATCAACTGTTACTAATAGAGATACATTGTGGTAGCTTTACACCACATGATAGATTAATTGATATATGATACACCCCATTCCATGCAGCGCACTACCTATATATATATATATATATATATATATATATATATATATATATATATAAAGAAATATAGTCTTAAGGGGTGCAATATTTATGGAATAAAGTGCTCAATATCAGAGATAGAGCGTGTGTAAATATAAAAGTGAACATAGATAGAAATGACACAGGACTCTACAGGGACGACGGTCTCATGATCTTAAGAAACTGTAACAAACAAAACACAGACAAAACTAGAAAAGCAATAATAAAGATTTTTAAAAATAACGGATTCGACATACATATAAAAACTAACCTAAACGAAGTAGATTTTCTAGATGTTACTTTCAACCTAAGAGAAGGCACATATAAACCATATAGAAAACCTAATGACGAACCACTCTACATAGACACATCTTCCAACCATCCGCCTTCTATAATCAAACAGATACCAAAATCGATTAACCGCAGGCTCTGCGACAATTCCTCCAATGAATCCCTATTTAACAAAGCTAAGAAAGACTATGAAACGCCCCTAAAAGATAGCGGATTCCCAGCAATACTCACATACTCACCATAGAATACAAAAAAAGCCCAACAGGAGAAGAAATATCATATGGTTCAACCCACCGTACAGCAAGAACGTAAAAACAAACGTAGGAAAAATATTCTTCAAACTCTTACACAAACACTTCCCAGAATCAAGCACCTTACACAAGGTATTCAACAAAAACACAGTAAAAATCAGCTACAGCTGCACCGAGAACATGGCACAAATAATAAAAAAGCACAATAGGAAAATTATCAACAAACCACACGAACAAATTAAACCCACGTGCAACTGCAGAATAAAGAACGAATGTCCCTTAAACGGAAATTGTTTACAAAACAACGTAATATACCAAGCCACGATTAAATCACCAGATAATGAAGAAAAAAGTATACATAGGAGTAACTGAAGGACCCTGGAAACAAAGAAATTATACACACAAAACATCTTTCACAAATAGTAAATATGTGAACAGTACAATGCTTTCTAAGTATATCTGGGAAATTAAAAACAAAACGCACATCACACCAAAAATATCTTGGAAGATAAGGAAAAATCATCAGCCTACAACAACCAATCAAAAACTTGCAAACTTTGTTTGGAGGAAAAAATAGCTATCATTACTTTCCCCGACCAAAATAAATTATTAAATAAAAGATCCGAGTTCATCTCAAAATGCAGACATGAAAATAAATTTTTACTACGTAACCTAAAAAATGAAAAACGGAAAAAAATAAAATGAAAACAAATAAATATACTAATAAACAAAATAACAAAAAAAATTGAAATAAAAAATAAATAAATACTATGTTACTTAAAAATCTATACCGAAAATAGAAAATATACAAGTAAAATAAATTGACTTAAATTCATCCAAGTAAATAAGTAAACAAACCAATCCCAAATAAAGGTAAGCAATTAAAAACTGTTCACGCCAAAATAATAGTTAGAATGAACTACAACAATCAAGCCCAAAATTGAACAAATAGCTTTAATTAAATTCTCAAACCAAAACAAAACTTTTAAATAAGTGATATAAACAATTTTTTACTACGTTAATAAATAAATAAATAAATTAAGAAACAAAAAAATAAAAAAAATAAAAACAAGCAATATAATTTGACCCAAATAAATAAACAAACGACTTCCGGTAAAATAACCGCCACAATAGGATACCCACAATGCACCACTAACCCGTATATATATAAATAGCCCAGAAAAATAACAGCATATGTGGCCTGACGATTGCATATAGCATGAAACAGACTGTCGCCTCTAAGTGTTGACTTCTATGTTCACTTTTATATTTATATATATATATATATATATATATATATATATATATATATATTATGCAGTGTTCCATGAAAACATGCACATACCAACTACAAAACTTTACATCTTGCTTCGAAGTTAAAAAAAATTATTAGCGTCCTGATTTTCCACCTGATGAAACATTTAATTTTTAACGTTGAAACAAGATATACACATTTTTAGTGGGTCTGAGTATGTTCTAATATAACACTGCATAACAAATAAATATTTATTGTTCTTCTTTTGTACTGAGCCCTGTTTTCAATTAATTAAATCTTACTCTTCGTTCTATATATATATATATATATATGTATAGTCTTAAGATATGCTATATTTATAGGATAAAGTGCTCAATATCAGAGATAGAGCGTCTGTAAATATAAAAGTGAACATAGAAATCAACACTTAGAGGCTAACCTAGTAGCACGCTTAAATTCATGCAGTTGGGGCACTAGTGAATATAGCTCGTCAGAGAGGGTGCCATAAAATATATTTGCATAAAAGACAGAGAAAGTGAGAAAGTGACTGGTGTCGAGATGCCTGAAATATCATAACAATTCCTTTTCATTTTCAAGGTTACATTTCTTCTTCGATGTGCCGTGGGTATTCAGGACGTGGGTGAACATGTTTTGTTTTTTTTTCCATAATTTCATGTCCTTTGCATCCATTAGTATTTTTCCTCTATCTCCTAATCCCAGATCTGTTACCCGTTCACACAATGATCGTTTTGTATGGGTATTTCTGCTTCCCCCTCTCTCTTTCACACCCTCTCTCTTGCCCTCCTTATGCTTGGTGAGTGTCAAATATTTCAAGTCCGCTTTCCTCATTTTGTGTCTTAGAAATTTCAAATGTTTATTTCTGATGGTGTTCTTTTTCTTTCCTTTTTATCTAAAATTTTGTCGTTGTTCACGTCTTCAGTCCACGGTATATCCGTATCGTACAGTAGAACCATATTTCTGTTACCTCAAGTTTAATTACTTGAAAGAAATGATTGGCAGTTGGGAGAGAATTAAATAAATTGATCATGTCATCAGCGATGAATATTCTTCCCTGTCATGTGTTAAAAATAAAGAATATTTTTCTTCAAAGCGAGAGTTTTCAAATTTTTATCTTAGATTAACAATTTAATTTCGTGACAAAAACACACCAAGTAACTAATGTAACTCGAATAAAGGAATGTATGTATGTATATAAGAAAATACAAGATTTCTTCATTCAATAGACGTATAAGCTCAAACATGGTGATAGTGTCAAGTCGAACACGTAATGGCATTGTAGTGTTAAATTTCACAAACGAAACTTTAAACAGAAGAGTAGGTGCTCTTATGGAGTTGAGCATCTGCCATTGTGATGGGAGATAGGGCGGGGTCTCTCTAGTGAGTAAATGAGAGCAGTTTGTAGCAACGACACGATTGTTACTATAAAAAGATATCATATTAGGTTGGTGCAAAAATAGAGAGCAATTCTCCTTACATATTACAAAACTGATTATTACCTAATTTAACAACAGCAGATTCAAAAACTAATTAATTGATCTCCGTGTATTTTCCTCTAATAGCAAATCTGGCTGGACATCGTTAAAATAAATGAGCATGATAAAGAGAAACAATATTTAGACTAAAAAAAGCTTGCAATCAATAAAAACAGCTCCAAATAATGATACGTTCAAACAACAAAAGTTAAAGGCAGAATGAATAACAAAAAATTGATAAAATACCTAACATCCAATATTAACACATGTAAATAAATGCAGTAATTAATTGTTCAGATATATGGGATATTTTGTTAATGAAATCAGGGTTTCTGGCCCGTAACGTTTTATTTGTTTATAAAGAAAAATATATTTTGCACTGTATAATTAAACATGATACCTAAAATCGAATTATTATCAATATTATTAAGGTATTTCATCAGGAAAGCCAGGCAATATATTGATGATATAAATAAGAATATAAATTGAAAAGATAACCAACCTTATTCGGTTCAGACAAAGGTTACTGCAAGCATATTGACTTGCATAACTAAATCTACCATTTTGTATTTTAAATGTGTTTATGTGTAGATTATATTTATATACTTGATTATTTGTAAAAATAGATATTGTAAAGGAATTTCTTCTTTCAGACGTTATTTGTTTTGAAGGTTACGCAATATGTTAGTTAATAATTGGTGTAGTCGAGGTTAAGTGAATAACAATCATTCCCGTCTAAAAATTATTTATAGATTATAACTTTTTTTAGGTATGTCGTTAGAAAATGAAATATTACGATGACGGAATGCATAAAGACGTAGAAAAAAACTATTTTCTTATGCAAGTCATATGGATGTTAGTTAAAAAAAGGATCTAGAGACAAGCAAAGCTTATAGTCAACAATAGATACATGAGTAATTTTGGGTTGAATATATAAAATCAAATATAAGGTAGATAGATAGATAGATAGATAGACATATAGAGAGATAGACTTGAAATAGTTAATATTATAAGTATATGCACAGAAAAGTAGATTACAATTATAATCAAATGGATCTACCTCAGGGATCATAATTCATGAAAAAACATTAAAATGTTAATTGAAATATCATTTTGATTAATAATTACATACACATATGTGGGCACGTACGAACGCACGTTCTCCTACAGTTAGACAAACAGACACACACAGATATATATATATATATATATATATATATATATATATATATATGAGAAGAGAAGTGGAAGGTAACATTCCGTTAAATGACGAAACGCGTCGGCTAATATATGTATCGTTTTCCTCTTATCTTTTCATTCATTTTGTCTCTTCTACAAATATACTCTATCTGAGATTATTTAAAAATATATTCATTATATATATATATATATATATATATATATATATATATAGAGAGAGAGAGAGACAGAGATACATAGACAGAGAGACAGAGATACATAGACAGAGAGAGAAAGGGTGGGGAGAGAGAAATGTATATGTTTATAGAAATATTTGTAAAGATGGTCGAGGGTATATATAATTGCATCTGAATGATCTTTGAGGATACATTGTTATGCATATCTACTACAAAGAAAATTTGGGCCACTGTGCCAAATAATTTTTCTCGGGGTAATCAGCTGTACATTTACGACTCTACCATTCGCCCCTGCATTTAATACTGCCCGCCACATCTGGTTTGGTGACCCTGCTATTCATCTCCAGGTTCTTGACAAAATCCAAACAAGGATCTGTAATGTAATCGATCCTGATCAAGTATCTAGAGTTCGGTCACAATCGCACCAAAGTGGTGTGGCTTCCCTCTGACGTTTCTACAAAAAAATTTATCCCAACTGTTCTGATAAACTTTTTCCCTTCTTCTTCAGGCGACATGATTTTAAGTGTACTGATAGGCTCCATCCATTTACTGTTGAAATAGCTAAATATAACTACAAATTATACTCCAACAGTTTATTTTCTCCAACCGCCAGTGGAACTCCCTTTCGTCTCCTTGCTTCTATGATAACTACCATCTACATAAATTTAAATGCAAAGTCAATCGCCATCTTCTAACTTTTCAATCTCGTTCATCTTTTGTGGTTTCCTTAATTCTCTCTTGTTGTTGCCTCAATCCTTCCTATACTCAGTCTTTTGTCTTACTTTCACTCACTGTAAACCCCTACGTCCTAGTAACATGCTCGCATTGCTTGGGGTGAAATGATTTAAAATATCTAAATATAGGTGAATTACCACAAATGAAGATATGCATAGCACCAACTCCCAAGAACGATCACCCATATTCCTGTCAGTAAATTTTATATATATGCAATTATATTCACAATATGATGCGAAGAGTTTCCCCTTATTTTCTCCCCTTTAATATGACCTCCGACGTTCTTTCAAAATTACAGATTGACTTCTGAAGTTACATATATCAGATTTCTTTTTCTACGTATAATATCAAGATTCGGAGTTCTTCATCTTAGACTCGCTGTCAAAGTGATATATTCTAGAGCGCTGTTTTCTTAATATCGAGAATGGTGTAGAAGAGGACACCCGGAAGAATCTTAAAATGCTTTTGAGAAAATGGAAAATCGAATGTCTTAAGATTATTCGATTGTGCGGAAATAGAAAGTTTGTGTACCAAAATTAACCCAAGGCAAAATATGAAAAAAATTGATTTCAAAGAAAATGATATATATATATATATATATATATATATATATATATATATATATATATATATATATATATATATATATATGGAGGGGTATGTGTGTGTGAGTGTGTCTGTATGTGTGAGTGTGTGTTGGTACAAACCATGTGACGCTCTTCGTGTCGAGGAACAAAAAGGTGATTTTTCCCTGTAAAAGTGGACGCAATTTCGGAATCCTGTCCGTGAGCACATTTTAAGATTTCTCAAATACGCAGGCAGATATATGAAATACACACTGTCTATTATTAAAAAAAATGAGGTGTTTATTTCAAATACGAGTCACCACTATAATAACGTTTGAAATTATAGGAAATTTTGGTATCTGGGATCAGGTATTTTAATTATATACATTACTTCCATTATTCGTACTGTTGATCTCATTTTTATTGCCATATTCACGTCGTTTTGCCTGGACACATGACCCATAGATAAAAGTGTTTCTTGGATCTATTAACTTGACCCAAAGAGTTGTGAGATAATTACCTGGCTACTGCAGAGGTGAACAAAAACACAGAAAGTTAAAGGGAGATAAGTGAGACATCCGAAAGAGGCATGGCCCGCGGAACTAGAACCATCTACTCGGGTAGACGAGATACATACTTCAATTTGAAATTTCAATCACCTGAAGGAAGTCAGAGTGTACAACGTCCGAAACGTTTTGAATATGGCAATAAATCTGAGGACAACTGTCCGAATAATGTAAAGGAAATTTCGGATTTTATCAATTTACGATTGATAAGCATGTATCTATCCAGCTCTTATCTCAAATAACAACTTAAAAGAGACTGTTTGACCAACACAAGGAATGTTAAAAGATTCATGTTAAAAAGATAAAAAAAATAAAAAAAAACAAATGAAAACTACAGACAAAAGTTCATTTTCTCCATCAAGACATTCATTTCTGTAGTTTAGTGCTACCAGCAAGCAGAAATATTTCTCCTCCCGATGATGGCCATTTCGACCGAAACTAGTCGAGGAATCTAAATGGAATAATAATAAAAAAAAAACGAAAGAATATTAATCTACAACCGAGTGTGTCTGAAGATTTTAATTTTTAATTTTTTTTTTTTTATTGTTCAATAGACATTTATTCCGGTACAAAATTGGAAAAATGTGAGTAATCTCAGCAAACATGTATGCGTGTATTTACTTGAATGGTGTATATTCATCTGTGGTAGTGTAAAGGGTAATTATTATGCAAGTTCCCGACGGTTAAAACGGATGGTGCAATGTGCATAATCAACCGTGGAGTTTAAATAAATAGATATTTACATAACTTAATGAATTTAATGGCGAATCTGGAGACACTTGCAAATATTTTATATTCATATTTAATATAATAATTTCTATTGTACTTCAGGTTTACTAGCATTCAGCAAATTTTCAGAATCAAATGAAAATTCTAAAGAAACAGTAAGGATTTATGCAACTTGTTTCCATCAGGTATATTTTGTTTCCTTATATTCATTATGTACACACACAAACACAAACGCACTCAAAACACACACACAAACGCACTCACAAACACACACACACACACGTGTGTGTGTATCTGTATATATATATATATATATATATATATATATATATATATATATATACACACACACATATATATATATATATATATTTATATAGCTACATTTTAATATAGACTTTTATTGCTATAAATGTGAATAAGTCTGGTAGACAGACATATGTGGTCATGTCGATATAAAAATGTTTCCATTACCAACAAAATATCAACTGCGTTGAAATAATTATGTAGTAAGCCTGCTAATTAGCAGGCACTAACACTAACCACAGCTATCTCAATTTAGAATTGACTCTCTTCATTATACATATATATATATATATATATATATATATATATATATATATATATATATATATATATATATACATATATATATATATATATATATATATATATATATAAGGTAAAGAAAAATAGGAAACGTTTGTCAAACTAATATGTTAACATATGATAATACATATCATCCGATGACCCCTTACACGAATTAGAAATTTTACAACGTACATACATATAGATCTCTCTACTCAGCGGTTTTAATGCACATGCCCAGTGAGAACCGAAAAACACACAGTTGATAAAATAACAAAATTTATGACACTTTGCCAGTCTTTTTTCTCAGTCTCTGATGACGCTGGTTAGATTAATAAATATTCTTATTTTTTCTTTATCTTATTATTCTGTTCGATTCCGGATTGTTGTTTATCTAATTCTTTTTTCGCAAGAGAACAAATACGATACTGATTCTAAGTAGAACTGTTAACCTAACTCCTGGATTTTTCTGGTGAAATGTGCTAATATATTAAAAATAATCATATGTATCATGAAAATCGCCTTCTTCAAAATTATTAATTCATACTGGCGTCCAGTCCAACACAAACATACATGCATATATACACATAGATGTATAGACATTGAAGTCAACACACAAAAAATGAGCAATTTATTCCATATATATATATATATATATATATATAAGCATAAAATTTTAGTAAGAAGTGACCGACCACGGCTTCTAGTTTCGTCAGGTTTTTGTAATATTTATCGTACAATGTACAAATGTGGCACATGGCCTAAAATAGGGTTAAGTAGCGTTGGTCTTCATCTGTGTTAAAATTAAACTAAGCTAACAACTATCACTAACCAAACAAACAATAATTCTTGCATCAAAATACCATTCTTACAGCAACCAACATAATACCAGATTGACTCTATGAATTCCTGACTAGTTCCCATATGTACAATTTGTCTGTAAGGGAAGAATAAAATAACATTTAAAAAAATAACCTTGATGGATATTTCAACTTGAAACAAATTTATATACAGAAAAAAAAACAAAATAGTATTAGCAATAGTTACCCCCTCAATCCTTAAATTTGACAGAAATGTTCATTCAGTGGATGAAATTAATTTGGGATTTGAGAGAACGTAATCAACCACTCGAGCAACATTCACACAAACAGGCACTCATCCAAACACTACAACAAAAATAAAAACACTCGAAATTCAAAAGGGGTCCCACATCAAACAGAGAATCAACATATAATGGAGAGGACAGAGGGAATCAAACTAAAGAAAGAGGGGAGAAATGGGTGATTGAGTATGCATCCCGTAGCCAAGTTAACTATGACAGAAAAATAAACTAAACCAGGACAAGCCTAAACTAGCCTATTTTCGGGTAGGGTTGCCAATGTTCAAATCAGAATTTTCAATATCCTTACATAACTAATCTAAATCTAAATGCAACAACTTTTACTTGGCACAGACGCGAAAGACTCACCCGTCTTTCACCAAATTCTCTTCGTCCTAATGACTTTAAGCTGATGATTAAAGAAGAGGATTCTTTAACGTCGTCTAAATCACGAATCCCATAGCAAGAAAAGAACACAAGAAAAAGAACACATAGTGCTCAGCCTTAGAAAACGGCGGTACGACATTGCAATAAACGGAACTCGAGGACAAAGAACTGTCCATGCAGTGTGCGAAACATGATGTCCTCAACTTGCACAACAGGTCTACGACCGTGCAGTGGGAGAAGTCTCCATCGACTGACTGCAGCGAACGCAGTATGGAGATTTTTCCAAACCCACCGAACAAATTACCTTGCTGTCACCGTGGGCCTTTCAGATCACCAGCCAGTTGAGTGATACATCATCATTAGTGAGGCATGTTAGCCAGGACGCCGAAGGACATATAGAGCCGCCTGCTACGTCAAACCAAGCTTGCTTATCATATAATTCTAAATTTCTGGGGTCATAACTATAGTAAGAATTACAAAAACAAAGCCTGGGACTTCATCACAGCACCAAGGAATTCTTCACGAATCTTCGGATGGCACAGGTGAAATTTTTGGACCTATAAAAATTAGATAAAATATTTTCAGGGATGGTCCCAGTTTTGATTTGGCATATTATAATTCTAAATGAACTTAAATTGAATGTAGTGAGCGACACAATGAAGACAAAGTCAAGATCATGAAGACATAACACCAACTCTTGTTCATGTGGAAGGAGTAGCGAAGAGATTCGATAAGGCCCTTTTGCGATATAATTGATCGTATCAATTAGTAATAAACAGGTAGTTCCCTCTTTAACAGTGTGCCAAAGTAGCAACGGCAATTGCAAAAGTAAAAAAATGCCTAGTTTGTATTATCTGCTGCCATCCTGTAAAACATAGTCAGATCACATCCGAAATACCAATTTGTTGTATAACCCCTAGAGCGGGGCGCAATATAATATGGCCTCTGCTCGTAAATAAAGATTGTCACAAGTGCCAAGTGTTTGAATATATAGGAACGCCCAACTAGCGAGTAGGTTGTGTGAGTCTGGATTACATGAATACTGCGATATTTAAACCAGGTGAGTTAGGTTGCTGGAAAGACTGGATCATGGTAGCCGGAAGTCCAGGGCTGTTGTAAGCAAGTCCATTAACGCAGATCAACCAAGCGTGGTTGAGATAAGGACCGGAAGTCATAAAAGCCAGAATGCCGGAAGTAACATGCCGGAAGTAGCAAAGGCTAGAAATGCCGAAAGATAAGAGTCTGTGGCAGCCAGAAACGATAAAGGCCAGGAAAGTCAGAAGTAAGGGTCTGTGGTAGCTGGAATTAATAGAGGGCAATAGTTTGCCGGAAGTAATAAAATCAAGAATGTCGAAAACGAGGGTAGATAGAATAGCCCAACTAGCGTCAGTTCGCACACAAAAATAAATGGGAATGTGTCCCTTTATCATGCGTTTGAGTATGTTCCAAATTGTTGTTGATTCTGTTTGAAAAGTGTTTTGATTTTTTATGAATTTCTTTTCACTTTTGAGAGATATATTTGTTTCTAGTTTTCAGTGTGTTCTTTCTAAATAAAAAAAAGAAAATATCATTTTATGTAGTTGCAATGGCAAGTGCAATGGCAAGTGGCCTGCGTTCCCCTCCTCCACCTCCCCTCTGCCTTGGTTCAGCGAGAAATCGCTGGGTTATATGAAAAGGGAGTGTAAACACAAATTGGTCCTGCAAAGTACTAAAAATCTCAAGAAAAATAAACTGAGAAAAATAAACCACGAAATATAAAAAGTAAGAAATATGGGCGTGGTCGATGCAACGGAGGAAAGTTCAAGGCCATGAAGACATAACGTCTGACCTTGGTCATGTGGACAGAGTAGCGAAGTGCTACGATATATATATATATATATATATATATATATATATATATATATATAGAGAGAGAGAGAGAGAGAGAAGGAGAAAGAGGAAGAAACTGACCTGGCGATTTCACGTAGCATGAAACAGGCTGTCGCCACTTAAATACCCATTTTATATTTATATACGCTCTATCCACGACATTGATGACTTCAATCGACAAATATAATATACTATTAAACGATATTTTATCTCACACACACACACACACACACACACACACGCATATATATATATATATATATATATATATATATATATATATATATGGGATTTCCACGAGTATTTCTATACGATTTTGGTGTGTATTTTAAATTAAAATATCTTCACGTTACAATGAAAATGGAGGCAATCTTCATGTATGGCGTCATTTGATCCTTTTTTCTGAAAAGAAAATCTGTACAAACAGCGAAAAAGTTATCTGCCGTTAATATGATGGTGTTGTATCTGAGGGTACTTTTTAACAGGTTCACTGGTTTCAGAATTGGAAAATTTGTTTTTCAAAAACCGAGAATACACCGACGGACCGACAGTCATTGCTGATGACGAAGTCAAAACCCTACTAAAAATTAATGCATGTCATACAACACAAAATGTAGATATACTCCGCATGTCTGATATGAGCAACGTTTTGAAAAAAAACCTTGACCCGTGTTGCAGGAAGATTTTTGGGTGCCTTGGGATTTACCGGAAAAAATAATTGGATCCTCAGCTTAAACGTAAATATTTTTCGACACTTTTGTAAAAACGATCAAGACAATAAAAAATAGATTGTTTCTAACAATCTTGAGCAGAACAGTTCTTGGAGAAAACGAAATGAACCACTGTTAACTTGCTCAAAGACCGGACTGCATCCTAAGTAGATGATTCTCATTATCTCCAAGGATTTCGTGTGCACTGTGCCTCATGAGTTTCTTTCGCTAAAGAATACGTAAAATTCAGACAAGTACGGCTCCTAACTGAAGCGATTAAAGTCAAAAATCGATGAAACGTGACCGGCATTGTTCAATCATCTTTCAGCAACACAGCGCTTGACCTCACGTCTTGTAATATTTATCTTCGACACACACACACTCATATATATATATATAAATATATATATATATATATATATATGATGTCCCATAATAATGTGACCCATTTAGAGGCAACTATCATGGATTATAAAAACGACATAGAATACCAAACATGTTTATTACATAACAGACATACACGAGTTCAACATATTATCTAAGATCTAAATATTACATTCCTGAATGTGTGATACACGAAGATAACAAGAAAGAGTTTTCCTCTCATTTCAAACAAATACATTAGGAAGATCCACCGTCAGCTATAGAGATCAGATAACTGTAGAAGATAGCAAAATCTTAGATAATATGTTGAATTATTGAATTATGTAATCCCTATATGTGGTGGTCTATGGCCTTTTTATTTCAAAATACTTGCTGTCCCCACTCATTCTGTGACGTCCTATATAAGGATTGGTGTTTTTTCCTCAATATTTTGACGTCTAACTTTTGGATTCTCATGCTTAACGTCATTAAGTGCTATAATTCATATTTCTAATATGCGATAAAATTATTTTTCTATTCAGATTATATTGTTTTTTGGGCTTTTTTTTTGTTAGTTATTGGATCTTGTGAAGGTATATATTAGTTCAGATTTGATTTTAAGACCTTCCTTTAGACTAGAATATATTTTGCTTGTATTCTAAACTGGTATACGTCTGTAAAATCAATTGGTGAAGCCTAATTTGTTTGTAAATACTGGCCTTGCCATTCGTGCCAGTGTAGACTCGTCCTTTTTTCTCTACCTATCACCCCTAGTAACAGAACAGTCTATATCTTACGCCTACGTACGGAAAACTTAGACCAATAAAAACCGTACTAGGCGAATCAACAAATCTCATTGGTTAACGGCACAATAATCTGACAGTTTCACGTGCATTAACAAAATTGCGCCAAAACTTCTTTGAGCCGATTTTGGACTTTCAAAACATAAAAGAAAACACCGACTGACCAAAGCAGTCAGCGACGAACATCCAACACTGTGGACATCGAATCGCAAACCTAAAACAACTTTGCTTATCCAAAGTGAATTATAATCACTACATATTAAGTACAAAAATCAACGTTCGAACAAGTAAAAATATTACAGTCAAAGGTAGATTACTCCATAACAACTTATTCCTAAAACACTTACTATCGACATTTTTTGTATTAACACAAATCCAGAAAGACTGTACATAAATACACAAACATTAAGTGAGACATACCGAAACCTCAAATATCACACACACTTTTTCATAGTAACATATACCAAAATATCCTGTATATATATTACTTTGAATTGTATATAAATGTTTTGTTGGTTTCTAAATTGAATATGTCTTGTTTTTGATTGTATTTAAAAATCCGTTTATTTATTTGTTTGTGGATGCAGAAAGTCACGCAACCTACACACATTCCTTCTGATTCACTCAATTACAATTAATTAATTCTGCACATTCCCAACACCAGTATTTTATATTTGATTTGAAATTGTGATCCACCTCTCCTTTCTTTCTTTTTATGTGCCTTGCCCTTTCAGGACGTAGGCGATCATGTCTCTCAACCTTCCTCTATGCCTTGCAGCTCTCAACAACTTCCTTTCCTCAGTCACCTCCCCCAGACCAAGTTTTGTCATCCACTTGCTTAATCCCACTAAGTATGTCATGCTTTGTTTTTGTCTTTCTGTCCCTCTATTCAACCCGTGAGTATCAGATTCTCCAGGCCGTCCTTTCTTATTACGTGTCCCATGAACTTCAGCTGCCTCTTCCTGATGTTAAGTGTAAGCCTTCAACTTGTTTGCATCATCTCTAAGACCTCATTGTTGCTTACACTCTCGGTCCATGATATCCTTAGCATTATTCTGTAGAACCAGAACTCCGTCTCCTCGTGTCTATTCTTCATCTTTGTCCAATATTCGCTGCCGTAAAGAAGGACAGACGTCACGTAACAGTTCAGTATTCTTTGTTACCAAAGAAATGGTATTCTTATGCAATATTCTACCCCTCCTTTAGCTGTAATCTTCTGCATCCTCGTGTTCTTTTTGTAGTGACTCCTGAAAATTGTGCCTCTCGTGCCATACACAAGATTTTTTTTCTTATTGGTTACATAAAGCCCGACCTCGTGTCCAAAAGTTCTACCGTTTATTACATTTTGTTGTTTGATATCTTAAGAGTAAGTCAGCAGTATTTTTTTAATTTTTACAGTAGAACTATTCAAACATCATTTTCACTCAACAGACTACAGAAACTATTATGTACTAATGTATATTTTCGGGGAACAAATAAAAATAGAAAAGAGAACGTTTTGTCGTAAATGTCAAAATATGCGTGTAATTTTATGTAAGCGTAAATCTTACTTATTATAAAACGCAGATTGTGTGTGTGTGTGCACGTTTATATATTGGATCAGATTTCCTACATTTTTCAACCGATTTCAACAAAACTTCACAGTACTGCGTAAAATTACCTTGCGGTGGTTCTGACAGCGCCCAAAATTGGAAAAACAGAATTGTTTTTGCATGAAATCAATTTGAAAACACGATAAAACACGATTCTGTCGCCAGAATAAAAGGGGGACAACTCATATCGAGTTATACTTATTATAAAACCCAGGTTGTCTGTGTGTTTGTGTGTGTGTGTTCGTTTATAAATGGGATCGGATTTCCTACGTTTTTCAACCGATTTCAACAAAACTTCACTATTTTTTGGCAGGTAGTGTTTCTTATTGTCTTGTACACTTTTTTCTTTATTTTTACATTCAGAATACTTTAAAAATTCCTTTTACAAGACAATTGTTTATAATAAAATTCTATTCAATCGATAGACTCATAACGATTGAAAACAATGTTTTTGGGTTTGACCAATTCGTAAAAAAAAAACAAAAAACTAATTAAGACATGCGTGTCCGTCAAACTTAAACACTAATCTTTGTCAATTTTATTTTTCAGTCTTTATGATGGTCGATACTTGATCTATCTCTTACTGTTACATCCCCGGGCAACGCCGGGCTCTACTGCTAGTATTTTATATTTTGTGTGTACTTTGCTGGTAATGCAATATTTTACGTAATTAAGAATATTTTCTTATTGCATATGTAAACATTAAAAAGGCATTACAAAAAGAATGAAATAAAATATTCTAAGCCACTAGTTCTACTGCTTTATCGCTTCTTATGCAATATCAGTCGCACTGTATTGGAGTAAAGAGGTGACTGCTTGAGAATACGAGGTGCTGTAGGCTTGGATGTGCGGCTGGTGTACTGAATAATGGTTTGGGAATGGAAATCAAAGAGCCAAGTTCCAATTCCAGTCGTGTGCGCTATAGTCATTTACGCGTTAATAGCCTTGGAAAGGGTATGGGGCCACCACTTTTATCCAAACCCAATTACTGGTTAATTAATATGGCTTGTATCAGTAAACCATTATCTCCAAATAATTCTTAAATTCTGAAAAAATATTTTCTGACTCTAAATAAATCGCAAAGGGCTGATAAACCGTAAAAAAAACAAATAAATCGTTAGTACATTTCAATTCTTATGTCAATATACATACATAAGCATGTACTAAAATTAATTTCCTGATCAACAGAAATCTTCATAAAAATGCCGATATGTCGAAATCTTATGTGTTATCAATTTTATAATCCTTGAATTACATATCTATAAAAACAAATAAATATATATATTGACATATTGATGGGTACTGTGTCCAACGATCTGTTATTACAAGCGGCCCTCTTCAAAATAGAAATTGGTTATTCAGTTAAAATCACTTAACGCCAACTTGTTTAATGGAAACTGGTCGACCTTGACATGGGGGTCAATGTGCGTGTGAGCTAACGAGAATTGGCCAAGAGAATGAAGTAAAAGACTGGCTAAGCTGATTAGAAATAACCTGATTAATTAATCATCGTTTTTTTTTGTTTAAAATGCATGTCATTTTGTTAATTAAAAAATCCTCCCCTCACAAGTCTGAAGAATTAAAATATTTTCAAGACATTGATCCTAAATTGGAGTTAAAACTGAAAAAAAAAAAAAAAAGAAAATAGTGATTCCGCCCACAAAGATCTTCTTATATGGGTAATATGGGCAGCAAAATTTGTAATGTTGGCATATCTATTCTGAGTTGTGTTCCTTCGATTTTTCCTAATCTCTTTCGCACTTTTTTATTTCTCCTTTTATTCACGTTTGCTTCAGTTGACACCTGTTTGACGTCAAGACTTAAATGTCACAACACTGGTGCAATATTCAAGGAGCAAATAAACTGCAACCTATTGATTTGCCATTTTTCTCTGTATTTCTTTTACTGTCTCGTATTATATGAAAACAATAATCCATTTTCCAGATTGGCACTATGTCCTTTCTACTGTTCTAATATTAATATCGTTTATGTTTTATACTCATTCTCTCTGGTTATTTTGGAACGTCGCATTTGCATCCCTTTGACATATTAGGATCAATGGCTCTCATTTTACGCTTTGATGCTCGCTCCATAATTTCCAGAGTGGGAATAGCTAACGATGTGTTCAAATGGGTAGCATTATTTTATGGTTCATTCTATTCGGCTGTAGGACCCCACAGTTGATCCTTTGGGATCTCAATTCAGGATTAGTTTATCCACTTCATTGTTGAAAACAGTTTTTAAGTCTACCTGATCAAGATCAGAAATTGTATTTTCAATCGTATAAAATATAATTTTTTTAAAGTTTCTGGAAGCATTGTTCATCGAGGACGATAGTCAAGCATAATCCACCTTTTATAATAGTTAATTTTGTTTGCATTTTATGAATATAGAAAATAAAGCTGGTTCACGAGGCCTCTAATTGCAAATATTGTACTGAAGGAAAATAAGTTGAAAATAATTATTATTCATTAAAACTGAGATGTCAGCGTTGAATTTTGACTTTATGACATAAAACTTTGATATTATTTTTTTAAATAACATGTTTTCAAATTTCTAGCCCGGCAAGATACTTTTTCGTAAAATACATCGGTTGCAGGCTTTGGCACACATCATCAGTGATAGCCAAGGTTCGTTAGGGTAATCTGGTCTTTCAATATCATACCCCCTCTCTGCGCTGACTCAGCCGATACTGATCGGGTATCGACTTGTGTGCCATCAGTCAGCTACAATTTTCCTCATTATTATTTTTAAATAACACACTGCGACACCTCTTGGCAATTTATAGTCCAATCATGGATAACTTCCGATTCACCAGAAATCTATGATCTTCCACAAAAACGCAGTAACGGTTTCGATCTGGTAAGGAACATGGCGATGCGCTCAGCTTGATGTGGTAAATAACGATTTTGTTTCCCTCAATGAGATATATATATATATATATATATATATATATATATATATATATATATATGCATATACATTAATCACATTCTAGTTACTAGTATCGAATATCGATTTGTGTTAATCATCGAATCAAATATACATATAAAACCGTAATCCTGTTAAGGAGGCAAACAGGTGCTAGATATTAGCCACAGATCAGGCGTAGGTAACGATAGTTCGAGGTACCCTAATTCTGTCCCCAAGTCAGACTCCATTGTCGAGTGAGATGTTATGTCATAACAAAGACCTATATTCAAGTTTTATAAAAAAGTAGTCATAATAATAATAATATCAACCGTAACTTCCATTCATTTACTTACTGACTGTCAATTACTTGATCTTTTAAGCCATAGACATCTAGAGGCTTCTTCTGCTGCCATTCTTACCGAGCGAGTGGTTTCTATGTTTTTTACATCTTATTTTGGCAGCATCTTCCATAGTGACCGCCTCGCAAAGCCTCTGTATCCGATTTCAATCGGTTCGTACTGAGCTCGCCAACCACATCTTTTTAATTCCTCTACAATATGTTTCTATTGTGGGCTTCGTCAATATTTTCTTCTTAAGGGACTATTAATTCTAACATGATGACTTGCATGGTATTTTTCCGAATAAATAACCATGTCAGGTCGCAGCTTTCTTTGCATTATTTTCACTGGAAATTTTAGCTGCCTGTCAGAATTGAGGTGAGAAGCTTTCTTCTTCTGTAACTTTTCCCTGGCTCTGACAAAATTCATAATTTTGTTCGGTCCATATCGGTTTGTTTGGAGACTCCTTAAGACTATTTCTGCGATGGTTCCTAAAACTTTATCATGGCGCCACCGGCAACGCACCTCACTTAGTTAATTATGAAATTATTTCCAATTTAACATATTGTTACAATGTCTCTGTAAAGTTACATACTAGTTACAAAGATATTTTTGTAGGCTTCCTACAAATTTCACACAATGTAACTATGTAACATTGCAAATACGTTGCCTTGTTAAGAGAAAATAACAAATTTCAGGAAGATATTTGAACGTGAATTCCTCATCTAAATTAGCGATTCTCATGGTCGGAAATAAATTTTATACTTTCTGTACATATTTTTATATGAATAAAAAGTATTATGTTGTTATTTAACTAGTGCAGAATATCTTTAACTGCAGCACTTTGCAACCTTGACATAATGTTTGACAACGTATAGGAGAAGTGGTCTATATAGGAATAGGAAACAGTTCACGACAAGGTTACGGTAATGTCTGCAGAATCCCACATAGCCCCACCAAAATACAATACGCTTGCAACGTTTTCATTAGTTTCCGCGTTTATTGTTGTTGCTTTTTTTAAAAATCATTTCAGCCCAAGAAAAGCAATAAAGGTGTTACTGAGTGTTACAGAATATGAGAATAAAAACACTTTTAAAGAGAGAGAACAATAAAAGAACAGGAATTAGCAAAACAAGATAACGATTACATTTGAATTTTTGAAGACCAAAGTTGACTGGAAAGCAAGAAACTGAAAGAAGGAAAGAGCAAGAAAAAAAAAACTATTAACATACAAGTTACAGTTATATTTTGCCATATCAACTGTAAAATTATGAAATCTTGTTGCCAATCTACTACTACGCTTAATTTAATAAATTTTACCTACAATAGAAGAACATTATTCAGAACAAACCACCATGAAATTATTTCTAGAAAAGGCATTAGAAAACTACATTAGAGTGATAGAAAAGTGACTGAAGCCGAGATGCCAAGTCAAGATTAGTGACATTGCTATTTCTTCTTTGGATTTTATCTAAATATATAGCAGGCGCACCAGATCATACGTGGCAGCGATATTCAATGCAATGAGAAAAGTAAGATAAATTCTGGCGAGAAAAATTGTTTAGAACGACACAATGAACCATCTTAACAGTCAACCAAGCAACTAATTCGATATAATCTTTCCAATTGTAACAGCAGAGAAAGTAGATCAGAGAAGCCACGATGAATCACTCACCTAAGGGTTATCATCAGCCTTGATGACGGAAAAAAAAACGGTTTTGTCTGACGATTAAAAGTGAGCAGTTTAGTTTTGTAGGTGTTAAAATTAACAAACTATTCCTTGTCCAATTAACAACAGATTGTAAGTCATTTTTTAGTTTAGCTGCGAATCTGACCTTATCAAACCGATCAGATTGGCTATTATGACAGGAGTAAATAGCTGTGTCGTCAGCACAAATCCGGAGTTGAGAACTGAAGACATCAGGAAAATCGTTGATGAAAATCAGGAACACCGTAAGTACAAGAATAGATCCGTTGGGAACATCTGCATTAATGCAAAAACATCTAGAAGAGTGGCCATTCAAGACAACTTTCATTTCGTGATTTGATAAGAATGACTGAATCAGGTCAAACATTCTTCAAGAAATACCATAATCTTTTAACTTGTGAAGAAGAACGGTATTCCGAACCGTGTCAAACGCCTTCGAGTTATTCAAATCAACAGCTTGAGCTTCAGCATTATTGTCTAAAGTTTAACAGACACTTTCAGTAACAATCGTTAATATATCATGTTGACCTAGGGAACCGAAAGTTATGTTGCTTATCTAAAATAAGACCCAGTGTGGAGAGATGCTTAAGCAATTCAGAGTTTATTAGAGCATTTAATACTTTTCAGAAACCAGACTGGAGAGTAAAAGGCGGAAAGCTAAACGCGAAGCAGATTTCTAATACTCACTCTGAAAGACGTTAACATCGCAAAACTTTTAGTCGGTTTGGATGAGTACTTTTTTTATTTATTGTTATTAAAAATAAAGGTGGCATGTTCAGGTAACCTATGCAAAAGCAACCTAAGATTAGATATATGAAATGTAATAACTTATTAATTTGAACATCTAAATCTTTAAATCCTAGGTTTAAATAGGAATGTGCGCGTAGACATAATCGACTGAATTGCAAATAACAGCATATAAGATTACAGAGTAAATATTAAACGTGTAATTTCTATGCAATCGTTAACATATAATTTAATTCCAACTTTAAGTATTTCTCAAGTATGTGATACTTTAATGGATGTATAGAAATGTTGGGTGAAATTATTTTACTTTGGGTTAATCCAAAATTAGATATATTTAGAATTCACATCGTAAAGTTAATTTAAATTAAAGTGCTTACTGTTGTAATAATTTAATGTTCAAATATATCTTTCATTTGGCTTGGATATGTTGTTTCATTCAATTCCATATTTCAGGCTAAGTGAATTCAAATTGGAAAGGATGTTGATAACTTACTGGTTAATGCGGTTGTTTTTAAAATGGTAAATGTTTGCCGATATTATTAAATTATTCTGTCATTCTTCTACATTTCTTCTTCTTCTTCTACATTTCTTATTATTATTATTCACGTTCGCTCCAGGTCATTGGCGACTATGGCTCAGCACAACCTCCTGTCTTTGATAGCGCTTAATAAATTTTGTCTTTCAAATATCTTTCCCAAAAACCGCTCTCCATCCATTCACTCACGTTTGCCAGGTAGGTTATAATTTGTTTTTCTCTGTTCTTTTGTCTTCAATTTATTCTGTGAGTATTACACTTCCAAGATTTCCTCATTATCTGCTCTAGAAATTTGAACTGTCACTTCCTGGTGTTAATGTATGTGTTCTTTTTGTTTCCATTTTCTCTAGAATATGTTCGCTCTGTAGTATTCTGAACATCCTCCTATAGAAGCAAATTTCTGTTGCCTGAAGCCTCTTCATCTGTAAAGAGATTCTTCAGCCGTCACTGCATACGACATATCAGTTAGGAACAGATACCTTTTCTTATCATATGCTTCAGACTCCACGTTGATGTTTTGAAAAGGAGTAGACATTTATCCCTTGTTTTATTTTTCAGCTTCCTTCTAAAATCTACTTCAGCACTATACTTCTGACATTTACACCTATCTGCGAAATTTATACAATTACTAGTTTTCTGGTTCCATCTAAAATCTTTTAATTCTCTTTCACTTCCTGTAGCGCCCTGCGGCTTAGTGGCTTTATCACCTTGCTTGGAGTGAATAGGCTTTAAAAACGAAAAGATCCCAATATATCTGCCGTTTACTCTGTAACCCTCTACGTGGAGTGGTTGTATACGTTAAACATGATTGTATAAAAAAGGACGATCTTCTTATTTTTCTATATTTCTGAGATGAAGTATTGTAATTATTTACACTATTTACATCATACGGACTGTTGTTCTCATCTGTTTCCATATTCACGACGTTTCGGCCGTTGTACGCCCCGATCTTCTTTATTGATTGGTATTTCGAAACGAACCCTTTATTTCATACACCGGGGCAGATCGTTCTCGTTCCACGTGACATGCCTCTTTCGGATATCTCATTACCTGTTATTTCCATATAACTCTCCAACATGACAACATGGCCGAGTGAATAAAAGTGACTGTTGAAATAATCCAGTGATTTGACCCAAAGAGTTGTGAGTTCAATATCTGGCTACAGCGGAGGTGAACAAAAACTTGGAGAGTTGAGTTAAAGGGAAATAATAGATACTGAGATGGCATGTGAGAACTAGAACAATCTACCCCATTAGACGAAATGAAGGGTTCGATTTGATATTACAAGCACCCGAGGAAGTCCGTAGCGTACTACAGCATAAATATGGCAAAAAACACGAGGATAATGGAATGAACAAAGTAAATAGTATAAATCCTAGTCTTTTCTTTGTTTCTAACGAAATGTCTTCTACATTATTAAAATCCCTTGTGTCATTTCCTTAAAGCCAAATATCAAATATAATTGAGTAAAACGAGAAGGATGAAAATAATTAACTGAAATCGTTAAGTTTAACTAATATTGATTATTACATATCAGTGTTTCATAAAAATTAAAATGGATATGCCAATATATATATATATATATATATATATATATATATATATATATATATATATATATATATATATATATATATATATTAAGCTTAGCGCCCCGAGCAGGGCATGAAGCCACTAGGATGCAGGAGGGTTGCAGAAGATTTGTAGCAAGAGCAGATAGGACTGATAGAAGAAAGAATGAAGGGAAGGGTAGTGTGTAGATCAAGGTAACTGGAGATGTCAATTGACATTACATTTGAATAGTTGGAGATTATACCTATCAGGGAAACAGTAATTGGGAAGGGTGTTCCACAGGCGGGAGGTGCGATGTATAAAGTTATTGGAGTAGAAGAGACGGCTACATTTTAAAGTTTCTACAGTGTAAGGGTGAGAGCGGGATGCCAGCCTCGTAAGGCACTTGGATTCATGGAGACTGGGGACCAGGGAAAGCAGCTCATCGGAGCAATTGCCATGAAAGTATTTGTAGAAGAGACAGAGAGAGCCGACGGCGCGTCTGTGAGATAGTGGCTGCTGGCGAGACGCCAGATCAGTGCCAATCACATTACATATCCGTCTCTTACTCCGAGGTAAACAGAAGGTGCCCTAGACCATATATGGTAGCTATACTCCATGCAAGGGCGAATGGTCGTTTTGTATATTTGAAGTATCGATTCAGGGGAGATAAATTTCCTGGCGCGGCACAGAGAGCCAACTTTCCTCGCGGTGGACGATGCAATTGACTCAATGTATTTGTTCCATCTCAGGTCAGCAGTCAACGTGAGACCGAGCAGACGCAGGGAGTCACTCTCAAGAAGTTGACTATCAGACATTCTAATGGTGGGGGGCAGGTAAGGATATCTATGGTGGTTAAAGGAGAGTAGTTTAGTTTTAGAGGCGTTAAATTTGACCATCCAATTGTTGCCCCAGCTAACAACCGATTGGAGGTCCATTTCAAGACGCGCGGCCAGGTTAGTTTTGACCGCGACACTAGATTTGGCTTTGAGGCAGGAGTAAATTGTAGTGTCGTCCGCGTAGATGCCAACTTGGGAACCTATGGCGTTAGGAAGGTCGTTGATGAAAATAAGGAAAAGTGTGGGGCCAAGGGAGCGCTTGGTAGACGGTTTCCGTGATGGCCGTAAGCACGTCAGCTGTAGAACGGGCGTAGCGGAAACCGTATTGCTTGTCTGAGAGAAGGTCGTGTGTGGTAAGGTGGTTAACCACTTCTGCGTTGATTAGGGCTTCGAAGACTTTGCCGAAGAGGGTTAGGAGA
>OZ010577.1:72279326-72319326 GCA_963932145.1 Acanthosepion lycidas
GTTCCGACCTCACGATAATCAACTTACAGACATGAAGAAAACTCAACAGACCTACCATGTTACACACACAAAAAATTGCCAAGTCGGTTACCGGCAAACGAATAAAATTTGAGGGAGAAATAATCGTGTATGTTAAATTTCACGGCAAAACAAACAAAAAAAAAACTTAAGATATACGTCATGAACGATACTGAAAATCTAGTAGGTATCGACTGGATGCAGAAGTTCAACGTTTGGGACCTACCTATCAACTCTTTTTGCAAAAAGTTAGAGGTTGAACCATCAGATACTACAAAATTAAAGGAAGAATTATATAACCAATTTCCTGAGCTATTTTCAAGCCGGTTGGGACGATGCAACAAATTTAAGGTCAAAATTGAATTAAAAGAAAACGTCCAACAAATTTTTAAAAAGAAGCGAAATGTACTGTTCGCTACTATAGAAAAATAGACAAAGAATTGGAGAGACTTGAACAAACTGGGATTCTATCAAAAACAGAATTTAGCGAGTGGGCAGTGACAGTGGTTTATGTAAAATAGAAGTCAGGAGAAATCCGCGTATGCGCAGATTTTTCGACGGGACTCAACAAGCCAATAAAAGACCATCATTACCCACTACCGAGCCCAGAGGAGATATTTACAAAGCTCAATGGCAGTAAGATATTTTCAAAAACAGATCTTAGTGAGGCTTATCTACAAATCCCAGTACAAGAAGAGAGTACGAAAATCCTTTGCATTAATACGCACAAAGGGTTATACAAATTCAACAGACTACCATTCGGAGTAAAAGTTGCACCAGCAATTTTTCAACAAACGATGGACACAATGCTCACGGGCCAGAATTTCGCGACCGCTTATCAGAATGATATTCTAATTAAGAGCGACAATGTTGAAGAGCACAAATCACACATAAAGGAAGATTTCAGAAGACTTCAGGACTTTGCGTTCAAAGTAAGAGGTGAAAAGTGTGATTTTTTTCCTAAAGGAAATTAAATATTTAGGACAGATAATAAATGAAAATGGCAGGAAATTGGACCCAGATAGGGCATCGGCAATATGCCTGAACCAAAAAATGTTGCAGTACTACGAAGTTTCCTGGGCTTAGCTAACTACTATGGCGAATTTATTGATAATATGCATAAACTGAGGGCTCCACTAAATGAATTACTAAAAAAGGAGCATAATTGGAATTGGACAGAGGACTGTAAAAAAGCATTTAAGGAAATAATACAAAAATTAACTTCGGATTTAGCATTGACACATTTCGATCCCAAACTTTAAATCATAATTGCAAGTGACGCGAGCTCACATGGGGTAGGTGCGTGTATTTTACACAAGATGCGGAATGGTAAAAACAAACCCGTTTCACACGCATCTAGATCATTATTACCGGCGGAGAGAAACTATTCACAGATTGAAAATGAGGCATTGGGCATAATTTTTGCAGTAACTCGTTTTCACAGATATATTTATGGGAGAGAGTTCACGCTCCAAACGGATCACAAACCACATCTTACGATTTTCGGTTCAAAAAAAGGTCTACCAGTCTATACAGCGAACAGACTTTTAAGATGGGGAACTGTGTTACTAAACTAAAAATTTAAACTGGAGTTCTTACCATCAAAGAAAATAGAACACGCTGACGGACTATCGCGATTAATACCTGCGAAAAGCGAACCGTTAGAAGATTCGGTAATCGCAGCATTACAAGCGGAAGATGAAATCAGTAAGGTACTATGCAATACAATAAAGGAACTACCTGCAACGCTGCTAGAGATAAGACGAGAAGCAGAAAGATACGAATTCAATCAGGATACCAAGAAAATGGTAATGTCGACTGACCGTGGCCCAGAATACACGCGGATTACGCAGGATTCATTGAAGGTTACTACTATTTAATAACAGTAGATAGTTTCAGTAAATTGCCAGAGGTTCCTAGATTTAAACACCCGACGACAGAAAACACCATAAATTGTTTACAGGAACTATTCGCGAGATTTGGTGTCGGGGATTGTTTGGTAAGCGATAACGGCACACAGTTTACTACCAGTTACTTCAAAGAATTTTGTGAGACATATCAAGTAAAACATATCAAGATAGCTCCGTACCACCCGAGGTCGAACTGACAAGCGTAACACTAAAAAGAGCGTTTAAAAAAGCCGAGTATGTACCGACGATAAAAGCGATACAACAGTTCCTCCAAGTGTACAGAATAACACCAAACATGAACACACCACCAGGTCTTTCACCAGCGGAATTGATGTTTGCTCGGAGAATAAGGTCAGTATTTGACAAATTATTGCCAAACAAGAACAAAAGCCAGTATAATCCGATTGTACCAAAGACATCATACAAACCTGGAGAACGGGTTTATTTTAGGATGTTTAGAAACAATATGGCTTACTGGGAGCCTGGCACAGTAATCAATAGATTAGGGAATCTAATGTACACAATAAAAGGCGAGAAGTTTTCACATAGAAGACATATCGACAAATTACAAAAAAGACGGGTTGAGGAGCCAAGCTCGTCAACCGCAGAAAACGACGATTCTATGGATACAATCTTCGAAGCGTTTGAGATCCAAAAACCGCAGGAAGACACAGAAATGAGAAAGTCAAACAGGAAGAGAAGATTTGTCGAACCCCTGATTATCAACCACAAGAGACAAAAATACAAACTCCCCCACCAAAAAAGGGATCTAATGAGGGAAGGTGGGGTCCACCGCTTTTTCATACAAGTGAACTCGACCAGTATGTACTTGGACTGCTGCCGTTAAATACCCAGAGTCAGTCAGAGTAGAGGGAGGCAGAGATTGTGATTGAGTTGCAGGTAATATTTTGAGGTAAACGGTTGTAGAAGTCACAGTTACGAACACGCAGACTCTAAGGAAGTCCTAATTCGAGACTGACTTTACCAGACTATATATATATATATATATATATATATATATATATATATATATATATATATATATATATATATATATATATATTATTGCTACTAACCGCATTTCTGGATTTACTAACCGTATTACCAATTGTATTATTGTGTAAATATATTTATTTGTTATATTTCATTCCAGCGTTTGTCATTCATTGGAGACCGAATTTAATCTCGGAATCTACAACAATATATATATATATATATATATATATATATATATATATATATATATATATATATAAATTAGTTATGATATATATATATATATATATATATATATATATATATATATATATAATAATTATTTATTTAAAAATATGATTCCAACACGCTACATAAGATGTCTCATGATTCAAATAATTATATTTCAGTTTTCGGCTGTTGTTTTGAAATATGAGACCTCTTATGTAGCGTGTTGGAATCATATTTTTAAATAAATAATTATATTTATGCTCTACTTTTGTATCGAGCATTATTTTATAAAAATTATAACAAAAATACTAAAGAACTTTGGATTATTTAATTTTAGTTTTCACCGCCCCATCTCTCTCCCTCACCACTTCGTTCCTTTTCTCTCCCTCCCTCTTATTCTGATCTTTAACATTAGATCGTCTATGGTGTGTGTATGTCACGAGGAAATGTATCTTTAATGTATTAGACATCCGACAACATTCATATTTCTCCCTTCCACTCACCTCTATATAAAAATAAACCCACTCTGTTAAGTTTTAATCTCCTACCTTCTCTCGTATGTTACCCGTCTATTTAGCTCTAACATTTGTCCCACACTCTCATACTTAAACTCTCTCTAAATTCTATTTTTATTTCTGGAGTTGTTCTTTTCTGTTTTCTTTTTGAATTTGTAGGTCTGATGAATTGGATCGTATTTACGATTCCAATGGAATAAATTTTGATCGTGGAATATTAGTGTTTAAGCCTTTTTATTATTCATATATATATATATATATATATATATATATATATATATATATATATATTATTATTATTATTATTATTATTATTATTATTATTATTTCATTAAATTAATGAGAAAGTGGTAAAAATAAGTTTTGTTTGGTGTATTTTCTCCTTTAGGTTTAATCGAACTAAAATGATATTTAAGTTGATATAACTACACATGCGCACGAACGAATGGGGACTTTGAATTTAAATTTTTAGATGTCTTTTTTGTATAGAGTTACAAAAACATAATCCAAAAGAAAGAAAAATAATTGGCTAGACACTTAACAAACACAAACAAAAAATGCAACTCATTTAATTATTTGTATGAGTTATTTTCATTACCACATCATTTTGTTATCACAGATTTATTGAAATCGGCACGTACACACAGCCTGACAGAGGGGTTGTTCACCAAATTCACGAACTAAAGCTTAAATCCATTAACCTCTAATCCCGTGGGTCAAATCTGTGTCAAGAATGTGTAGCCTTAAACCTAACTTACCTGCTGATGAGGGATGTTGCTTTTTATCATACTTGACTTCACACACCTAAGCTTCTTGGGGTTCTGTCATTTGTCGCTTCTTTATTAGCCGCAGATTATTATTATTAATATTACTGAATAAAAACACATTTAATTTTCAATACATTAGACTTGATCAGTAATGAATATCATACATAGTATTAACTAAATATTGACCCAAAGAGTTATAAGTAAATTATAATATTATACATATTTATTAACTAAATATTGACACAAAATTTTCTCCAAGCGATACACACACACGCGCACACACAGATATACATACATATATATAATATAATATAATATAATATAAATGGCTCAAACACTAATATTCTTGGTTATGATTTATTACATTGGAACCGTAACCACGATCCAATGAATCGGATACAGATACCTAGGCCTTAGGATTGAAATATCTTCCAGCCTTAAAATATTCAAATTTTTAGATATCACCCTCATTAATTTTAGAATAAATAGGCTATCTTCTAACCAAAAAATCTTTAATGAAAATAAATTTACATACAACCAGGCTTTCAAAAATAGTAGTTTTAAACAGGAATTAAACTATAACGAAGAACTGTAAAATCATAGTAATAATAGATCTAAAAACAGAAAGAGGAAAGTAATATGGTTTAACCCACCGTATTGCAGCCGTTCTAACATTAATATAGGAAGTTTCTTCCTGAGTTTAATAGGCAAACACTTTCATAGTAAAATACACTGTATACAATTTTCAATAGGAAGATTTATTATTAAAGATAAAAATCCAGATGAGTTGCTGAATATTCGTAGTGAGATCATTTCCAAATGTAGACATACAAAAAACGCTTTAAAACATAAACGCGGTTTTTTAACATGTTACCTATAACAGTTCGATTTTGGATCACTTACGTCGGACATGAAATTTAAATGTAATGACTTTTATGATTATATATATATATATATATATATATATATATATATATATATATATATATATATATATTCATTCTGTGTTTATGTAGTGCTCTATATATATTTTTCATCATATAATTTGTGTTAACAAATTTTAATAATTTCTTAATATATGTATATGTTGGTATGTAAGTAAGAAGTTTTCGAAAATAATTGATGTGCAAAATCTGATAGGTTTCTGATATATATATATATATATATATATATATATATATATATATATATATATATATATATATATTCATTCTGTGTTTATGTAGTGCTCTATATATATTTTTCATCATATAATTTGTGTTAACAAATTTTAATAATTTCTTAATATATGTATATGTTGGTATGTAAGTAAGAAGTTTTCGAAAATAATTGATGTGCAAAATCTGATAGGTTTCTGATATATATATATATATATATATATATATATATATATATATATATATATATATATATATAACTATATATGTAGACTTAATTGATATATACGCGTTAATCACTGAGTGGGGTTTTAATACTGTTAACGTTTTCTTCCTCAGTAGTTTTTTAAGTACAACTAGTTTAATTCTACCCATCTATTTTTATATTTTTATATGTTTAATAATATATATATGTATGGATGGGTGGGTTTTACCTTTTACTTTTTAATTATTTTATATGATTTATTGATGGCTTCATGTTATTTCCGTGTATTAAAATACTTTTATTATTTAATAACAACTTTAAGGCGTGAGCAAGATCAATGATTATAAATCAAGATATTGGGAATGTTCACTAATTTAGAAATAACATTTAAATATGTGAAACTATAAGAAACATTTTGGCATATAATTTTTCTAATTAATAAAATTTATACTATATTTAACTATATATAAACGAGTTCCTTGCGAACAAAGTAATAATTTTACTTTATATTTCAAATATAGTTTGTCCGATCTTGATCGTACTTTCCACCAGAACCTGCATTTATATTTGCTTAAAACGTCTTTTAAAACTCTCCCGGGAATCATCATTTTACGTCTTGCGAAACATATTTGCGACGACGCGATATGTTACTTAAATTTCATCAGACGGAGTAATTACGTTAAAAGAAAATTATTTCCGCTACTTCTTTTGACAAGGAAGACTTTTAATAAATAAACTCAGTCATCGATGAAATTAGCAAAGACACTTTTATTAAAGTTCATTAATTAATCGCATTTCCACAGATTTAAAACCGCAGACCTACGAGTCGTTGAAATTGCATTTCTTTTGGTTTTCGCTAGAAAAAAAAATATTAAAAAATATTTCAAACACTAATATCGTATTTTTTTTTTATACTGGACGGAAATAATTATATATCAGTATAATTTACAAGTTTTCTATTCATGTTTATATGATTGGGATATTTTTTCAATGACAAAAGTTCGTGTACACATTACAGAAACATAACAACAGAATAATGTTTGTCCGAAAATCTATCCATCGAAGATAAATGTGTTAATGACTTCTAGTTTTTAAAATCGCATGAAATTATCAGATAAACGTATATACTCAAAATTATTTTAACAATATTGTTGTAACGGTCAGTTGCGATGTCCCGGGGGTGGTAAGTTATAAAGGAAATTCGCATCCATTACAAATATGAATCTTTCAGTACAGTAATTTATTTTGTTGTTTTTTCACAAATCTGTTTCATAAAGGAAAATAAACCCTGTTAAATTAATTACAATAAAATCGCCGAAATTGAAGCCGTTATGTAAATGTATGCGTGTTCTACGGCTAATACATATGTAAATGCATTACTTAAATATTACCGGGTGTAACGCTAGAGAGAGAGAGAGAGAGAGAGAGAGAGAAACATGGTAGGACCGTCCTAAATAAACTTCAGAATATTATATATAAAACACGCAAATGCTTCTTACTGATTATTCATTAAGCTTAAATTATTATTTAATCTTCCAAATTTGAAATTCAATACAATTAAGTCATGTGCCATGCGTGATACACACTTAGGCGTACATGTATATTTCGATACATGACTGACGAGGCAGATTTTTTTTTCACGCAGTAGGTTGTCATTTCTTGTCATTTGGCATGCAAGGCTATAGAAACTGGTCTTTCCTGCTATTTAGCTATAGCTGGGGGCGGAGAAGAAGAGGATTCACACCTTCCCAAGGGTATTAGCACGTAAATTAATGTAATTGATTCGACGAATTCGAACGGCTCTCCGAATCCTCAGTCCTAACCGCTATGCATTACTCCACTGTACCTCTGAAATGCAATATCAATCATTATTTAGTGTCCTCCAGAGTATTCTTTTTGTTCGACGTCATTAGTAAAATTTCCGTTTCTAATTTTTTCACATCCAGTTACCACTTGTGTCTTAGTGGCTTTACTCTCAACTAAAAAATAATATCATTAGCCAAGAGAAGTTTGTGAACGAAATCCCTTTCCTGGACGACTAACTTAGCAAAAAATCATTTTAAACAAATCTCTTCACAGTTATCATCGAACTTACGATTACAAATATCCATTTCGATTGTAAAATAATGATTAATGCAGCAAATGACGATAAAATACGGAATCCTGAACACTGAAGATCCCTAATATCCCGTATTTTTTGACAATGATCAACTATAGAAAAACATACATGTTATTGTAGACGCTAATGTACGATTTTTGAAACAGTTAATACATAATTTTCAATAGCAATGGTTTAAAACAATTAAAGTGTGTTATATTTAATTAAAAAAATATCAAAACTTTGACACTTAAGAATTCCGCTATATAAATAAGCAAATCTACCTTCTAGATTTTTTGCAGAGTTCGCAGGTGAAATGAGTTACCCAAGATTTGTCATGCTCCTCAACAGGCATACCGAAATATTGCATTTAAGCCTCACAGAATTTAATATATGTTGCCACGGACTACTTTTCACTCTTGTCTGGATAAATTTGCTACAGATATCTTGACGCCGTATGTGACGGATGCATCTATCAACGACGACTTGTCGAGACTGGGTCAGCTGGAAGTAAACTAATCTGTTGATCTTATATTTGTTGTATTTATACTGCCATCTATGTTTCCAGAAGGTTCTAGAAATTTTAGAAACTTTTAATATCTTCTCGAAAGTTCTTGAAACATAAGGAAAATTCTAGAAAATTCTCCTTCATCAACTCAGCACTGAATCTGTCTGTAATGTAATAGAAAATCTGTCAGTTTCACAATTATAGCAATTTGCTTTGCTTTCTAGATAGATGAAAATTAGAAAATACTGACCGAAGACAAAAAAGTCAAAATTCGTTAAACAGTATTCTTTAAAAGCTGCTTATAAAAAATATGCAGCTCTGTCAGGAATGATTCTCAGATAAAGCGAATGAGATCGAAAGCATAAAAAGAAGGCAACAAATCAAAATAAGTGGTAATGAGATAGGTGCTTGAAGAATAAGAAAGTATTTATACATATAAAAGCCTATAATGTATTTCTATATTAATTGTTTGTTATGAAATTTGCTTATGTGGTAAAATAGTTTTATAAAAAAACTCTCTTAAAGCAGATCTATAGCTTTAAAAAGGTTTCTAGTAGTTCACTTCATATATTTTATTTGAGTGTTGTGGCGCATTAGGAAGCAGAGAAAAAGGGGAAAGCACAATAGATAAATACAAATAAATTATTAGGTTGGTGCAAAAATAATTTCGTTTTCTAACATATGTTACTATGTGGGAAAACGAAATTATTTTTGCACCAACCTAATATTATAAAAAAACAGATCGCGAAACAATTTTTATGAAAAAAGAACGCAAAAACATTTATTTTAATATGATGGCTTTTTTTTTATTAAATATACGATTAAAAATATCAACATTGCTTACATTACGTTATACACAGGTTCTTTCACTTTTCTCCTAAATTCTTCTGTAAATACTAAAACCAAGGAAATTGTTGAATAATTAAGTAATTAAATTAAAAGATCCTTCATTAAAAAGTCACTTATAGATAAACATTACCAAATCGAGAACGGAAATTCGTCATAATATTTATTTGTTTGAAATGCAAATTCTTAAAGGTAAATATATATAAAACAATACTTGAATTAACAGATTAATGCCTACTGTTCCTTTTTAATTCTGCTGATGTTATGGTGTTTTGTATATCTTATAAGAAGAAGCGTCGGATTAAAAACATATATTTATGAACATAAAATTAATACATCGAATGAATTAAAAACAACTGATTATATTGTATTTCGCTTTTTATAATTAATACTCGATGTTACCTCGTTCTTTAACGTGTTAAGCAAAACGATTTTATTGATGCTATATATAACAAAAATAGTGACAGTCACAAATAACAAAATCAACAAGTAAACTTGATGCCACAGTTTTAATCAAAGCTCAAGTTTTATGTACTTGAAAATAAGTAATTCATTTTCATTTGCGCCTGATTTTACGTAAAGATTTATTTTCGTATTAACAAAACAAAGTTTGATTTATATAAATATAAAAGTCCGGCAAAAGTTGTGTTACCCAACGCAAGTGAGATACACACATTACATCTACAATTGTGTCGCTTGTACAAAGAAGTCGATGTTGTATTGGCGGCATACGCCTACGTTCACAGTGACCGACACCCTCAAGGGCTTAACCTTTATATCCGCTGGCTTCTAGTATCCCACCACTAGTCCATACACTATAGCGTTTCAGTCGTGATGTCGTGTCTTTTCCTGCCGTGGTTAATATCTAGTGAGATATTGCAACCATGACTAACGGGTTTTATTGGCTGAGCTTCGTAGATATTTTTTCTACTTTTTTATAAATTTTTCCCCGTTTGTCTGTATGACTTTTTCTCTTATTAAATTTTCTATCTATTTTTAACTCAGCGTTTCTCATGTTGCCGTCTTTTGCGTTTTTTCTTCTTTATTTGCCTTATTTTCCTTTTTCCATGTTTTATATGGATTAGTTTATTGTGACAAAATACTCAATTACAGACACATACAAACAAAATACACGCACATACTTACGTACAGACATGCACACATACATATATGCATACATGCGTTCTATGTGTTCTTATATGAAATATGAAGAGGTTTTAATGTAGAAGACAGAAATAAAATGACGAGTCTGACAAAGACAATATTAAAAAATAAAATTTGAAGTGCATTGTTTCTATAAATTTTTATATACCCATCTTAGATATCTATCTTGTATTCGTCCATCCATCTCGGTATGCTATTCTTTTCATATTTGTTCAAATCTATGCGTGTGATATGTAATGGATATCAGCTCGTAAATTGGAATCGCTGTATCGTGTTCAAATCCGAAGCTTGTACGTCGCACCACTTTCTCAAATAAACTTTTTCGAAGGGCAAAACTCATCTATTTCCCTCTAGATATGTGTTAAACAGTAGTTTACAGTAGGCCTTCTAGACTTTCATGGGGAGAAAATATTATAATAATAAAGAGGAGAAAACATTCTAATAATAAAAATATTTGTGTATAATAATAAAACTCTAATAGTGTATGTATGTTTTTCCCCCGAGATACAGCTTAAACGATACGAAATACCCCAACCAACTTAGTAACACATTGTACCTTGAACACTTGCCGAGTGTGGTGTCAAATTTCTATTGGAGAAATGACAATACAAACGTAACTAGGTTTAACAATCTCTACATTATCGCACCTAAGTCTTAGAACCTTGAATAAGATCTCGATGGTTTCCAACAGATGGCGTTCCTAGAAGTGCGCGCATGTATTTTCAGTATTTGGATCTATAAAGAAGTATTACATGTACCCTTGAAATTCAGTGTATGTCATTTTGCCGAAGAGTAAACAATTTTTTTTTTTTTTTGTATCGTTAAATATGTCAGATTTTTTGCCATAGAAAGTGCATTTGCGGGGAATTTTATTGCACTATTTTTTTTTTTAAATCTGCACTGAAGCTCACAGGATTCTTGTTGAGACTTACGGCGATCATGCTCTGTCGGAAACAACATGCAAAGGTTGCTTTAGACGCTTCAAATATAATGATTATGTTGTTGAAGATAAGGAACACTCTGGCGTACCGAAAAAGTTTGAAGACGAAGAATTGAAGGCATTAATTTATGAAGACTTATGTTAGGCGCAATCTGAACTCGCAGAATGATTAGCGGTTGATCACACAGCAGTTTCGAAACGTTTGAAAACATTAAGAATGATTAAAAATGGCCTCTATACGAGCAGAGACACCAAAAAGTTATTTTCCAAGATGGCAACGCTAGGTTACATGTTTTTTAAAAGAGTGAAACCTATTTGGAAACGCATAAATGTGAAGTCTTTCCCCACCCAGTCTATACACCAGACATTGCCCCGTCAGATAATTACTTGTTCCGATCGATGGCATATGGTCTGGCTAAGCAGCACTTTCATTCTTATGAAGATGCCAAAAAAATGGATCGACTCGCGGTTAACCTCAAAAGACGTGTCATTTTTCCGATGTGGATTCCAAAATGCCCTCAGAAATATGAGGGGAAAAGTAGTGGCTAGTGATGGACAAAACTTTCAGCGAGATGTTTGTTAGCAATATTTGTAAATAAAACATTTTTTTCATGAAAAAATCAGCGAGAACTTATTCAAGGTCCTAATAGAAAAAACGAATAATCTCAAATCAATTAAATGTTGTCAATTTATGGAGCAAACACTAAATATCTTCCATAATTGAAAAGAATACATATCTTCATGAGAGTATCTGTCCAGTGAAGATGGAGAGCATATCTCCGTATATATATATATATATATATATATATATATATATATAAGTAGTAATCCAGATGTGTGAGTGCACACACACATATCTTTACACAAACACGCGTACACAAATCTCTCTCCTTCCCATCTCTCTCTATATTAATATATATATATATATATATATATATATATATATATATATATATGTGTGTAATGTGTGTGTGTGTGTGTGTGTGTGTACATGTATATATCAAGTATAAAATATGCTTCACAGACGCAAACATGGGAAAATATATAGTGCCCAAAATGTAAAAAATATATAATGTTCAAATTAAGATGCAAAAATACAGAGCATACATACAAATGAAAAAAATAACAATAACATTTTACAAATGCGCATAAATCTTTTTCATTAATATGCAGGTAAGTTTTGTAATTAATAATCGAAATGTAATAGAATGCTGTGCGAAGGTGAAAATCATTCGTATAGTTTTTCATTAACACACACACACATACATATATATATATATATATATATATATATATATATATATATATATATATATATATATATTCGTGGTATTTATGAGAAAATGCTCAATATCGGTGACAGAGCTGTGAAACGCGAGTTACAAACTAATAACCATGATATATATATATATATATATATATATATATATATATATATATACATACATACATACATATATATATATATATATATATATATATATATATATATATATATATATATATATGTGTGTGTGTGTCTGTGTTTGTGTGTCTGTGTGTCTGTGTTTGCGTGCACGTACGGCTGTACATTTTACCGATCCACCCACTTCTTTATATCAGTATTTTAATGACCAAATATCTTTTTTTTTAAAAACAATTTCAACCGTTGCAATGTATTAAACAACTAAAAAACAAAGCGATTACTGATTATGAAAGTATTCGAAAACACACACAAAAAAAATATATATTAAAGGAGGGAGAACAATAAAAAAGTAATCTGGATGAGAGTAGATAACGGTTAATATTGCATTTATATTTTTGATCATCAAATTTGTCTGGAAATGCGGGAAAACTGTTAAGAACAGAATTACTGTTACATCTAACCAATTCAAATGTAAATTGATGAGAGCTTATTGTTAATTTAGTGCAGTGTTTATAGTCATGATGTCTAGGTAATATAGTGAAGACAATACCCTGAAATTATTTATAGAAACGTCACAGTAAAGCAACTGTAGATCATGCCCAAAACATATTGTGGTTCTTCTATGGATTTTTCAATAATCTCTAAATATACAGTAGGAGCACTGGACCATATGTGGCAGCAATATACTTGGACGAATGGTAGACTCATAGACATGTAAATTTTGCAGATAAAAATGTCTAACAGGACCCAATGAACCAGCTTTCTTAGCAACATATCAAGAAATTGATTCAATATAGTTTGTTTTTTTTCATTTCATGTCACCCGAAAATGTCAACCCAAAAAGGTGCAACGAGTCATTTCATCGAGGCTAACATCAGCCATGTTGGTGGAAGTCAGAAAGGTGTCTCTCAAATGATTAATGGAGTGGTAGTTTTGTTTTGAAGGCGTTGAAATTACGACATTCTTTGGCCCAGTTAATTAACATACTCTATGTTAGCTAAGGATCAGCTGCCAGTTTGACCTTATCGAACAGATTAGATTTATTTTCGAGGCAGAAATAAATATTTGTGTCATCAGGATAGATGCCAAGTTGAGACTTGCTGTGCTACAAGGAGAGTCATTGATGAAAATTAAGACCAAAGTAGGACCAAGGATAGAAATCTATGAGACACCTGCATTAGTACAAAAGGAGCTAGAAGATTGGCCGTTTAGGATAACTTCAACTTTGAAAATTCGTTTGAAGACACCACAAATTTTCAACGTGTGAAAAACGTTATGCCAAACTCTGTCGAACGCTTTTGAGATGTCCAAAGCAACAGCCCGAGCTTCAATATTCTTATCTAAAGCTTCATACACTCTTTCAGCAATAATAGTTAATACATCAGCAATTGACCTATAAAGGCGAAAGACATATTGCTGGTCTGCGATAATGCCCTGCGAAATGTGATGTATAAATGCTAATTAAAGGTTTCCAGATAGTTTTGAGTTCGTTCTCTGATTTAGTTAGTATTGAAAAGTCATCAAGTTTTATTTAGTGAAAGGAAATAGTAAGCTACACAAAGACTAATAGATTAAAGAAAATAAACTGAAATGTGATTTCTCTGGAGACTGGATGAAGTGTTTGAGTCAAATTTTCACTAAGTTTGCCGAGTACGAAAGACACAAGGAAGAGCCCCAGGACAAAACGGTTGAAACGTTGGCAATAGAATATTGAAAATTATGTTTCTTAGTTTGAATCGAAAGACATGTAATTACAACTATTCATCATCTCCAAAATACCGATGTAAGTTGAAATATAATAATATGATTACACCATTGTAATCATTTTCTTAGGCATCTGGTCGTTTGGGATGAAATATAGTAAGAACAAACTGTACTTTAGATCTCTTGCATTATTCAGAATATTTTTGAGTAGGCGTATGAGACGTCATTCGACATCTTATATACCTACTGCCATATTCCAGAACTTCTGGCAGCTACCGATAGCCGGCTACTATATCAGGATGTGGCCGGAATCTGTACTTTATTTTCCACCTCTTACTGCTAACGACAGTCTTGTGTATGACTATAAACTACTTCCGGTAGAAAGCCCTCTGATAGTGGAGAGAGGAACGTGGAACCACCTCCTAATTGCTGTTGTTCCCAGGTCTATCCTGACCGGGAGTGGTACCACTTCTTAGGATCTTAGCTATAGATAGATGGCGAACCACTCAAACTGAGATCAAAACACTATTAATGTATAAAAATATATTTTTATAGTAAAAATATCAGCAATAGGTTTTAATAGTAAAAAATACCACAAGTGTTACGAAAATTAAATTTTGGCATTAAATGATCCATAAGGTATTGATAATCCGCTAAACAAAGAAACCAGTCAACTACAAAAATCAACCAATCAACCAAACGCTAACGATTTTGGTCTGTTGAATTTTTATAATTTTCTAGGTTGATACAATCATTATCCGGACTAAGTAATGCATGTAGACTACGTAATTTTTTTTGTCTTTGCATTTGACTACGTGTAAAATTGAACAATATATTTTAAAATTAATATTTTGTGGCTCAATTTAGCTGTGGATATTATTACACGATGCAGCTATAAAAATTATGCATACACAAGGTTACCTTTTTTCAAGAGAGGCAGAAATAAATTGCACGTGTTTAATAAAATATGTAAATACTACAGGAAAATCCATAAACGATTATTAAAATAATCAGGAAACTGAAGATTTAAGTTAATTCTTTTGCGGGAAAAATCTTTTGTCTTTAGGCGGTAAATCGAACTGTTTTATTATTCTTTCATTTCTTGCATTGTCTTTTCATCTCTCTTTCTAGATTTATGTACGGCACTATTTGTTATTTATAAAATAATGATAATAATTATATGATCATATTTATTTTCGTTGTATTTCTCAACTGCTTAAGATATTGACCTTCAAACGTATTTCTCTTCACTAGATACTTAAACGAAACAGAAGAACGCAATAATCAGACGATTTTCCATATTAGTAAAGACCGCTACATCTCACAATGTATAGTAGGCACGCGCGCACACACACACGTACACGCATATATATGCGTGTGTGTGTGTTTTTGCATGTGCGTATTTCAGTGCGTGCGTATGTGCGTGTGCATGTATAAAATGTCACTCATTGTGTGCTGGTAATAATAAAACTCTCCTCGATATATAGTGATAAAGTTTAAATTTATATTAATAATAAATAAGAATTATTTAAACAAAAATTAATATATATATATATATATATATATATATATATATATATAGAGAGAGAGAGAGAGAGAGATGTAAAAAATATCGTAGAATTAATATTTGTAATATATGTGTGAATAGATGTATAACATTGTAATATAAATACATATGCATGTGTGGATAGTTATGTGTAGAATCATTTCATATGCTTTTTTATGTATATAATCGTGTGTGTATATGTAGGTATATGTATATATGTGTGTATATGTAGGTATATATATGGTTGTATATGTATATATGGGTGTGTGTATGTATATGGGTATATATATATATATATATATATATATATAGAGAGAGAGAGAGAGAGAGATAGATAGATGGATAGATAGATATATGTAGATATATGCGTATATATGTGTATGTGTGTGTGTGTGTACGTATATGGAATATTTTCAAATGGAAGGACATAGGTCATTCTAATGGTGTTTTAAAATTACTCTTTTTAATATTTAATATCACTTTCTCTTTTAATGTTCTATAATTAGAATTATGAGAATGTATATTTATCTTCTGGAGGGAGTATCATTTTAAAATTGTTAACTTAATTTAAATTTAAATATACCACTCTTTAACTATTAATAGTAATAATAATATTAACGAAATTCCTTTAATAATGAAGCACTTCAGAAGTCACCTAAAGTTAAACTTTAACTATGAAATCAAACTAAAATCTAAATAGATTTCAAATATTAAAAAATAGGTAATGATTGATAAATGTATGTATATATAATTTATGTATGAAGATAGATGAACATTTGTGTATATTGTTACGCGTGTGTCTATGTGTGTTTTTGCACATGTAAATAAACGTATGTATATATGGATTTGAATTGAATATGTTTGTGAGATATATATAAGAAGAAACTAAAATCTTTAATATTACCCTCAAATATTATTCAATAATGAAACCTAAACCTTAAGTAAGTTTACCCATATAATAATTAAGAAAAATTGCATTCATAAATTAGATTAAAAGTAAAAACTAATAAAGATGTTACCGAAAACTTTTTTTTACAATATTAAGGAAGTACAATTGGTCGGGTAAATAAACTATTATAATTTGAAATATTTCTTTAAAATGTTCTCTATAAATGTGCTAATAAAAATAGTAGTTAACTTACCTAAACTATTTACTTAAAAAATTAAATATTTAAACTGATAAAAATCAACTTTTTTTTTTTAGACATCTAAATTTCTATCAAGCATTGAAATCTATCCTTTACTTAAATTTGTTAAAACACAATTACAACCTCTTTCGATTTACTTCCCTCTCCCACTCTCTCCTTGCCGTAACGCTCATTTGTATATATCTGTATTACTGTCTCCTCTCTCTTTTTCATTTTTCCTTTTCTTTTCTCCCTACTACCCTCGCAATTCTATATATCATTTCCGTTAAGTTAACCATCTAAATAAGTCATGGTCTGGTCACTCCTACCCCAATGTAAAGCTCGCTTAAGAGAGATATGAAATTAACCCCTCCCTATACTCTACCTTGTCTCTTTAACTACCCCCTCACCCCCTGTTAAATTACAAAAATTACACTACCCATCAATTTTCAATATCATTTTTTCCTTTCATTTCGTTGTTGGAAATGTTACCTGATGATCCGGAGTCCTTTAAAAGGATTTTGGTGAAATAAATTATTGTAATGGTACCTTAAAGTGGTCTGTTTTTCATTATATATATATATATATATATATATATATATATATATATATATATATATATATATATATATATATTCAATTTCTCCTTCAACTAACGTTTTACAAAAGACCAACGTTGTACATCAATGTAAATGTCCATTGGAAGATTTTATATCTGACAAAAAAGTGAATATATATATATATATATATATATATATATATATATATTGTTTTCACGACAACAACCTTTTCGAGGAGACTTACATATGTCGGATTCAAGTTCTTAGAGAAATATATATATTCACATGTATATAAAATAAATAAGTTTGATCAATAATATCAAGGAAAAAATTTGAAGTATTTACCGATAGCCTTTATTTTACGAGGACTGGTGGAACATTCTTTCGGTCGAAGCTTTGTTAAATATTAAAAGGACCGGAAACGGCCTCAGTATTCATGGCTGTGGGTTCAGGAGCCAACTGTCTAGTTGGTACGAACTCCTGTTATATATGTTTTGTATGCCCTCTAGAACACAGTAGACTTTTCTAGGGACTTCTAGAAAGTTCCATTCTATTATTATGAAATCTAAAGGTTTTAGTGAATGGGAGCTTTCCCTAAGATAAAAAAAAAGGCATCTACTAGCTAGAGATTTAAGTCATCATTTTAAGTTAGATTTTGTATTTTATAGTGTAAGTGCAAAGAAGTAGGACAAAATGGGGCCTCCTAACACAAAAAAATCAATTACATTATATTATTCTTAATAATCCCTCCTAAAGATGATCGTGGATGAGACTGAAAATTCTTGGGGAAAAATCATGTGAAAAAACTACGGTGCCTTCCTTAATAAAATTAATAACAACATTGATCCATGAATTTGACAGGATTAAAAAATTCTAGACATAAAATATCTTGATTATTTAAAAAGTATGCTTGAATGCACATATATATATATATATATATATATATATATATATATATATATATATATATATATATATATATATATATATATATACATATATATATATGATTAAAACGAAAAATGGTCCACGTGAGCATGTTATGATATATAGATTTAATACCCAATTAATGAAATCTGAGAAATAAAACGCCAATAAAATAATAATGTTAGCAATAAGATTGATGAGATAAATATTATATATATATATATATATATATATATATATATATATATATATATATATATATATATACCTTACAGAAAACCTAACACTACTTCCTTGTATGTACACACTAAGTCAAACCACCCTCCATCTATAATTAAGCATATACCAACATCAATAAGGAAAAGAATCAGCATGAACTCCGCTATTGAGGAAATATTCCAACAACACAATAAGTTTTATAACACAGCCCTGAAAAGTAGCGGATACAAAAACGCTAACATGAATTATACAAGCAATACTACTAACCAGAAGAAAAGCTGGAAAGGGAAAATCCTTTGTTATTAACCCTCCGTTCAACCAAATATTTAGTATTAAACTAGGACATAAGTTCCTAGCTTTAATTGAAAAACAATTTCCTACTAATAGCAGACTTAGCATAATCTTTAATAAAAACAGCTTAAAATTAAGTTACAGTTGCACTGAAAATCTAGAAAGAATCATAAAAAAACATAAGAATAAAATCCCGGAAAAATACGCATGCCAAAACAGTATTAATAAAAATCCTAAACAAAAATTAGACAAAAATAATGAAAAATTATGTGATTTTAGAAACCCTGAAGACTGGCCGCTGGTAAATAAATGCCGCACAAAATCTGTGGTATACCAATGCACTATCTCATCCATTGAGAGTCTTAACACTGATAGGATATACATTGATTGAACGAAGAATGAATTTAAAATTAGATGGAGACAACACAAAAGCTCTTTCAATAATATTAGAAATAGAAATCAGACATCTCTATTCAAATATTTCTGACATTTAAAAGAAATGAATAAAACACCAAAAGTAAAATGGAAAATTATAAATAGAACAAGAACTTTTAAACCCGGGATGAGCCATGCCCTTTATGCCTACATGAAAGACTACACATTATTATGTTTCTAAATAAAGAAAATTTATTAAACCATAGACATGAGTTAACGGTTTTCTGTGGACGTCAACAAATTTTCGCATTAAATAATAAATATAAAAAAATAATATAAAATTCCATAGTCTAATAAAAGGTTTAAAAGCTTAACAATCACAAGATAGAAAAATCCTTTATGAAGTCGTCAAAAAACAAATTGTAGTTCAGTGGGACGCGTTTCAGTAGGAAACAGCCCAGTAGGAAAATAAATAGAGAAATAAAAGCATAAATAAATAAATAAATAAATAAATAAAATAAAACAAATTCTTTTAACGACATATTATGGTACCAAAAGTAATCTTTCGCTGTGACTGACCAGAAGATGTACGCATATGAATGTCATCATTTGTTTGAAATGAATGCCCCCACCCTATCTCAGCTTGACCTCTTTCCGAAGGTGACTGATATGTAGATAAAAATTATCTCTTAGACACCTTATCAAATTGGTCGGTCCAGCCGTTTCCATAGTAATTAATTTTGCGAATGAACATGCTTATAAAGATGCGTAAATTTCAAGATTGTTTATTCCTAAATTTTCGCTTGGGGATGAAACAGGGCTTGATAAAGTATCAAGCTAAATTTAATTTTAATAATTTTAAACTCAATTTAATTTTAATAATTATATTGAAGCTTTCTGCTCTCGTTTTTGAAACCTGAGAACTCTTATGTAGCAAAGGAATAATATTTTCTAAAAATAATTATATATATATATATATATATATATATATATATATATATATATATATATATAAGCCGTTTGACTAAATTGAAGAAACTGAAAGAAAAATATAATAAAAAAGGAAGAAAGAAAAATAAAAATTTCAAAATAAAATCCCCAAAAATAGGGAAAAAAGAAAGAAAGAGAGGGGTAGAGATCGAAGGCAGAAGAAGAAGAGTGAAAGGTAGACATCTGAGGGGCAAAGAAGAAGAGGAAGAGAGGGACTAAAAGAAAAGAAAAAGAAAGAATTAAGGATGAGTCCATAGGTTGAACTAGAAAATTTTTTTCAATTTTCAAACCCAGGAATTGGAAAGAAAATCTTTTTTCTGTATTCTGGTGGATATAAAAACATTACTCATTTGGAAGAAAATAAGCCCATGTTCTTTGTAATGACCTACTAGGCTAGCATTAATAATTGTACTAAGAATGATTAATATATAGATTCTTACTAAGTCGTCAATTTTCGCGGAGTTATATGCGCCTATGTATATTACTATGCATAATAAATTATATATATACATATATATTTATATATTATATATATATATGTATATATATATATATATATATATATGTATATAATATAATATATATATACGTATATATATAATATATATATGTATATATATATATGCATATATAATTATATGTATATATATATATGTATATATTTATTACTATATATATATATATATATATATATATATATATATATATATATATATATATATATATATATATATATATATATATATATATTTCAATAAAGGTGCAATTAATTTTAAGGTTCTGCGTTTATGTACAAATGTAATGATAAGAGAATTCTTTTTTACTGGTAGATTTTCCGCCAAAGTGGCATGAACTATATTGTTCAATAATTACAGTAATGTCGCACTTATTATCCGAAAGTTGCACTTGGATCAGTTATTTTAATTTCAATAAAGGTGCAATTAATTTACAAATTCATGAATTATTGATACATAAAACAAATACAAAGGTTAATGATTTAAATGGCGAGAAATCCATCTTCGTGAACAATTCAAATAATATACAAAACCCCGAACCTGTTTATGAATGAAAAGATCCTGTTTTATAAATTTCAGTTTTATTAGATCTTTTTATTTTACAAGCTTTCGTCTGTTCCTACAGATATCCTCAGGTATGAACAATATAGTTCATGCCACTTTGACGGAAAATCTACCAGTAAAAAAGAATTCTCTTATCACTACATTTGTACATAAACGCAGAACCTTAAAATTTAAATTCAAACTCAGCGTTGCGATTGCACGTTTCAAAACAATAACACATTTCTCATAGCATTTTTCGGATTACAACTCTGTTTTCGTTGTCCACTTATTACTGAGAGTAACATCAAGAACACAATCTATTTCATACCTGAGGATGTCTGTCGGAACAGACGAAAGCTTGTAAAATAAAAAGACCTAATGCAACTGAAATTTATAAAACAGGATCTTTTCATTCATAAACAGGTTCGGGTTTTTTGTATATTATTTGAATTGCTAGCGAAGATGCATTTCTCGCTATTTAAATCATTAACCTTTGTATTTGTTTTATGTATGAATAATTCATGAATATATATATATATATATATATATATATATATATATATATATATATATATATATATATATAATTCAAAATACGTAAATTCAAACTAATATCCACATCATTGTTGTTATTGTGACAAGGTTTCAGCAATTGTCACCTCCTGCATTTTCCGGTGTCCGTTGATATTGGCCACATTCAATGACTTTAACTGAAGCCTCATTTATTCTGCAGGGATAGATTATTCTTGCTCACCTGTCCATGACTAGAGACATATCGTCTGGTTCTTTTGTATCCTGCTCTATTATTTCTTACTCTGTTTCTACGGAATATAAGTCGGGATTGAACTTGCAATGACTGTGCCACTAAATTCCTGAGGCAGTATTTAATCGAGAAATGGTCTTATACATATCAGATATATTCTTTTCCGGGATATTTATTTTCATCGTGCTGTTATTCACATGTCCTGACTTTCGGTATATTTAAATCCCGACCACCACAAATAATTCTAGGTTATAGCCATCCTGATCTGAATTCTCACACTGGAATCACCCAGTTTATCATAATAATTGAGAAGGTCAAATGTACATGAACAGAAAAGAGTACAAACTACGAACTTATGACATATAATTTCTCCATTTTTTTTTATTATGTTCCCAATAGAAATCTTCTTATTCAACAAATAGCGTCTGCTGGATGTAACAGGACTTACATCTATCTACCTCTCTCTCACGCTCTCTCTCTATCTCCCTGTCTATATATATATATATATATATATATATATATATATATATATATATATATATATATATATATAATAAATCGGGCTATTTTTGCGGTAGATTTAACTTTGTAGATAATTCATTCAACAGAAGCGTTGCTTGTCACTAACAAAAAGATACCTATTTGTAGATCAAGCTAATTAGAAGATGGAAGGAAATCAATTTTATATATTTTTGTTTAATCAATTCACCCCATAGTTTTTTCTGTTTCTCCTTATCACTATTATGCCAATCAATATCGTTTGGTAGGTTATCTATATACTTATCCCGTCTCTGTCTCTGATATGTCATCCATTCCTACACAATGTATAATTATTTCGCATCACTTCCTTTTATATTTTCTTTGAGTATTAAATTTTCCAAGAGGTCATTCCACAGAATGTGCCTAAGTAACACCCCTTATCTAATTTTGATTTTAAATATGTGACTTTTTAGTTCCCATTTTATTCTAGCACTACATACGGATAAATATGATCAGTAGTATAGAAATATTTTATCCATGTATTATTTTCTAGTTTTATATATTTTTGATTAATCAATTAACCCTAAACATAATTTCACTAAGACACAAGGGTTTAATCGAAGTGAAAGAGAATACAAAGCCTTTAAAAGCAACCGTGAAACGGACTATAGAGCAACCTATCTGTTCTTATTGAGAAAAATAACAAATAAAATTTTAAAGTTTAGGCGGAGACGTTAGAAGAATAGAGTGTATGTGAACACTGAAACAAAAATTTAAAAGTTTATATTTTTATTTTTTGGTATCTAAATTTCACTACGGACAAAACATGTGAGCAATGATGATATTTTCGGGAAGATGGAAACAAGAAGGACTCTTATACATTGGGAAAAGTCATGTCTTCCGGAATGACAAGACATAGAGCGAAGAAGAAATATTGATTGTAGTAATAATAAGTTGTTTGATCATTTGAGATGGGTGCGTAGAGTAGTGCTTATCAACGCAGAAAGAGAGATGTGTCTGTCAAGTTTAAATTCTACCATTCGCCATTGCATTCGCTTTCTCACATATATATTCCTTACACGTAAGCTGCTAGTGGCCCGCTAGCGGGTCGCCGATGGTAAAACCAGCATTCCTCTCGTGGCAGCGACCGGTCGGCCAGTGGTGTGTCTCAAGCGGTTCGCGAGTGGTATCACTGCCGAGATCAACAAACCGGCAGTCCGAGATCGGGCCACAAGTGGCAGATTGGTGGCTTGCGTGTAGGGTTTAGAATGACCCGAATACTTCCCGTCTCCATCCGGTTAGGGGCTAATATTCAGGCATACGAAGTTCACTAGCTTTAGACTGGAACTAGTTTTGGAAGATAAATCTGATTTTAAAAGCTGATGGGCATGCAGTTAACAACTTCAGCTCGTTAAAAACTATTTTTTCACGGAAAGCAGAGCAGCAATATGCGTGGTGAGGTAGTGTCGTTATACTCAGTTGAGTAACATAAGTATTAACACTTTAGATTCTTTAGTTCTTTTTTCCAAATATTAAGTTCTCAAATGCAATATATGATGTAATAAATACCACTATTTATTTTACAAGCATGTAAAAGACACGCCAATACCAGAATCACTTTTAAGATGCCCGCATCATGAAGTAAACAATGTCACCACTATCCATCTATCTATCTATCTATCTATCTATCTATCTATCTATATATATATATATATATATATATATATATCACATATATATATACATATATCACAAATATATATATATATATGTGTCACATATATATATTTTTACATATATATATATATATATATATATTTCAGCTCGAGTATCGTCTTCCTAACCTATTGCAAATTCAACACTGCCCGTTGCACAAATCAAGTTTACGCCAATATTTCAATTTCGAACTTTGTTACATATACTGATTGATAGATTCTGTGTCTTAGATGCACGGTGAAAGCCAACTTTAGAAGCAAAGTATGTGAGGTCTTCACAATGCCAACATAATGAAAGAGAAATAAAGCGACAGACGAAATTTATCAATTTTCTGTTTGTATTTCATGCCTATTTTGAATGTTGCTTTTATTCAGGATCACTGACTATTTAAATTCAGAATCTTGGCTCCATTGGTTGTGTAATTTTGTCTCTCACTCTGGATAGCAAGCAATTGTATATGTTTATTACATCAACTATAATTCTTACCCTTGCAAAGACGGAATGTTGACTTCTAATCAGCGCATTGTCATGTTTTTGTAACGAAATATTTGAAAGAGAAATTCATATATGAAACGCCCTTTTATATGTGAGAAATGTGGATGAGTTTGTTGTAATTAATTTTAGCAGTGAAAGATTAAGTTTCTTCCTGGTTATGGACCAGGAGGACAACCACTGCACCACAAATATAAACTGCAAATTTATTACTATCGTCTCGTCTACAAAAACGCTAGATATCTATAGATTAACAGCATGTCTATAGAGATATTACCGTATATCCTCTGAATATAATTTCCCATTGAATATCTATAAATGTTATATATATATTTCTTCTTCTTTTTCTTCTCCTTCTTCTTCTTGAATTTCTAGAAATGTTACCTGGTATCTAATATGACTTTTTTTTCAGGAAACTGAATGTATTACATTTTCATTTATAAGTTAAAAACGTTAGTAATAATAATTCTTCTCCGTCTTTTGCTTCTTCTTCTCCTCCTCCTCCTTTTCTTCTTCTTCTTCTTTTTCCATAATTTCCTGTATCTAGTAATCTTTTGGTTAATTTTGTCTTTTTAATATATTTCCTAAACCCTGTTCTTCCATCTGTTTACACAATCTCATTAGGTAAATGATGCTCTGTTTCCTTCTGTCCCAGTTGCTTTCTTTATGTCCTTTTGTTTTCAAACCCCGCTTTCCTAATTATTTGTCGCAGACATTTCAACTGTCTCATTCTGATGTTTAGCATATGTGTTTTTTGTTTCGTTTTCCTCTAAAACTTCGTCAGTCTCTTTCGGTAGAACGATCTTTCTATTACCTTTCCTTTTCTTCATCTGTGACAAGATTGTCCCCTATTTAATGACATATAGGAGGACTGGTATTACATAACAGTTCAGTACTCTTTTTTTTTTTTTACTAACGAAATTTGTCTGTTTCTTAATACTTTACTTATCTTTTGGGAGGGATCTTTCTCTATTCCAAGGAATGTACACTATATTAATTTGTGTAATTTGTAACAAACAGTAGTCAAAATTATCTTTTACCGGTTTTTCAATTAGGCAAGATAGTAATGTTCATGCTTCAAGTGAAATACGAACACTAGGTAATTTATATATTATCAATACAATTTAGATCCCGAGCCCATTCAGAAAGTCAGAGTTCTTTGCTCTCCACAGCGTCTTGTATTTTGTAGAATGACAGTGGTCAAGAGCCCATAACCTACTTAATGAACTTGATAAAATGGTTTGCAGAACAGTATTAGGAGAAGAGCAACATAAAAAAAATGTTATTTAAGAGCCATTTGTGGAAAGTTATTAACGCCCACTTCCTGATAGACATAGCGAAGAAGAAGAAGAAGAAGAAGAAGAAGAAGAAGAAGAAGAAGAAGAAGAAGAAGAAGAAGAAGAAGAAGAAAAAGAAGAAATATTAATTGGGCAAATAATAATTAGTTTGATTATTTGGGATGGATGCGTAGAGTAGTGCTTATCAACGCGGAAAGGGAGATTGGAGTGTCAAGTATAAATTCTAGCTGTTGCTTTCTGCAATATATTAATATTAACTCCGACTGAGTTCCCTAGCTTAGGCCTGTGTGCGTAGGGTAATGGTTATCAAGGCCCAAAGGTGGGTATTGTGTTGAGTTTAACTTCTAGTTATATAATATAGAGTTTTGATTTCTCAATGTTCATAATTTATTCATACTTATATGCGTTTAAGCGTTTAAGAATATTAATTAAATATTCATTTTTATCTAGACGCCAACCCAAGTGAATTTTGTAGGAAAAAATATTTTTTTCTTCATTCATTTACATTAAAATCTGATAAATGAGAAAACATTTCCAGAGAGTTCTTGATGGAGAATTTATGTAGCAAACCACATATATCACAATCTTATCACAAGCCTTTGTAATATTTAAGGCGATTGTCCTCGAGGTGTAGTTATTATTAATCACTCATTCTTTGCGTAATTATATTTAAGACATCAGCAGTGTGCATAAAAGAGCGAAAATCATATTGTTCATCGCTCAAGAGGTTGTTTCTTTTGAGGTCATCAACAACTTTATCGTTAATGATAGGATCAAAACATTTGTGGACCACACTAAAAAAGCTGATGTTCCCTTAAATTAGAGGGGAACGATTTCTTTTAAACAATTTTAAACTCCTTCCATTGTTTTGAGAAATATTTCTTCAAAGTGAAACAGTTTTTCCTAAATTGGGTTATGATTCTTAAGGAAAACAAAAGGGATTTCATCCAGACCAGAAATCTTCTCCTTTTGCAGGATTTTGATGAGTCAGGAAATTTCCCTAATTTACATAGAGATATCACAACGCTTTCGATCCATGAGGTAGGTGAATAAGTGTAAAGAATTGCACTTGCTATCTAGCATAGAGTTAACGGTGAAGTTCATTTCGAAAGCAATAGTCATATTTGATGAGGATAAGAAAATCAGGATAAGGATCAGGCAATTTATAATGGAAGGCATGTGATGGTTACTCTCCCGATTTTCCATAATACGCGCGATCTAAGTTTTTCTTTTGATTAAACTTTAGCTCGGACTGTATGCGCATATTTGCTCTTTGTATTTTCTTCGGGTGGTTGCGCACAGTACTGATTGAGGCAATAATAGTTCCCTATGATAGAGATGTTATTAGAAGCTGTGATGACTTATAGCCCGAAAATATTCACGCGTGAGCTCACGTTGGCTATTTGTCGACTGTTAGTATATTTCGTTTGGGCTAAAACATTCCGTGCAGAAATGACAGAAGCGCTTCTCGTAGAATATTTCTGAAGAAAGATGAGAGAGATGTTTTTGCAATATAAGATCTGAAGCTATGTCAAGAAGCTTTGGTGTATCGAGAGATTTCCTTATGAAATAGTACATCTGGGGATGGATTTTATTGGCATCAAACTTGAAAGATCAATGAATCGCCGGAAATTCTCAGCAGAACATTAATTAGAAACAGGAAATGGGGAAGAATTTTACCCTGTTACGTAGCTATATTGGGAACAGGAATAACATTATCCACGATCTGAGCCAACTCTTAAGCGATGGAGAAATAATGTACAATATGATTGTACGGACTAATAACTCCTTGTGGTGAATATTTCATTTATTACAATTATACATAGCATACATTGATCTTAGAGATTATCCCCAATATTTTCAGCTATTTTCTCGATCATTGCAATGCTATCATCCTGAGGATGATAGTCAGTGAAGAAAAGGATGTATTCTGAATAAGAGCAAATCGAAAGCATCAGAATGAGAAGTCAGCGTCCTCGCTTTGGAGTCTGTGCAATTAATCTTTGATAGACATCACAAGCCAATCGATTTAAAATGTCACTTTTTGGAGTAGGGACGAGTAGCTCGTGATTTTAATTCTTGAAGTGTTTAGAAGGGTTTAATGTTTTGAAGATTCTGTTCTACTCCTGTATAATTGGAGAGTAAACCACTAAATGATATGGAAGAATAGATGCCTACTGTGTCCGATCATTTTACTCATATATTTGTATGGGTAAAAAAGGCGTAAGTCATGTATGTGTCTTCGCACCGACTTATTCAAGATTTGCAGCGAGGCAATCGACATATTTACAAGATTTACTACTGCCGGTTATAACCTCAGTAACATAGCATATTCAAATAACACGATGTTGATGACAGACACAGAAAGGAGTCTACAGTAACTGCTACTGAATGTAATAAAGAAAGAAAAACATTCTACAATTGTACGAAGACAATGAATGGTTGTCAATAAAGGAACACCTGATGTTGCGAACTACAAATTGAAGACACCAAACTTAAGGAAATATTTTGAAAGAGAACGGAAACTGTGACATTGAAATTCGAAGACGCATTGGAATAGCGAAAGATAAATTCAAAAAGTTAACCAAAAAAAATGAGAAATAGGAAAATTTAATTGAAGTAAGTTTATTAGTTATGTTATGTGCTTTTTTCCTTTGACTTCACTGTGTCCATTAACGACGGTTAATAACGATGGTTGAAATTAAGTTCTATTCTAAAAGCATTGTTGGTTTCTTCATATCGTAAAATACATTTTGGCAAAATTTTGTCGATATCAAATAACATTAGTGTTTCAAATATGATTTCATTTCTGAATGACAAAAATGAAGTAAAATAAATAAAAAAACGATGATACATGAGTTTAGAGCAAGTACGATCTTAATCGTTTGCGCTTATTGCATGTGCAGACATTTTATATTTTTCTGGGTCCCAATATTTCTATACTTGTTTATATTCTCCAATGAACGGTTCTTTAAGTAAGGTAAATCTTGTAAAATTCACATTCTAATATGTCCCCTTTTTATAACATTTAAATTAAAACATCACGCCGCTTTCAAATGCACTAGTTGTCACATTAAAGTTGAGTTTTATTAAATAAAATATTCTCTTGATTTCAGTTTGAACAGCAGGAAGCTTATCGTGAAATATTACGAAATAACAGAAAGAAAATATTGTGCTGAATTTATTTATGGAAAATCGCCTCTCGAACAATAGAATACTTTATAATGCCAAGGAATATATAAATTCTATTTGACTTGTTCTAGAGCTGTTAGAATTTCCATGAGGATTTAACATCTAAAAAAATGAATATAATAATAGACAAAAGTAAACAAATAAACATATATTCAGACATTAAAGCTTCCATAAGCTAATATAAACAATATGTGTTTATATGTATATATGTTTATGTATATATATATATATATATATATATATATATATATATATATATATATGTGTGTGTGTGTGTGTGTGTGTGTGTGTGTGTGTGGAGTGCTTATGTACTTATGTGCGCATATTTTTACTTTTTATGCATTACTGGAAACGTTATTTTTCTATCATAAAATATTTGTTTATTCCATAAATAAATAAAAATAATGTTAATAGTAATAAATATGATAATACATGCATACACACACACATCTCTCTCTCTCTCTCTCTCTCTCTCTCTCTATATATATATATATATATATATATATATATATATATATATATATATATATTATCAAATAAAATTAAATTTTCACCTTATCTCAACCTAATCAGAGATTATCGGATATGGATTTCTATTGTGGATTCCGCGTGAAAAATCGGTCTCCAATAAATGAGAAAAGCAAGTATTTAAGCTAAGAAATTAAATGCATTTACACAAAATACAAAAGGTAATGCTGTTAGTAAAATCCAGGAACGCCGGTTAGTATTAATCAAAGATCGTTATATACAGTCTCGAAGTAAACTTCCTTAGAGTCTGGCGTCCTTGTAACTGACTTCTAACGCCAACTTAATCACAGTGTCTATGTACTTTACACTCTGTTTCTCCACCCTGTTCCTCTACCTGTTCCCCTCCCTGTTCCTCCACTTTTATCTCTGACTGACTGTGGCTATTTTATGGCAGCAGGACGAGTCCATTTATATCAGAAAAGGGTGGACCCCATAATAGTATCCATTCATCAAGTGTTCTGATATTAAAAGTTAGTTAACTTACAGAAATCATATATTTTACTATATATATATATATATATATATATGTGTGTGTGTGTGTGTGCGTGCGTGTGTGTGTTTGCTATGTTGCCAGATGACCAAACTCCTTAGACAAGAAAATTACTGAACAAGCAGAGAAAAATGAAAGAAAGACGAAATGGAAACACCTACTGACGCAGGAAAGTGCCCAAAACCCCCTTTACCAAGACAGAGCAAAAAACGCTTTACAACGTCGACTCTACTTATGTACGTGTATGCGTGTGTGCATATTTGTGTCAATGTGCGTGTTGGCGTGTGCGTGTATATATGTGTATTTACATATGTGTGTGGTGTATAGATACATAAGTTCCAAGTATAGCTATTACAAAATTTATTTTACACAACAATTGTTTCTTTTAACCTTCACTTCCTTACATATTAACGCATTAATGCAATGTTCAATATTAATAACGTGGGCTGGATATTATGATTCAAATCAAAATGCAAAATTATTGATTCACTCTTGCATGTGTGTGTGTGTGTGTGTGAACGTTTAACTCAGGAATAGATATTGAAATAATACGATAGATCTGAAAGTAAACATTCGTAGAGATTCTCTGTATTCAGTCTGGCAACTATAGATGCAGGCAGACCGATATATAATACAAAAAAATAAAGGAGATGCTAGAAAAGAGATGCTGATAAGTTCTCGGTCCGAAGTATTTCCTAAAATCTGACCCAATAACCAATCGATAGCATTTGTTTTGAATCATGTCTTGACCGGGTCATGAAATTTTCAGCAGTTTCTCCGTTCTCAGCCTTCCCATGGGTATATGCTAAATCAGTTTTACACATCCCAATAACTATAACTAATTATATTTTAGTAAATCACTTGGTATTTTGACGTTTGATATTCTTATTTTTGTATCATTGGAAAACTCTCCGAAGAATTTCAGATAAAGAAATCATTTCTCATCTACGACTAAATCTCTCCACAGACAAGGCGTGTCTCAATATTCTTTAGGGAAATTAAAATCCTGGCTGAAAAAAAAGTATAAAGAAAAATTATTTTGTTTGCATTCAAGTTTTGGAGAGTTGTCAAATACCTACTTCGCCTAAATAATTTCATGCCACAAAATGTGAATGAAAATAATAATAGTTTTTGTAGCTTTTTCGGAAAGATAAAAGTGTTTATTCTGTATAATGATTTGCGTCCGGATCTCCTCTTATGGACAATATTCTTCATACTTATTTGTCTGTTATCAAATATGATAAACGAGTCGTCTGCTCACCCGGACATTGTGTCGATGAAATCTTAATTTGGATCTAAAATATAATAAATGACAAACTTAAAGTATTTTTTTAGAAATATCCATTAAAATTAAAATATATTGTGAAACATATTTCATGTCATGCTAAGATACAGCACGATGTCTTATACAAAAGTTAAATATTTCTAGGAAATCGAGATTGAGAGATAATGCACAATTATTAAGACCCACCATTTATTTACTATCTTCTGAAGGAATCTGGGTTTTAATCGAATTTATAAGAAACACTTTAAGTATAGTGAATATATATATATATATATATATATATATATATATATATATATATATATATATATATATATATATATATATAGTAATATTGACATGGATAAAATCATAATTGCCTATATTTTCATTTTGTTAGAATGTAATTGCTTATACATAATAAACCGGTATAGTATTTTAAGAAATGTATAGTAGAAACATATTAGGTTGGAACCAGAGTTCCCACCCATTTTTTTTAATGTATACGTTTATTTATTTACAAGTAAATTATCTTTTGATTGATTATTGATTAGTTTCATCATTTCTGGGCTTATTATAAATTCCAAATATGGCTCAGCAAATCACCCTCCATCGTCAACAGTAATGCAGAATTTTTCTGACTTATTACAAATCCGGCATAAACGCTGGCCAATCGCAACGTCGTATCAACCAAGAAATTGGAGAGGATACAGTTCGTTGTAGTACGGCCTACGATAAGCTCAAGAAGTTCCAGTTTGGACATTTCAATCTCCTAGATCAACCAAGAAGTAGTCGACCATCACGCATGGACAGTAAGCATTTGTCCAACTATGTTGAAGCTGATTCACACTTGACAGCACACGAACTGGCTGAGACGTTTGGCGTCAGCCACACAAGCATTTTTTATCACCTGGAGCAAATAGGCCATAAAGTCAATAAATTGGAAATATGGAGTCCACGTAAACTGACCTATTTTCACCGTCGATGTCTGCAAGACTGCTCTTCAATAAGCGCTGTTTCTATTGGCTGAATAAATTAGTTACTGCAGGTGAAAAATGGTGTCTGTACCCGAACGCGATACGAAAACAAACGCTAAACAGAGAAGGATGCAACTGTTCAACATCAGGGAAAGCTCGACTAAAAGTTCGCATCAAAAGAAGGCTATTGTTTATATTTGGTCGGATGTGAGGTTGCAATTCATTAAGAAATGATAGAACGCAACCAGTTCATCAATGCTCAACTGTACTGTAAACATCTGCAAACTGTGGCCGACGCATTTGCACAAAAACTACAAGAATTAAATGATCCTTGACGATAACCCCGACCACAAGTTGCAAACCTACGCCGTAAATAATTCCCGGAGCGGGATTGAGATTTTTTTTTCCGTCATCCACTGTACTCGATCTATCTGGCACAAACAGACTACCATTTATTTCGGGCAATGCTGTACTTCACACATAACACAATGTCTGCATTTAATGATGAAAAGAAAACTGTAGTTTGATTCCTTCGATAGCAAGCCGGATGAGTTCCACAAGAGTATTCAGGGCCTAATCTCGTGTTTGTAGAATGTGATCGAATATAACAGTGATATGTGTTTTACTACGTTATATCGTTGTATGTTTTGATTAATAAAAGTTGTGAAGGAACTTTGTTTCCATCCCAATAGGTACGCCCATATTAATATTTTTTTTTTATTTCAATGCCACTGACCAACTCAAATCGTATTTAAAAGTCGTGTTTTTTTGGTAAAAGTATTGTGCTCCAAATATTAAACGTCTAAAATCAGAATAAACATTATATATACCTCGTGATTATTGACAAAATTCGAGGAGGATCTGTAATAGAATCGACCCTGATCTGGCATTTCGATTTTAATCACTTACTCATCGACGACGTAACGTTCCTTCCCTCTGTTTTTTCTACAAATATTTTTTTTTTGCAACTTTTCTGGTGAGTTTTTTTTTTCCTCTTTGGCGCGCCTACTGCGTTAATGTAAGCTTGTTACTAGGCTGGCAAATAGGCCACCCCGATTTAGTGCCAAACTAGATAAATGAAACCGTATTTTCTATTCTAATAGTTTCTCCTAACCTGTAGAAGGCTCTTCTAATTCCTTACTTCCGTGCCATCTACAATAATTGACAATTTAACTGTAACGCCATTCGCCATCTTCTTTCTTCCTCAGTCATGTTCTGTATTGTCTTTTCTCTTCACTACTCTCCACTAAAGGTTTCTCATTATCTTCCACTCATTTTACTTCTGCCTCCTAGTGGCATTTTCTTATGTGGAGTGAAATGATTAAAAGTTTCTTTTTAAATAACTAAATATTTCGACGATTGTAGAAGTTTTACTTTCCCTAAAAGTAACCTAATACTGAAACCCTGCATCCATTGCTAGATTTATATATATATATATATATATATATATATATATATATATATATATATATATATATATAATGATATGTAAAAATGTTTCCCAGAAATTTCGTTTGTTTCTTTGTGATCCTAACCAAACGTTTCCTTTTTCCTTCGCATTTTACTTAACACCTCCATGCTGTTCTTATGTTCCTTCCATAGATTTTCTCAGCATCCTTCTGTAGAACCATATCTCTAATGATATGCCAAAACCTATAGGATAGGTGTATCATCTAACTTGATCAGAACACCTCTATAGACGTTTTGAGCGGAGCTGCCTCGATATCTATTATTTTCAGTTATATTAGTAGCATTAAATTACGTGTGAATATAACTCGCCACCATATCCCATAATTCTTCGATATGTCTTAGGTCGGGTGCACACGGCCGCTACACTATTCTCTGAATGATTCCAGAAAGTTCCTGAAAGCAAATCTTGCAAAATTGAGGCCAATAAGAAAAATGATCACTTGTAATAACAATCCCAGATAAAAATAATTATCTTAGAAAAATGCACGCGATGCTTATTTCTTTTTTTAAATAATGCAATGTTGATTTTCTGAAAATAATTTGAAAAAACAGATTGCCTTAACAGAATATTAGGTTTTATGATAACTTTCAATATATTGGTATAGAACCCAACTAATCAAGGATAATGAGCAACAGTGATAAGAACCTTCCATATTATTGTATCTTCAATCCAGATATCGGTGTATTTAATAAGCTTTTCAATTTCTCATTCATATGTTTAGTAGAAAAAGCCACGTCGATGAGGGGAGATTTTTCTCAACGACGATGATATCTTGCTTAGTGGCATTTTTCTTTGTATTATTTAATTTTACCATTCTATTAATATCTGCTTTTTTCATCCCAGCGTTCTCCTTCAATTTGTTCCATCTCACCGTTCGAAATTTGTTCGCGAACCTGAAAAATGTTCATAAGAAAACCACGTATAATATATTAATGCATTTAATTCAGGGGAAAATATTGATCAGTTAGATCAAACATGCAGTGAAATCCAGAATATTATACATTACGAACTAAACACAAAGAAACGGGAAAAAGAAGAGTTGAACTGCTCTGTACTATGAATTTTCCAATATTAAAGTAAATATGAGGAAATTTGAAGCAGAAGATATATAGTTCTACAGAAGGATGCTGAGAAAATCTATGGAAGGAACGTAAGAACAGCAAGGAGGTGTTAAGCAAAATGGGAACGAAAAAGGATACTTTTGGTTAGGATCGGAAAAAGGAAATTTAAATTTCTGGGAAACACTAAAAAAAGCATGATTTGGCAATCGTAGGTCAGACAGAAGGCATGTGTGGAGGCAGGAAACAGTGTATTACCAAATTAACTCGATTGTCTGAACGAATGACGATATTCAGTCACCCCCCCACCACCACCGCTGGGGCTTCATGTGGCACAAGGCCGTTTTTAATGTGGGCTCGGCCCAAAAATATGCATATTGAAGCCGTATAAACGGGTTCAGGGCCGATTTACTTCCCCGAAAGAGAATCCGCCCTTCTGCGTAGCCTCCTTCGGGTTCCTCCCCCCCCCCGAAGAAAGTTCAACCGATCAGCCGGTCGTCCGACTTCAGACTGAACGAATAACGTCATATACTGGGAGTAATAGTAAGGAGAAAAAATATTGCTTTGAGGCATGAAAGACAGGAATTTCTAGAGAACCATGGACGCTCCCTTCTTGAATATATATATATATATATATATATATATATATATATATATATATATATATATATATATATATATACACATGTAAGTCATGTCTTAAATTAATCTAGATCAACAGAAATATTTCGACCTCTGATGTACTATATTGAAGCAAATGTAAATCCATCATCAAAGTCCATCATCAAAGGATGAAACACGCCGACTAAGATGTTTTCTTTTTGACAGTATTCATATTGTACTTTTACAGGCAGAATTTTAGTAATATCTGAAATTTTACATAAACACACGTATTTGTAGGAGAACTCAACATTTGATGATGCATGTTTTGAGCGTTTGTCTACGGAGAGCTCCACAGCCAGGAAAAATATTGTTTGCATTAATTATCTTATTTACAGTTAAAGCACATTCACTCGTTCAATTTTTTTCTCGAAAATCAAATGATGGATTTTATTTTTTAATCCTATAGTGTTTTATTACACACACTCACACACACACACACACACACATATATATATATATATATATATATATATATATATATATATATATATATATATGTGTGTGTGTGTGTGTGTCTGTGTGAGTAAATGTCTATGTTGCACTGAGTACATATCCATGTGTTTAAATATTCAACTCTCGATTCAGTTTCAATTGTAAATAATAAACGAGGACAGGTACAATCTAACAATTCTCTCAGTTTTAAAGAATATTTAACTATGTGAAATATATCATCATTTAGTCTTCATTATTTATTATTATCATAATATTTATTTTTATAAAATTCTACATTATGATTTATTTTCATGATTTTTTTCCATCAGTTTTATTTTCAGTATTTTCCCGCTTTAAATTTCATTCTTGCTACCTCGCTTTTTTGTTTTGTTTCTGTTATAATCATTTGATTGCCGTTGTTTTTTTTCTCCATTTGGTTCATTATAAGCTCAAGTACATTCAATTTTTTTCATGATTCCCTCATTTTAAATTTCCTTTTTCTTTTTCTTTTTTAATTTTTCATTGTTATATATCTTTTCTTGCAGATGTCTTTGTCATCTTAGATTTTCTTTCTTTTTGTTTCTCTTATTTTAGATTTCTCTTTACCAATATTAAATTAGTTTGTTTATTTTCCTCTCCAATGGCGTCTTCCTATTTTTCATATCTTTCTTGCTAGCGTCGAGAAAGCACACTTGGAAGAAAATAAGTGATAATTAGTTGAACTTCAATGAACAGAAATTGAAGAATCTCATCTTTACTGGAAAAGAAATCTAACTAAACACTAATTTTGTAAAATAGAAAAAACTATCAAACAAATGTTTTCTAAATAAAACAAAATAAATATATCCTGTAATTTTTCCACTTACAACTCATGCCTGTTGCCATGTGTATAAGAGCATTTTCACCGGTACTCTATTCGCTTGTATAGTTTTAAAAGACCTTGCTAAATTCTCTGTTGAATCAACAAAATTTTGTCATGAGTTCCTGCTGAAGAATCATTATAAGTAAGTCAGTGATTTTTAAATTGTATATAAATAAGTTTAAGGAAAGAAAAAGTAATCAAGTAAAATGGTAAATGTTGAATACAGTCAACTAGTCAGTAAACTTTTTATGATTCTCTACATATTTTTACATATTTACAATTAACATATATTAGCATATTTTTGAATTAAGCCTCAGTATTAGTAATCTAATAAATTTGATAATGCTTCTTAACAACTGTTTTCTCAAGCAACATATAATGTAATGAAGGACAATAAAAATGCCATTCCTCTTAGAATGAAGGCCGCATAAGTGAAATGCATATTTATGGGAATTATTATATATCAGTTACTGGATCAACATGATAATAATTTTAATGCATTTTTAATAGGCTAAAATGAATGTCTTCGCTATTTTTCTCCACGCCACCAAGAATGTTTCGTTTCATCTGTTGGCTTCTTAAGATCTAACGTGAACATTTCATATTTGTCTCTCTTTTCATGCCTGCATACTTCAGGTCTAACTAAACGAAGTGCCATGTCTACACATTTCATTTTGTAATGTTTCTTTAGGAATGACAATACTAAACTAATTCATTTATAATATTTCAATAATATTTCACTCCTTTCATGATAGCCATATTTATCAAATGTTTGCCGTTATATTTTCAAACAAAAAAATAAATTTGTAAAAATACATTTTGCCATGTTTATTTTCTTGCATATTTTGTTTTTAATACTGAAACATTCCCACTAAAAACAAATGTAAATGCAGTGATTGATATTTAATTTCCTAATTTTATATTCGCAACATGTAATTTTAAAAGATTTGGAAATATTTTTGGTGAAAGGGTATTAACAGAAAAATTTGTTGTTATTTCTTTAGGGTGAGGAACAATTCAAACAGATATGACCCTTGCGTAACGAAATACAAAGGATATAATGCATTAGCAAATGCAGAATTCAATAAAGATAAAACATGTTTTAAACAAATGTTATTTTTCAGGAATTTACAATTAATATATATTAAACATTTTTTTTCGATAAACATTCCCTTTCATTTTTTTTTCGAATGACACTTCCTCAACATAATATACATCTTAGAATGGTGAGAAAAGAATCACAGACTTTGCTCAGAACTGGAATTAAATGTGTTCCTTCTCATTATTATGAGTTGTAACTAGCTGATTCACAGATAACGCAAATGGATTAACGCAATTAAGAATTCATCTTAACACTGAAAGTGTCAACAGTCGACCGTTTTTAGGAATTTATTTTTGAAAGATCTTATGAAACGAAGCGTATAGAATAACAAGTGCTGCTGTTGTCAAATGAATGCTTAAAAAAATATTGGTTACATTTTACAGACATTTACATTCCCTCATTAATTTAAATAATTGTTATGGGTCCACACCTTTTTCATACAAGTGGACTCGACCAGTGTGTACTTGTACTGCTGCCAGTGAATACCCGGGAGAATAGAGAGATACACTGATAGAAGTGATACAGGGATACAGTGTGAGAGTGAGGTGACCGCTTTGTAGGAGTCGCAGTTGCGAGCACGTAGACTCAGAAAGAAGTCATACTTCGATACTGAATTTCCCAGAGTGTATATATATTATTATTGCTACTAACCGCATTTCTGGAACTATTAACCGTATTACCAATTGTATTATTACGTCAATACATTTATTTGCTATATTTCATTCCTGCGTTTGTCATTCATTCGAGACCGGATTTCATCCCGGAATCCACAACAATAATAAAAAAAATGAATTCGGAGTGGTTCTTTTCTGTAATATATCTATATAAAAATTGTCTAATTGCTAAATACTGTATTGTGGAATATATGAAGAAAACAATCAAACGCCTGAGTTGCAAAACAATTGAAAGTCCGGTGAGATAAATAATTAAAAATACAGATAAATTTAAGACTTTAACAAATTTAAGAACAAATAAGTTTTACACTAAACAGAACAAGTTCAGTCAGCAAATATTTATTAGAAGTTTTACATTCGTACACGTTTTCCGTCGTTTATATTGACATGGAAAACGTAATCAATCAAGAGTGAGTTCAAGTTTAAGCTGTTTTTATCCAGTATTAGCGTTTATTTTGGAAAGAGATGCCTCAATTTCTAATTGCAAAGTATTCCATCGTCACCCCCATCTAAGGCAGAATTATCAAATATAAAAGTAGCTTTTAATTTCCATTTCATTTAAATCATTTCAACTCTCATAAATGACATAGCCAAATATTTTTTATGTTCCTGTTATCAAATTTGATGGTTAAGAATATAAATTTATTTTTTTATATTAAATTTTGTTAATGGTCACTCTACGCAATATAAACAATTGATTGTAGTCTATTTAGAAATATGAAAGAAGTTTACACCGTCAGTGTCCGCCCCATTTCACGATTTTGATGGTAATAATTATGGAGACATTAGATTAGCCGTTTCTTTATGGAGAAACCTTCGACATTCATTTCCCGAAAAGTAAGCAATAGTACAGGTTATAATTTATAAAAGCTTTCTATTAAAACAGTTCTTTCATGAAAATAAGTTTCTCAAGATCGCTCTTATTGATTTCTTTAGCATTGATCAGGGTTTCCTTTCTAACCTTTTGCTTGAAGTGATGTGGTAAGTCAATGTCTGGATTGT
>OZ010577.1:72324326-72401826 GCA_963932145.1 Acanthosepion lycidas
CTCTAGAAGCTATTATTATACAAAATATACAGACCAGATATACAAAACAGAGGAGAAATTATCTTAAAATGTATATGATGTAATTATTATAATAATAAAAATTACAACATAAAATCTTAAAAGATAATTGAATTAATAAGTAAATATGTTCCAATATTTTGTGTCCCAATAGACTTTAGACATGACGTCAAGCTGGACCATTTCAAACGCGAACACACACACACACACACACATATATATATATATATATATATATATATATATATATATATATATGTCTCCACAGTATAGTAGAGTCAGTTGCTAAACGTCTGTGCGAAAAAAAAAGTACAATTCACTCCGCCAGAAATTTGCCAAGTGTGCTTCTTGCTATTCACACCGCAAAACGATTGATATTTCATTTACTTTTTTCGGGATCAAAGTTGACTGGGAATCAAGAAACCAGAAGAGATTTCCACAAGCAAGAGGTACGATAGAAGTAACTCTTAACATAGAACTTAAGTTTACATCTTGCCATTTCTACCGTAAAATGATGACCACCAATCTAGTACTGCCCTTAAATTCATGATGTCTCAGTATTATTAAAGTAAGTTCATAAGAACGTATAAGTATGTAAGTATTTATAGAAAAGGCACAGGGAATCTATTAGGTTGGTTCAAAAATAATGACGTAATAATGTCGTTTTTTGACGTATTTTTAAATGTCAAAAACGACATTATTACGTCATTATTTTTGCACCAACCTAATACGTTACAACAGTGGGAAAAGGATTGAAATCGAGATGCTATTTCAGAACCAATAACATTGCGTATTCTTATTTGGATTTTATCAAGAATCTTTAAATATATAGCAGGATCACCAGATCAATATTGACAGCAATATTCAAAGCAAGTACGAATGGTAACAACGAAGGGTCGTAAAAAGTACTCATATAACTTACGGTTAAAAACTGACGGTCATATAAACATCTGCATAATTATAAATCAAGCTGCATTTTGGCTGAACTACAGCAATGTGGATTTTCTTTTATGGCGTTAGTTGGATACTGTTTAATTGATTGATAGATTCGTTTCCTACGGCTTATCAAGCAATTTCAGGTTATTTAAAGCCATGAAATATTTTTTCATTGTAAAAATTATTTTTCTAGATAAGAATGATAAGGCGATAGATAACTTAGCAATTAACACATGCCTGGGAGGAAAATAAGTGGATTTATACTTTTCAAAGGTATTGTGTGTGAAAAATAATTTATTCTATCTTACATATCTTTCTATCTAATAAAGTTAGTATTCATAATGAATATTGCCGTCACATCTAGTCTGGTGCATCTGCTATATATTTAGAGATTCTTGGTAAATTACGAAACAATAATCTGCAATGTTATTGGTCCTAATCTGACATCCCGGCTTCAGTCATGTTCCCACTGCCGTCACGTAGATTCCTTGCGCCTTTTTCTATAAATAATTTCATGGCGATTGTTGTGATGAACTCACTTCTATGCTAACTAAACTTTACGTATCTAAGCGTTGTACTAAATTGACGGCAAGTTCTATTCATTTTCAAATTGAATATCCAAATGTTACCGTAGATTCTTTATTCTTTCATTTTTTTATCGCTTGTGGAAATATCTCTGGTTTCCTTCTTCACAGTTAAATTTGTTCTACAAAAAATTGAATAAATTTCAATCATTTACTTCTGTCTTCATAATTATTGTTGTTTTATTTATCTCTCCCTACTTAATAGTGATTTTTTTCGCATATTCTCTCACACGCAGTAGTCCCTTGCATTTTAGTGGCTTTATATCCTTGATTGGGATGAGAAATATTCATTGGTTGGTCAGTCCAGTAAAATTTTGCATATGATTCGTGTTGAAAGGGACAAAGACTTCTACTCCAAATATTGTTTTTGTTTTAATTATCGAAATATATTTAAAAGAACAGTTGTTCATAACCTACACGTATTATCATCGTTATATTCATAGTCAAAAAGGCAATGAATGTGTAACATACATGCAATTACTTATATATACATACATACATACATATATATATATATATATATATATATATATATATATATATATATATATATATATATATATATATATATATATATATATATACACACACACATAGGGGAGGACATATTTGATTGCGAGTGTGTGCTGTTGACGTTTTATAAATATACTTCATTAAATTCATTTGCATATAAGCAAATATACTTGAATAGTGTCACAATATTGCACATTTACTTGTGTTGTCGCGTGTGCATATATTTATAAATATAAATAGATATTTACTGAATGTATGATTTCAATTTGAAGGAAATATTTAATGGCCATAAAAATATTTCTCACCTCCTACTAAGCCGTATATATCCACACTTTCAAAACGGATTTTACACCTCAAATAGGCAAAAAATGCTCAGCCATTATGGAAAGACTTTGATATTCATAATCGCTCTACGAATATTAATTATTTATACTTTAAATATTCCTTCTCAGCATGTCATATAAAATTCTGGTTATCTAACTCGAGAGTAGGAAAAATATATTCTAAATATTTGTTTTGGCCTTAAATATCATTTATTGTCAATCAACTGATTTTTTTTTCAATTCTTTTAATGTCATGTGTTCATCCAGTCAGTAGGTGATGATGACTGTTCACAAATCTTTCTTAACATAGCGAAGAACATTCCCGTTGAATTTGTTCACAGTTTCCTTCCCTTCGATTGGTTGGTAACCGGGTTTTGTCTACTATTTAATCCACTGGTGGCGAGAGAAGCGAGAGATTTATATCATTCTTAAGTGTACTTGTGCGACATTCAACGCATATGAATATTATTGTACGATTACAGTTTACGTGACGATACATTTTATACAATTGATAGAATTTCACAACATCAATATTTAGCATAAAAGTGTTTCATGTAATGTATGAATTTTGAACATTGTCCTTAAAGCTTCATTCGGATAAATATTTAGAGATATCAAATAATATTCATCAAATTAACGCTTTTTGAAAACTTTTTTCCTATTAATAATTCAGCATAGAATAAATTACAATTATGTGGATTATTCAAATCTATTTGATAATTTTGAATTCATATCTTTTCCTGCTGATAAAATTCCTACTGTGTCAGCTACAACTTATGCAACAAAACTTTGGTTTGATTCCAATAATTTAACAATAATAATTTTTTTTCTTCCTTCATAATGATGAATATGTCTACATAACTGATATTTTGCCATTAAGCTTCAACTAAATTTGAAAAAAAATATTTATGAAATGTATTTGAAATATCAATTTAAAATGCCTGATATCACTTCTTCTTCTTCTTCTTCTTCTTCTTCTTCTTCTTCTTCTTCGTGCCATATCCCTTCATAACTTTTGGCTCGCCGCAATTTTCTGTATTTTGTAATTCTTAGTATATTGTCTTTTTGCTATCTCTCCTAATCCCTGTTCTGCCATCCACTTACACAAGCAGGTTAGACAGGCTGTGCATTGCAAACGTGCAAACGTCTAGTATATCATGATTTGTCAAATTCTCCAAGGTTCCTTTCCTCATTATGTACCCTAAAATTTTCAACGTACTCTTCTGATGTCGCTTACGGTAACAGAGTTGAAACATCGGATCCCATACGAACACGGAAGTTAAGCAACGTCGAGTCTGGCCAGGACTTAGATGGGTGACATCTTGCAAATATTAGCGACAGTAAATTTTGTCGTGCCTGTGGTGTATTGGATAATGGCTCGGAAATCCTAGTCTGAGAACCGGATCTCAATTTCAGTTGAGTTCATTATATTCACTTTCAGGCATGATTCCACCTCTTCTCATCCCTATTTTTAGTACAAATTCTATCACTAAATAATTATTATATCCGCACACACCCCAAAAATATTTCTAGCGATTTAAAGTATTTTATACTTTTAAATAATCTACAAAGGGTAATAAGCTGTGAGACATATGAAATGATTCATTCTTTCTGTTATATAAGTGTCGTTTTTGGTACCATTTTCTTTAAAACTGCTTTCCTTACTCGTTCAGTCTATGATATTCTCAACATCCTTATGTAGAACCACATTTCTGTTCCCTCAAGTCTTTTCATGTGTGAGAAGATTGTCCAGAATTCACGGACATATAGTTGGACTAATATCCGATAACAATTCAGTACTCTTTTCTTCGTTCCTAATGAAATATTCCTGTTACATAATAATCTGCTTAGCTTTATCAAAGCCATTTTTCTAGCCAAAAGTGCCTTCAGATTTCCGTGTTACACTTTCCGTCCTGCGTTAAAAGACTTAGGTAACTGAAAATGCCTATTGGTAGACTGACTCAGTTGGCTCGGGAACAATAAACAATGTCTACGCCCGCATTTCCGTTCTACAGAATAATCAGTACATACGATCGAAGAAACTTGCCGATACCATTTCGTACATACATACATTAATTCTTAACATGATTTTTATTTCCTGTTTCTATCCTATTTTTGTGTTATTGGCGTTCATGCGGGCATACATAAGCTTCGCACATAATTTACTTTTGGCCTAATGAGAAAAATATATGACTTCGTACACTTGCACAGGCAGATACACCCTAAATAAAAGTAATATATGTTCATATTCGTATTTAAAAAGATTATTTAGTAGCCATATAAGAAATTTTGCATCGACACTGATATAAACATGTCTACTATATGTATATATATATATATATATATATATATATATATATATATATATATATATATATATGTATGTATGTATGTATATGTAAGTATATGATTTGATTGTATCGACCGGCATTTAAGTACTTGTGTATGCATAAACACAAGCATATACATACGAACAAAAGCCTAAGTACACTTTTATTGTTTTTCTTTATTCATATTCTTTGATTTACGCCAACATGGCGCCCCATGATACTGTGTTTTGGCAGGAGCGGATAAAAAAAAAAAAAAAAAAAAAAGCATTGTGCATTTCTTTTCATGTTGATAATGTCTTGTGATTAATTTTGGAAGAGGAATTTTTGCACGTGTAATCGATAGATAAATAATTTGGGCAGTTGGGTGTTCCGTTCGGCATTAGGTTTTTGCCTGCATATAACAATCGATCTTGGTTTTTAGTCTTGTAGCATAAACGGAAGTGACCGTTCGTTATTTACAACAACGAAGATTCGTAAAAAAAAAAAAGAAGAAGATCCTGCGGTGAATAAACAATGTTAAATGCTGTATATGTACAGATATATTCCATAATTTGTTTATGATTCTTTGGCTTTAGTTCCATGTCATATACAAGTCACGATCGGACCATCAGAGATTCTTCTTGCATCAGCCATTTCTATTTCAGCCTTCTTTATGAAGCGATATAACACAGTCTCCTATGAAAGGATGGAGATATATTAACCTTATTCCCACTCTTTCTTTTCTCGCACTCTCCTTCCTCCTCCTACACACACACACACACAGACACATAAACACACATAATGGGGCTCACGCAGAAACGATTTTAACCTGTTCTTTTCTGGCTGAATAACTCAGTGTTTTTAGTGATTCATACGACAAATGCTGTCAAGATGGCGAAATGTCTTATTTGGAAATCTGAAAAAAAAAAAGAAACTCAGTTTAGTGAGGTTTTATATTAAACATTTTGGAGGATGGTATTACTTCATGCTATTACACGATTTGGCCAATTTTTCTGTTACACCTAATATATATACATATATAGACAGATAGAAACAGAGAATGAAAATCCTCAGTACAACGAAACAATGTATATATCCTTCCCTGATGTATCTCTCTTATTCACATACATTCACGCACATACACACGCAAACACACACACACACACACACACATATATATATATATATATATATATATATATATATATGGAATGGATTGAGTCAGTCAATTATTTAATATAATTTCTGTTTATACGTTATTTTATATACAATTTTTTTAAGTACTCATTTTTTAAAAAATATGCAGTATTATTTTATGTTATTTAAAATGATTTATTTAAATAAAATGTATCTATTAAAAATAACGTATAAACTTAAAATATATCATCATCATCATCATCATCATCATCAACGACACCTTCACTTTTGTAATCATAGTGAGGATCCGAATGCAGAAGCCACACAATCTCCTTACCAACCGCCTATGAACGGCAGCCATCAGCAATTCTAGTAAAGTCATACCCGTCTAGTGTTTCACTTTGTCTAACCAGCTTTTGCGTTGACGTTCTCTCCTACGTCCACCTTCAACGCTGTCTTTTATGATGGTCTGGCACAGGCTGCCGTGCCTTGTAACATGTCCAAATCACGCCATTCTTCTCCGTTTGACAGTGTCAAGAATAGGTTCCTGGTGGCCCACAAAACTTTCAACCATTTTCGCGCAAAATCATAGGTTTTATGTTCTCAATAGAAGGTGTCAGTGAGTTTTCACATGCATTTCTTCTCAATCACTTGGATCCTTCTCGCTGTTTCTGCCAACAGTGTCCACATTTCACATCTGTACAAGTGAATAGAGACGACCAGTGATTTGTACAGCATGTACTTTGTTTGAAAGGTGATTTTACTCCTCCATATTCTTGTCAATTTGACCATCACTGCCATGGCTGCTGCAATCCGTGTGCAAATCTCCGAGTTGTAGGTACCATCATTATACAAGATTGCTCCTAAGTATTTAAAACTGGACAATTCCTCCAGTGAATTCCCGTTCATGGTAATTTTGACACATATGATATTATTTGTGCTATTAACTATTACTTTCGATTTATCCGAGCTGGCCTCCATTCCATAGGCGCTTGGTATTTCAAAACGTTTCTTGGTCAAGTGTTGTATCTCATTGTAACTATACATACACACACAGATATATATATATATATATATATATATATATATATATATATATATATATATATATATATATATATATATGGAGAGAGAGAGAGAAACAGACAGACAGACAATTGAAGGGAGAGAGAATGAAAATCATCATTATAACGTAACTACAACTTTTATGTTCGTTTATTTGTTTATTCATTCATTTTAAACTACATATCCCCCACCCTAAATTTAGTCACATTAATAAAATTTATTAAATTTAGGTTTTTTGATATCATTTCATGATATAGAAGTTGGTAGCGAAGTAGAAATTTGTTTGTTTGTTTTTTACATTTTGAAATGTACTATGATCATTTATTTAGTTCATGCAATTTCTTGGAAAGAAGCTCATTGATATATTTTTCTCTGGGAAAGCTTACAATTGTAGTAAAGTTTTTAGCTGACGTTTATTTCTTGTTTTTCATTTTATTGATTAATGAAATGTATATATTTATATGAAATTTGACAGCAGCCCACTTCAATGTTGAAGCTAAGCGGTATAACACTATACATGATGAGTCTTCCTACAGAAGTATGTTTACTTTCGGGCATTTTCGAATATAACATTTATTTAATTCCCCAATCTGTGATCAAAAAGGCCTTTTTACACATTTTAACTAAAGTGCTTTCCAATGAGGCTCCACTATTATCTATTCATTATATTCTTTTGACACATTGTTATCGAAAATGTACGACCGAGAGAACTTTAGAACCCATGAAATTAAATAATTATATCAACGAGTGAAGTGAATTTACATCAACAACCATGATTTTCACACATTTAATAACATCCGTAAATACATGTTCCCATAGCTAGTATGTTTGCTTCATGAGAATAAGTTTAGATATCGTCACTTTTTCAACCAATCTGCATATTTAAACGTTTTTTTGTTGTGATATATGCTGATACATACTATTTTTATTGCGAATCATTGTATTTTAATATACATTCAATAGATACATATATATTTTTGTCAACATTTCGTCTATTGCATATTATGTCAACTTACAATTACCTATGAAAATTAGATTCCTGCATATTTTATAGATTTTTCTAATTGCTATCACAACTTCACAGGGTGTTCAAAACTCATTCTTTTTCTATTCTGGGACATAAATCAAATTCCTTACAAGTGACACATTATGACGGAAAACTGAGAAAACTTGTAGAATTTATCAATCAAGTCTTGATGCAAATAAAATTATTCAAGATACTCGTTAAATTAACGCTATCAGCAAATTTTAATTTGAACAATGTTTGTTGTCCTCGAATTGTTATTTTATTTTTAAAAATGTCATTTAATTTGATGTGTTCTACAGTATTATAATATCCACTTAAAAGTGTAAGTTTTCATCATTTACTTTATTGAATTATCGTCAGCACAAGCTCACATCCAATCACCAGGATCGTCATACTTTTTCTCTATTCACCCATCTCAGCTTTAGCTGAAATGGCTATGAATCAAAGTGAAGTTGACAAAGGCCATTCGCGTGAATTTAATTTTAGTGGAAAGATCCTCGCGACGGAGAAGTCCACACACGACCGAAAGCCCCACCTTCATGGATCAAATGAGATTGAGACAGGTGGGATCTAAAAAACCTGGTTACATCGGGATGTCGGATGCCAGAACTGTCAAGGTCAGCTTTTTCTACACCAGCCCGATTGGCGGTGCCCTCTTTCGCCTGTCTGGCCGATAAGCTCGTGAAGATATTTGCCTGTTCCGCCGTCGTGGTATTCGGGTTGTTCGTCTGGCCTCTCCTCTTCGGCCTTACCACCATGGGTGGTCCTACATGAGTTGGAACAACAGAAGGCTTCGGTCTTGAGATCCCTGGGACACGTAAGACCTCAACCATAGAAAGGAATGCCCACATATAAATTTTATACTGGATGTCATACAATTTATAGTATAATTATAGTTATACAAATAATAATTTTAAATAGACTTGGATGTTGTCGTGTTCGAAAATTTTACGCTGTCAAATTTGATGAAAATTACCTCTGCACTATAAAAGGCAGTTTTAAAGATGTAATATTATCTTTGCTATTAGACGACGTGCTGTTACGATAAGTGCGTCTCTTGTAACGCTAAGAAATCTGCCCAAATAATCAAGAAGTCACGGAGCCGAGCTACTACTACTACTATTTTTTTTCTATTCAAATGTACGAGAGGCTATGATAAACCGTACCACTTCAAAAAGTTCATTTTCGTCTAGAATATCCAAACAAGTAACTAAAAATATTCATTCAAAAAAATTATTTTGACAATAATCAGATGTACTGACGAAGAAATAACGGGGCTAGCGTACTTCATAACACGGGTTATGAAAAGCATACTCTAAATTATAACCCCTAATACAACTTAATAATAGCAAAGATGTTTCTCAGTTAGGTGGTCAGGAGATGGCTCGAGTCTACAAACTAGTCATAATGGTTGACATGAATTAATTCAACAAATATCAGGTATGTATATATATTTTTGAAAAATCCAGTCTTGGTCAATTAAAACAACTGTTGAATAAAATAAATAAATAGAGTTCTCTTCAGTATACAATCTTGTTCGAAACAAATCCTTATATTTATTGATAGTTGAATTGGTATTTATATAAATATATATATATATATATATATATATATATATATAACTACCAATTCAACTATCAATATATATATATATATATATATATATATATATATTTGTCAGGCCTCACAAACTAACATCGTGGGATAAATGTTATGCAAATTGTTAGTTGGGGCAGAATGGGGCATATTATGGTTATGTCAGTATATTCTCGTCTAACCTATTATACACCAGAATGTATAAATTAGTCCTTCCTAAATTATGTGCCAAGCAAACGGCCTAGCATAGAACAGTCTCAATCGTGGTATGGATATTGCATTCAGTGTCCAGATTTATAGTGAGCATTTTTACCCATGAATTTAGCATAAATTAAAAGCATATTTTTATTACATATATACATGTGTGTGTGTGTTTGTGTGTGTGTTGTGTGTGTGTGTGTGTGTGTGTGTGTGTGTGTTTGTGTGTATGTATATATAAGACGTTCGTGAAACTCATAGTTAGACCATACGTTGAGAAACAAATGTATATTTATTATTATGATTAGTAGTAATATCTATCTATCTATCTCTATATATATATATATATCTATATATCTATATATATATATATATATATATATATATATATATATATATATATATATACTTAAATATATATATGTGCGTGTGTGGTTTTCGGCGTATAGACTTTATGCGTGTATCTGTGTGTATAAAAACAATCATCCACTGAAAATGCAACACTCAAGATGATTAATACAACACGATTCTAAAATGCCTAATATGATTTGTATTTAATATAATAATGTCTCCTTTTAGGGTACTTTTCACTTTGGTTTTTTTCTGGGTGATTTAGAGAAACATTTGTATTCTTTCACAGAATTCTAGACGCTACTACAATCAGCAGACTGAAACGTGATTCGAGGTTTTTCTTGTATAAATGTTGTTTAAATAGTAGCATCTGCTGATTTGGCTACCAAATTGCAATCATCAATCCAAGTGTAAAAATGTCTCCTGATTTAAGATCTGACTATTCGTGTGGGTGCGGCATTAAAAAAGTGTGGGTCATATAACAAAGTAAAACTCGAAAGGTTTTTACGTTTTCAGGCACTATTTGGACGTTTTCTAATGTTCCGCTGTGTTGTCTGCAGACATGAAGACAATGAATTACTTCTTCGACATACAAATATTTCTGTTTTATAGATATATTTAATTATTATTGTTTTCATTCAATCCGTTTCACCCCATCCAAGGCAGTAAAGATATTAAGACATAAGCCGTTACTGGATATGCAAGAATTAGAAAAAGATACATTAATAATGAGCGGGAAGAGAAAAGAGTATTCTGAAGGACTGTTTATAGCGATTGACATTGCTTACTTTTTTTTTAAAGTGATAATTCTTATAATGACTTTTCACAAATTTAAAATGTGTAAAGGTCTCTAATCCTTGTAAATGGTAATCTGTTTAAAATGAACGCTTATCTCATTTTCTTATCGAATTCCTATGAATTAGAAATACTTTTAACACATTTCAAAATTAGATAGCAAAAACGATAACAGTTTGTTCTTCCTGGTATTTGAGCAAATGAAAGAAAATGTTCATGGAAAGTTACATTTTTGTAATACTAATTTCCCGATTTGAAGAAATGTACCAATCAGGATGTTCAGCAAAAGCCGCCAATAATTTTTTCCGAATTGGAATTGAAACAGAAAGCTTTGCGTCAAGGGAAATCTCGTGGCTGACATAAAGTGATAATCGATGCACTTGTTTTGCAGTGAACTAAAATCAATCTTTTGGAAACGCAGAAGCATGACGAATGTGAACTTCGGAAAGTCAACAAGTTACAATTAGAGCTTGAGTCGAATCTTCCAAATACTGCTTTCTTGAATACAGTTTGAATATAGCAAAATAAATAAATGGTATAAAAAAGACAAAAAGGCAGAAGTAAATAGCAAAAACCACAATATTATAAGAAAACAGAATAGTGGAAAGAAAAATTGTGCATTTACTAATTAAAGATAGAATAGAAAGAAAGAAAGAAAGAAAGAAATAGGAAATGCAAGAAAAAAGAAGGATATTGCTAAAAGATGAAGGTAATAAAGCAGAAAGGCAGAAAGGAAAAAAGTAAATATATACAAGGAAATAAAAAAAATACAAACATATTCATCCATTCAAAGAGAAAACAAAACTGAGAAAAAAGCAGATTTCGAAGCACATAAAGATTGATTTGTACAAATGGGAAGATAGTTAAATTAAAATAAGGAATAAGTAGGGGACGTATATAGAAGCCATCAACAAATAAATTAAAATACTTTTCATATATTTTTACGATATAAATTAAGTAGTGACTACAGATTTGCTCTCTGAATGCTTGTTCCGTTAGTAAGAGCATAATTGGTCTGTTATCTCGAAGAAAAAATATTGTCAATCCTCAGTATTTACCGGGAAAATGACACGATCATTGTAGGCCGATTTTTTGACAAAATAATTGCCAGTGTGTACGACACATTGAAAGTAATGTCTTCTATTTTTGAGACGAAAACCACAATAAGTTCAGCGAGCAGGAGAGTTTCATTTTTGTAAAGGATCTGTTTTCAATTTTGTCAGCACAATTTCAAGTGACTTTTTGAACCGCTACACAATTACAGCATTGACATCAATACACAAACACCATGATTGTAAGTTGCTAAACGCATTTGATGTATCGGTATTTGGTCAGATATCGGGATTTGGGTCGACATTGTGACCATTCAACATCTAGTGAATATGTATGTATGCATATATATATATATATATATATATATATATATAAGTAGAAAATAACTAATGCATGTCATTCTCGACAGGGTACAAATTTTAAACAAGAACACGTCAGCAATGTTGGGTTTGTTCATACTATTATGCAACACATGAGTTGAGTTGAGTCTCAATCAAATTAATCCCAGAAAATGCCGCATTAATGAGTTCAGCTAATGATGTTGACGTTCAGAGCAACAAATAATATGATTAAATCTGTATTTGATCTTGATCTATTCATGAAATATTATTATTTGGCAGAGAGTAGAAAATGGTAAACAAGAGGAATCAGATAAATAAATATTTCTATTTATGGGAGTGGCAATGACGACAGGGAGGCGAAACGTTTCAGCTCGACCTACTTCCCCAAATATGTTTTCCTAAAGGAAGCATTTTAATGACAACCTCGCAGCCGTCGTGTATATATCTATATATTAGGTTGGTGCAAAAATAATGTCGGTTTTTGACGTTAAAAATACGTCAAAAACGACATTATTTTTGCACCAACCTTAATACATACATACGTGCAGGCATATATGTATGTATATATATAGATACACACACACACATACACAAACATACACACACATACATTCACACACACACACACATATATATAAATTGCACTGTGGCAACAGATTATTGTTTAAACATATATTACTAAATATATCAAACAATGGATGTCTATTATGTCTGATCATGAGCCGTTCTAAAGTTCGAATGTTTGCTTTAATTTCTGGTGAAAATAAAGACAAAAATGTTCAATATATGGAAAGCTTAGGACAAGCATATTGAAAAATATCCCAAAATTGTATATATATATATATATATATATATATATATATATATATATATATATATATATAATAATGGACTCTCCCGTCGGTTTCGACGTACGAGGATCTGACAGCTTATTGATTCAGTTATGAAAGTTTGTGCGATAATCTTAAGTGGCATTTAAGACCCGCTTGTGATTTACAAACGAGGCCACATACGGAGCATGTGTGAGGATTGTGAAATGAGATCCCTGTTAGATTAGGTGGCCTTTTAGATCTTGCTCTCGCTTCTTGAAGATGACTCAGACAAGCAGATTGAAAATTGCTGGGTCCACTAAAACACGTTGATCTCCATTCTACCCGCTCACAAGCTAAGCGCTGAAGGGTGTTATGTGGTATATTTACTGCTGACAAGTTGCTTTTCAGCTTGTCTTTGTATCTTAGCCATGGGCGTCATAAATTCCTGTAGCCCTGATCTAACTGGCTGTACATTGGGATCTTGGGTATCCAGATAAGAATGAATCAAAGTAAACCGCCAAAAAACCCACAGAAGTGATTTGATTAAATTGGTGAAGACTTGTGCAGAACCACCCACCCACACACACACACACACACACACACACACACATATATATATATATATATATATATATATATATATATATATATATATATATATTCTTTGTATATATTGATTTTATAGCTATAATTTAAGTAATTCCCCTGCTTTTTACTTAAACAGCATTAATTACAATTACCGGCCTGAGCGTTCGAGAAATTTCGTAGAAAATATACGCTCTCTGTCAGGAATCGAACCTATAGACCTCATGGGAACCATTCAGCCAGAAAGAAGCGTCTGGTTAGCAAAGACCGACTAACTGTTTATAAACAACATATCTTAACGTAAACAATGGCAATATATTATATAACGAAAGGAATGATAAGAATATAACTTTAAGTTAAGCTATATTTATCTGTAGAAGTATTCACTATAAGAGATAGAACACATGTAGATATAAAACTGGACAATAAGATCAACACTGAGTAGCGACAGTCTGGTTTGTACTTGCGAAGAAGCCAACTCAATAAAAAATAAGTTTCCACATTTTAATAATAATTAGAATTATTGAGAGTTGGCTTCGTTTTATTTTATAATAAAAGAAGTAACTGACTCTTGATAATATCAACTAGGAACATGGAAACAATGTGATGACCGTATTCAGAAAATAAACCAAACGATTTCCATCTGTATATATATATATATATATATATATATATATATATATATATATATATATATATATATATATAAGAATCTATATATTCATTTAAAAAAAAGAACATTCTTGATAATGGCTAATGGATTACATGAAGGCGCTCGAATTCATCGGATATATGAACAGATTCTAGACACGCTATGTCCAGAAAAATATCTGCTTTTACGAATGTAGGAAAAATACTAAAAAAATCATTTAATCGTAGTCCTTATCAGTCAATGAAGCTTGTGTAAAACAGGAATTATCCTCAAATGCACTATAATATATAAAGAGAGAGAGAGAGAGAATAGTGAGGGAAATAGAGGAGGGAGGCGTGCAGGACATGTGCAGACGTGTTCGTTGTGAGCTTTATGGAATTAAAATAGTTTACCTTATTCCCAAATATGCTTCGGCGCCAATTCATGGGATATGAAAAAATAAGCTGGGAAATATCATTTTCTGTGTGACCCCAGAATTTCCTAAAACTTGTTAAAAAATAACATTTAGTCCATTTACTAATGCTTATTTATATATTTATGAAAAAGCTACAGGCATACACATATACACACACACACACATACATACACACACACACACACATATATATATATATATATATATGTATATATATATATATATATATATATTCAATAAGTACCGCGCATGTATAATATATAAATATTATATATAAAAATTGCGTGTGCGTGTGTGTGTATATATATATATATATATATATATATATATATATATATATATATATATATATATGTTTGTTATTCATGTTCACCCTATTATAATTATAAAGTGTTTATGAACCTTTTCTTAGATTCGTTTCTTTGAAGTTAATCATTTTGTTTCTTGCCATTGTAAATATGAATTTGAACCGTGGCCATATTTATCCCCGAAATCGATCGGAACTAAAATCATTTGGTCAATTTCAAAACCCAGTAAATACAGAAAAGAAATCTTTTATTCCGTCACAACGGGAATACACGCGCGCGCGCGCACACACACACACACACACAAACGTAAAAAACAGAATTCTTTTAAAATCATTTCACCCCAAGCGAGGCGAAAATGCCACTAGTGTACATGAGATTAGAGGAAGGAAAGCGAAAGGGAAGCCTGTGAATAAAGAGAATTGAGAAAAGGCAGGAATTCAAGAAGACCGAAGATGGCGAATGATATTGCATTTAAATTTTTGAGATTGTAATCACGGAAGCAAGTAAACGGAAGTGATTTTCACAGGTGTTAAGTGCGAGAAAAACTGCTGGAGTAGAAGTTGAGATTACCTTTACTTAATACAACAGTAAAAGTGTGGGACTTAGATGACAATATAGTAACCCACTTAAATTCCTATATTCGGGACACCAAAAGAGTGGATATATATATATATTCTGTTAACACAATATTCCATACTATGTTATTTTACATGGTAATAACAGTAAAATTGATCGTCAGAGCAGTTGCCATGAAACTATTTACAGAAAGGACAGATGGAAGCCACCTCACTTCAGTGAGAAGATAAGAGAAATCAGGATCGATTACATTAAAGATCCTTCTGCCATTTTTAATGAAACATATAATCAAGAGTGATTATTGCTGAAATACACAAATATTAAACTTGATATTGAAACATATATTGGAAATTCTTATTTGCATATACTTCAAATATAGTTATCATCATTAAAGTAAAAATCCAATATATACATATATCTATATAAAATCTAATATATACATATACCTATACTCTGATGTGTTTATATAGAGGAATACTTTTCCTACGATACATTGAATATGAATGATTTGTCTTCCTATAAGAATATCATTATATATGTAAACACATCTGTGTATGCATCTGTGTCTTTAAGAATAAATAAATATAACTCTATACATATGCTTATAGATGTTCGCAGAGGGATACGTTCTCTATGTGTACTTAGCGGTGGCTCATTTGTATATTCGTAGAGATAAGAAAGAGAAACAGAATGAATGAATAGAAAGTATAATGAAGAATAACGAACAGGATTATCATTGCCGAAGGCTAAGCAACCATTTAGTAGCGAACACTCCCTGTCCACAGGATGCCCCGTGGCTGTTGAAGTTTCCCTTTCTTGCCACTCTCACCTGACACTACCAGATGTAATGGACACTGCCCAAACTGACCATTGGCCTTTGCTCCGATTTTTGATCAGAAATTCGATTTTGATTCTTTTCCATTGTTCTTGATTGGACGGTGAATATCGATGTTCCCAGTAAAGACATGTCTGTCCACTAGACGATAGCAAATAACTTTATTACTCTTTCATATACTTACTGATATTCACTCTGCGCAGTGAACACTTTGCTAAATTCGAAAGTTATAAGCAATCACTATTTCCATTGCTTAGTCCATACGTACCTACCTACACGCACACACATACATACGTACATACATATATAAACAGGAATTTCTTAACGCATATATGTGTGGGAGATTATGTGTGTGCGTGAATGTAAGTATATTATGTAAGGGTGCGGACAAAGTTAACTCGGTGAGTTCTTAGCCAAACAAAGAGGATGAGATTAATATTCGACTCTGAATTAAGGGTTATGACAAGGGAGGAGATGGTGCTAAAATATAAAATGTTTATATGAAATAAATTTCATATTCTTTAGGCAATATATATATATATATATATATATATATATATATATATATATCAGAGATAAAATAAAAAAAAATATTAAATCAATATATTTAAAGAATATACACATCAAACACAAACACGTGTGTGTCATTGTGTGTGTGTGCACGTTAATTTTTGCCTTGCTTACGGCAGCTGCTGTTCCTTAGTCTGGTAAAAGGACGTCTGTTGCAATGCATCTAGTGATATTCATTAAGCTTTTCTGAACGATTACCGAGACCGAGAAAGGATGTTGAATAACGTCTCTTGAAGGCGTGTGTGTGAGAAGTGATTCGTCCCCACTGATGTATGCTTATTCTTGTTCATTACATAGGAGATAAAATAACGCTTTATTGTTGAAAACTAGCTCTTGCCAACGACATTATTATATTATAATATGTAGGAGTCCTAACATTCAGGGTGTCCATTGCTTATGAAAAATCGAGAGTGAGAGATATGGGGAATAAACATTCTTAAAATTATAACGTTAAGCGTACAGCCAAAATTATATCATCAAATTTATCTCATTTTCATCATCTTCCTTATAACCTTGATTTTATGGATACTGGCTGATATTGGTTTGGTTTTATAATGAAATTTGCTTTCAGCGGAAAGAAAGATTTCCTATTAGTAACCAACCACCTGAACGATGAATCACATAAACCACACATACGGCATCTATATGAGTTAGTCTTGACGTAAATTACGTAACTCTTCTACTTTCCATGACAGTGAAGTCTAGCCTCAATAGTAATCTTGTTAGCTTACGTGAAGACTCTACTGTTCAACCTAAGTTGATTAAATTACGAGAATTAAAGTCACTTTGTAAAATGAACAGCAGTGACCCCCTGGCACAAGTTGCGCAGGAATAGATGTTCTACTTACAAAAGAAAATGATTTACATTTGTAATGGAGCTTTGACAACAATTGCTTTCTTATATTTCATAAGTGTACGTTTCATTTTCATTTTATTCAATATGAATACTCATATAATTTTCATATTTCACTCTCTTCAGTTATATCTTATTTATATTGCTGTCAGCAAATCATGTTCTTATTGTTTTTAACAATGTTGTAGATTTGTACATATATTGAAAGGTATACCAAAAAAGCAAAGTGCAAACTCCGACAAAAATTGTGATTAATAAGTAATTGTTTTTAAGAAGTTGTTGTTGTGAATATCGCTAGATAGAAATACTGCAGAATATTAAGAACGATGACTATATGCATAACAGGGTCATAACCTCCATATTTTTCAATACCCTACACGCAAAACAGCAATCTGCCACTGGGTGGCATTCCAATAGCGTTTATCGCTGGTGACCCGATGTCGAAACGCCGACGTGTTCGTCTCGGCAATGTTATCACTGGTGAACCGCTAGCGGCGAACCGCTAGCGACCCACCGGTGCCCCTCCCCCGGTCGCTTCCACCAGGTAACGACAGTGGGCAACTAGCAATTTGCGTGTAGGCTAGTAATTCTTATTTATGCAGGTTGAGCTATATTATTTGGGTATAGAAGCTGAATTTGAATTTGATTGTCAAACAATTTAATTTGGATGACACACGGGTGGAATTGGAAGGATATTTGAGGCTAATAATTTAATCTATACAGGTAATGGTCCATTTAGATTTCATAATGCTGCTATGATTGATATAAAAAAAGTACTGAAGAAGATATTTTTTGAGTGATACATATCACAAATCAGAAACTTGAAGCTAGATGTATTTTCATTCAAGATAATATTAAAATAGATACTACAAAGGAGAATGTTGCCACTTTTCCAAAAGATATTTCAAAGATACTACATTTATGGTACACCCCACTGTCTCCTCAAAATAATAAGGAAACTGAAAGCTTAAAAATAAAAGATGCGTATAAAAATGGAAACAATTTTTAAACAAAGATAACTGGTAAATTATAAAAGAAATGCTGCACAAATATTAAATTGGAAGAGTAAAATCATGATACAACAATACTTGAACGATATATAATGTTTATATGGTGTCAAAAGCACACATTAACTTGCAACAAATATTATGTAGAACATTGTGATAATAGAATGTATATGTTTATATCACCTATGTCTTTTGGATTATTTATTAAAAACTTATGTTGAACATATTTTGGCAGAAAAGAAAACTTGACAAACGAAAATAAGTTTCTGGCGAAATGATTAATTACGATAAGTATTGCAAGCTAAAATCCGCACGATATATAAGTAGCTTCTGCAATTTTGTACCGACATCTACTGGTCTGTACAAATTCTATTGTAAAAACAATCAGTAGTATAATAAAATCTAATAGTGCCTGTGTTATGAGAATCGCAATATCAAGACAATTGTATGAGGAAACGAGAAAATGAAAATAGTTACAAGAATTTGGAATCAAGATAGAACTAGAAACGTTTAAGAGAAAGACCAAAATATACAAAAGTTAAATTTATATTTAAAATTCCCAGTGTTCCATTTCCTTCGTGCGCATGTGTACTCGTATCAACGTAAATATCAATTTAGTCCATAAACGCCTTAAAGACGAAATGAGTCGAACGGAAATGCGTTTTTTTTTTTTTTGTTTTTTTTTTTAATTTTGTCACTTTATCCTAAAAACGATGGTTTAAAAAATGAAATCTGGCCTGGAAATTTAATTGCAATATGCAGGGTGTCCCTAAAGTCTGGATACAGGAAATCTCATGAAGTATATATTTTACCTCCACAGAGTTTTTGTCGAATGGAGAAAGAATTGACTTATTTTTCTAGGTTAGGTTAAAGAAAGTGTCTCAAGGAAAATCACAGATAGAACATACTTATTGTACACATAAAGTATGAATGTGCTAAATTTGGCGGCAATGTAGAGTTATTACATTGAGTTCATATGAATTTTGGAAAGCATATCAATCTTTGTATCGCAAATGATGGAAATCATATTGAAGAAGTTAGTTGCTAATATTCCAGTTCAATATGTTGCCGAAAACTTCATTTCTTGAATATATGCAGAAATTCGGTTTTTGCTATATCACATCTACGTTAATTACATTAAATACGATTACTAGATTAAAAAAAAAAACACATACACATACATACACACACACACACATATACCGTCTATATGCAGCGTGCGATTGTTATATAGATTAGATAAAAGTGAAAATTACACCGACATCGCATTTAAACTGATGTATTTACCAAAATTACGTAAACATATCATGAAATATTAGAGAGTAAATTTATTCAATAAGATCGCCATTGGCTTCAACCGTGGCTCCAGACAAAAATTCGAAGTCTCCTGCATTTCACCTGGACGGTCTCCTTGTTAAATTTGGTTAATGCTAACAAAATCTTTGCCTTCATTTCATCTTTGTTGTTGTAATGATTTTTGTCGGTCTCTCGCTCAACTGCACCCAACACTTAATCATCAAAGGAGGTTACTGTCTGGAGAGTTAGGTGAAAAGATGTAAGGAGTGATATGGTCGCCATGACAGTGTTATCTTGCTTGTGTGGCATGGTGCAGAGAGAATTGTAGTGATAGAGAATTCTTTTTAACTGGTAAATTTTCCGTCAAAGTGGCATGAACAATATTGTTCAATAATTACAGTAATGTCACACTTATTATCCAAAAGTTGCACATGGATCAGTTAGGAAATTTATGAAACACTATATTTGTACATAAACCCAGAATGTTAACCTTAAAATTTAAATTCAAACTCAGCGTTGCGACTGCAAGCTCTAAAACTATAACACACATTTCTCATAGCATTTTTCGGATTACAACCTTGTTTTCGTTTGTCCACTTATTACTGAAAGTATCAACAAGAACACAATATTTCATACCTGAGGATGTCTGTAGGAACAGACGAAAGCTTGTAAAATAAAAAGATCTAATGCGACGGAAATTTATAAAACAGGATCTTTTCATTCATAAACAGATTCAGGGTTTTTGTATATTATTGAATTGTTCGCGAAGATAGATTTCTCGCCATTTAATCATTAACCTTTGTATTTGTTTTATGTATGAATAATTCATGAATATTATATATATATATATATATATATATATATATATATATATATATATATATATATATATATATATATATATATATTTATAACCTGTAGAAAAAGACAATATGTATAAAGGTAAAAGACAATAGGAAAACTGTATTATTAGGTTGGTGCAAAAATAATAACGTAATAATGTCGTTTTTTGACGTTAAAAATACGTCAAAAAACGACATTATTACGTCATTATTTTTGCACCAACCTAATATTGGTCGACGCTTTTCATCCAATGTGGACATTTTCAAGAGAAAAACGAAACAAAATAACTATCAACAACAATTCTTCTAGTTGCTAAGAGCAATTTATTTGTTCTTAATAGTTACATTGTTTTTAATAAATTTATGTCGTTTTTGCCTTGAAAATGTTCACATTAGACGAAACGCGTTGGCTAATGATATAGTTTTTCTATTGTCTTCTACATTTAGATACACACACACACACATATATATATATATATATATATATATATATATATATATATATATATATGTATGTGTGAGTGTGATAAACAGATATAATTTTAAGATATATCTATGAAAAAGTGTTCAATATCAGAGATAGAACCTAGGTAAATATAAAAGTCGACACTGAGGTCAACATTGAGAGTGTTTCTGGCTCGAACACTGTGTTCTTGTTCATAAAAGGAACATGCTAACACTGCATAATACACGAACCATCTTCCCGAATTCAGTATTGTAAGTTTTGGTCATTGTTCCTTGTTGCATTGATGTTGAAAAATGGCCAGTCTGGTATAAACATTTAAAGTAAATTTAACGGCAAAACTACTACTAGTTTGTTCGGTATGAGGCGCAACCATAAAAATATAACCATGAATATACATATTATACTCATATGCATGAATGCACACCAGCAAGGAACATTTCCGTACCCATTTGAGTTGGTGTATATATATTCATACGCGAGAGCGCACACACACATTCACATAAATATATGAATATGAATAAAGACAAAAGGAACACTTTTCTTCATCTATTTTTTATTTATATCATTATTTAGGTTTATTCATATTGATATTTTACAGATGTATTTTTGGATAAATTTGAATTTTTACAAATACTTCACACAAACACACACACACACACACACACACACACACATATATATATATATATATATATATATATATATATATATATATATATATATATAAAGCGTGAATACTTGAATATCTCTTAATTATTTTAACGAAAACTATAGGAAATAAAAGGACACGATAGTATATTTGTAGAGAGCATTATTTTCCTACCTTTCCACCACCAATGGGACGTCATCACAGTTGAAACGCATTAACTGACCACCTCACATCCATTGTTTTCCGTACACATTTAGCAAACCATGTGTTCCTTGAGTAAACCAACTAATATATCCCTTCTCATATTTATATGAGATGATAACTTCCCAAATGTGCAGAAAGACAAATATTACGTTTCATTGTGTAAGTTAAACACTTCCTGCCATAACTTCACCCTCCAGATTCCGTGAATAAAACATAATCAACACAGTTATTACCACTTTTGCTCTATCACTGTATTTTTTTATTATGATTTTCACTTTTACAAAACGTCATTTTCCTTTTATCACTCTCATGTGGAGAACGATTCTGACTGTATATAAGTGAGAGAGTATTGTGTATATTCGTGGTTATATATTTATAGGTGTGCCTCATAACGAACAGCTAGTAGTGGCTGTCATTAAATTTGCTTTTAAATGTTTATACCAGACTGTGAGTCAAAATCGATAGATAAGTGCTCCCCAACGTCGTGATAGTTTATGACAAAAGGTCGTTTTCATTATGGATTCTTGAGAAAATTTCTTAAGGCATTTTGTTAGTGGCTACAGACATCAGTGAAGTTGATGACCCCTTCCTTTTAAGTGCAATTATGCCTTACACTTCAATGTTCGCGCCAATAGTGTGTGAAGGTGTGATGTAGTGTTCAAATAGCATTCGGGTCCATGTTCTTGTATTGACTAATAAGAGGGTATACATTTTTACAATCGATGTTTTGTTTGTAATCGATTAAACACTGCACACCATTCCGTGACTTTTCGGTGAGTCAGAATTATTCATTTTATTGATTTAGAGGTAAGGTTCAATATCCTGTTCGTGTTTTTTTTTTCTGAAGAATAAAAGGTTTGAATTTATTCCCAGAGAAAAAAATAGAATATAGTTTGACTGTTTGAAACTTATATGAGAGAAAAAACACCGAAAACCTCAAAACAAAATTCAATTTTATAAAATAATTAATTTATATATTCTATTCTATTTGCTACATGAATAAACTCGTCCTGAGCAAATCACAATAGATACTTTTCTTTTTGATAATCTCAAGGAAATATGAACTCGTTTCTTTCCAAAAAGAATAGTAATAACAACATTAAACGGAGATTTCAGTAAAGCACGCAGCGTTACTCACAAATATGGCTCTAATTTCATGTTTCTTTAAATAAAAAAAGACGTTTTAATGTGAGAATAAGGTATACCTTCATTTGTATAATGAGGAATCCGAGAATATGATGAGAATATACAATGACCTTTATATAGATTTTCGGCCCGATTCACTTCCTAAAATATAAGCAATTGACCAAACAACAAACTTTTCTTTGTTCACTTCTTTGTATATCGGATTTTTTTAACAGTATGTTTCACACTATACACGGCATAGCGGGCACTCGACGTAGAGGGTTACGTTAATGGGTAGTTTTGTATGGGTAGAAGAGAAGAGAACGGTTAACTCTTTTGAACAGGTTAAGATTGTAGTGATCGCGGATACATCGTGTTGGGAGTCTATGTTACAGGACAGTGGTTCGCGAGAAGAAACTGTTCACGTGGATCTTACTCCTCGCCAATAGAATACGCAGGAAATGTGGATAAGTTGTCATAATTTGTATAAGTTGCTATGATGGGTCTTAGCGGTGAAGTTTCGACCTGGCGAAAGCAAGGAGTGCAGTTCGTCCTGGCACTTCCACGGAAGTAGCGATAGAGCAGTGAGAGGTTCGTCACATCTTGCCTGTATATGAGAGGTTAGATCGTGGAAAATAATTCTTCTCCAATAAGAACACAGAGGCGTTTTTTGAACTCTATCAAGACTTCAACATGTTCAACAATCCTTCGTATATATATAATATATTGTGTAACTAGTAATTGTATGAGTTTGAATATATTTAATACACTAGAGTTGTGTGCAAAATGAGGTTAGTCGGATCCGATCATCAAATGGACAAGACGAGTCATTCAGAAATACGTTTTGGATAGAGAAAGTGAACTTTAGGGAAAATTTAAACACGTAGTTGAAACAGAAAGCAAGTGACAATAAAAAGGATCAGCTGCTGTGAAAATGTATATATCTATATTATCACAGGTGTTTTTTTTAAACATCTCACCCCAAGCAAAGTGGGAATGCCAGTAGTACGCAGGAGATTAAAGTGAAGGTGAAAAAAAAAGACTGGATATAGGCGGAAGGAGGAAAGGATAAAAGATGAACAAAATTCAAGGAGATTGAAGATGGCGATTGACGTTGCAATAAAAAAATTTGAAGATTGTACTTTTCCGGGAAGTAAGTAAACGGAAGGGATTTCCATAGGCGGGAAGCGCGAGAAAAGAAACGGTTGGGGTAGAAGTGGCAGACATTTAACTATTTCAACAGTAAAAGTGTGGAATATAGATGCCAAACTAGTAGTGCACTTAAATTCACGTAGTAGGGGCACAAGAGAAAAGGCTCATCAGAGCAGAGTTGCCATGAAAATATTTGTAAAATAAAAACAGAGTGAAGACCTCACGTCGGTGAGAAACTGACTGAAGTCGAGATGCCAAGTCAGGATTGATTACATTGCGAATCGTTCTTTTAATTTTGTCAAGAAACTCGATATAAAGAGAAGGAGCACCTAATTCGATGTAGTCTTTCCACTTCAAGTCAGCTGAAGACGTGAGGCCAAGCAGGCGTACTTGTTTCTTCCACGCGTCTAGAATCTGCCATGCTGATAGCAGACAGGAAAGTCTCCCATAGTGGCCAAATGAGAGCAGATTCCTTTTAGACGTATTAAAACTTAAAGCCATCTCCTACCCCAGTAAACTACCGATTGGAGGTCCTTTTCAAGAGCAGTGGCCAGGCTAACTTTGGCAGTTCCGGCAGATTCACCCTTGAGACAGCAGTAAATGTTTTTATTTGGATTATTAAAAACATTTTTACATACAAATTATGTTATTAATTACACAATTTACATTTGGAATAACATTGTTATTATCAGGTGTTGTACCTTACGGACGTTTTGGGTGTTTGTCGATCTAGGTAAACATCAGGGAATTAAAAAAAACGAAGCCTTTATTTAATCGACAAGAGTAGACTGTGCGAGTTTCTCTCTCCTTATCAAAAGAGGATATTGTTCTAATATATATATATATATATATATATATATATATATATATATATATATATATATATATATATACGCACGGTGGAGTAGGGTATCTAAACCCTTCTCTCTCTCTCTATAAATAAATATATATATATATGTAAAACTGCGTAATTAAATAACAAATTGGAAACAATCCTATATCCAGATAAAGTACTTCTTGGGTGTATTATTGATGTAATCATATACATATAGGAAGGGGGAATGAAATACTATATAACGTCGATTATAATTATGCACCGAGAGAAACGCTAAAGTTGCCGGGAGCTTCACTTTTAATTTTAAATTATTAGCTGTTTAGTATCCGATATTTTCTAGATGCACAGAATAGTCGACAACATTCAGCTTTGTTTTCTTGGTTTTATCGCCGTTGTTTTTAAATAACTCTCATTGCAATCATATTAGTTTTTTTTTTTTTTGTTTTTTTTTTTTTTTTTTAAGAAAGTTGTTATAAAGTATGCAACTGAACGGAAATTTACCGTGGAAGAGTTATCGAAATTAGAGGCATTCTATACATTATCGCTTTAATAACTGACTTTCTCTTTTTAATTAAAGCTGCTTTCGTTAAGTCGAAATTATAGTTAGACTTATAACAATGAAGGACTAATGCATCGATTGTGTTATTTCGTGAAGGTTCCTTTTATGTTCATATATTATTTTATTTAAATTCTTAGATGTTTTATTATCTTTTTGCTTGTTATATTTATCATTAGGCTGTCTTAAACAGTCATGCTTCAGGTTTTAGTTTGTTAATTCTTAGTGTTTTTGTCAAATATTTTCTAGTTTATGGAGTAGTTGTAACACATTTTATATTATGTTGAGATAAATTATTTTCACTTGTAGCCGTTACTGAGTTAATATTATGCGCCTGATTTGTGAAATCGGTCTATATTATTGATTTTTTTTTGGTAATTTTATATATCCGATGAGCTTTACGACGGATATTATATATGAAATAATCAAGATCTTCAAGTATTTCTCTTCATCCTGTAAATGCTGAGGGCTTCAAATTCTAAGTACATTTAAATACAATTAATTGCTAGGTCAGCTGCTGAGAAGGATCATTCACTGTGTTGTGATAGACAATTTTTCACGCCAGAATCTATCTTATACATTTATAAACCTACTATTAGTTCATGAATTGAATGTTGCTGCCACATTTGGTCTGGACTTCTGATATCTATTTAGAGATTACTGCTGAAATACAAAGACAAATCTGCAATGTTATTGGTACTGACGTCTCTTTCCCACTGACGTAAGTTAGTTTCTAGGCGCCATTTTTAATTTTACTTTCTTGTTAATTGTTTTGATAAAGTTTGCACTATGTTATATAGACTTTATGAATTTAAGGCCGGTACTAGATTGGTGAAAAGGTGTTTCATTTTACAACTGAAATGGCTATATGTTAGGGTAAGTTCTTTGTTAATCGTTTCTTCTCTCCCAAATCTCGCTTGTGGAAATGACTTTCGGTTTCGTGCTTTTCGCTCAATTTTGATTATCAAAAATTTAAATGCAATGTCAGTCATTAACTTCTTAATCCTTGTTCTTTTATCGATCTCTCTCCTTAATAGTTTTTTTTTCCACATCTTTTCTCAAACTCAGTAAAACAATGATTATTAGTGGCGTTATTTTCTTGCTTGGGATGAAATGAATAAGGAAAAAGTTTGAAGCCGATAATAATTTCGGAATTTTTATCATGGCAGAGAATTCGTGAGATCATTTATATTAGTGAATTTACGAGAAACAGTTTGACGCCACATGATGTTTTGTTTAACATATCGAGAAAAGTTAATGCAATTTTTTTTGTTTTTTTTTCTGTTTTATAAGTTAATTCAATTTTACATTCGATATTATTCTATACCTTCATAGGATAAGATACTTTTGTTGATAGATAAATAACGCATCATCACTATGTTCTAAATCCATTCAGTGTTTAGGTAAAATATTTTGGAAAGTCCAATCGTTAGAAAGAAAAATAAAAAATAAAAAAACCGTAAAGAGGTGATCACACCGTTCATCATAATTTTCGCTTATAAATATGTTTGTTGAAAATGAAATAGTTTTGGGTATCGTCAGTTTTGTTCAATAATTTAATTTATTGGTCAGGAGAATATTAATCACAATATTTTAAAGAGATTCAGGCATTTATTTGAGGTCAGTGTATATAACATTGATACTTGATCTAGTCAAATCTGAGAAATTTACTACCTTTTTTTTGGGGGGTCAGGTTGCAAGAATTTTTAAAATGTAGTGGCCTAACTGCTACACGAAGTACATTTTCATGGTTTTTTTTTTCTAATCCATTGAGATCACTATCAATTACAGATCAGATAGGTCACATCATACAAAACCCCTAAAAGAATCACCTGTTGGCGTACAACAAAACGCTATAAGTGAAAATGAACACAATTAACTAGTCAGTTACTTTATGAAACATGTATAAGAGAAGGATTCCTGCGTGAATACACCTCTCTATTTATTTCCTATCCTCTCTTCTCTCTCTCGCTATATATATATATATATATATATATATATATATATATATATATACATTATAAATTTACTTAATACATGTCATTCTCTCTCTATATATAGAGAGAGAGAGTGGCATGTATTAGGTAAACTTATATCGTGTATATATATATGTGTGTGTGTAAAGGTATATATATATATATATATATATATATATATATATATATATTAGTGATCTTATAGATTTGAATATATTTATAAATAAATACATGCATACACATATATACACAGTCTGTGTATTGTGCGCGTATTTATGTTTGTGTATTTTCTTTATTTGATTTACACCTGAAAAAATATAAAATCAAACACAACATTAATATCTAATAGAGAATTCCGGAGAAATTACGGGGTAAAAATTATATTGGCATGCCCGGCATAGTCAAATGAGTTTAGACCAACAATATAATCTCCATAAAAAAGTTATGTCAAGTATAAATATTGAAAAAAAATGCCAAAATCTGAGACGAAAACGAAAATTCAAACACCAAAATAAATCAATCAAACATTACTGTAAATGCCTACTTTCAAAATGGCGCTCGTTCAGATCTGACCGACGTAAACCGGCGTCTCTTTTAAAACATGGCCGTTACTTCATTTCAGAAACCTTGACAGTAATTCGTCCTGTCAGAATTTTTTGCACTCTATCAGTTTCTTTTCTTTTTACCTAGATTTTTTCGGCTTTTAGCCAATTCACTTCTGCCATAACTGCGGTAACCGTCAACAAGTAGATAATAAATTCAATAAGATTTCGATAAAAATGACTCCTTGCCAAACCTTCGCTCTTTTATATAAAGGTATTGCTCAGACATTAAAGTGGGCGTCTCGAACCAGTTATCTCCCATTATAGTCATGACTCTTGGTGTGTAATTCCTGTTAGATGTCTATAGCTCTTTCCGTGCAGTGTGTCCAGCTGAGGGATTGCCCAAGGGAAAAGGGCTGTCGCTTAACTGATAAACACTTTATCTTTGATTGAGTACATTTCAGTGACTGGCGTATATTTAACGCTCTCGTAGATATCCATCTTGAAAAGACGAAAACATTTCCTCCGACAATTCAAGCAGAGAGCTTCTAGAAATCCCTATGATTTACGAAAGATTTATCGAAACTCTTTATTTTCGTATTTTCTCATTTTATAATAATATTTTTGAACAAGCGTCCTGTTTTATTGATATTAAATATAACATTATCCGATTTCATTATCAAATTACAAAAGCAAATGGTTAAATCTTTAAAATAAGTTATCTAATAAGAAAACATAGTGGATTTATTAAAATATACTATAGAAGTAGAATTTTTGTGAACATTTCCCGTCTTCAAATATAGATAACAGCAGTTTTAAATTTAATGATTTGCATAAATATATTCGTAAACTCTGTATTCAATAATGTGTAAACAACTTGAATTGTTATCACCATGAATACATTTGTTCATGGAAGTCCATTTTACATTGATGGTGATTGTCTAAGCGTATATCGCACCCAGTGAAGCGACCAAAGGGTGGTTTTCTAAAGTACAAAGGCTGAATGTACGGGTCACCCAGTGAGGATCGAACTCACTATTCAGTCGTAAGCGATCTAACAAGTTACGTTTACTAAGCTTTACACCCCCTGGAAGTGTCATGCCCACTTTACATAGATAAATAGTGAGCTCATTCTGAAGACCAGTAACATGTCTAATTAACCCTATCTTTAAGCATGGTTCCATTAACTTTGTCACGGTATACACTTTTGGGAGTAAATTATTGAATAACTTTTTGGAAGATTATTAGAAATATGACGATTATACATTCTAACAAACTTTGTCATATTTTTGGCAATAGCATTCTAAGTTAAGGTTATTAAAATAAATGTCTCGATGTGTTGGTTTGTTAAACAAGAAAGTTTTGTACACAAGTTAGTTGAATATTTTTTTTAAATTCACAATCGGTGTCCAAACTGAGGTTTCGTCCTAGATTACACTATTTGGGTGAGATTCCAACTTATTTCTTGTTGGAACACAGAGAATAAGACTTCTTGTTGAATGTCATTTCTTCTTTGAATTATATATTACCTCACTTTTGAAAGTTTGACATAAAATAAGCCTTCCACTATTTCTCATTTGCTTTGATGTGACGTCTTGAAAATTTCGGTCTGGGGAGAAAAACCTGTTTTATCATACAGTGGGTCAACTCAGCCTTAATTGTGAAATTGTGTAGACAATTCCTTTCAAACCGTATAGAAGGTGGTGCAAGAACGCAGTTGAAATCATGAAGACCGCTGATTTCAGTATCATATCTAATTGTACACTCTCTCCCAGAAACTGTATCTAAATTCTCGTTCTAGTATCAGTTCGTGTATGTAGATGTCAAACAAACATAAATGTGTCTGATCAGGTGTCTGCAATGGGGATTGTCATAAACGAGAGGTCGGTTCTCAAAGAAAACGAGTTGATAGCTATTACGTATATATATTTATGTATTTAGGTCTATGTATTTAAACACATGCGTATTTTTGTGTATGTAGATAATACTAAGACGTAGTGAAATGTAAAAAGTTTTGAATAAGAAAACTTTACCTAACAAACAAATACATTTTTATTGATTTATTATGTAATCGGTGTTCGAACGCAGACAACAAGACTGGATATTGAATTCCATTTTTTTACACCTTTTATCCTTTCATTATTTTCCATTTGACTTTTGTCGTGCGGTAAAAAATTATTAAATATGTAATAAACTTTATCTTCATAATGTTTATATTATTTCCTGATTGTGTTAACAGCAAGCAATCGAACATCTGCAGCAGTAACGTTTCTTTAAAGAGTTCATTTTATCCGATTTCGCATGTGTATTTAGACCTGGAAATGTGCAATAGAAAGAATTCGTGATGATGATACAAAAACGCACACGTGCTTAATAATATTATTGCCCTTTCTCAAATTGCCTTACTTCGTTTTTTTTATTTCTGTGTAAGAAAAAGAAATTAGTCGGAGTTCTAATACTTTCGTTTAGCATCATTCCCTTTTCTATTCATCGCCACTTTAATTCTTTTGTAAATGCTGTCTTTGGAAATTTAAGCCAAAGCATTGTCCCAGTGGACATCCTAAATGGCAAACAGCCTATTGTCAATAGAATGTCTAATATATCCAGATTAGTTAGAAGCCAGTTTTAGATCACAGGTCACGTCATCCAAATGGTCAGGAGTAGATCAAAGCAGGAACAGTTCAAAGATTTCTGTGGAAACTTGGAAAGAGGAAATCGTCATTAAAACCTCTCTAGATACGAACATCATGTCCTTGGGGGTATACTAAGGCTTTTAAAAGACTCAACATACATTGCCTTGTACTAAATGACATCAGAATCATTGATGTGGCTAGAATGAGATGGTTTTAATGAAGACCAAATGGTTGTCATCCGTGTGCTTTTAAGATGAACTATTTTAATAGAGTATGCGTGACAAAATCAATATGGTAAATGTATCGACGTGAGGCCATAAGTATAAACGTAAAGATTTAAAGGTAGATTGAGGAGCTTCAAAAGTAAGAAGAGAAAAAAACGAAATGGAACAATGGCGATGAAAAGGGAACGACTGAGTGTAAGAAAATGAAAATAGAAAATGAAAATGTGGAGTTAAATATAAAATGTTTTTTTTTATTGATTGATACCTCGTTATTACACTTTTGCTCGTTATTTCAAACCAGGAATTATTTTTAAATTGTAAGAATTGTTTGGGGAGTTAATAATGATATATTGATACACGTCTTACTAATTAACCCATATGTGGAGGGAAGTACAGGTGGATTCTTACCTAGCTCAAGGGTATTTACGCGTTATAGAATTGGAATTAGAACTCTTGTTATCCGATTAAAAATTCCGATCCATTAGACGACCCGCACAGTCAAGCTTAAAGGACCCGGTAATACCAAGGGGTCACTCATCTAGGTACTGACATTGCTATACATTGCTTAACTTCGGTGATCATACGGGATTTTGTGTTTCAACGTGACATGGCCGCAAGCCAAAAAGGAAATGCAATTGAAATAAGAGAAATATAATATAAAAATAGAGAAAGAAAAACGCGATGACTATTATAACGAAGGAAATTGTGAGATGAAAAACATGAGTTTTAATTTGAAAAAAGACAGGGAAGGAGAGCAATAAAAAAAGGGGAAAAATGGAAGAGAAATGAATAGCAACGAAAAACTGGTAAATAGCCAAGAAATAAGATTAACTAATAAACATATTAAAATGGATTCCCATGTCGACTTGACAAAATGAAGAAGAAATGGGCTTATTAAGTTAATACTCTCACATCAATAAAAGTCCTACACATACTCTTTGGTTTATTTTGTTTAACGACATATCAATCTCAAAGGGCTATTTAATAATGGCAGGGATTTTAGGATATGTTCCTATGAATAGAATATGTATACTTTGTAAGAAATGTGCTTGTAGATAATGATTCATTGAAGTGTTTTTGTAAAGAGGATTTTTGACCAGAATCAAATATATTGGTGGTGTTTTTTTTAATTTCAGACATATATTCCTGGTATTTGTTTAGTATAAAAATCTATTTTTATAATTTCATAGTATTTTGACCTCAGTATGAGTGATAACTATATGCCTATAGCTGGAACCCTTACAGGTGCTACCACCCCGAGCAATTAAACGTCATTTGGCTACGAAACAATGGATGCACCCTTCATATACCATAGTGATTTTTCTTTTCAGTGTGTGTGGGTGCGTATCTGTGTATGTGTGTGGATCTTTTTACCGTACAGAGTATATCCAATTTCATCGATTTTGAATATTTTCATAGATGTTTATTCGATCCCAAGTAAAATGAATAATGGATTTATTTCATTTGCATGTGAAAAATAATCAAGAAAAGTATAATAAAATTATGTTAAATACAATTACGCTAAAATTCTAGACTTAATGAAAACCTCGGCACATATCTGACCATCAAAATTAATAAAAAGTTGCTAATGTATCCAGAATTGTCTGGGCTCATTTAACGACAGGGAAACGTAGTTGGTGTAATCGGAAGCCTTGTCTTGTACTAATCAAAAATTATTAAAGATTATTATAGATATCTATATTTTTCAAAATCTTTGTATCATGTACGTAACGTGAGTAAAATAAATATAACGAATCTAGTGATTTAAGCATTGATTACTTATTTAGAATATTCAATTCATGCATCCCTACATGTAAATCCTCTTCGCTAGTTCCAGTCTTTAATAACTCAGACGAAAAATCTGAACCTTCTACCTCGTTTTAGCAATGTACTAGAGGCTCTAATTATCTCTTAATTGGTTAAGCATCTCACCTCGTAGGATTTTCTTTTATATAAACAATATGGCTTCCGCTTGTCTAGGTCAACTGCTGATGAATTAACAATTATTGCTGAAATAGTATACCAAGCTTTAGATAAGAATGGTGAAGCGTGAGTTGTTGCATTGAACATGAGGAAGGCATTCGACAGAGTTCAGCATATTGTTATTCTTCAGAAGCGTAAAGGCTACGGTAATTTTAGACGAATTTCTGAACTGATATATATATATATATATATATATATATATATATATATATATATATATATATATATATTGAGATAGTGATTTTGCGAACAAGCACGAACGCGTTTCGCTTTAATTATTTTAAAATTAAACGTTGTTGCTACTAGGTTTTGAAAACAAGCATTCCTAATTAAAAGTCGATAACCAGAGATGGAAAAATTGCAATTTGATAAGTTTCAAAGTGTGTTACTTGTTAGTAACTGAAATACATTTTAAAATACTGATACTATGCTCATAATAATTTTTGATCAGTGTTGGTTGGTTGCATTTGATATAAGTGGTCTCGACAATTTAAAGTTTATGTTTATTTTACACACACACACACATACACACACACACACACACACACACACACATATATATATATATATATATATATATATTAGGTTGGTGCAAAAATAATGACGTAATAATGTCGTTTTTTGACATATTTTTAACGTCAAAAAACGACATTATTACGTCATTATTTTTGCACCAACCTAATATGTGTGTGTGTGTAATAGATTGAACCCGACAAATATTTTAATATATTTTCTCTTGATACATTATGAAATCGACCTATATTCCATACGGACACCCATATTTGGCCTGGCGTGCTGTTAACCAATTCAGCTACAGAAGATATTATATTCAGCCAGGTAAAATTAATCAATACTGTTTAATTAAAACAGAGAATTTGCTCAAATACGATGTATTAATAAAAAATAAGGTACAAACAGTAAATATATATTAAAATATTTGTCGGATTTAATCCATTACATATAACAAGTTGTCATTGTTTACGTTAAGCTACGTTTCGGAGCAGAAATGAATTATCCAGAAAGGTTGTCGAATGTGTGTGCTTATAAGCAGTAATTTTAACTTTGCTAAATCGGAAGTTCGTTGAAATGGTTAACAGCACGTCAGGTCAAGTGACGTTTTCCGTATGCGATACAGATTTGATTCCTCTCAGAGGGCGCATATTTTCTACGAGACTTCTCGTCTTGTAAATATAATTAATACTGTTTAATTAAAACAGAGCATTCTCTCTCTCTCTCTCTCTATCTATCTATCTATCTTTCTATCTATCTATCTATCTATCTATCTATCTATCTATCTCTCTCTCTCTCTCTCTCTCTCTCTATATATATATATATATATATATATATATATATATATATGATTAATTTAGATATGTAAAGAATAAATGTGAATTTTATGTGTGAGTGTACAAAAAGAAATTGCGGTAAAGTCATCGGTCTGATTGAGAAGCCTCGATGTTTAGACATTTTGCTATATTTTGATAAGTAGACTGGAGCGACAAATTATCAGCACCTCCTCGTATGAATATATGCGTGTACTATCAGCTCTTCGTATCTGGGTGTGATGGATAGCTCTAGTGTTCTGAAATGTTCTTTTCGTATTATCATCTTAATAACATTAAAGAGAATGTTTGTTTCATTCGTCAATAAAAAATATATACGAATAAAAAAAAAGAAAAAGAGGTAAACTACTTTAGATCTTCCTGGATAAAGACCTGGTTGGAAAGCGGTCGTGACAAAGGGGAATAACCGAACATTTTCTTTTTCAGTTTGAGTTTGATTTATCCGATTTACTTTCGCGCTACTCTCTTTGTTTCTATACGCCACCTTTATTTTGTAATTGCATTTCTTTACGCTTTATATATTCCCCCTTTGCTGGTGGAATATTTACTTGACTTTTATTTTTAAATCTTTGCGCGAAAATTATTGCTTCACTGTGCGTGCTCTTGAGCATATTCGACGCCTGGTAATCTCATTGAGTGCAATCTTTGCTAAAATCCTTTACATAATAATAATTGTTTTAAAATGTGTACGCGTGATAACCTTGCACGAGTTTTTATATCAAGAATTTTTACATCTTAGTGAAAACAACATATTCAGATGAAACTCTGTTGGAATTAACGCAAATATCCTTTATTTCATTTTGATATAAATCAATTAGTCGCATAAAAATAGTCAGTGAAATGTTCAATCCACATAACAAATACAGCATTTTAAAAATAAATAAATAAATAAGCCAAATATACTAAAATATATTTTTTCGTTTTCACATTAAAATTTGTTAATGGGGAAAAGCTGACATAAAAGAAAAAAAAATCTTATATTTTGATCCTGTTAACCGTTCTGTATAAAAGACTTGACTAATTTGCTTCCTTCTCAGACGAAAAAAAAATCACCTTTTCCAAATAACTTTTATCATTTCCAACTTAGTCTTTTATTTGTATATATAAGAGATTTTTCTCTTTCTGTCTCTCTCCCTCTGTGTGAGTCTCTCTGTTTCAATGTATACCTCTCTCGCTCAATTCTCTCTCTCTCTCTCTCTCTCTCTCTCTCTCTCTCTCTCTCTATCTATCTATCTATATATATATATATATATATATATATATATATATATATATATATACATACATACAGTCCTCTAGTATTGGAAGGGCAAGAGGACCGAAAAGAGTTATTTAGAAACAAAACAAAGTAAAAATGAAATAAAACGATTAATAATTTGTATATTTATTTAAAATACACATTTTTAAAAAATATTTACTGAGACTCTGTAACTTGCAAAAAATGTTCTCATTACAAAAACCAAATACATATTAATTACAAACAAGACAAATCTTCCCTAAGGCATATTATAATGAAATATACTACTCCAACTGACCCCAATAAAAAATAAAATTAATGATCTATTATAAAAAAAATTAAGACAGCTAACCTTATCCTCAAAAATAACAACACAGCAGCTAATCAAAATGACAAAGAACGAACATTATCTATGAGTTCAAATGCCTCTTAAGGAACTGTATTCCTGATCAAAACGGACTCATAAAAAATTACATCGGTTACACAAGTACATTCTTATCCAGACGTCTTACATTACACCTATCTGATCACAGCTCCATTAGAACCCATTCAAACACGCACACAAATTTACCAGACTCCTTTAGAAACATACTAATAGAAAACACAAAAATATTAACTGCAAATAAAAGTTTAAATATAATGGAAACCTTAATAATAAAAAAGAAACAAAAATTCTTTGAAAAGTGAGTGATCGGGCGAAGAATTTAAATAATTCAAATATGGATATTAATTTATAGATAGATAGATAGATAGATAGATAGATAGATAGAATGACATATCAAAAAATGTTGAATACCAAATATACTGAGAAATCTGGATCAGAAACTCTTATAGGTTAATGTATCGTCTAATAGAAAATTTTACTCATACATCTGAATCTTACAGAATACAGCGTGAAACTACAAAAAGTCATTTTTCCTATAATATTACATTCAATCTAATATTTAGAATTTCTTTCTTTTATTTCACTTTTAAACTTTTAATGTCACCTCATGTATTTCTCTCATATTTTTTTGTCAGTGTTGCTGGCACAATCATTTTTCTTTTCCATTTCTGTCAATATTTCTCTCTGATGTTCTGTGTTGACCTATTCATTTTTACATTTACCATCATTTTGTTTTTTTATATCAATTTCTTCTACTTCTATTCTCAGATATTTCCTTTGTTTTTACCATTGTGATTGATCGAAATTCTTTTTTTTTTTTCTGGCGTCTTTGTTTCTAAATTGTGTTTGCGGTTTTGCCGACAATTTTTTAAAAATTTCTTTCAGATTCACAATTTACAAAAATGGTGTCTGCAGCGGTGGAAATATATGCTGACAGTAACAATAAAAGTGACTGTTGAGAAGACCGAAAAGCGTTTGGTTATCGTCGTAGTATACCGTTTGGACTTAACATTGAGAATTATAATTATCATGTTCCTGGTTATGTCTGCAGAATTGGAATCCTCATCCTAATTGAAATATAAGTCTTGTAACATGGAACGGGTAACAAGAATATACGAGAATTAATATACCATCATGGATTCTTGATCTACCTTAACGAGCATATCACTTACTCAGTAGCGGAATAATAATAATAATAATAATAATAATAATAACAATAATAATAATAATAATAATAATAATAATAATATCGCTGAAATTACTGAAACGAAAAACTACATCAATCAAGTTCGAAGCAGACTAAGCCTCACACAATTGTCAGACAGAGACCAGCTCCCAAAAAATCATATGACGAAGTCCAATAAGCACATTGTTTAAATATACAACGCTACTCTGGAAATACTTTTAACCGATAATCCACCGGGAAATATCACAGAAGTTAACAACATCATATACGCAACAGCTTTAGCAGCTACTGGGAAACTTGGGTTCAAGAAAATAAAAAAATAAAAATATTAGGTTGGTGCAAAAATAATGACGTAATAATGTCGTTTTTTGACGTAACGTCAAAAAACGACATTATTACGTCATTATTTTTGCACCAACATAATAGCAGACATAGAGAGCATGCTTGGAAAGCTAAACTTCTGTGAGAAATAAAGGAAATCAGATTTGAGCTTTGTATATTAGATGGGCTCACTAGAAACCCAAATGTCTCCACACGCAAATGCAAGAAGATCAACGGGAATATAAATTTAATCCCTAATCGAAATTACATCAATCAAGGAAATGCTGAAACAGAAACTTCAGTTAAAGACACAGAGAACAAGACGATACGAAAAACGGCTCTATCATCTCTCATCAATCCATAAAACCCTTGCAAAATACCTATCAACATTTGTAAATGATCCTGATGAAATCCTGGATTGGATCACTGAAGGCATTACATATCCCATGGCAAAAACGAGTGAAACAGATGATCCGAAAAATTACAGGTCAATAACATGTCTCTCCACCACGTATAAGTTGATCACGTCAGTTCCGACGAACGGAACTTACTCTTTTTTGGAAGTGAAAAACATTCATCCACTCGGACAGAAGGGATGCAGGAGAGGTTCATATCGCTGCAAAGATCAACTGCTGATAAACAAAATACTATTGGAAAATTGCAGGAGATGTTGTAGAAATCTTAGGGCAGCGTGGATTGATTATCGTAAAACCTTTGATAGTGTGCCACACTCTTGGCTCCTTAAGACTTTGGAAATGTACAAAGTTTCTCCTGTGGTATTAAATTTACTTAAGCACGACAAGGGAATATGGAACAAAACACTATAATTAATCACACCAGAGGTACTTCCATCTCCAATCGTCAGAATATCCGACGCGCAATCATTCAAGGAGATTCCCTCTCAATATTTCTGTAATGTTTCCCCTTCATCCCCCTTACACATGAACTAAACAACAGCAGCTATGGTCGCAAAGTAGACAAAAAATATCCGCTCACCTACTCTACATGGATGATCTCTAACTCTTTACCAAAAACGACAATGATTTGAAGAGCCTTCTCAATATTGTAAAATGTTTCAGTGACGACATAGGTATGGACTTTGGATTGGATAACTGTGCAAAAGTAACATTCAAGAGAGGGAGAATTATAGAAACAACCTGAATAGATTTAGACTTTGTGACAAAGATTACGGAACTGGAACATGATGAAGCCTATAAGTACCTAGGAATTAGCGAAGAAGCTGGTATACAACATGCACAAATGAAGGAGAAGCTACGAAAGGAGTACTACAGGCGTGTGCGTCTGGTACTAAATACCGAGCTGAACTCAAAAAACAGAATATCAACTTTAACATCCTTAATTGGACCATAGCTGACATTAATCGAATGGGCGTCAAAACGAGAAAGCTTCTCACTTGCTACCGCATGCATCATCCCAAAGCTGATGTTGATTGTCTGTATGTGCCTAGATCCGAAGGAAGCAGAGGATTAGTTCAACTAGAACTAGAACTACAAAACTACAACAATTGGCCTTCAAAGATACCTGGAAACCACGGAAGACTGGATGACGATATGCGTCAAAGAACAAGATGGTAGTAAGCGCTTTATTCCATAATAAAAGAAGCCAACAAGTTCAAAATGGAGTTTCAAATAAATGCAGAAATACAAGTAAAGCACAATACACCGATTGAAGCTGCCAAATACAGAAAAATGAAAAAAAAACAAATGCAACCGACCAGATACAGAAACAATTGCAAGATAAACCGCTTCATGGCCAATACTCTGCTCGTAACAAACAAACTGATGTAGACATGCCCCGTATCGATCAGTGGCTACGTAGTGCAGGGTTAAAAGATTTTATCCTTGTTGCACAGGATCAGTGGTTGTTAACTAGAAATTATCAAATACACATACTAAAATATAGTGTTATCCCAAAATGCAGGTTCTGTAATAATTACCCAGAAACAATATTTCATCTTGTATCAGGTTGCACGGTATTGGCACCTAATATAAAACTCGGCATGACGGAGTTGGCCAATATCTGCACTGGAAAATCTGTAACTTCTACGGGAAGGAAACAGGTTACGGGGATAGGACCTGTGACAATTTTATGGAACTAGACAACGCACACACAGACAGAACAATCAAAGCTAACTGCCCAGACAATTTTATTAGAGATCGCACACAAAAAATTGCCTCCTTATTGATAGACTGCAATGTGTCTTTGAAGATCTTCAAAAAGATATCAAATTACGAGGACCTTGAAATCGAATCTCAAAAAAATGTGGCACATGGGAACATCAACACTCCCTGTTGTAGTTGAAGCCCTCAGATTGTTTGGAAAAATTTCAGTACACTAATTGAAGGGATTCCCGGAAGCCCATGCCTTAAATAAATACAAAAATTGGTCTCACGAGTAGAGCCCTCACATTACGAAGAGCTTTGTCTATGTAATATTTGTTTTTCAGTGAAAAATATCATGATGCCATTTCTAACCTTAGGACCCGGAAAGAAATCAAAACACATCAGAAATCAAAGGAAGTAAAATAATAATAATAATAATAATAATAATAATAATAATAATAATAATAATAATAAGAATAATCAAATGATGGACATCAAAAAAAAACTGGATATGACCAGGGTGTCAGACAGAAATATGTTCTCCCATTGACCCTCTGCTTTCAAATTCTACTATTTACTTCTACTGCTTTTAATTGTCACACTCTTTTCCAGTTATTGATTCCTCTATATACCCCCATATGTTCCCATCTTTCACTCCCTCCATATATATATATATATATATATATATATATATATATATATATATATATATATATATATATATATATTCAAAGATGTCCGGTTGAATGATATCGACAAATTATGTCTATACAAATGTTTATTAATTTATAATAATTTCCAATTTGATCCTTTCAATGAAATCATCTTGAATGACTTGAAATAGATTCCAGAAAACATCAGAACACTGATCTTAACCAAAAATGCAAACATACACAAAAACAATCCTTGAAAACGGATGTAGCAACATTCGAAATTACTCGCAACAAAATAAAATAAAAATAAATATGAACTTTGGTAAATTTACCGATCACACAAAACAACTAATACGGATAAAATAATTTTTAAAAATTGCATAGAAGGAAATTGTCGTGATTATTCATCCAAATAAATTTTAAAGAATATTTACTGCCGATATACACCTTACACACACATACACCCAACACGCACACAGAAACATACACACAGACCCACACACACACACACACACACACACACACACACACACACACACACACACACACATACATACATATATATATATATATATATATATATATATATATATATATCATACTGTGATATGGCTTTTGCTTCTCCAGATCCACTGCTGATGTAATATCGATTATTGCTATCAATATTTAGACAAAAATAGCGAGGCTCAAGCTGTCCCTTTGGAGATTACCAAAGAGTTTGGCAGGGTTTTGCATACCGGTTCTCTTCATAAGTCTAATGTCTATGGTATTTTAGGATAAATGTTTGAACTGCTTTAGTCTTTCTTATCAGATCGCGGAATAAAGGTTATCATGGATGGCTGTCTTCTAGATTTTTTTTTAATACTAATGTAGATGTCCCTCAGTGTTATATCATTGGAGCTATATTTCTCTTAATTTTAATCAATGATCATCCTAATGACTTCTAATCAACTTGATATTTATGCTGATGACACAACAGTTTACTACTCTCTTGATAGTAAATCTGATCAGTTCGATAAGGTCAAATCGCCACCTAATCTAAATCTGATCTAAAGTCTGTTGTTAACTGTGGCAAAGTATGGCCTGTTAATTTTACCGCCCCCAAAACGAAATTCACTTAGCTGAAAGACCCCTTCCTATCTCCCGTCAGCCTGACTGACACTAACCTCCGTGAGAGTAATTCATTGTGCCTTTCGGACTAAGATTTTTGCCTGATATGAAGTGGAAATAATATATTGAATCTACTAATAGGTCTGTTTCTATGAACGTTTCTTTCTCTCCCGACTCTATCTTACATATTTATAAGTCTTCCATTCATCCATGCTTTGCATATTACTGAGACATATGAATGCCCCCGCTGTATATTTAGGAATACTTGATAAAATAGTATTAGTCCTAATCTGGTGTCTCGTGTTCAATCGCGTTGCCACAGCCTTATTGTAGCTTCCCTGTGCCTTTTCTACAAATAGCTTCTTGGTAATCGTTCAGATGAGCACTCCGCTCTGGTATTTAGACCTCATGTGTTTAAGTACAATACTAGATTGTGGGCAAGATCTCATCAATTCAAATGTTGAAATGGCAAGATATAAACTTAAGTTCTAAGTTAATTGATTCTTTTATCGCATTTCACGCATATGGAACTCCCTACCGACTCAATGGTTTCCAGGCAAATTTGTCCTTTAAAAATTTAAATCCAATGTCAATCGTCATCTTCTTGATTGCTTTTCTAATGTTCTCGTAACGTAATTTTTTTCTCGTTTTTATTCTTTCACACCCAGTAAGCCCTTGTGTCTTAGTGGCTTGATTGCCTTACATGAATTGATATGATATATATATATATATATATATATATATATATATATATATATATATATATATGGGGGCGTCTGTATACGTGCATACGTGTGTATATGTAGACTGTATCTCACTTTTCAAGCGTTGCACAGTCTGTTGAAGTAAAAAAAATACGCCAACTACATCTCTGATCTGAAGAACAATAGCCCACAACAACGAGCCAATTGCTTAGCGTAACATAGGCGACCTGTCTGACTGGTACAAACCGCACCGATGACTCATATGCAAAACAAAAGAATATTTACCTTTTGACGTTCTTCAAATATGATCTATGTCTACATTTTTAACACTCATTAAACCCTCACTTGGGTACATATTGTAAATCTTATGCACACCGGGCTTGTAAACATTTTCTTGCAACGCGGGAATTTTTCTACCTATGTATTGTCTATAAAAGTGGCAGAAGTCGGCCCTAAACTTATCTGGAAAATGTTCATATGCCGTTAAACAAGACAAGTCAACCTGTATTGATGCTATTGAAACATTCGTCTTAATAATGTGAAGAATATGTAAATATGTAAGCAGATAATCAATGAATAAAACAAGATACAGCACTACAAAAAGAATTCCAGAGTGGCAACAGTCTTATACCAAGAACTCTGTAAAAAGTATGGGATTTGAACATATAAACATATGGTATTAACAAAAACAGAAAGGCAGCTTTAAAAATCACAAAATATTTTGAGATTTTTGCACCCGGGCCGCTACGCTATGCAGGTGAGAAAACTGGTTTGGAATTTACAAATAAGAAAAAAAAATCACCATACAGTGGATTTGAACTGAAGCAGATTGAGAATCTATAGAAATACATGTAAATTGCTCGAGACTTATGTACACTTGGAATTGGTCCCAAAACAATGAAATAGTGACTGGATAAGTAGGGAATCGCACACAGTGTTGAAATTACACGGATAGTGGAGTTTGTAGTTTCTTGCGAGGATAATGAGTAAAGAAAAATGTGAATATGAAGTAACGTATTTGTCAATGACCACTAGACATCTGATATGAACAGGTAAAAACATGCATGTTAATAAAACAGGTGGTAGTTTCACCACTAACATTTTTTGGTGACTGTTTCTAATAGTGATCGCCTGAAGAATTATTAAGCAAGGCAAATACCTTGAATAATTTTCGTACCATTTATTTTCCAATTAATTAAGCTATATTTTAAACTTCGACTAATCAGATAATATTGGTTATAAAGATGGTACAAAGATGATTTTGTGTGTTCGTTTTGATGATGGAATCTTGAATATACACTGATGAGTTTGTCTGTACTTACTGAACATCTTATGGCAATGATTACTGTGATTGTAGGATTGAATATACAATAGAAGTGTTGATGAACGTTAAGTGTTATAGAAATGGTATATAACAAGAATAGCAATGTCAATGATTATGGCATTTTTTATTACTTTATTTAATTGATGATATAGAAAAGGAAGCTACTTGATTTCTCGTTGATACTGGACATCGTGAATATTTGCCAATTAGAATAATAGTGATATTTATATTGCTTTTGATGTAGGAGTTTTGTTCATAAAATTAGAGAAATTACAGTGAGAGCAACGGAGAGTTGTTATTTCGAATATTCTCCGTGAATAAAAATATATAAATCTGACAAATCTATATGCCATGCATCACAGAATCTATTCTAACACAAGTAAATATCAATGTGTATTATACAGTGAACATTTATATAAAATACTACCCATTTAAAAAAAAAAACACATTAGAATTCTGATTACTTCTGAAAGGACATGGAATATATAGCGCTGTTAAATTATGCATTCATCAATTTCACCTCCTCTAGTTAATAACTGCATTGTTTCGTTCCAAGTAAATTGACATTTGACCGTTCAAAGAAGACTTCAAAAGTAACTGTTAGTATCTCCGCTTAAAATGGACGAAATTTGGCATCGTGCTAATCTAACTTACAATCAGTGAAAGCGTTTAGCTACGAAGGAAAATTATGCAGACATAATCATTGGAAAGGAGAGTCTTGAAGATTATATATGGTCTGGAAGCCCTGTACCTGCCACCACCGAAGAAAATAATGATCGTGTACACTAAAGGCGATTGACTATAAATCCAATAGTTAAAGCTTTTAGCATATCATGTGAGTAATTATTCTGCACAATGAACTTAGCATGACAAAGGTTTCTTAACGCGGTGATGTCACGGCTTTTGTTAAATGAACAAACGCCCATCAGTCTGAGCACATTACGGGAAACTTCAACTTTGTTTGAGGCAAATCCAGGTGATTTCCAGGGGATTTCCATGAGCTTTACCTAACCTAGGATGACTGTTTGGTCAATCACTTCGGAACATCTCTGCTCACATCTTCCAAAGAAGCCAAGTTCATTTCATCTGCAGGGACTGTGAGGACTTCTGGTTATTGGGATGCAAAGGCATTGCGTCTATTCACTACCTTCAGAAAGGCCACGCTATCATTGGCGGGTACTATGCCAAGTTGCCGAGGAAGTTACTAAAAACTAACACCAAAAGCTCAGGGAAATTGACGAAGGTGTTCTTACATCAAGTCAATGCTTGGTTTCAATAGCTGTTGGGCGTAACTGGGTTTTGACCTCGTTAATCACCCTCAATAATATCCTGTCTTGACTATCATCTGTTCCCCAACATGAAAAACACTTGTCTGGAAGCCATTATTTTGATACCGGAATATCTGCTGCTGATGAGATTTTTTTATCAACAGGATGATTAATATTTTTGAACATTCAGATATCAGTTTACCTGCAAGGAATTGATGCAGTGTTTTAATAAGAGTTGGAATTAATCCTTGCAAGATTTCACAGATCTAGCATCACTATATCATAGTCTGGAATATTTCAGTCTGAAATAAGGATGACAAATAAGTTTCAAATTTAAAAAATATTTTTGCCAGAAAAAAATCTTTTCAAACTTTTGCAACACAAACAAGTTGTAACGTAGTCGGAAAATATGTGCAAATAACCAAACATCAGATTTTTTAACTTTTTAGCAATTTTCTTGATCAGGTCGTGAACATCCTAGCCTATCATTGTAAATACAATCTTATCATAAAATAGATGTTTTAAAGGTCAAAATTTGATTTATTTATGCTAGTTATCTCTCAGTTGAGTCAAAAATGCAATGTAACGATTAAAATATTTGGAATGCATTTTCAACTTTTATCAGTATTTTCAGCGAAATTCCCATCCTATGTCACTGCGTTATCGTTACATTTCATAGCATTTAATACTATGCATTAATAGTTTTCATAGTGGTTCATATTGGACCAAAATATAATTATACTTATAATCATTACATTGAGGGAGAAGAAGAAAATAGAGAAATTTCATTGTTGGACGACTCATTTAGTTATAACAGTTGCTATGAGACCCTATGAAAGTGGTGCTGACTACATTGTACAGATGTGTAACATGCTCTGTAATTAAATGCAATCATTGGTGTTATGTCGGCGTTTAAAAATAAAGACGGCAAGCAATGGCGTTTGAAGTGGAAGGCGAGACAAAGAGTAGAAACGAGCAATGGAACTAAAGAATGGTTGGCTTTTGGTCGAATAATGTTTAAAGTGGACAGATAATTGGGTTGAAAAATAAAAGTGTATAGCGGGCCGTTGGTGGTGACGAGAAAGAAGGAAAGGAAATACAGACATTAATAATTTACGCAGGTAAAAAATATGCAAAAACTAGAACACGAAGATAGATCAGCATACACACACACACGCATATGTGTGTGTTTGTGTGTGTGATATAAATTTATATGTACGCTTGTCGAGCATTAATCTCGCTAGAAAAGAGGAAATACTAAAGAAGCCAGGTCTAGTATTCACCGTGCGTGAGATGGATATTATGCCTGCTTCATAAATCCTCCTAAGATTTTTATTATGAAAATATTTTAAAATCTTCACGGAATCAAAATCGAAATTATGATCTGCTTTAGTTGTGTGTACAACTAAAGCATTGTTTAAATTTCCGAGGCGAATATCTCGTTTATGTTCGAAAACACGAGATTTTACGGACCTACATGTTTCACCCACATATTTTAAGTCACAGTTTTTGCATGAAATTTGGTAGATGCAAACATCTGATGTAATATGTTGTTTGCTGGTGCTATTTAATAAACTACGGATAGTTCTAGTAGGTAATATTGTAGTTTTAATTTTTAACGCATTTAAATTACTGGAGATACGTTCGGTCAAATGGTTATTTGGTAGAAAGATGCGACCAAAAGAATTATTATCAGGGGCAGCTGAAAGTGTACCTTTCACTGATGTAGTTGTAGTGGCCTTCGAGGTGTCATTTTGCGTTGATGAGTGAATTTGCAACGCTTTATTTTTAGCTCTCAGTAATAATTGTCTCGGATACGAAAGATTTGAAAAGGTATCCTCAATATATCTGAATTCATCATCTAAATATTTTGCTGAACAGATGCGAAGAGCCCTTAAGTAGAATCCAATAATAATACCCCTCTTAGTGTTTGTATCATGGTGAATACTAGACCTGACGTCTTTAGTATTTCCCCTTTTCTAGCGAGAATAATGCTCGACAAGCGTGCATATAAATTTTAGATCAAAATAGAATTCTTTTCATTTTCCATTTTTCATTCAAAATACTCAAATTTTAGAAATACGTTTTCACAGCGTCGCCCACGTGACGACAACGTGACCATGTTTAAACGGAACATTCTTATGTCCATCGTCTTTGTCATGTTGAATTGATAATGTTAATTATATTTTATGAATATGTCCTGAAGATGGTTTATTAGACCGAAACCTCCGACGTTGACATTATATTAACATTAAAACAGCATAATTGCATATAAGGATTTTTGTTTGCTTTTCCCGTGTATTTTTCTTCATACTGTCGGATCTATATCCATATATTTGCTTACACACACACACACACACACACACACACACACACACACACACACACACGCACATATATATATATATATATATATATATATATATATTTCGTATAAATATATAAATATATAAATATATATATATATATATATATATATATATATATATATATATATATATTTCGTATAAATATATGAAAATACGTTGTAAGACAGATTACTCCTGAGTCTATTATTTTGAACATTTATGTAATTAAACCAACTAAAATTATAATATATATTCGTTAGTGTTCTCATAAAGGAATGTTGTCGATTATTAAAAAAAATATTGTCTTGTGAAATGTCGTCTGACTTTTACTTTCTCTTTCAACATTAATATGTTACTATTCCATCGTCCAATCCCAAAAATAAATGGTTGCGAACTTAAACTGACCATGTTTATACCATTAATCTGAACAAAATATTAGACGAAAAGTTAAGATTTATCAAATTACTTAAAAGCTACGTTTTACATACTAATTTGAAGTATTGTAATATTAAACCAACGACTTGAAGTCAAGTATTAGCAACATTCCTTTTGATAGATATTAGCAAAAACTTGTATGTGTGACCATAGTTTGTTAATGCTATTATGTAGATTAGTAAATCATATTTCTATTGTATTTAATTTGATGAATCTTATTTTCTTCTTCTAACACATTTACCAGTTTCCTCAAGATTAAAAGATTCATTGTTGCACAGGTCTCATATGAGATCCGGCCATGAATGCCCGATCACATTTTGTAGCATTCTTAACTGAAATATTCCTAAGAATAAATCAGTCTGGAAGAGGTAGGGTTAGTACAAAATATTCATTGGAATATTATATGTATGACTTGAACTTAGAAAAAGTATGTTATAATTAATGTAACTTTCTTATGTATTTAGAATGAATGCTAATATTCCGATCTTTTCAATAATCAAGAGTGGTCTCCCCTGTTTCGTTATTCTCCTCTTTGAGGGCTTCGCGAGCTTTGTATACCCAGTTGAATAAAGCTTTATTCGTACTTTTGTCATAGTTTATTCAATTGAGAATACAAGTTTCGTATATAGTGTACCCTTAGGATCCAAGTAAACAGAAGTAGTTCTCTCAAAGAAGAGGGTAAGGAAACACGAGGTGACCACACTTATTATGTTCTAATTCAAAAACAAGGAAAGGTCATAGATATATATAGATATATATAGTTGTTGAAAGACTTAAAAAATATAACCGCATTCATTTATTCAATTCATGAACATGCAATGCAAATATATATCGTGGAACATATGAAAACAGTTCTTTAAATAACGTCAGTAGATACTATAAGATTCTGACGAAATAGACATGGTGGGGCTAGATTTATCAGGAACTTCCGTTTCGGAAACCAAAATCAGATAAATTTGAAAGAATATGCACGATAAAACGATGGGCAGTTCATATATGTTGGGTCTACGGGCCACCGGAGAATCTGGAATCAACATTAGAATCCTTATTAATTCTTCGTTCCGAAATCGAATCATGAAACTTACTAATCCCAAAGAATATAAGATTTTTTTAGAGAATTATAACTCTTAATGAATTCTAAAGGAAGTAAAATTCAAATCGACCACTCTAGATGAAGAATAGAAGTTTAAAATTAAAATAGCATTAAAGAATATAAAGCAGTATTATGTTTGATATTTGTAAATTAAATACTATGAAACATTTATAATGTTAAACTTCTTATTGCATTATAAATTTGAATCACATTTTATTGCACCTTATCAATCCATCAATCTAATAGCATTGGTAATTGTTAATAAAAAAATTCCTGCGGCTATGCTTACGAAGGAAAGCGGTTTCAGAATATCAAATGCACGATATAGAATACTTTCTTCATTTGAAGTGAAAATCCAATAAAATGGCAGATTTATATTAGATTCGCATTTAACTGACAGTCGAAGATTGATGGTCTTAGATCTTGCGATAGAAAGTAACTGAAAGTAAAATGATAGAACTACTCGTCGTATATAAGTTCCCATATCTATGTAATGATGATACATTTACAATGACTATAAAACGTTGACGAAACACAGAAAAAAGTAACGTAAAAGAGAGCTAAAAGCAGACACATATGTAATACCAAAGAAAAAGGAAAAGACAATCGCCGGATATGAACTGCTGCAAAGATGAAATGGTGGCACAGCGAGACAAGAAAAGATGTTGTTCTCGATTCCCCATGAGTGGAAAGAACGGATATTGTCTGGCTGGGCATGACAGTCGCATAGCCATCCTGGAAATCAAACATCAAATGGATCTGATCGCTTGGATTAAAAGTAGGAACAGAGGTCAGAGAAAATCATTTCATTTTTAAAACTATTTTATTAGAAATATATATATATATATATATATATATATATATATATATATATATATATATATATATATATATCATAAATAAATGTTACGAAATAAAATTCTTACATTTATCTTGATAAAATATATCTAAGGAGGCAAAGGGTAGTTAAATATAGTTTTTCCTTTTGTTTTATTCATACACACACACACACACACACACACATATATATATATATATATATATATATATATATATATATATATATATATATATATATGTATAGATAGATAGATAGATAGATAGATAGATAGATAGATAGATAGATAGACAAAAATACAAACTGCGGAATTAAAGGAAATCAGAAAAAATAAAGCACAATTTGGTTAAGGGCGATGGAACAAATAAGTTATACACCATGAGAAAACCTGATCTTTGTGAATAGCAGTAATAGTATAAACAACTACGCAAGAGTTTAAAATCCAACATTCGCTGAAAAATATTCCAATTCCAAACAGGGATGAGTATATGCTGACTTTATTAAACAAAATAGAAACCTGAGATGGGGTGAGATGGGGATCCTTATTTGCTTTGCGTAAGTATGAAAACAACAAGAAGAATACTGAAACATCACAGCTTAAGACCAGGCAATGCTCCCCTGTGGTTGAGAGGTAGCTTGTTTCGAAAAAATTAATTGTCATTGTAGATAGCATAAATTTCAGTAAGTATAAAAGTACTTTCCAAAGAAACCAAACTGTTAAAGTAAAGGGATATGAAAACAACAAAACAAATTTTAGTTAAGGACGACAAAACAAATAAGATATATGCCATGGGCTCGAAAACTTACTAAATGTTACAGAAAAGCGCCGACTTTCTACATTGAAAATATCAATAATGAAGCTAGATATCACTGCCATGTTAGGCGTTAGTGATAATGTCCAAGGATTGTACGAAAAGCAAGCAATGCTTTCTAAGTATATCTGGGAAATTAAAAACAAAACGCATATCGCACCAAAAATATCTTGGAAAATATTGAAAAGATCATCAGCCTACTACAATCAATCAAAAACTTGCAAACTTTGCTTGGAGGAAAAAATAGCTATCATTACTTTCCCAGACCAAAATAAATTATTAAATAAAAGATCCGGTCTCATCTCAAAATGCAGACATGGAAACAAATTTTTACTACGTTACTTAAAAATTGAAAACGGATAAAACAAATAAAAACAAATAAATAAACAAATAAACAAAATAACAATAAACTAAGCAAAATTAATTAATCCAAACAAATTACCAAATCACACCTGTTAGAATAGACGAAATAGAATAATAATAATAATAATAATAATAATAATAATAATAATAATAATAATAATAATAATAATAACAAAAAAGAACACAAATAAATAAAGTAAATAATAAAGAAATTAGCAAACCATCATGACCAAAATATTAGTTAGACTAAAAAATCGAACCAAAAATCGGACGAAAAAATACCTATAACTGTTATATAACGATAATAAAAAATAAGAATAAAAAAAAAATAATAATAATAAATAAATAAATAATTACTACGTTACTTAAAATCGAAAAACCGAAAAGAGAAAATATACAAGTAAAATAAATTAAACTAAATTCATCCAAGTAAATAAATAAACAAACCAATCCCGATAAAGTTACCGTTAGAAAAAAAACAAATAACGATAATCAACCCAAATAAACAAAAATTAAAAACTGTTCCTGCCAAAATAATAGTTAGAACAAACTACAACAATCAACTCCAAAATCGAATAAATAACTTTAATTAAATTCTCAAACCAAAACAAAACTATTAAATAAGTGATATAAACAAATTTTTACTACGTTAATAAAAACACCAATTAAAAAAAGAAAAATAAATAAATAAATAAAATAAAAAACAAAAATAAAAACAAGCAAAATAATTTAACCCAAATAAATAAATAAACGACTTCCGGTAAAATAACCGCCATAACAGACTACCCACAATGCACCACTTACCCGTATATATATAAATAGCCGAGAAAAATAACAGCACATATGGCCTGATGATTGCATATACCATGAAACAGACTATCGCCTCTAAGTGTTGACTTCTATGTTCACTTTTATATTTATATTTACACACGCTCTATCTCTGATATTGAGCACTTTATCCCATCAATATAGCACACCTTAAGACTATATTTCTTCATATATATATATATATATATATATATATATATATATATATATATATATATATATATATATATATATATATACTTATATTTTTGTATGTGTGTTTGCATACTGTCTGAGGATGTTTTTTATTTTATCTCTTTTTAATATTTGATTATATACATATATGTCTATCGTATTTACTAATAAGTTTTCAATGCCTCTAAACAATCGTTTGAATGTAGGATAGAAAATTTTCTGTGACTTCTTGCAAAAAGATCAACGACAATGTATATGTAGTAAAAAACTGATGCCAATGTTCCATCTACAGATATAAAAATAAACATTATAGGCGTGTCATTACTCTGTACACAAATGCAGTTTTTATTAGATGAATACACTTTACACGTTATCGTTTAGACAATGCAAATGTATATATTCCGAAACAAGAACAGGTTACACTCTATAAACAACATCTAATATAAGTTGATTCTAAAAGGTGGAATTTAAAGCATCATGCACAACACTTGAAGCATTGTAAGATTTAAATGTGATAATATAAAGGCAAAAAAGACTCCTAAAAATCAATAAAAAGACCCCTAAAAATAAAATTAAATATACGGAAAACTAAAAGGAATAATTCTGTTTATAAACAAACTATCCATTTCTAACATATACGTATTAATATGAAGTGATTTTTATAGACATGTGTGTATGCTTGGCCCGGATAAAAGTAAATGCATTTACCGAAAGCAAATTGATAAATTTAACATTCAGAGCATTACATTCTTAAAGAAAATTAAATATTGAAATGAAAATAATTTTTTTACTGGATAAAATTTTGACGAATTTTTTATGAAATGTCTTTTTAAAGATGTGCAATTAATATGCATTCCATTAAAGAAATTTATTTACGATTACTTGCAGTAGTTGACCTTTGCTGTAAAACAATTTCCATTCCTGTCTTCCTTGTATTTTAACGACAGTCAACAGAGATGTAACGTTCTTATTCACATTTACTGTTTTCTGTATTCCATATGCTCTCATTCCAGTAACAAATTAAGGAAAAAATAATAATTAAGAAAACAGAATTCATAATAATATTGCTGTTTGTATTTCTGGTGTAAACAAAAAAGACAAAAAAAAATCAAAGGAATGCTTGATTCGAAGTCTAAATAAAAATATGATCTCCGACAGTTATAAATTCTCAGACTTAGAGTTTTTAAACAGCTATCAAGTACAGCCATCAAGGTGAGACAAGCTACTTGATGCGAGTTCTTCTCTTTATAATTATTGTTTTTTTTTTTTATTTCTTAGGCATTCTTTTCTAGCGCCGGCAGAATAACTAAGTATTAACAGATGCTAAGATAGAAAAATAACATAAAATTACGCTGTGTGAAAAATTCAATTCACCCTCCACCCCGGTCGTTTGAATAGGAGTTGATGTTTATGAATTGTTCCCTGTTTAGGACAGAGTTTCCCAGTAGCTCCATGAGTTTTAGTGGCATTATAACCTTGCTTGGCATAAATTGATTTTAAAAAAAAACAAAAACTGATTGATCTTTTATGGAAAAAAATTGAAATGTCAGATAAGAGAGAGAAGAGGTGATTTTCTGAATATTTCGCCAAATCTCTCTCATTATATTAGGTTGGTGCAAAAATAATGACGTAATAATGTCGTTTTTGACGTTAGAAATTACGTTAAAAATTACGTTAAAAATTACGTTAAAAATTACGTTAAAAATTACGTCAAAAAACGACATTATTACGTCATTATTTTTGCACCAACCTAATATATACGTAAATATCAGTACAACATTACAAATAATTTGTACATCTCTAGTATGACTGAGATTTACATTTTATTCAATGCATTTAAATTATTATAGAAGGAAGTATTTTTGCTTGTGTGAAAACTTAATTCGACTTGATCCGGAAAATCAGACGAGAAGAAAATAGTATGCGAAAAATACATTCTTAAATTAAAGGAAATTTATTGTACAAAACGTATGTGCTAATAATTACTAGATATACTGTTGGACAAAATATACGTTATAATAAAGCATGTGGGGCAAACGTAACTTTTCATGTATTTGTACCTCACAGAAATTCTCATGATCATATTTACTGAAACAAACATAATATCATCATATAATAAAAAAGTGTGGACAAATAATCTTATTAATTCAATTATTATTTTTGTTTTAATTATTTTCTTTGATTTCTGGCGTTTACACATTTCTTTCCGGGTCTCGCCCAGGGACCTAAGGTTAGAAATGGCATCATGACACTTTTCACTGACAAAAAAAAAATTACATAGATTAAGCCCTTCGTAAAGTGTGGGCTGTACTTGTCAGAACAATTTTTTGTATCTCTTTGAGGCATGGACTTCCAGGAATCCTTTCAATTCGTCTACTGGAATCTTTTCCAACCAATCCTAGGGCTCCAACTACAACAGGGATTGTTGATGTTCCCATATGCCACATTTTCGAGATTTCTATTTCAAGATCCTTGTATTTTGACAGCCTTTTGACTATCTTCAATGATACATTGCAGTCAGCAGAGACTGCCATATCAATAAGGAGGCACTTTTTTTTGTGGTTTTTAATAATAATGTATTACTTCTGTCATCTTCTCTGACACAGATCCTCGGTTGACTTTGATTGTTCTGTCAGTGTGTATTGTGTAGTCCCATAGAATTGTAACAGGCCCTATCACCGTAACCGGGTCTGGGTGGTGTTCATACCATTTTCTTTCAGGTTCCTACCCGTAGAAGTTGCAGATGTTCCAGTGCAGATATTGGCCTATTCAGTCGTGCCGGGTTTTATACTCAGTGGGTGCCAATATCGTGCAACCTGATACAAGATGATCAATTGTTTCTGGATATTTATCACAGAATTTGCATTTTGGGCTGACACAATATTTTAGTATATGTGCTTGATAATTCCTAGTTAGCAAGCATTGGTCCAGTGCAGCAAGTAAAAAACCTTCAGTTTCAGCTTTCAAACCTGCACTACGTAGCCACTGATGGGTACGGGCTTTGTCTGCGTCAGCTTGTTTGGTACGGGCAGAATATTGGCAATGAAGCGGTTTATCTTGCCATATTATTATTATTATTATTATTATTATTATTATTATTATTATTATTATTATTATTATTATTATTTATGGTGCATGATCATTTCTTTTCGGATACCAACCAAAGACCTAAGGTGAGAAATGTTATCATGAAACTTTCCAATGAACATTTTTTGAGGAAAAATAAAAACTACAACCCACACATTTTACATAGATAAAGTTCTTCTTAAAGTGTGGGCAGTATTTGTAAATAGAATCTTTTTTAATGAGGCTTGGGCTATATTTTTTAGATTTCCAATTCAAGATACTAGTATTTTGATCGTTTTTTTTTTTTAAGATCTTCGAAGATACATTACAAACTATCAATAAGAAAGCACCTTCTGTTTTTGTGGTATTTTATCATGATGTCTGGAGGATTACTTTGTATGATACTCTTCTCATCTGCGTAATTTGGTCTGGGTTGTATTTATACCAAATTCTTTCAGTTTCCTCTCTGTAATAGTTGCATATTTTTTAATGCATATATTGGTCGACATACCGCGTTTATATTCAGCGGGTGCTAAAACCGTGCAACTTGATACATGATTCTAAGTTGTTTCTGGATATTTATCACAAAATCTGCATTTTGGCTGAACACAATTTGTCAGTATATGTGATTGGTAATTTGTAGTTAGCATGCATTGGACTTGTGCAGAAAGAACAGAATCGTCGGACCCAGATTTTAACTATTTACTACGTAATTACCGATGGTTAGGGATTTGTTTCCATCAGCTTGTTTAGAAGGTAATCTTGACATCGTTTCTGCATTTGTTACATTTTATTTGCTTTTTTTAGGTTCATTACCGCTACACCATGTGTATTATGGTTAATTTTCACTTATTCACCTACTTGAAAATTTGATTTTGATGGCTTCCTTTATTACTGAATCCAATTTCTTACTTCTGTCATCTTCTCTGACACAAATCCTCGTCCATTTTTTACGTAGCTTCCGTTATCTTTGAAGAACAATTATGGTGGTTTTGTATGACAGTTCTAGTTGAATTAATCCTCTGCCCCCTTCGTATTTGGACACATAGCCACAATCAACATATCCACAATCAAAGGATGCTGAAACTGGACTGTAACAGGGAAAGGGATCATGGCTGATATTCTGTTCTGTGAATTCAACTAAACACCAGACGCACACCTATTGAATTCCTTTCGTAATTTGGCTTTTATTTAGGTATGCTTTACTCCATCTCATTCGCTATCTTTAGATATTTTTAGTTTCCATTTTATTCCCGTTTTCTAATGTTTGTAAAGACATCTAGATCTATTGAGTATGTTTCCGTAATTATCTTTCTTGAAAGTTACTTTTCCGAAATCTATACGGATGTCATCATTGAAATCTTTTGCAGTATTAAGGATACTCTTCAAGTCATTGTCATCCATGTAGAGGAAATGATTAAACACTTTCTTTTTTGCTTTTTTTATCCATCGTTATTACTGTTTAGTTCATGCGAAAAGGGTATTAAGGACAGATAGAACATAAAAGGCGACAGGGAGACTCTTTTAACGATTCTTCTTTGGATATTTAAACAATTGGAAGTAGTAGTAACTTTGGTGTGATTAAGGTATAATTTGATTATTCATGCGATATTTAAGAAAATCTAATATATCCGAGGAGACTGTGTGCATATCCATGGCCTTAATTGCCCAAGCGCATGGAACAATAACAAATTTATTATTATAATCTATTCAAGCTCTGTTGATATTCCTTCCTTTTCTCCTGAAATTTTCCATTTATTATAATTTTATTTATTAGTAGTTGATCTTTACAACCATATGAATCTCTTCGACATCATATTATATTCCAGGGGAAGGGTATTGTTTTCATTGAGAAAAGAATAAGGACAATTCGTCAGGTCAGACGTGATCAATGAAAATATGATGGATAGAAATGTTATTGGACTCTGATTTCTGGAACTCTGTTTCTCTTGTTTTCCTAGGAGATATGTAATACTTTCAGTGATCCATTCTAGAATTTCATTTAGGGTTATTAATTAGCATTGATTTGTGCAATATCCTTATGCATTGAGGACAGATTGATAGAGAGAAAAACGGGCTCTTTGTCATTTTGTGGGGATTTTGATATTTTTCTTGTTAAAGCTTGCCTAACATTGTTTTGGTTATATTTTTGCATTTGTGCACAGGCTTATCCTTCATTCTGCGCTGGGATTATATTCGTTTGGGTTGCACCAGATATTCTCAAAAATGTTTGTATTTCTTCTCTAGATGCTGGCTTTTTGACTTCTATAACTGCTTTTCCAATTTCCATGTAAAACTTCTCTAGGTCTGTTTGTGATATCTTATTTTGTCAATAGTATCAGCAATGCTTTTTATATCGTTATTTTCTTGATAGTCCCTACAACGCTTTTCATATCATTCATCATCATTATTATTATTATTATTATTATTATTATTATTATTATTATTATTATTATTATTATTATTATTATTATTTCAGTTGCTTACAATTGGCCATAAGTTAACAGTCATAATTTTTGGTACATTTCATTGGATGTTTAGCTGACATTCTTAACTGAATGGTCTGCTTTGTGTGTTAAAATATGTATGGCGATGCGCAGATATAATTTATACACGGTTACAATGTGTACACTGAGTCAATAGAGAGTCTGTAAAAGTAAAATTAAGCCGATTCAATAAAAACGTAGAAACGCAATGTGTCTTTGCTTTTATCTCTTTATTATTTCACCAGTGATGTGCTTTGTGCTTTTCTATACTGTCATTGCTCCTTTTCTCTTGTTCATTCGGATATTTGCTTGCTATTTTCAAAAATCTAGGGACATCTCCAAAGACAAAGGGACATCAAGACAAATAAATTGCCTTCTCGGTTTCCACCGATACCTCGGCTATGGCATGGTATCAACAGTTCCAGTCCTTCTTACTCATCCAGTCTCTAGTTCACAGATTTAGTACAATTTCATATATATTTACACCTATAGACATGATTCTAATCTTCATATTCCATATCCAATTTTTTAGTTCCCTGTCAAAATTCAGATGTTTATATAAGTTTTCAATCTCTTTTATATTCACTTTGTGAACTAAATTCTGTTTATCTTATTTTCAATTGTCAAACTTGCTTTTCTTTTTTCAAGTCAGTCTTTATGTCACAAAGTACTTGGAGATTGGTATTTTATTCAACAACCTATTTGTAGCTGACAACTTTGGTCTTCATGGCCAAGGACGTTTGGACATTTCCACCTATATGACAGCGACGCATTTTTGTAGGGAGGTGGATGCAAACCATTTTTCCAAAAGTCAATTGAATACTCCACATACTTTCTTAGCACAATATCTATGACGCTTGAAGTTTTCACTCCAACCTTGTAGGAATTATCCTGAATTTCATAACATATAGGAAAAGAGATATTGCATATCATTTTAGTACAGTTTCCATGTTTCTAAGACAGTTTTGCAGATTTTCTGAAATGTATGAGACGCTCTTCTTATGTGACTTCTGATTTCTCTGCCACACTTGCCCGTCGTCTGTTTTTCCACTACCAAGATTTTCTGCGTTTTCTCAAGTTTTATGTCACTGATCCGCAAGTGGCACCTTAGGGTCAATCTTTGTTGACAAACATGTATTATCGTTTCGTAATTTTGTTTTTGCTTTCTTTGATTAACTTTTCTTAAAGTAGTTACAGTTTTCTTTCAGAGGTTTTCATCGACTCTGTGTAAGGTATATTTGGTCAGATTACGTCCGTCGATGATAATATTGGTATGCTGCCCATTCCAATTAGAATCATCTCTGTTATTAAATAATGCAAGAATATAGAATCTTCGTCTTGAACAAACTTAATAGATCTGTTGAGAAAAGAATTGTTGTTATACATTCACTTCATTTTTTGTGTATTCGTTCTCAATAAACATGTAAGCCGTTTTGTTCCCAGTATTCCGTGGAGTTATCTTAATATATTTCTGTGTAAAAGATGCTTTTCTAAAATTTTATTTATCCAATAATTGTTTCATCAAATAAACACAGGTATTAATCTTTATCTCCTCTTATCCTTCGCGCGGATATAATCCTTATGATGAGAATTCTATTTCATTTTTCAATAGCGTAAAAGTAAAACGGCAATTTTATCTTGCACGTTTATTCGATCAATTTCTTTATGTGTTCCATTGATTAGAAATTTGATTATTAGTTGAGTTTTGTGATTCCTCCGTTTGCTTCTTCGATGGAGATCATAGTTCTTCATACCTGGTTACATTCACAGAACAATCAATATTGATTTTCTAAGATACTCTCTCATATATTTCAGTTATCATTTCTTTAACCTTATCAAATATGTGCGGAGTAATAGTTATAAGCGCGGGAGATAGAATCAGTGTCACAAGTTGCGTTCGTATTTGTGCAAATACCGTTTTAAAATGTATGGATCCAGCTCATATCTCAACGTCTATGATTTACTTAATAGTGTAAACTGGGTTGTGTAGACTTGAGTGGGTAAAGAGAACGAAAACTCTGGACACCTATCCATGAAACCAGTTCACTATCGTTATCAAGAAGTCATGAATTAATATGTAATCAAGAAAAATAGATATGTGGATAGGAATGATCACCTAAATCATAATAGAACATGACATATAAAGATAAACCATCAATCTCAAACTCAATGTATATAATTTTATCTGCTCCTATTGATTTGTTCATCTTCATCTATTCCAGTTCTGACATAACGTTGAATATGCCCATGCTTTTATATATTGTGGGTTTCTCAAAATTCTTTTCATGAAAAGCCCATTCGATTTACTAATTTTATTTATGTTATAGCCATGATAGTTCTACTATGATTGTTTCTTCTTTAGATACATCTTGTCAGAAAGAACGTTTTCTCTCGTAATATTCCATTGATCGCATTATAGCATAATCATCGAGTAAAATAGGATGTGGGTGAAAACATGTGAAACTCTAAAATATCTAACACAGATAAAGTACTGGAAAAATCTGGCAAAAATTAGAAGCCAATGACAGGATGCTCATGGCTGCGCATAGTAAACTTTAAATGTGAAACGGATTCAATTAAATTCAGCCTTGTGCCACATCTGTCCGTGTGGGGCGGTTGCTAGATACTCTGCAATTGGAGATTCGTCTCCAGCTCTGCTGGCTAAACTCTCTGCCTCCGGGCCCGTAGATTCCGCGAATGTTTTTGGAACACAAAGGAACCGGAATAAACAATATACACGATGGTAATACAAGGGACAGGCATTTTAAAGATGATAAACTTTGGGAAATTCACAATTATTTCTATAGTACAGTGAAAAATTCTCGGGTACTGAGATATCGTCACTTGATCTCATATGAACGCTACAAACATTTAGTAATATGAAATTTTAAAGTGTACGATAATAACAAAATATTTAAGAACATTCGTTACATCTGTGCTCTGCAGTTTTTCGATCCCTGAACTTTTTTCATTAAACCACAAATGACAGCAGCAAAGTAAGTATCATCTACATGGATAAAATTGCAACATAGTTAACGGATTAGTGAATCATTGCGTATTAATATTTTTTACTATAAAGCGTGACAGACTTTAAGAAAATGTTTTCAAATAAAACTGAAGGAGAAAGGAGTAATTTGAGGAGGCGAATTAAATGACAAAATTCTAATCAAGGTAACGAACGCTTGAGCAGGGTTGATAATGAGGTATTTTAAAATCTTATTACGCTGGACAAAATTTACTCAGATGCGTGTTGTGAGAAAGAAAAATTACAATATAAAATACCTTACACTAGGGAAATGAAGATGACAGGCTCGACATAAAACCAAAATTAGAAATAAAATTAATCAGAAGAGCCGATTGTATCGATTCAACTACAGAAAAACAAAAGGAGTACAGAGGATGTGGGTGAAAACCTATTAAACTCTAAAATATCTAACGCAAATAAAAACTGGAAAAAATCTGGCAAAAAAAAAGAAGCCAATGACTGGATGGTCATGGCTGCGCAGAGTACACTTTAAATGTGAAACAGTTTCAACTGAAGCAGGGGCCAAAAATAAATATTTCAGACTGTATCGCACAGATATAATTTCATAGGATCTAACAATAGTAAAAGAATAGTGTACGTGGCTTGAATGCGTTACTGAATGAGAGAGAGGGAGAGTGAACGATAGTAAACTGGTTACAAAGGAAATAAAAAACAGACAAATTTTTATAGGAACTATAACAATGTATGGGCTTGAGTAACAAAAAGAAGTAAAAACGAAGAAAACTGTCTTTTAAAATAGCCGTAAAATATAAGCATATCATACAATCTTGGCATGTAGGTTAAACTAATCTGGCACCGATACAAAAAGGAACATTAGTCAGAAAATGGATGTCTTCCTCATAAGTCACCATTGAATAAAAGTGATAGAGTGTAATAAATTCAGAAATATCAAGGAGTGTGTTGGTGAACGTAGAAAGGTAGAGAGTGATATGCGAATGTTTTTGGAGCACAAAGGAACCGGAATAAACAATATACACGATGCGAATGCAAGGGACAGGCATTTTAAAGATGAAAAACTTTGGGAAATTCACAAACTTATTAGTACTTCCTCTAGACATATAGCTATGATAAAAAAAAAATATGAAAATAAAACTAATGATAATGTGATTTCGCAAAGTACATTTGAAGTGAGAAAAGTAATTCTTCTTTAGGGTCGTCCACAACGAGTGCGCTAGAATAAAATAAATTATGACCAATATAGACTAGAAATTAAAAAAATCAAAACTATATTTATAAGGATACAAATATGAAATAGTTAATAAAATTAGAATAAAAGAATCTACTAAATTCGTGGAGATCAAGTATGAAAACCGACAGTTCGTCGTAGGAACAGAGATCCACATGAAACTTAGGAAAATATTTTGATTCAATTATTTATAATAACACTGTAGTAGCATGCCGACGAAGGATAATGGCTATGTCCTCATTCACATAAAGACAGTAGTAAATACTGTATGCTGATCTGCATTTAGGGATTCCCGCTCTGCTGGTCAAAATTCCTGTCTCCGGGCAGAGAGTATCCCCAGACGAGGCTATGTCGAAGGGCAGAATCTCGTCTCTGAAAACAGTTACACGACCCCATTTTATACGGAGTCTACAGGAATTTTTGGCCGAGATTACGGGGAGGGATACGCCACATTAAATTCAGCCTTGTGCCCCATCTGTCCATGTGGGGCGGTTGGTAGATATCCTGCAATTGGAAATTCGTCCCCAACTGTGCTGGCCAAACTCTCTGCCTCCGGGCCCGTAGACTCCGCCAAGTAGACCCCGTATAAAATGGGCTCGCGTAGCTGTTTCCCGAGACGAGACTCTGCCCTTCGACATAGTCTTGTGTGGGGATCCTCTCTGCCTGAATGCACATTGTTTGACCAACACAGCTGGAAACGAATTACCAACTGCAGTATATATACCAACCGTGGCTGTACCTCATAATTGCACTAGAGAATGTTTCGGTAGTCATACCAATTCTAGCGCAACTGACGATTGCGGGGGCTGGAACATTTTGACCCTGTTCCACGTCACTCCATAAACCCGAACATGTGTCACATCACATCTCAGTGGGGAGGCGAGGTAAGTGTCATACCATAAATAAAAGAAGCTTTGAAATCGAAACAGTACATCGTAATAAATAGAAAAGATATATCAGATATTTATTATCGTCATTCTGACAATTCATAGAGTAAAAATGAAATAGACTGAAAATACATGTCCTTCTAGAGCCTATTAAAAACTAATAACTGAAGATTTGAAGAATAATTAGATTCAGAGAGTATTACAAAATTTATCAAGAGTACAGTGAAAAATTTTCGGGTACTGAGATATCGTCACTTGATCTCATATGAACGCTACGAACTTTTAGTAATATGAAATCTTAAAGTGTACGATAATAACAAAATATTTAAGAAGCATATGGAACCATTCGAAAGCTATAATGTACGTGTGTGTTGGTTTCCCTTCTCCCATCCCCCCCTTTTTTTTTTCATGACAGACGGTGGAGATGTTCTCTGTCTTGTCCCCTTTTTTGTGTGTGTATATGTCTTGGTGCTTATGTATTAGAATCTGACTGCGTTTGTTTTACGCGTGAGTTTGGGACCCCATTTACACATCATGAGGATTAAAATGTATACATTGTAAAAAGACCGGATATTAAATATAGCTAAAGTAACTTCAATGAAAAAATAAATTGAATAACATATATAATTATTCTTTTCTCCTCAGTAATTTTATAGTTGTAAACTTGATAGCGAATAAATGTTAAATTTTGATTTTGTAATTAGCAGTTTTAAATTTTAATATTAAATTTTATCATATAATTTAGTAATTATTCGTTGGAATAAATTATTTTTTAATACTAAACATGTGAATAGATATTATAACATGACTTCGTTATCGAGCTTTTTAAATTTTCCTGTACTTGTGTTCTGATTGGTCCATCTAGCCTTTGTAACAACGTTTTCCCCTTGCGTAGAATATTAAATAATTTGAAACTTTTAAAACCATTTATTTTACATTCAACGTCATCACTTGATAAGACACCGAAGGTGTTGAAACAAAATGGCTATTTTTGTAGTGATTTTATAACATATTTATGTTATATTTTTTTTTTCTTTAAAAATAAATAATTATATATATATATATATATATATATATATATATATATATATATATGGGATGACGCTCTATAAATTCCATATAATTTTTTTATATATTAAGAAACAGTTTTGAAATAAAAGATGTATAACAAATTGGAAAAAAGATTTTGTTACGCATCTTAATCCGTTAGGACTTCATCGCGCTGTGTTTATGTATGTTGTTGTAAATACACACTCGCACAAACAAGAGGATTACTTTCTAAAAATTTTCCTCAGAGTGAAATATTTCTCTTTTAGTTATAGTAGCTTTTTGTAAGTCAAAACAGTGTTCAAGTCTCGTGAACATATATATATATATATATATATATATATATATATATATATATATATATATATATATATGCATACATACATATGTGTATATATATATATATATATATATACATATATATATATATATATATATATATATACATATATATATATACATATATATACATACATACATATATATATATATATATATATATATATATATATATATATATATATATATTTATATTTGTGTTTGACCATGTGTGTTTGTGTGTGCGTGGTTGCGTCGATATATATTTCACTTTTCAATGTTTGTTAGATCCTGTTCCTTAATACAATGCTTTTGTTGGGGGTTAAATCTTAGCGAGTTTCTAGCAATCAAAAGAAAGTTTATATATATATATATATATATATATATATATATATATTCCTTTGCGTTCCCATCATTTGATCTATTTTTGGGAAATAGTCTATGAAGAAAAGACTACTTAATTAGGGATGGACACTTTGCAGTCACAATTTCATTGTCGCATTGATTTCAGATAAGTTTTTACAGACATTTCGCAGGACCAACGTGTTTGCAAAATATGTAATTGTTTTTACAAAATTAATCCATTAAAAATAGAATATCCAGTCTTAACTTAAATGAAAATCAGTCATGCTAAAAGGCAGATTTAAGGGAAAAATTGATTCGCCATCGCCATTTTGCTGTTGCCTTTCACAGACTCTTGAAGCCAATGCGAAAACTTTTGGTATCATGTCACCTTTTGTTTAACCTTCTTAAACTGAATATTGCAGCTTCGAATATGTATATCTTTAAGATATGCATATATTGCGTCAACTTTATTTTCTAATTAAATAGACTCTCTTGAATAGGCGTTTTTATAACAATATTTTAATTCTGCTTGACATTTATTTCTTTTGTTTATTAAGTGTAGTTTATCAAGACTATTTAAATTCGATCGGCGAAATTGTATCATAATTTTAAAATGGAATACGCAGCATCAGGTCACAGTGATGCCCTCTGTTAATTTCCATTTAAATTTTCATATGGCTAAAATGTATTAAATGGTATCAGAATGTTATACAGTGTAACCCGGATATAAGAGACCCGGATATAAGAGAGATTTTACCTGGTCCCAAATTAGAGCCATACTTACCTAAACAAAATAGAACAAACCCGGATATAAGAGAAACCCGGATATAAGCGACTTCTCATGTCCCGACAACTCTCTTATATCCGGGTTACACTGTACATATTTTAACTGAAATATTGCCGCACTTTAGAAAATTTCTTTTGAGGGAAAATTGAAAGAACTCTCAGTACGCCTGTAAAGGAAAACAAAAAAGAAAAGTCTATTAATTGCAAGAGGACAAGGTATAGTTACCCAGAAAAGAGACATTCTAAGGTACAGGAATCGTATTGAAGACATGAAGATCAATTTGGATAGTGCAGTAACAGAAAAATAAAAAAGAGAAAACCCAATGTGGACAGAACCACCAAAAGAGTGTCTTCTAGAAAAAAAAGGCAAATATTAAATGATAGAAAAGGTTTTAGATACAACACGTTTAACTATTATCTAGTATAGGATCCCTTATATAGCAGGTACTGACAAAGAAGCTCATATGAAGACACAAAGCGACAAAGATATTGTTCTATCGACTGATGCTGAGAATAAAATGGGCAGAATATGTTAGCAACAGATGTTTTTTTCAGGAAACATGCCAGAAAAACTGATGCTTACAATCAGCGGAGTAGAGTTTTACCTTTTCATTTAGAGGATACGGGATGAGAAAAGAATAAAATCTAAAATTCACCTGACATAATGAAGGCAAAATAAGAAAAGGGAAACAGCAGTAAACTTAACGAATTTGTCTGAATGACGGAAAGAACAAAAATATATGGTATATTGTCAACATATTCTTAAATCGACAAACGCTATGAAGTTCTGTTGAATCAAAATCGTCTATCACCTGAAGGGATATTAGCACATTAAAGGCAAAGGTAATTTCTGATTTTTCATTTACTGCTAGTTACCGGTGTGTGAGAGTTGTGTTAGGGCTAATAAAGTTACAACTCTTATAATGTGATCTCTCTCTCTCTCTCTCTCTCTATATATATATATATATATATATATATATATATATATATATATATATATATATATATATATATATATGGAATCATATTTCTAAATAAATAATTATATATATATATATATATATATATATATATATATATATATATATATATATATATATATATGTATGTATATATATATATATATATATATATATATATATATATATATATATATATATGGGGGCGTGGGGGGTATACATACAAACACACACATCGCCACTCTTCTAGATCATTCTTTTTCAAGTTTCAAGCAGAGCTCTATCTTTGAAGCTACATTGTTACTAATTTTTACCAATGACCATTTAACTGTCTTCAGATCCAAACTCGGTAGTTATGCTAATGATACAACTATTTGCTCCTGTTCAAATAGGAAGGCTGGTCGGATCGATATGGTCAAATTTGCAGATGATCTCAAAAGTGATCTAAAATAAACTACTATTAGGTTGGTGGAAAAATAATGACGTAATAATGACGTAATAATGTCGTTTTTTTATTTATTTTTAACGTCAAAAAACGACGTTATTACGTCATTATTTTTCCACCAACCTAATAACTTAGGCAAGGAATATTTTGTTAATTTAAACGCCTTCAAAATAAAGCTTCTTTTGTTTAATCATGTGAGAGATTCCGTTTCTGCCTTCCATCAGCATGTCTGACACTAATATTACAGGGGAGCGAATTTTTGCGCCTTTCTTTGGCAAACATTCTCTGCTGACAGGGAGAGGAAAAATTATATTTAATCAATTGCTAGCTTTTGCTGTTAGGAGAACAGTTTCACTGTGTCGCCCTAGAAAAGTTTTATCGCAGAATCTATTTTATATATTTATAAGTCTACTATTCGTCCATGCATCTGCTATTAAAGATTCCGGATAAAATACAATAAAGAATCTCCAATATTATTTCTCGTTACATGGCATCTCGGCTTTAGTCACCCTTCCAACGTCGAAATGTCGCTTCCTTGTAACTTTTCTATAATAAATTCATTGTAATTGTTCTTATGATCTTTCGCTTTTTGGTACCTAGACTTTACGAATTTAAGCACCGTACTAGATTGGAAAAAATGGCTCATCCTTTTGCAGTTAAATTGGCAAGATGTAACCATAAAAGACATAAACAGACATACAGATAGATAAATATATATCGCTCGTATGTGTTGTGTATGTGCGTGTATTACTATTTTGATTATATAGCAGATATTTTTTTTTACATAGGAATCTGATGTTTGGTCATCTTTGTGAGATTTTGTAGGTCAGACCGACATATTTTCTGCACTTCTACATAAATAGATAGATAGATAGATAGATAGATAGATAGATGGAATCATTTAACAATATCGAGGTAAATAACACATTATTACACATTTTATAGATTAATGCACCTATTGCACAATTTTCCTTCAACTAATCTTACTCTTCGTTTAAAAATAACAAAAATAACTATAAAACAAAGGAATTGAATATATTTATTTATAAACAAATATATACTTGGTAATATACTGATGAAGATGACGGTACCGTGAAAGAAATATATACATAAATGCCAAGAATATCCATTTAGAAAAACCAGACAATATTTTCTTAAATCAAGTCAGTTCTCAACATTCAGGTTATATTTGGGGGAATTCAAAAATGCTCCATAATGTTTACCGAATGCATGAAAAATATCTTGAGCGAACATAACTAATGCATTCTTGGTGTAATACAGAATGCTACTTACAAGGAATTATACATTTTGCATACAAGATTAATGCATTCTGGGAATTGGAAGGAATGCATTATGAATACGAGAAAGATTCGAATCCTATAATTTTTCATATTTCTTTCTTTCTTCCTACAAAATGTAAGCTAATAAATCACAGAGTATATCCGAATTAGGTCTGGAAACAAATCAATATAAATAAAAATAAGCAATGTGCTGATAGAAAAAAAAAAAAAAGATTACCCAAATGAAGAATGGATGAATAACCTCAAAAGGATAAAGAAGGACAGAGAAAAGGTGGAAGCGATAAATAGATACAGTGAAAAATTAAAGGATATTATTGACTAAAGAATTTTGGCAATAAAGAATAGTTTAGTGGAAACAAATTAAAAATATCATAGTCTAGAAAAAATGTGTAGTAAATAGGGAACAAAGAAAATGTTAGATAGAACCAAATGAAATATTGAAGATAAAAACAGGAAAATGAATTAATATTCAAATGAGCACAGAAACGGCATAACATGCGCGGATATGGAGTTAAGAAGAAATAAAATTATAAACAGAACTATAGTAAAACATAATACGATGAGAAATCAAAAGCACGTAAATTAAAGACCGAGACAAGACAGGACTCTCAACAGTAAGAAGACAGAACGTGTGGTGACTAAGATGGTTAGCTGCTGAAATTGGGAGTTAACCATTGGATATCTTAAAATAAAGCAACTGAATAGTCATGTCTTAACAGACGACTAACAAGATGTCACAGAAATCCGAAGGTGAAATGGAACAGAGAATGATAACTTTCAAAAGTTAAACACATTATTATGCAAGTAGTATCAAATCCGTTTTATGGCAGCGAGTGCTTCACAGACGAATAAGACATTTGCAACGATCAAGACTATGAAAATACTATACATGGAGCATATAAGAAACTAGGACATTTTCAGGAAAAATAAAATATCATTTTTATTTACAATCAGAAAGATACAGTTGAAATTTCTTAGAACTTTTATGAGGAAAGTGTGCTTAGAGAATGTGACACTCACCGGACGTACAGAGCGATCATCAGCCAACATAAATAAAGATCTTGTATAATTTGGTGGCAAAAGAATGAAGAATTAATGAACTAAGGGGATTAATCAAGAAAAGATTTTAGAAAAATTCAAGAAATCGGTGAATAAATGATTGAATAAATGGAAAAAATCCATTGACTAATGTGTGTGTGTGTGTGTGTATAACCCCTATATATTTTTGTTACCCCTATATACATACACACACACATATATATATATATATATATATATATATATATATATATATATATATATATATATATATATAGGGGTAACAAAAATACTTTTACAAATATTGGCGATGGGTTACTCACACCAAAATAAGGAGGACATTCCATATGTCTGCAAATCCTTCGTCTTTGAGTTATTATGTTAAAAGTTTAAGGTACACGGTGTCAAATGTGCAACATAAGATACAATCCAAACATAGTTATTAACACAGTCTGTGGTGCCACGGATCCTGCATCAGCAACGTGACGATAAACAGCAGCAAAGATGTGATGACTCGGCTCCCTTAGGTCTGGAAACGGAATGTGATATAACATTTCAGCTTCGCCTCCAATACCATCAGCGCGGTGATATAAACAAATCATATCTGCCTTTTCCATATATACATATACTGCCATTGTTATAAAAAAAAAAAAAAAAAAAAAAAAACATTTCTCGGCTAACTCATTACTACACACATTAAGCGTTAAAGACAGACTAGCCAAAAATGTCCACAAATGACAAATGTAGACTAGACTACAGAATACCACGGCACCCACTACCGTAAATTTTCTTCAAACTTAATTTAAAAAAAAACGAAGGATATACGGGCATTCATATGGACTTTTCTCCTTCTTTTGGCGTATTTTTGATAAAACTGTATATGCATCTGTGTGTATGTATCTAAATGTAGTGTTGTGGGGGTAATTTAAGTGAAGGGCTGGACATGTCCGTGATAGTCATATCCACCTTTCGAGTCGACTGCCACCATGTATGTATGTATTTATGTGTGTGCGCATGTATTGGACAATATAAATGAATATATGAATTGCGATCAAATACAAATCAATTATGGATCGGAATCCGAGAAAATCATAGGGTAAAATCAAATAAATATTTCAATTGGTAAACGTTTCCTTTTTGTTCTTTATTCTATCATATATATATATATATATATATATATATATATATATATATATATATATATATATATATATATATATATATGATAGTGTGTGTGCATGGCTGTGCAGTTCTCTCTGTAAACACAAACATTCATATATATATATATATATATATATATATATATTGGGAAATAGAGATAGATAGAGAGAGAGAGAGAGAGAGAGCTTAGGATAGATAGATAGATAGATAGATAGATAGATAGATAGATAGATAGATAGATATTCCGGAATTTTTAACTTTTTCCGCATTATTCTTTGTCCATGAAATTAATTCAGTCAATATTATTAATCAAATAGATCTGGGATTATGTTGCCAGATTCTTAATAAAAATTCAGCTCATAACTGCATGTAAAGTTAATGAATTATTGATCCACCCTCATATATATATGTGTGTGTGTGTGTGTGAATGTATGTGTGTGTATATGCCTCTTCAAGAAATGGCATATTTGTTTGGAAATGTGTAATCTGTTGCACGGATGTAGCCAAAGTGATCGATTGTTTCCTTTGGTTTTGTGACTCGTTGAAATTTACACCTTGTTTTATATAGCTTCTTGATTGTATTCGTTTATTCTTTCCTTTTATAATTTAACTTACTTTCCGTTGTTATTGCATGTTTGTTTTGCTTCCTGAGCTAGTTCCTCTCTTGGAACATATTGGAGTACTTAAAACTCGTCTTTTCTGCCTAATATAATGAAAAAAAAATACAATACTTGAAATAGCTTTAATGTTGGCTCTCTTCATGTGAAATAACTAAGTAATAAAATACCCAATGAGGAAAACTTTTGATAGATTTGTGGCCGGCATTATAAATTGAAGCTTTCCTGATATAGCAGAATGCGGCGTCTGCCATGAATGCAGTTGTGCATGGCTCAAAATGGTAAAAAATAAATTTCGGAAGACAAAGAATTACTGATATATAAAAGAAAATGAACAAAAACTTGCAGATACGTTATTAGCCAGAACTACAATAAAAATAAATGGTAGCATTAAAAATAAATAAATAATAATACATGAAAAATTGAGAGCGGAACATACGCAATTGTATAGCTAAGTCTAAAGACCAAAGCCTATAGTAGTCGAATATACATATATATATATATATATATATATATATATATATATATATATATATATATATATATATATATATATAGATAGATAGATAGATATATATATAGATATATATATATATATATATATATATATATATATATATATATATATATAATTTTTGGAAAACGAATCAGCCTCGTCAAAGTAATTTTTGTTTGAAACAGCAATAGAAAGACAAAAGAAAATAGAGAGATTTGATAAGAGCGGAGAAGAAAGAAAAGGAAAATTATATCTTGACAAAAAGTAAGGTTGATAGGCGTTTGGATATCAAGAATTCAGCCAAGGTTCTTTCCATAAAGAATGAGAATGATTAATGTCTTGGAGAAAAATCAACAAACGTGCAACCAAAATAAACAAGTAAGAAAACAGTTGAAAAAGTAATTTTAAAAAGGGAAAGAAGAAAGTAAAGAATCCGCTAACATTGGTACAAAAATATGAACTTCTTATCTGGCGCATGTGAAAAAATAATATCTGCCAGGAACGGACAAGAAATGTGAAAAATCGACATTAATCATTTCACTTGCCTATTATTCTCTTACGTAATGATAGATAAATATATATAGAAAATATGAAGGCAAAATATATATCAACATCGATATAGTTCTCCAACAAAAGAAAAATGCATCTCGATTTTCAAAGAATAACGTTAATTAAAGACACCAGACTATTCCTGAATATATTATTGTACAATATGAATTTTGAAAATTGAAAAGGCTTTGATAGATATATCGATAGAAGAGTGAGATGGCTATATATATATATATATATATATATATATATATATATATATATATATATATATATATATATATATATATATACCACCATCTCTCTCTCTCTCTGTATATATATATATATATATATATATATATATATATATATATATTTACATATTTACACACGCTCTATTTCTGATATTGAGCACTTTATACCATAAATATAGCACACCTTAAGACTACATTTCTTTATATATATATATATATATATATATATATATATATATATATATATATATATATATATATATATGTATCCTTGTGCAGGTATGGAGAAAATAGAAAAGAACACGTGGGGTGCATAATCCGGGGTTCCTTAGTATTTTTGTTTTTATTTTTAAGAATACAGTGCTCCATACAGAAGTAGAGCTTATATTATAATAATATTTTTTGTTTAAAAATATGATTCCTTCGCTACATAAGAGTTCTCATGTTTCAAAAACGAGAGCCGAAATCATCTAAATAATTAATAATATTAAGTTGGATTGTGGTGTTTAGTCCCGTTTCATCTTCAAGCGAAATTTTTAGGAATCTCGGCTCTCGTTTTTGAAACATGAGAACTCTTATGTAGCGAAGGAATCATATTTTTAAACAAAAAATATTATTATAATATATTATATATATATATATATATATATATATATATATATAGAGAGAGAGAGGGAGAGAGAGACAGAAGCAGTGAGATAGGTAGATAATTATATAGATGGATAAATATGAACAGTAAGATAGATAGATAGATAGATAGATAGATAGATAGATAGATAGATAGATAGATAGATAGATAGATAGATAGATGAAATTATTTTCCACGGATTAGTGAGTGATGATTAGACAGAGAAAGAAATTATTTGTGAGAATGAGTGGGCATGGATATATCTCCTAATAAAAAGTAAAAATTAAATAAAAGTAGTTTGGGAACGGGAGAATTCCGGAGACTCGCAAAACGCTAGGTGGGTAATATATACAGTTATAAAAATAATATATTGAAGAAGACATTGAGTCATGGATTGATTTTAAAACCTAGAATGGATCGAAGAGAATATGGCAAGTATATACAGAATAGAGATTTAAAAGGTGTCATCATCATCATCATCATCGCTAAACTCGTTTCGAATAGAATGAGAAAGACAGATGAAAATAATTTGATAATTTACCATTTGAATAAGTTATATCAAACAAATTCACACACACACACGCACGCAAATAGAAGTGAATTATGCAGAAGTTAAAATATTGCCTTTTCTTAATTATCCGTTCTACTTTGATTTTGTACTATTATTTCACCCCAAGCAAAGCAGAAATGCCAGTAATACGCAGGGAGATGCAGGATGGGCAGTTGAGAGAAAACCTGAGTATAGGGAGGACTGAGGAAATGAAAAAAGATGAACAGGATTCAAGAAAATAGAAGATGATGATTGATGTTGCATTTAAATGTTTAAAGCTTTTTCTTGTCAGGAATATAAGTAAATAGAAACGAGTTCTACAGGTGGGAGATGCGAGAAAAATAACTTTTGGAGTAGAATAGCTATTTTAACAGGAAACTGGTGGGAGCTAGATGCCAATCTAGTAGAACGCTTAAAAATCATGTAGCAGATAAAAGCTCAGCAGAGCAGTGGCCACGGAAAAATTTGTAAAAATAGAGACAGATGAAAGTGACTGAAGTCGAGATGCCATTACAGACGCTTCATTGGATTTTGTCCAGAACCTCGAAATGAATAGCAGGAACACAAGACCAGATATGGCGGCATTATTCAATGCACGGACGAATGGTATATTTGTTAATGTGCAAGATGGACTCTGACGGGAACATTTTTCTGGCCCACTCAGTGACCCAATTTTCCTTGTAGTAGATGCTGCTATCGATTCGAAGATTTTACCGCAGATATTATAATTGATGGAATTGTCGAAACAAAGAACGTGTTTCTATGCAATGAGAATATAGTTGGATTGAAAATTTAGTGACTTTTTCAATTATCTGAAAAAATCAGCGAATAACACAGATTGATAATCAAGTAGAAAGGTAAAATGATTGCGGAATTCGAAATTCTCATTAACCAAATTTTTGTTTTAACTTAAACTGATTCCGCATACGTTTATCTGTATATACATTCATATGCATATATAAGGACCTTGGATAAGTTATCGCTGATTTTTTATGCAAAGTAATGTTTCATTTACATAAATTAGTAAGAAATATATCTCTAAACGTATTGTCCATCGCTAGCCACTATCTTTCTGGCAGTATTTGAATTCCATGTCGAAAAAACGACACGTCTTTTGATGTTAACCACGAGTCGATCCATTTTTTCGCATCTTCATAAGAATGAAAATTCTGCTGTGCAGTCGATCGGAACAAGTGATAATCGCACGCGGCAATGTCAGGTGAATACGTCGTGTCTCGTAAGAATTCCCATTTAAGCGTTTCCAAGTATGTTTTCACCCGTTTTACACATGTGGCCTAGCTTTGTGATGTTGGGAAAATAAATTTATCGTCTCTCTGCTCGTATAACGGCCATTTTTCTTAAATGCTAGTGATCTAGCGTGATGGTTTCGGTCGGTTTGAGCAGCACATAATAAACTAAATCCAGCTGATACCAACATATGGAGAGCAGAAACTTCAAACCAAGGATATTCGGCTTTGTCGCTGATGTTGATGCTAGGCCGTGCTTACCCCACAATCTTCTACTATTAGGCTTATCGTAATGTATCCACTTTTCATTGCCAGCCACAGTACGATGCAAAAAACCTTCCTTTTCTGTCGTTGGAGCAGTTGTTCACACGTGACACAACACCGTTCTACGACTCTCGGCTTCAACTCGTACGGCACCCAATGTCCTTGCTTTTGAATCATTCCTAATGCTTTCAGTCGTTTCGAAACTGTTGTGTGATCAACTCCTAATGATTCTACAAGTTCAGCTTGCGCCTGACATTTCTTTTAATGGAGTAATGCCTTCAATTCTTCGTTATCAATTTGTTTTCTGTGCGCCAGAGAGTTCTTTATCTTCAACACCAAAATCATTATTTTTGAAGCGTCTAACCTAATCTCTGCATGTTGTTTCCGTCAGAACATTATCGCCGTAAGTCTCAACATGAATTATGTGTGTTTCAACTACAGGTTTCTTTTGAATAAAGTAGTTCAGTAAAACTACACGCAAATACACTTTCTTTGGGACGAAATCGACATGTTTAACACTATGAAAAACAAAGTTGTTTACACTTTGGCGAAATGATATACAATGATTTTCAAGCTTGCTTATAGTACTTCTTTATAGAAGCGTTACCAACTGAAACTGCACGCACAAAGTTCTGGGAACGTCATCTGTTGGAAAACAGTGAAAATTCATTCAAGGTCCTAATAATATGAGTACATATTAAGATAAAGCTATGTATATACGTTTCCGCGTATACTTATATTTTCTGCATACTTCTTAATTTACATGAGCATTCATATAAAAGGTGTCTATATATACAAGATTGCTCACTTCTCTGATGATAGGCATTTTAATAGCTCTAACTTCATTCTATCTTGTTATCATTTCTTTTCATATAAATGATGACAAACGTCAAGCTAACTCAGGAAAAAAAGAACCGATGCTTTGTAATCACTGCCTTGCAAAATGATAGAGAGATTGCACTCCTGTTGTCCACCTTTATAGCAAATTGAAAGCCGCTTACGAGGATTCTAAAGCAGTGATCAAACGTTAAACGCCAACTAAGGACTGCAATACTATGAGAATACAGACATTCGTGCGAAAAGTGAAGAATATTATCGACAAGAAGCCTAGAAAGTCGATTAGCGTCACTGCTAAGCAGATCAAGTTTTCAAGGCACTTGGAAGAATTTTTCATGTGGACCTTCGATATCAATCATCCGAGAAGTGATATGACGAATAAAAGAAGTCGGGAACATTAGAGACGAAGAAGGCTAAACATCACTCTAAACCATAGAGTCTAGGGTAACAGAGCTATAAATCATGATTACATGCACTAAAGTCACTGAAGGTTTCAAATTATACACTTTTCTCTCAATCTCTTTAATTTAAACGTGTTGATTGTTTCATATAGATGAAATCCCCATAAATTTCTGGAAATATATTTTTCTTTCCCCTTCTTTTCATACGACTGCATTGTAAGAAGGACATGTATGTACATGTGATTTTGATTCATTTATTCCTTGCCTTAGGAGTTTACTATTCATGCAAAGGAAGATTTAATAATTCCTCTAGTTCAAGTTTATGAGCCCGAAATTCGAATATCAGCACCTATGAAATATCATACTTACATATTTTAATATATGAATTTCAGAGTTTATGCAAATCGAAGAAATTGTATCTTTTTCCACGTATTTACATTGAGAAGACATACTTATTTGTATATGTAACAAGTTAATTAAAAAAGGAAATGAATTTAAATCTATGACTAAGAAAGAGAAATACTGAAAATATACATAAATACATTAGCACACACATACACGTACACACACACACACACACACACACACATATATATATATATATATATATATATATATATATATATATATATATATATATATATATATATAAAGTGAACATTGAAGTCAACACTCAGAGGCGACAGGCTGTTTCATGTTTGGACGCAATCGTCAGGCCGCCCTTATTTCTTCATATATATATATATATATATATATATATATATATATATATATATATATATATATATAGAGAGAGAGAGAGAGAGAGAGAGAGGTAGAGAGAGAGAGAAAGATAAAGAGGGTGAAAAGACAGGGCGGGAGGGAGGTGGGTAGGTTAAAAGAGACAGATTCAAATATCGGAATATAACCAATAAAACTCTATATGCACCACTGAAAACACACTGTTATTCAGAATAACAGGTGATCAGGGAAAATCTATACAAATTGAACAGTTTATCAGCAATAAGTCTTACATCTTATACTAAATTTGAAAAGACTATTAAAATTAAAATATGTATACATTATGGGTAGAAATTATTGTTATTGATGCAATTTTACTCAATATACATGATATATATATATATATATATATATATATATATATATTATACCTTCTATATATACCTTTATATATATATGTATATATATATATATATATATATGTATATATATATATATATATATATATATATATATATATATATATTTATATATAACATACCTGATATATATATATATATATATATATATATATATATATATATAACATACCTTATATATATATATATATATATATATATATATATATATATATATATATATATATATATATATATATATATGGTATATTTTAGCAGCATTTTCATTTAAGCGTCTCTGATTCGTGCTGTCTCTTTATTTTTAATAATATCATTTCGTAATCAGGTATAAGCTTTTTTGGTTTCGTGATTAACCTGTGCAGGGAAAGTATCATGGTTGTATTTATTCATTTTAATTTTTCTGAGTGCTTTCGATATATTCACAATATCATCTTCAGGGTTATGATGGCAAGAACAATTAGTTGTTTATCTGAAGAAAATGTTTGTCTTTGTGGCTAAACTGTCAATGATTCCTGTCATGCGCATTGTCACAAGCAGTAATTTTTTTAATTTTTTACTTATTGTAAAAGTTATAATGA
>OZ010577.1:72404326-72424326 GCA_963932145.1 Acanthosepion lycidas
TAATTAACCCATAGCTGGAGGAAGAAGAGGCGAATTCCTACATTTCCCAAGGGTATTTGCACGTAAGTGCATATAACGAACCCGACTTGAATTCGAACTTAGCTTTCCGAGTTCTCGTTCAGAGTCATTATCCATTACACTACCTGTAGATACAAGGATGCAGCACCAGGTATTCCCGAGATGTTACCCATCTAGGTACAGACCAGGTTCAAAATTATTTAACTTCGGTGCTCGGATGAGAACCGATTTTCACAAATTCGTCCAGATAATTATGTATATTTGTATTATCTCTGCGCTTCATCATGTGATATGCCAGGAGAGAAACACTTATTATTATCCTCATATAACTTTTCTTACCGGTTTCTATAATTATTTAACTAGAAATCGAGGGGCATCAGCTCTCCTCACTATCTTCCGCAATTCTCGGTATTCTACTCGATTTAAAAAATGGCATTATCTGAAAGTTTTTAAAACGTTCTGCTACTTCTAATTTTTTCCAATATTATTAAATATCAATACTACTTAGCTACTCAATCCTATTCTTTCAGTAATTCTCATCTGCAACATTGACAATGTGATCAAATCTATTTTCATGTGACATATATGTCATATATTCTATGAGTGGGTTATGTTGTTTAACAATAATTTCATTCTCTGTCTATTTCACACTGTATCAGGCACATCGCCATTGGTTGAATGGAGTTCTCCTTCAACAACATAGCGTGTTCTGTCTCAATTTCAAAGTCCTGTTTTTATCCTACTGAAATCATTTCTGTAGCTCATTCAGCAGACATTTGCCTCCATGTTAGAATTTAATTAGTTTCGGCTATTTCCAATTTTCTATAAGATTCCATACTTCCAAACGGGTTCTGTATTCAGAAACTTTTAATTCACTTCTTTAATGAAGTCTGTTATTTTCAGACGTTACAATATAATTCTTTCACATTCCAATAAAAACTTCTAATACCAAATCCTACTGTTGTAAGCAACACTTCTAGATATTGCCTTTAAGTATTATGCAATAGGATTTGTTGTGTCGAATTATCATTATTTGATGACTTACTATTCCACAATAATGGTAATTTTGGTTCTTAAATTGCTTCAGACTTTAACATCAGGTTTTCTTCAAGTATTTGACATCGTATCCGTTAAGTTCTTTGTAAATTTTAAATTTTTTATTCAATGTGAGCAACATTCCATTACCATGTTGAACGTCAGTTTTGTTAAGGCAGTTGGCAAAATCTGAGAAGTGCCGAAATGAGAAGTTACGAATATCTTGACCATGGACTAACATTCGCAACCAGTGGTTTCCGTACATAAATTTCATAACTACAATTGATGACTCAGTTTTGAGGATCCGACATGCTCAGATTGGAGGGTTTAGATGAGAATAGAGAAAGATAATAGAGAAGGTAAAGGTTTCTCATAAAACACAAAAAACTAAGAAAAAATTGCAATCAAATGGCAGCAAAGCGATGCTGCGATTATCAAACTGACTGTTGATAACGCATCATTCATTTTGACGCTTTGCACACATACAATCACTATATATTTGCGCATGTGTGTTTATGTACGCATTGGTTGTGGGTGTGATTGCTTGTTTGGCTATTGCGCTAGTTATGACGGACATCAGAGATATTGTAATGTTATGGGATCTTCGTTTGATTCTTGTCTCGAATACGCCCCATATATAGTAGTCCCAACTGCAGAGCTAAGAGGCCATATATTTCGAAATGAAAATGATTATGGAAATTGTAACTCATTCATTCGTTGCTTTTTTTACGTTAAGATACAAAAGTGAGCAGACAGGGATATTTCTAACATCTTTGAAGAGGCTTGCACTTAAAGGCACAATTTTGCTTTGCTCGATCAGCAACAATCTGCGTACCCATATACATGTATGAGAAGAAATGTAATGAACACAACCGAAATTCTAACTCATTCCGAACTGCTAACAATTTAATTCATGTAAACTTTACATCCTTCTTCTCCTTCTAGATATTGCTTAAATATCAGGGTAGACTGGTTTATTTGGCCTTGGTTAGCATCTAGTATAGCTTAAATAAAACTATGAATTCAAAATATGAGCATGATTGTCAGAAGTTAGTATCCCGCAGTGCACTAATTATGTGTTCTTCCGAAAAGTATGCTGCGTCAGCACAAGCCTTGGACGCTATAATTAAAGATAAATAGATAAATATATTTTAGAGGTTCAATTCTAATGTTCTAAATTTGTTATTCTCCTATCCACCATAATGACTGGCGGGTCGTGATAACCCTCACACACGCATATATATATATATATATATATATATATATATATATATATATATATATATGTGTGTGTGTGTGTATATATATATATATATATATATATATATTAATGAATATATATATATATATATATTAATGAATATATATATATATATATTAATGAATATATATATATATATATATATATATATATATATATATATATATATATATATAGATAGATAGATAGATAGATATAGATATAGATATATTAATGAATGAATGTTATAAGTGCGCGGTTCATACCTATATCTATATTCATATATATGTGCGGAGTATGATGTTTACGTCTACGGATATTTAATACGCACATACCCATCTGTGTGTGTGTGCAAGCGTGTGTATAAATAAGCGTGTGAGGATGTGTGTGTGTTGTGTCTGTGTGTGTGTGTAAGCGTGTGTGGAGGTGCTTGACAGAATGAGTTAGCTTGAATGACCTCGTATCGGCGAGAACACGCTTGCCTCTCTGTGTGTGTGTGTCCCTGTATGTTGTGTTTGTGTTGTGTGTGCTTGTGTGTGTGTGTGTGCATTCGTCAGCCAGGTAACAAATTTCATGGTTGCTGATCCGGTTATATTTCAAGATCTTCATACATAATAATGTCATGGAATCCTGATAAAGCTGATAGGAATAAAAACATCAATTTTTCAAATGACTGCATCTTGTCTCATACTTGCAAATATTATCATCTGTCTGGTTCTCAGGCTTCATCTCTGCAAAACACTAAACACAAACACTGCAAAACTAGATTAACACGGCAGCTAACAGAATAGAAAAAAAATGAAAAGACGATCGCAAGTTGCAGTAAAAAGCAAAAAGAAGATAATAATGAAATACAACAGCGCATAGAGAATCCGCGTGTGTCGGTCACAATAACTAAACAAGAAATGACAAGGTTTTTTCACACACTGTCGCGTCTATTTTCTTTTATTTAACTGTTTCCTTGTATAAAAATCATTTCAATCAGAATTTAAAATGAAATTAAATCAAAATTATGAACTATTCGAATCAGTCGACTGTTTTAAGTATATATGCTAGGTAATCAATACGTTTGAAATATAGTTTGATATGATAAAATATAAATATATAATGTTAATAATGATGGTTTTTAATTGTCCAAATAAACATTAGAACATGTCGAGTAGGTACATAATTTGATTGATTTCATTAAGAATGAATAACTGACGCTTTCTTCTGAACGGTTAAAACTCAAGTTTCCCAATCAATATATATATATATATATATATATATATATATATATATATATATATATATATATATATATATATATATATATATATATATATAGTTTTTAGTTCATGAAAAACTGGGTAATCCGTATGGGTAAACTCAAGGAAGATAAAATCTAGAGAGCTCAATGTAAATCCAGAGCAAATAATTTAAATAAAAACAGACTATTTTAAGGTTCCATGTAATAAATTATTTCACCACAGACCTTTTAAAGTACTGTGGATCATCCGACTTTTTCAACCTTTGGGAGTAAAGTTTGATGATCCGCAGTTCTTTAAAAGGGCTGTGGTGAAATAATTTATTACATGGAACCTTAAAGTGGTCTGTTTATATATATATATATATATATATATATATATATATATATATATATATATATATATATATATATATATATATATATTGAATAAATTACGGATATTATGCCTGCTAATTTTTAACAAAATCGGTTCGTACTCACGAATAATCTTCCGTGTATTGATGTTAAGGATGAGAGAAATGTGCTATTGCTGTTGAAGTTTTCATTTTCCATTATGTAGTAGTACAGCAATCAACGCCAAAATTTAATGAATAGCTTTAATTATCTTCCCAAACCAAAACAAAACTAGTAAATAAGCGATATAAACAAATTTTTAATACGTTAATAAAACACCGATTAAGATAAATATATATATATATATATATATATATATATATATATATATATATATATATATATATACATACATACATACATATATATATATATATATATATATATATATATATATATATATATATATATATATATATAAAAGTGAACATAGAAGTCAACACTTAGAGGCGACAGTCTCACGATTGCATATAGCATGAAACAGACTGTCGCCTCTAAGTGTTGACTTCTATGTTCACTTTTATATTTACACACTCTCTATCTCTGATATTGAGCACTTTATTCCATAAATATAGCACACCTTAAGACTATATTTCTTTATATATATATATATATATATATATATATATATATATATATATATATATATATATATATATAATATAAGAAATAAAAAAACAACTTCCTGTAAAGTAACTGCCAAAATAGACTACACACAATGCACCAACCACCAATTCGTATATATAAATAGCCGAATAAAACAAGCGTGGCCTGACGATTGCATCTAGCATGAAACAGCATGTCGCCTCTAAGTGTTGACTTCATTGTTCACTTTTATATTTACACAAGCTCTATCTCTGATATTGAGCACTTTATCCCATAAATGTAGCACACTTTAAGAGTATATATATACATATATATATAAGTGAACATATTATTGTTATTTCAACCAGAGAATAGTGGGTTTCATTATAACGTGGATTTATACACACACACACACACACACACACACACACACATATATATATATATATATATATATATATATATATATATATGATGAAAATATTATTTTATTGTATGCTATGATCATAGGTAAAAGTGCTCAATATCCGGCGTAGATCTTATGTATATATAAGAATGTATTCTGAGGTCAACATTGAAAGGTAACAATTTCTTTCCTGCTTGAACTCAATATTGCGTGGTCACTCGACTGTTTATAAGATAAACAAATGATCTATCGTGCAACCTTGTTGGCTTATAGATGACGTTCAAGCATGAAACCAACTGTAACCACTCGGTGATGTCCTAAGTCAAAATTGGCATAGACTCAATTACACACACACTTGCGTGTGGTTGTATGTGTATGAATATACCACGATTTTATTTAAGAGTTCTACAAACAACTGATTTAATTCTACGGTGAAAAGGGTTTAATATTGTATGTTTGTGATTGCTAAATTGTAAATAACTACAAACGAAGACGTTATTGGTCTTTGAAATGCCAAAATGTGGAATAGGAAATAATGAATAACAAATTATCACTTGTTTACCAATTAACAGACTTGTAAAAATTTGTTAATAAATTTGATAACATCAAATTCTGATAATCATGGTGGAATAAGAAACTGAAAAGGTTAAAATAATAAATAAATAATAGGAAGATACTATCATTAATAATATTCCTTTTTATGCCAAAGTTCGTTCATTATATTGGTCTAAAGCTACTTATGTTATATAGACGGAAGAGAAGTCGTAATAATTGAAAGAGAAAAAGGATAGATAATAACTGACCTTTGATTTGAATTGATGGACATTGATGTATTCAGAAAAACGTCTTTATGGTCCACTAGTGGCAGTTCGTCAGAAAACTGAGTGGAAATTCTGACATCTGAAACTCGTGGAAATTAAGGTGATTCGATTCCGAGGAAGTAGCACGCCCTGTCCTAGGTGTACGTGTTTGAAGTTGAATGAATTAGAAGAATAAATATCATCTGAATAATTGCTATGGAAATAGAGAGAAACTAGCGACAAGTTCACATTGCGGAATAGAGGTTGCAGAGTGTCTTTTACCACAAGACTGTAAATGATTTTTAATTCTAAAACCGCTAGATATTAAGGAATTATTAACTTTGCTCCAGATATTGCAGCAATACGCTATTTTCGCCTTGTAATGAAAAAGCAAGGAGAAGGATTCAGATATTTCTTGCGGCGATAGAATAAGCTGACCATTAACATAATAATAAGCCGATCAGCATCATTAGTAAAGAGATATGTATATACACGAATTCTAGAATAGATTTGAGATCCAATATGTGTTCGAAACAACAAGCATCACCATGATGATTCGTTCAATTTGACTGAGGAAAATTCAGTTTCGAAACAGTGATGATAAAACGATATTAAATAGATGTTTGAATTATTAAACGTAACATGTCTGTTATTATTTTATTAAACAGATGGACGAAGGTCAGGGGAGAGGTTAGCTGAAATGTTCCGAGTTTTGGAATTGAGCCTATAAACAGTGCTATCAGTTGTTAATGATATCAGAATGTTCTTAGGTGGATTGCTAAGAAATATTAGAAAGAGAGTGGGGGTGCGGTTTAAGTGCTGAGGCTTGCTTGCATTTATTGCCTGAGCTTCAGAAAATTGGCCATTCGTAACAATCTTCAACTATTGTGGTCGTCTCCTCTTAAATGTTACCTTATTTTATTTTTTAGAATATTAAAAAGAAATAATAAAAATATCTGATTAATATTACGTTACAAGGCATTGGTTCCGTTTCTACATCCAGAGATTGGTGTTCAAATTTTAATTACTTGAGCATATCACAATGCATTACGGAAATAGGAACTTTTAATCAGAAAATAGAAAATATCACGCTTCATAATTCCGGAATTTCAATCTTACTAATTCATGATTTCACCAACAATGGAATTGTGATCTTACACAGAATATTGCTATCACGGGAGAGATATGCCAGGAGAAACCTATATTAGATAAGACTGTGGAGCGTTGGGTATGCACCAGCAAAGGCCAGACATTATTTGCAGACAATCTTATGAGAGTGGTAAACAGTGGAGTAATGGATAGAAACTCAGATTGAGGAATCGGTGAGCCGAGTTCGAATTCCAGTCGAATACGTTACATTCACTTACCTATGGGAAAGATATGAATCATCTTCTTCACCACCCCCAGCTATGGGTAAATATCAGGACAAATCGGGCTCTATAGTCTTCGGATGGTAACTGGTATATGCCAGAAAGGAATAGCAACCTATTGCATGAAAATATCTGCCTAGTCATTCATGTATCGAAAGACAGATGATCGCATCAGCGTGTATCAAGCATGGCACATAATGTTCTGATGAAGCTTTTAGCTTAACTGCTTCTTTTTCGGTCATTCACAGATATGCATTGTTTTTTTTATATGGGATACTTAATATTGCCTATGTATTTTAAAATTGTTTTGTGTCTTATTTTAAAAATTGCAATTATATTTGAAATTAAATGAATATAAATTCTCAATAAAAGTTACGGTCTTGCCTTGTCTAAATAATTGTTTTTTTTTCTATAATTATTATCGCATCGCTTTCACATTATTCAATAAAAACCAACGTTGCAATTTTTTTTTTAAAAGTGACTATGTAACGAAAAATAATGCTACTAATTTGTGAGTGTTACATGATAAAATAAACAAGGATAAAACTTATATATATATATATATATATATATATATATATATATATATATATATATATATATATATATATGTATTATTATTATTATTATTATTATTATTATTATTATTATTATTATTATTATTATAGGATCATTTTACAACTTATTGAAGATTATCTTCGTCCCTTTAACCTTCTAAATTTATGACCTGGAGTAACAAAGTGCATCAGAGTTTTCACTTAAGATTTCATTTGCTTTTGGTACAGTCATAACTTAAACGTCCCTCTCACGTACCAAACGTCTTATGTTTTGTGTTGGATCTCTGTATCTCTAAGTTGAAATGATGATCCCTCCTCCTGTTGTGACCACCTGATCCAGTTTTCATCGCTACTGTTCCCTTTTTTTAAAACTTATTCAAACTTCTCCGTATGATCCTTTGTAGTTTTAAAGATGGAAGCCAGAGTATGAATGCTGGATACTGAAGGCATGAATTTGTTTTTTTCTTCTAATCATTGCTTCGTTGGGAAAACGGTAGTGCTGACACAAAACGATTTTAAACTGTTCTCTTTCTAGCTGAATAAATCAAATTGTTTTCCCGTGATTCTTACAATAAAATGTGTCATGGTGGATAAACATCTTATCTAAAGACCTGAAAGAAAAATGAAAGTCTATTACGTTAGTATGTTTTAGATATTAAACATGTTGCTGGATGGCTAATTATGCAGTTACGCCCGGTATATATATATATATATATATATATATATATATATATATATATATATATATATATATATATATGTGTGTGTGTGTGTGTGTGTGTGTGTGTGTGTGTGTGTGTGTGTATGTATATATATATATATATATATATATATATATATATATATATATATATATAACGTACATTTACCACTAAGATTGAGGAGCTAATACTCTCTCTCTCTCTCTCTCTCTCTCTCTCTCTCACACACACACACACATATATATGTTTATTGAGTGCGGGTTTTAATAAAATAGTTCTCGATGCAATAAAACAGAGCTATAATCTATATATCTTAAGATTGCACTGTGCATGAAACTCCGAGATAAGCTACCGATGAGGAAAAAATATATTTGAATTATTAATTAATATATATATATATATATATATATATATAGAGAGAGAGAGAGAGACAGACAGACAGACAGACAGACAGACAGACAGAGAGAACGGGCGTAACTGCATAATTACCCATCCAACAAAATGATTCTAAAATAATAGAGTTTCTTTTGGGAAAATACCCCGACGATATGAGAATATCTTGCTCTTACAACATTCATCCGTTCATGTTTTATTTGGTTTTTCGAGAAAGATTCAGATCTTCGTCGTTTCAGGACACGACCTGAACGAACTTAGGGTTTTTCCACATTTCAAGATTGAAGGAATATTCGTGAAATAGGCGGATATTTGACTAATCCTCGAGGTAAGGACCCTTCAGTAATTTAAGAGCAAGACAACACTTACATCAAGCTGATCTCTATGTTGGCTGTATTCGACCGTGATTGACCAAACAAAAGGAAATATTAGTGCTGTTGTGTAATCAATACATAAAGGCCTTACTAATAAAGATTGACTGCGTCGAGTAACAGGGTCCGAGAAAACTATACCCAAGTACCTATATGACTGTTGAGGACGTATTTAACCTCACTGTTAATCCAATTTGAGAGAATTAAACTATGCGTAACAAAAGTATTTCAGTAGATTGGGATCATGCTTTTATACTTAATCAGAAAATCTTCAACTCTGTTCTGTACAGATTGTGTTCTGATAGCAGGAAACTATCGTTCATTTTTTTGGGAAAAAGATTGATTCTCTACAGCCTGCCAAGCCATGAATGCCACGTCTAACTTGCTATCAAGCGACGAGCTCTCTTTCTATACAAGTTGACCGCGGGTAAGGATAGTGGTAATAGAATCTGTGGAGGGAATATTCGAACAAACATAGGGGAGCACTATTGCGTCGTCACTTCGAGAACTTGTGAATTGCAAAACGATGTTATAGTAACCGCGAAATAGTTAGCAGCTGTTATGAAAGTGCAGAATGTGTGGGGTTGATCGTAGCAGCTGTTCCTGTGACCTTATTTGGTTATTGTTTCAGTGATGCAGCCAGTCGCAGAGGAGACACTGCAGTCTTATGAGGATAAATTGAAAATCTGCAGCGTGTATGTAAGGTCGGCATCTAAAAATAGATGTTGCTTATTCTAAATTAGATTTTGGACAAATTAAAAGGTAATGTTGTAAGTTATATCTATGCTTATCCCTATAAAAATAATGTTCCATATGGACATAGGTGGTATTGTCATGGGCGGCATCCGTATAGGCGTTAATAATGCGTAAATTACGAAAGAATGTCTGTATGCTAACCCGATGCGCTCTCTTCTGTATTACTTTCTTTCTCTGTTTGGGTGTGTAGCGCATCGAGAAAGCTTACTCTGTTTATGAGATTGATAGTCATATGTCGTTTATTCAATATTGAACAACCAGGTCATCTCCTTGAAATCCTCTTGAACGCAAACGATTAAATTTTCCACATTGACGGTTCGGAATGTTCATTCTTGGCTAATGGAGCTGTAAAAACTATTACCATTTGTGTCGGTTTACACGCCCAACGTTTTCAGTATCCTGATTTGGTAGTAGGCACGGCCATTTAGGACGGATTCTAAAGAATAGTTTAAATGGACAATTAGAATGCAACTTCTGCTCCGCCTCTTAAACAAGGATCGCGCTCCGATTGACATTATCGACAACTAAGTTTGTCCATAGATATCGGGCTGATCAACATTGTGTGAGAGAATATAGACGTGAGTACATAATAGTCCTCGTACCTAGGAAGCTAGATATTGGAATAGGTGCTTAATTAGATGAGGCTTAGTAGAATTCATATATTTCACTTTTTATGCTATTGGCACTTGAAAATATTTTAGCAAAAATGAGATTAGAAAAGAAACTGGACACTGAAATTTCGATGTGTCTTTGCTGAAATGTTTAGGCATTCAACCATAATTTAGTATGCATTTAAAATGAATTTTGTTCGCGCAATAATTACTTGGATAATCGTAATTAAACATTGACACCGTTACCCATTGAATACACGCTCGATAAAACAAAGGCTGTACCCTTTTTTCTGTGGCCTGGATTGACAAACTTATCACTGGTTTAACTCAGGAAAACCTGACGCAATCTTGTATCAAGGACTCTCAACAATATATTGTTAAAATGTTGTTTCAACAAGGCTGTTAAAACTCGTGATAAAATTCGCAAAGAATTACTTCTAACGTCTGATCGATACATTCGCCAGATTAACACTACGCCTATTTGGACTACTTCACTCAACTTAGATTATCTGAGTCGACCTGTGCGGTGAAGAGACGAACAAAAGACTTTGTACGCTCGATCCTAGAAGGTTTATTAGACTAAGACACGTTGATCATTTGGCATCAGTTCATTTATTTCGGTTGTGTAGATCACATGTGTTCTTGTCTACACTGCTGCAGGTAGCTACATTCAAGCTGAATTGTTGCAAAATATATTAGTTTGTGGTACAACTCATCTACTGGTGGAACGTTCAATGTGGATCGGTCTAGCATGAAGCTGTATCTATATTTAGGAAACGACAGTACTTTTAACGTGACTAAGTTGGTCATCATGATGTATTGCCTATATATCTGTGTGTGTGTGTAAAAATTCAGATATACAGAATATATGTATATATATATATATATGTGTGTGTGTGTGTATATATATGTGTGTGTGTGTGTGCGTGTGAAGAAAATGTAAACAAAAGACACCTGATAAACTTTTCTTTACCAACCTGATTTTTAACAGTTTTTTTTTTTTTTTTTTTTTACTTTTTTATCCACAGAAATAAAGTGGAGGAAAATATCTTTGAGTTTTCAAATGGTAAATTAGAGAATTTTCAGGTAGTCGGTTTCTGTAAACAGAATAAATAAAAATTCACTCAAAATAAGAGCAAGATATTTCGTAACCTGTAGAAAAATAGACACATTCTTTTTTGCCTAATAGTGATTACAAAGTATGGACCGGGTTAAAACCGGATTTCCACAGAAGTTTATGTTTTTTTTTGTTTTTTTTATTTTGCTAAGATGATCAGTTCGAGAACTTTTCAGAATTTCATCCAAAATATTAAAGAAATATTTGCTTATTCTGGCAGCTGCGGTTTTCAGTGCTATTATTATAATAAATGACTTAAGATGAGAGGTGGTGCACTAAAATATAGGCTACCTGTATTAAGCGTAGTTTAGATGAGACTCAAAGCAGAAATTTTAAGGATTGAACAGTCTATTCAGTACTAATTAACCTGGTAAAACAAACTTGCTAATAATTAAGCTATGACGGAATTCCTCAATCTACCAGAATTGTCTCATATATATATATATATATATATATATATATATATTTATATGTGTGTGTGTGTGCGTGTGTGTGTGTGTATGTATATATATGCATATATATATATGTGTATATATATATATATATATATATATATATATATATATATATATATACTAAAGCAGGTAGATTTCTTAACATTTTTTCAGTCTCCCTCTAAGCATACGCACACACACACATACTCACTTACACACACACACACACACACACACATATATATATATATATATATATATATATATATAATTTCATAAGACATATATATTATATGTATATACAATGACAAAAGTATTCTCTTTACTTCCTGTATAAATATGATTCCTTTCCTTATTCTTCTACTCTCTCTCTCTTTCTCTCTCTGTGTATTCCTCTATCTCTCTTGCTTATTTTAATTTTCGCAAATTCAAGAAATCGCTTTCACTATGCCATCCTGCTAATGGCAGAATTTATGCAATGCTATGTAACAGAAGATTTTTTAAATTTTTTGATTGCTGAAAATTTTGTCTGGTTTCATTATTTGATTATCCAGGAATCAATTTTAAAAATATATTATAAAATTTCAATTTTTCACTGTTCAGACGGAAGAGGGTTTACTGAAAATTTCTCAGTTTGTGCAGAACTTTTACAAAATAATTATGATGCTTAGAAATATGATCATATTTTGTCAAGTGTTTTTGGACTATAAATTTTTAGCACCTCTTCTCACACTTAAATGTAAAACAAAAAAAAAAAATAATGTGATATCGTAAAATGCGATAGACCTGGATTGCTTCATGGTCATCAATTCATATTTTTTTGTGTGGCAAGCCTATTATTTTCACAACATAATTAATGATTATATATACATATATTGTATAGGTATTATGAAATTATACATACACGTATATATATGTCTGTGTTAATATATATATGTTAATATATATATATATATATATATATATATATATATATATATATATATACGCACGCATATATAGAGAGTGAAAAATGATGAAATATAACTAATCGATTTCCCTAATTATACAGTGGAGTAATGGATGCTCAAACTGTGGGATCGGAAAGCTGAGTTTGAATTCCAGTTGAATCCATTGCATTCACTTACATGCTAATACCCCTGAGAAATGTATGCATTCTCTTCTCCCCGCCAGCTACGGATTAATAGCAGGACAAACTAAGTTCTATAGATTTGCATTGAAACTGGTCTACTGCAGAAAGAAATGAGTACCTACTGCGGGAAAAAAAAAATCTGCCTCGTCAATCATGTATCGAAAGATACATGATTGTCTATGCGTGTGACGTATGACACATAACTTACTGATATATATATATATATATATATATATATATATTGAAATCGGAAAATCATATACTTGCAACATTGTTCATGCACATTTATTTTAAACCAGATAGATAGGTTTTATAATCTCTGTTTGATAGATATATGGATAGTCAGGAATAGACAGAAAAAGTGAAGGGAAAAAAGCGTAGATAAATAGATAGTTAAATAGATCGATAGATAGTTATTATTGAAACGAGGAGGACCTACTTCAAATTGAAAAAAGAAGTTAGCAAAATAGAAAAGTAACAAACAAAATGAACAATACATGCCTGATGAAATAATAACTGGAAAGCAAGAAAAAGAAAGCAAATATAAAGAACAATAAAAAGATTATGAGATAACAGAAAACGTATAAGCCAAATATCTTCAAACTACAAAAGCACCTTTCCTTGAAAATTAAGAAAATGGAAAAAAAATAATTGCATAAAATTGATTCCCAACGACAGAATACGACAAAAGTAGCTGCCCATTTGCATTTCCCTTTACGCAAATCGACTAAGAAGCAAATCATTCAACTTTCTTAAATCTCGTTAAAAACTACTACTGAAAAAATCACTGTTTTTTCCTTGTCAGTGTGCTCGGAGCCATTAGATTAATGGTTACTTGTAATGCATCCCATTCTGCTGCTGGGAATTATTTGCACGTCTCCAAAGGCTCTGGTGAATAATAGAAGAATACTTTCAAAATCGTAGTTTCTATAGTGTAAACCCACCGATAAAGACAGAAAACAAAGAAAATAAACTTTTTACTTACTGATAATCTTTAGAAGCTTGGAAATCTTTTGTAAAATCACTGAATGGTGGATAAAAATTCGCGAATAAAATAAAAAATAGATAAACTTTCAGCACTCTCACAATGAGATGCTGAAATTATGGTTTCTGAATGTGAGCTCAACTGTTCTCTTCCACTAAAAGTTTACGACGTATAAATGATCCTTTATATCAAAATGCTCTTGTGTCCTATAGCAAGTAAAGGTTCCCCAAAGCATGCCCTGAGTAACAATTCTGTGTTTCTCGTTCATATGCCTTTCATCTTCACATTCTTTCGCCATCAAGATGATGGCATTGCAATGGCTGACAGATTAGCAGCGATAGCATCCATTCTCCGGCTATCCCTCATCTGCTATTCATCTTTGTAACATTTTCAACATTGACTACCGGGAGTGGTTAGTCCACTCAAACATGATCGTTGAAAGAATGAAATACTATTATGAATCCTCTACAGCTTACTTACTGGACCATAGTGTGGATAAGTACACCGATATAGCTGGCAATCATATTCAAACCTCTAGACCTCTTCCACATCTCCTTCCCTGGCCACTTTTAAATTATTATATTTTTTGGACACTTCAGACCATTCCTTTTTCAATGTCGTGTTTGATGCCAGAAGAATATCATTCTCCGGTGCCCTAATTTATACGACAACCTATATATACACAGAGTTTCAGATTTTACACTACAGAAAAACCTCTAGGCTTTCTTCAGAAATCTACCTTCCGAAATCATATCCCTAATTTCAAAATATATTCTCACCACAAAAGAAAGGTTTATCCTACACAAACAAAAAAAAAACTATGATATAGCCAGGTTGTGTTCCTAGTTGAATGCGCTGCAGTCATGATTCAAGGTAACCACTACTAAAGTCTCTATCAGAACACTTGCCACAATCAGAACTTCGTGCAATCACTGCAAGAGAGTTCTGAGAAATGCAAAGTGCAGAAATACACAGACATCCCTTGCCAAATTTAATCACGAATTTGGTTTTTAAGACTAACCAATAAAGGCAAACCGACAATGATTTCTATAATAAATATCCCTGAGTTTATCTCATCCTCATTAAGCTAAGAATCATAAGTTGTTTGCAATGAATCTTTTCTATAACTACGTTAAAAGGCAAGAGACATTCTTTACCTATCTTCCCCGCTTAATGGAACACGAGTTTGGGGATACCGCAATTTTGGCTAGTGAATCTTCTAGACTTTTCAAAATCCTTCATCTTTCAAAAGTTACTGCAAAATCTTTGAAGCTATCATCGACAATTAGGTTGTTGCTCACAGCAAAAGCAACATCCTGGGCGAGAAACAATACGGTTTTCGCTCATCTACCTCAACTGATGATATGTTAACTATGATCACGCATGGAATCAGTGAAGGGCTAGAATAATAAACGCATCTCGAGAGCTATCGTCTTAGAAAATGTGTGGCATAGAGAGTTGTTGAACAAACTCTCCAGCTAAAGTCCATTCGATCAAGTTTTTCTTATCAGGTGGGTCTGTGAAGGTACGCTGAGGCATATGGGATCAATGTTAGCATTCGGTAAGGCTTTTTCTTCTTAACTCTTTCTACTATAAATTAGCAATATACCTAAGAACATCTTTTCTACAGGAAAAATGCAGATGATACTACGTTGCGCCTCCAGATGACCAGTGACTGGCAGCTGATCGCCCCTCTGATCTAGCACTCACGGCTCTAAGATAACTGGTTCGTGTCATTCAATACCTCCCAAATAATATTAGGAACCCTAAAGCAGCCACAATATTTGTTCCAGTTTTTACGAGCCGTTATACTCGCAATTAGATGCCTTGCCTAGAACATTCATTGGATTGTAAAGCTAACTCCAGAACCTAAATGGGGCTCGTATATCTATACTATCGCCAAAGATGCTGAATAAATTTTTGAATCATTCTATAGAAATTGAAATATCTCAACTCCTGTTGGTATGCGCTATTTTTACAAGAGTCAGATCCGACTAAATTGATATTATTGCTGCATAGTCATTACTGTCCAGGAGAGAACTAAAACTGTTTCGTCGCCATATGGGTAATTAATTATTTTTACCCTCCAACTTTTACCACACAGATAAAATGTTGCTAGTCTTACTATCTATATCGATTACTAATGGCAAATAAGCTACATTCCCTGATACCACAAACTCCGTCCTTCACAGCTAGACGCACCATGTCATGTTCACGGCAACAATCATCCATATTCCCAGTTCATTTGTAAGGTGAAACTTCTATTTGGGTATGTTCCTCCAGAACTGTAACTTTGTGATACAAACTCCCGAAAATATGCGTTCCTATCCAGTATGATGTTAACCTCTTTAAGTATAGGGTCCATAACTTTTTGATTCTTCTGAAATTCAAACATCCTGAACCAGTGATCAAACCCTTGATTGGTAAAGCTCCATTTTGCGCATAGAAAGCGCTGCCACCCTAACGGACTACCTCAATTAGTCGGTAGCCACGGCATAGCAACTTCAATTAAGCCGGTGGCTAACCGGACACCCATTCGCATAGGTAATGCTGCGGTGTTTACTTACTCTTTACTTACTGAAATGCAAATAACATTTAATGAGATCAACGAGATAAATGACGGAAAATGAGTTAGCGAAATCAGAATATTACAATACTGAAATACGTCTTCTAAAATCTAGCAATGTATAAAAAATAGAAACGTTCCTTTAGAAATAAAGGACATTTTAAAGATAATAGAAACTAAAAGGACGCTCATATTTATAATCAGACATTGATAGTTGAAATTTTGATCACACATAATGAGGAAAGAGGGCTTGCAGATTTTGGTACTCAAAGGACTTAGTTGACGACAAGTGAGATAGAGGAAAACATCAAGTAACACATTTAACGAGTAAATGGAAGGGAGAATAGGGTTTGGCAGGGGATATCGAAAAGATTAAACTTACTAAGAGATACAAAGGAGAGAACTTGTGGAGTGCTATGTCAGTGCATATGCTCAATGGACACTGCACATTGAAGAAAATGAACGTTTGCTGATATTTATGCCAGTTATAATTCCCGACTAGCAGATTTCTATATATTAGATGAAAGGAACCTTCGTATATATATATATATATATATATATATATATATATATATATATATATATATATATATATATATATATATATATATAACGTTTGGAAATTGAGTCACTGTGTTTATGAAGGCCTTTTTTTAAATTATATTAATGCATTTATTATACTGATATGGGATTACTATCTATGAATGAATAGTTTAATATTTACCTTAAAAGCCACTTGTTTAGTTATTTGACTAACATACTAAATTTTATGAAAATAAACTTAGAATAATTTACTGGCGTGTAGAATATATCCCATAACTACTTGCTGGGGTTTCGTGTTAGGAATATTTCGAAGTGGACCGAATTAAAAACAATAAAGAACTTCAAAGTTAGTTATAGAATATAAAACGCCAAGAATATATAAAATTTACTATGATTCTATGTACTAAAAAAATATTGAAGTTATTATTAGGTTGGTGCAAAAATAATGACGTAATTATGTCGTTTTTTGACGTAAAAAATTACGTCAAAAACGACATTATCACGTCAGGATTTTCGCACCAACCTAATACGTGAAGGAGATAGGAAACCAAGTTGAGAATATGTAATGGCAGTCCTCTTGAGCCAGTTCGGTTTCTGCCAAGGCGAGGAAGTCTCCAATAGAACCTGTGTCTCAGTAACATGCTGTCATTCTACCAATTAATCATTTGAATCAGATGATGGGGTAAAGACCCCTTTTTATACACCTAATTCTTTATCAAACCCTACATCGATAGGGGCAGATCAAATGTCACTGGTTGTATAATGATACAGGACAGTGTTGTAAAACTAATTTTCTTCAATTGCCAGTCTATCTCCTGCAGCTGTTGTGGAAAAATGCCTGTCTGTGTGAGTTTCCTATATAATCAGTTGGTCTGCAAAAGACATGAAATCTTTTCAATAACCCTTGTTCAGGTATCCACGCCACTGCATGATTCCGATATCAATGGAGCTTATGGCCTTATCACGTTGAAACAGCGGTTTACGTACGATCAACATCCACCTTAGACAGTACCGAGATAGGTAATCAGTGGAAAATACCAGGTATTATAAGTTGGATGTGCGGCTGCTGTAATTGATAAGGACACCCAATTCTGAGATCTGAGTTTCAATTCCAGTTGGATTCGTTACGCACAAATATCCCTGGGAATGGTATGAATTCATTTCTTTTTCCCCAAGCTATGGATTAATTAGTAGGTGGTGTATCAATGAATCATTATTATGTAGAAATTATGCATACAATTAAAAAAATATTTTTCTAGCTTTAAATGATATATTCAAAAGGTTGATAAACCGTAAAACAAATCAATCAGTCAATCCAATATCAATGATTTCAACCACTTTTGTAGAACTTTATTTTATGTTTATGGATTTAAAGTTTCTCTCTTGAGTAGGAATATCCAGTCTCCTTATCATAATTGTATCTCTTCTGAGAGAATAAGTCTACTTCATTAATGCAGTATTTGACTTTTCCTTTTCGGAAAAAGAAAATTATTGTATAAGCGAAAGATTTCGTAAATATTTGCCAATCTGTTGGCGTTGAGGTATGTTTACTTTTGTACGTCGCTATCTTCCTTCATTTTGTTCATTTATTAGTTTCATTTTTTCTTTTCAAGTACGGAAATGAAAACGTTGAAATACACAGATTATGAACACATATATATTTTGAAATTATTAGACATTTTATACGAAATTCCACTGTAAAATGTTCGATCCATTCGGTGTAGATAAGATAAGCTATCAGATAAGGATTCTAGAAAAAATAGCTATTACGTTAAAAATTCATTTTACAGAATAAATTTTAAAATTTTTCTCAGTCCGCATTAGACTATGGACATTTTAATTAGTTTTCAGTAACAGATTTTGAAAAATTACTGGCAGACATTCTTTAATAATCGTCGCATAATGTGTATCAATTTGAATATTATTTTCGGTGAATTAATAACTTGCAATAAATATAAATTCAGTATAAAGACTTTGAATAGTTTGATTGTTTATCAGACGTGTAATAGTTCCTACCGATGTGGAAAAAATATGAGCAACCACATTGTACTTTATTTACTCAATATCTAAAATCAGAGACTAAAAAAATTATATTTCTCTGTAATTAACTTCTTGTGCGCACACACACATACATATATATATATATATATATATATATATATATATATATATATATATATATATATATATATGGTTGGATAGATGTGAGCTTGTGACCCTGGGTTTCACGCTTTAGCAATCGTCAGACAAACTGATTAATTTTGTAAAAAATGTTGGTTTTATGTAGATTGCGTGTATTGGTGTTATTGTGGAAGTGGTGGGGGAAACTTCGTCGTTTTTTCATCGTACTGACGCAAACATCGATGTATGCAGACACATATACATACTTGGTCGTCCGTCGGGACTCATACATATATAAACATATGTGGACAGTTTCGGATATGACATATGTATGTATACGGGTGGTGTTGTGTCTATACATACGCATTTGTATGTCGAAATTTAAAGATTGGAAGTGTGGCGGAAATGTCTCGTGAATGTATACATGTCATATATATATATATATATATATATATATATATATATATATATATATATATATATATATATATATATATATATATATATATATATATTTCCGATGAATAATATTTCCTCGCATGTATGTATATACGTGGGGTGCGGTTTGTGTGAAATTAAAATAGTTAAAAATTATTATTATTTATATTTATTTTTAA
>OZ010577.1:72426826-72431826 GCA_963932145.1 Acanthosepion lycidas
TATGATGAATTTACCTGATATATCCTTATCAGATTGGATGTAACGGTTAGTATTTTGGACTTCGTCTATTTTTAGTCAAGTGTCAACTTATTGGCGTTCCCCTCCTTCATTCAATAGTATAAATAACAGCAACAACAATAACAACAACAATAACAATAATAATAATAATAATAATAATAATAATAATAATAATAATAATAATAATAATACTTAAGAGCAGATTGCGATTTAAGAAAAGAAAAAAGAGGACACGGTGTTGTACAATGTTCAACAATATTTGAACTGTATGTCAGACCTCATCAAATTATATTTTTAAAAACTTCAAGTATAAAATTATATAAATTTACAGAAAATTATGTCTTTGTACAAACCTACAATTTGTACATTACTTTTCTTTTAATGGAAAAGTATAAATATTATGGAACTATCCTGTCTTTCTGTTCATTCCCTTGGGAGAGAAGATATTATTTTGCATACGTAACAATCCGCACACGTTTGAAGTGTTTAAAGTCGGTAGATTGTGAATATTTTTTCAGAATTTGCACCTTAAAATATTTGTTGAAATTACAGTCGTTTCTGATAGTATGTTACTCAAATTCCGTTGATGTCACACGTCGAGCCTGATAAATATTTAGTTGGGTGACATATTGGGAAGACAAGGTACTGCAAACTTGGAAGTACGAGGGGTGTAATGGATAACGGCTCAGAATTGGAAATCGGAGTTCTGAGTTCCAATTCTAGTCGGGTTCGTTATATTAACTTACTCGCAAATACCCTTAAGAAAGGGATAAATGCACCTCTTCTTTCCCAGTTATGGATTAATTAGTAAGACTTGTATCACTAAATGATTATGATGTAAAAAAAAGTGTCTTGCTATCTATTAGGTTGGAGCAAAAATAATGACGTAATAATGTCGTTTTTTGATGTTAAAAAATACGTCAAAAACGACATTATTACGTCATTATTTTTGTACCAACCTAATAAAAATATTTTCTTACATTAGGTAAACTGCAAAAGTTCATTAGAAAAAATAAAATCCAAACATTATTATTCTGCATATTCTTTACATATAAAGACATTTTTAAAGTTATTGGTATATAGTTGCCTTCACTTCGACATAACGTAACTTCCCTGTCTCTTTTCTATAAATATTTTCAAGATAATTGTTCTGATGCCCTTTCTTCTTCATCAATTTTAGCGTACTATTTGTTTAGCAGCAAAGACTCATAATTTTACTGTTGCAATGACTAGATGAAAACCATAAGTTCCATGATAACAGTTTCTTCTCTCGCATTTCTCGGATGGGGAACTGTATTCTGGGCTCTTGCTTGCAAGTCAACATTGATCTTCAAGTTATCATTGATCTTCAAAAATTTAAATGCAAAATCAATCGGCTTCTCTCCAGTCAACTTTTAACGTGAAAAATGTAAATTCATTGTCAATCTTTTTGTCTTCTTAATTCCTGTTCTTTTATTGTTCTCTCCCCTAAATAATGTTTTCTTTTTCTAATATTCTCTTACATTCAATAACCCCTGCGTCTTAGTGGCTTTATTACCTTGATGTAATGAAATGATAAAAGGACACAGATCTGAGAAATAAAAGCGGAAATATTGCCTTAACACAACAGCTAGAAGGTACTTGTCGATCATTTGTTTGCGTTGTGTTGCTATACATTTTGCAAACATTGAACTGAGTAAGTGTTTCCTTTTGGCCTTCAAATTTGCCAATTTAAAGCTTTAAACTAGCAAGGTGTGACTTCATAATTGAGCATATTTTATGAAAAATGATCACTATTAGTTCATATCTCCTCAGAACTAATCGGAATGCATTCTATCTGCGCAGATGAATATTGCAATCATCCAGCAAACATTTAAAGCCTAATAAATATTTATTTTATATATCGATAAAACCCAAGTAGCTAATAATATGAAACGCAGTTTGTAATTGTTATGTGATTCATTAAATCGATTGTTCGGTGAAGTTCACTTTCATTCATACCTTGTTTATTTGATGAGTGTATTGATCTTTTTTGCAGACATTCCTCTCCTCGACACAATTGTATATTTTCCAAATTAATCTCAGCCTGTCAACATTTCCATGAAAAACTCATCAGATGCATCTGCTTTGTTATTCTTCGTCTTGGCAGTCGTTGTGCAAATATCATTCAGATTTTTATTTGTATTAAATCTTTCTCCGCTGTCATGGAAGGATTCTCATATTTACTCATTTCACTGTGGAAGCACTTTTTTTTTCCCCATATTGACAGTTCCATCTTTGGATTTCGTACCAAATGGCCAAGAGAATGCTTTCTGTCCCGCTCTCTCATTTATCTTTTTTAGCGTGCCGTTTGAATTTACATATCTCTTTTTTTGATTTTTAAGATATCTGCATATTTCCTTCCTAGCTATTGTCCCGTCTACTGTTAGTAATTATAACATTGTGCAATTCTTTTCTATTATTTGTCTTTAATTTTCCTCGGGATGACTGATTTTATATATTTGTCACTAGTGCCGAAGCTTTATCATTCCCTTCTACATGCTGTGTCTCTTCAGGACATGAGAGATAATGATTCTCCACAACTTCCTATTTCGCAAGCTCTAGGCAAGGATGCTTCCCTTAATATCCCTCCCGGTCTATCTTCTTCCATTCATTTTATACAATCTCGTGAACTAATTTATTTATTTGTTCTGTCCATCTTTCTCTCAGTATGTCGCGTGGGTGTCACTTTTGCCAAGCCAACTTTCCGGTCCTTTCAATTATTTATTTCCGGTTCAAACTACAATTGGTTGTTATCGTTTTTCTTAAAACTTCCTCATTATTTACATGTTCTCTCCATGATATTCTCTATATCCATCTGTAGTACCACAACTTTGTTACCCAATTTATTGTCAAGTATTCAGTGCAATATCGTAGGGTTGATATTATGTAAAGTTTCAAAACTCTTTTCTTAATTTTTAATGCCATTTTCCTGTTTCCTCATATCTCTTCACTGTTTGTAAGTCTTCATTCGCTATTATTAACTACCATCGGATTTCTGCGTCACATTAAACTTGATTGATTAAACGCTAGTAGTCGGGTTCAAACTCCGCGATTCTGTATAGTACGTACTTCGTTGCGGTTAAATACGGTGTTAAATTCAGCAAGATCTTGTCATAGACTGTTTGACAACCAAGTCTGATATAGTTATAGTTGGGTAGAGAATAGATTCATAAGTTTCCCATTAATATTTGCGCATTAATGAAATTCGAAATCGGCTCTTAAAGCCGCTATTCGTTAAGTACCACCTGCATATTGTTTTATGCTATTTTTCAATTATGGCTGCAAAAGCTGTATTCTATTTTTCCACCGAGGATGATTTCATTTTATTTTTCTAGGGATTAATTAATTGGGATCTCTTTCTATAATCTTAATTCGTTTATTAGGATTTGATCTGATTACAGTGAGTGTTTCGATATGTTCTATTATGCAAAACATTCTTTCTAAAACATTTGTTGAAATTAAATTAGCCTGTTTTGATTTCATGTTATCCAGTGAGTTATATTAAGATAACACATGTCTTACATTTTATTTGAACCTAGTAGTGCTTATTAATGTTAACAATGTGTCAATCTATTAGGCTGGTGCAAAAATAATGACGTAATAATATCGTTTTTTGACGTTAAAAAATACGTCAAAAAACGACATCATTACGTCATTATTTTTGCACCAACCTAATATATACAACGTTAATCTTTTATTTTTTGGGCTTTTTGCCCGCAGTTTCAATATTAACAGGCTAATGGTGATATTAAGCCGTTTCACTATGTAGAAATATTCGGTATTCATTGACAGAACAGTTGACTTCATAGTTGAATGAAAATTTTAAAATATTCCTCTAGAGAGTTTTTCAGAAAAATACGTTACTCGGGTCTATTAAATGTTATTTCCCTTTTATGTACTGATAGGGCCTACCTTCCCAAGTTTGTTTTTGATGTACGGTGGCATAAGAAATGATTTTAGCCAGAAGAAATAATCTACATCCAATTTCAAAATTTAATTAAGTAATCCCAACTCATCATAAATAAACAGTATCTGAAACTAATATGGAGTAGGTCATTCATTTGCTAATTTCAGTGCTTGTATTCAATTTTTCATGGATTTGATCAAGTGATCAACTATCGTTTGAGCCATATTTTGCCACTCGTTTGTCAATGTATCGTTAAAGGTTGGAACTGACGTAATTTTGGTTGCACATTCTCGAACTTTTTGTTCATGGTGCTCCCAAACGTGCTCTATTTTATTCATGTCAGAAATTTGGTTTACCATAGCAGGAATTTGGTTCCTTGCGATTCGTTCCAGGCTTTTGCTACTTTGCTCGTATCATATGACCCTCCATCTTCTTGAAGAAAGTAGACATTCCTGTCAATCTGATTGGGTCCAAACAGTGGGAGTAATCTTTTCTCTAATATTTGACAGTATTTTAAACCAATCAATCGCTCAAGAATCAGCTCAGATTTCCCACTAAGCGAGACAACATCTCACATCATTACTCCAATCACTTCATGTTTCATGGACTGCAAACATTCAGTGTTCCAAGTCTCATTCTGATTTCTCCAATCATAAACTTATCACAAATTCAAAAATTGGAAGAATTTACTTTCATCCAACCAAATTAAAGGCTGACAAATCTCATAAAATTTGCTCTCAAATTCTCTCGCCCAGTCCATATGCCTATTCCATCTTAAACTGTGAAATCAAGGGATTCTTTCTTGCATCTCCTCTTTGATAGCCTAGCTCTTGCAGAGTCTTTCACGCTGCATATGGCGGTATTCTATGCTTTTGTCGATATCGTTGACGCTCTGAAGATGATTTATGATGACTTCCCTTTTTAGCGTCTCAGACATGATATTTGGTCTTCCTGAATGTTGTTCCACTCGACAATGGACTTCTTCATTAAATTTCTTGAAAATATTATTAATCGTTTGATAGAAAAAAATATAGCAATTTCTCTATTTGACGAA
>OZ010577.1:72434326-72439326 GCA_963932145.1 Acanthosepion lycidas
TATATATATATATATATATATATATATATATATATATATATATATATATATATATATATCCATGTACCCACATAAACATATAATATAAAAGGAACATAAGGGTGCTCCCCATCGAATGCACATGCAACATATATATATATATATATATATTATATATATATATATATAAAGAAATCTTAAGGTGTCTTATATTTATGGAATAAAGTGCTCAATATCAGAGATAGAGCCTGTGTAAATATAAAAGTGAACATAGAAGTCAATACTTAGAAGCGACAGTCTGGCCTGACGATTGCATATAGCATGAAACAGAATTTCGCCTCTAAATGTTGACTTCTTTGTTCACTTTTATATATATATATATATATATATATATATATATATATATATATATATATACATGCACACACACACACATATATATATATATATATAATATATTGGTATACACATATACAAATATATAAAAAGGCAATATGCATAAGTACATATGTATATATATATATATATATATATATGTATATATGTATATATATATATATATATATATATGTATATATATATGTATATATATATATATATATATATATATATGTATATATATATGTATATATATATATATATATATATATATATATATATATGTAATGAAAAATGAATATAATAGATAATACATGTAAAAATATTCCGTAATTTAAGGTTATAGATAATTTAGGGAAGGAAACTACATGGAGGATCATACATGAAAACTGTGACTGCATGGATTCATCAATGTTCTTATTATACAGAACATCTAAAATTTCATATATGAGTTTCTCTAAAATAGATGTTAATCGAGAATTTTGTAATGATTTCTATGTTTACATTTGAAGACATGCTCACTGCGTTGCTTCAGTAAATCATCGGTGTTCTCATACCTAATTACCATAATATTTTCTTTGATGCAAAGAATGCATCTGTCCCTGAAGTTGTTTAGATTTACAGATGATCTTCTATTTTATTTGCGGAGTTAAACCTCCATCCATGAGATTCCAATTTGGTATCTCAAAGATTCGTTGGTGAATGAATGCCGGTAATTGTAAAAACGTTGTTTCCGACATCCAGCTGAAATTCCTATAAAACCTTTTTTTAGTTGATATTTTCCTTCGGAAACATAGTAGCTTCGTATATTACATTTTCCGAATCACAAACTCACCCCCTCCACACCAACTGGACAGTCAGCTTTGCAAAGAGGTTTATTTCGTTGTGTTTTACTGACTTGAAATTTTTTTAAGAGGAGATTATTGTGGGAACTAATTATACTTTCAAAATTACTAATATACAAGTAACTAATTTTTAAATTTTCCAGTTGAAATTTTTCTTCAAAAGTTTGATATTATTGAAATGGTTGTGTATTAAGTTTAAGAAATATTTACCAATATTAATACTAGATAACTTAAAGAAACTTGGGTTAAACCATATTATCTTCCTGTTTCTGTTTGTAGATTTATTAGTTGTATTAATTTTCAAATCACCTTGGTAATTTAATTCTTGATTAAAATTATTTTTGGTTATTAGTGAATTTATTTTCATTAAAGATTTTACTATTTTAGATTTTTGATAATAATCTATTGATCGCAGTATTAACAGTGTTAGGAACTTGGTTAATTATTGATGTAGGGTGATTAGAGTTGACGGTAATATAAGTGGGGTTTGATTCTCTTTACGAAATGGTTTCAATGTATCATTAGAAAGATTGAAAATAACATCTAGGAAGTACAAAGGTTTGGAGTTGGAAGATATTTCAATCTCAAATCCCAGATATTGTAAAGCTTTTCTGATCTTTTTTTTTTTTTTTTTTTTCGTATTTGGATAGATAGAGGACGATTACTACTAGTAATAACAATAAGTTCATTATCTCTGTAAAGACCTACCTGGTTGGGGTTAATATTCCTACTGAAGGTGTTTAATATATACCTAATAAATCAACGATTTGAGCGAAATCATGGGAACATCGATGCTATCATTAAGGCGTTTAACCCAATTAGAATTATTATATTAGGTTGGTGCAAAAAATAATGATGAAATAATGACGTTTTTTGGCGTTAAAAAATACGTCAAAAAACGACATTATTACGTCATTATTTTTACACCAACCTAATACATTAGTAGAGACTGTCTAGATATACAGTAACTTCATCATCGGTATTGTTAATATAATTTTTACGATATTTAAACTTTTTAGTAATAGGTTTTCCGAAATGGAAGGTAGAAATCAATAAAATCGACTTGGATAAAAGTAGCTTTAGTTTTATTAGTGTTACTACGGAATCATTTTATAGTGTCCGAAGAATCTTTTCACAGATTGATAGAGTAGGTTTTCCGTATAGTTTGTATTATTTCTTCTAAGTATTCTTTTTTTTTTAATTAAACCTAACATACATTAATCGGGATTATAGGTTATTGTCGAAATTAGGTTTGTTGTCTTTAAATAGTAAATAAGATATTTTTATATGAGTTCTTCCCATCCCGTCTTCAAAATCCAATTTATTGGCAAAATTAACAGTATCTCTATTGACTGAAAAAATACTGTTATGGTCTTTTATATAGGTACTAATGATTTTGCTTAGGAGGAGTTTCCGAGAGGCGAGGGTTTAATTTTGTAAACACTTTTAGCTTTATCGGCTTTAATCCACAATTTCTTAGAATTATTGATGTTGCCAATGTCTTTAATACTTTTATATTGGAACTAGGGAAATGATTTCTTAAAGGTAATTTTTGCTATTAAGTGAAACATATCAGTTACGAATGGATCTAGGAGTGTTTCGAGATTTTCGATTATAGGCTTCCTTCTTGCACTTCCGTGCATCATGAGGATTTAAGTCTAACATCGTAATGTCTGAACAATTTTATCAGTGAGTGAAAGAGTGAGAAGAATGTAATGAAGGATAAGGAATGTTTTTTTCAGGTAATAATCTGGAGTAAATATTTCGAATTTTTGTTAAAAGAGTGGAATTGTAAAGTAATCAAAAAGGAAAATATTACAGTGGGAGCTCAACTTATAATAAATATAAATAATAAATACTCATTTCTCTTTCCATTTTTCTGTCCGCCATATTAAAACTTTCTTTTAAAACACATCTTATACTTGAAAATTTCTTTTTTCGCTTGTTCCTGAATAAATTTAAAATCCATTTATTGCAGTGAAAATGTTTTGTCTTATGAAACGAGATTGATTATTGATCTTGCGAAATAATCTGTACCATGGCTTTCTAAAGTCTCCGCTTTCATTATTTCGTATATATATATATATATATGTATGTATATATATATGTATGTATGTATGTATATATATATGTATGTGTATATATACATATATATATATATATATGTATATGTATATATATATATGTATGTATATATATATATGTATGTGTGTATGTGTTTATGTGTGTGCACGCGTGAGTGTGTGTGTATAAGAACATCTTTAGAAAAATCAATGACAAATGAAAAATGTATAATCACCTTGACGGTACAATCAACTTAGTCCCATAAAGTCCTAATTTTTTCTCATATAGACGTTGACCTTCTCACTACACACACACATACACGCACACACATATATATATATATATATATATATATATGTGTGTGTGTGTGTGTGTGTGTGTGTGTATGTGTGTGGTGTGTGTATGTATGTATTGAGAAATGTGTATGCCGTCTGTGCATTCTAGAAATGTAAGTAAATTAAACTCTTCTGTCCAAAAAAGGACGGTTTTTCGATTCCCATCCAGGGAACTCATTTTCTTGAATGCGGTGATAGATAAACGTGATAAACACCTTTTAATAAATTAAATTGGGGCGTTTTTCAAATATTTCCAATTTCAAACACATATTGTCTATTATAATAACATTCGATTTAATATATGTTCGCGTGTCTGTGTTTTTTTCGATTGTTTTCGTTAATATTAGTATACGAAAAGTATATATAAACCCACATACATGCACATAGACATAGACAGGTAAATACATAATGACAAACATATATACATACATACATATATGAATATCGAGATAAATATAGACCACAGGTTTTAAGATATCTTTAATAATCTACACAGCTGTTTGTATGTATAAATGTCACATTTTATACTCACATATACTCATGGTGTGAGTTTACAGTATGTATCTATGTATTTCTGCATGTATAGGGACTAAATATATTGCATAGCATTGTTGCTTTAGACATCAAAAGGCCAACCATATTTAAAAATTGATAAAGGCGTCAAAACAATGTTGATAATGAAGAGCGTGGAAAATACAAAACGGACAGAAAACACAGATAAAAAGGCAACATCTTTTGTAGGTTTTAATCTTTTATGCATCAGGAATGGTTTGTACAATAAAGGAGTCAGAGGACTATGTAACAACAAGATGACAAAACGACAAAAAAAGAAAAATGACAATAAAATCAGATAGATCGAATTGTTACAGAGATATGACAACAGGGGAACCAAAAATGTGATTGTAATACATTTTGATGAAATGTATTGATTTAGTGAATATTTGTTGAAAAGAGATAATATATGGGCAGAATAATAGGAAGGAAACAGTGAAGCGAGCTGGAGCGAGAGTGAAAATATGAAAAGATAGTTTATATTATCAGATAGTAAAGGGAGTAAATCCAAAGAGAGGAAATAAAGAGAAAAGTAACAACTTAAGATCGAAGATAACAAAAGAGGTCGTTAAAAAACATAGAATATTCGAAGAGGCCAAGATAAAAGATGTAAATAATAAGATATTTGAACCAGAGACACATGGTAAATTGAAGATGAAATGTTAGGAAAATGAATTAAACAACAATAATACAACAGACAGAATAATTAGGGTGACGTTAAAAAAGAAACAGGCAATGACAATGATAATTAGAAATAATAACTTTAGAATAGTGAGAAAAGAGATTCATCCAGATTAAATTAGAAATGAAATTATTTTAAAAAAAAAATGTAAACGAGTTTCAGAAT
>OZ010577.1:72444326-72484326 GCA_963932145.1 Acanthosepion lycidas
GTATGGTTTTCAGCATGTTTAAGAGCTTATGATATGAGCTACAAATTTCATATGTCAAAATCAAGCTAATGCATGGGGGAAAGTTTTACCAGGTAATATAAAATGTGACCAGAGACACAATGAACAGTGTTGAACAGTAATGTAATATCAGTCCCCATCTATGACAGTAGATGCTAGAGAATTCACTCACAGTTAAAGCGGAGACTTGAGTCAACAAAAATATAGTTTTAGCGAAGAATGCTGAGAATAACATCGGAGGAATATATGAAAAAAAAAGAAGTTTTAAGCACAATGGTGACACAAAGTGCCTGTATATTTAGAATTATAAAGACAGTTGAAAGTTTGTTTACACGTAATGACGAAAATGGACGGGGAGAATATAACTCGGAAAAAGACATATTTTCGGCATGAAGAACATATGGAAACAGAGAGGAAGAAATCTACTTAAAAATCTTGTGTACATGGATAGTAAACTAGAGAGTTGGAAGGAGAGTACACATGTTTATAGCTATAAAGAAACGTAAGTTGTTCTGATTGCCAATGATATTTAGTAGCCATGGTACATAAAAGAAAAATATATTTATTTTACAGGTAGTAATTTTCTTTCGGCGAAATTATTGTTTATTATTGATTAAAATGATTCTTTTTGTAGAAAAAGAATAATTTTAATCAATAATAAACAATAATTTCGCTTACTAAACATTTTCATAAAATATGTTTACATTAAATTTTTAAGTCGATAATGATTTAATGATACAAGTTTTACAAATTAATTTATAGCTAGGGGAAAAGAGCTGGATTTATAACTTTCCCAAAGGTATTTGCGCGTAAATGAATATAAAGAACATAACCGGTATTTGAACTCGAACATCCAACCTTATGCTACCTGGTATTCTCAAGCAGTCACCCATATAGGTACTAACCATGCTCAACGTTACTTAGCTTCAGTGATCGTGCGGCAACTGGTGTTTTCAACGTGATGTGGCCATAACCCATGTTTATCTTCATTGTTAAGCCGTATTTGCTAACTGAGAAGTTTATATACAGAGTCCGATGCATAAATTGTCGTCTAAATTAGGCAAAATGAAAATAACACTGACAATCATTTTAACAGATATATTTACCAAAATTACACAAAAATATCTTGAATTACTAAATAGTGAATTTATTCAATGAAACTGCCATTAGGTTCAACTAAGGCAACCAGACGATTTCGGAATCTCCTGCATCTTCTCTGAACGATCTGTTTTAAGTTGATGAATGCTGTCAAAATCTTTGTCTTTAGGTCACCTTTGGTGTTACAAGAAGTTCCGTGGGTCTCTCGTTCAACTGCACCCAACAAAAGGGGTTGCAGTCTGAGGAGTTAGATGACCAGATGTAAGAGGTGACATGGTCGCAAAAATTGTCTGATAGCCATGACTGGTTTCTCCTGCTTGTGTGGAATTTTGCAGAGATCAGTTGCTCCACAGGGTCTTTCAACAGCACCCTCTTCCTCCAGGGCAGCACAACGTCTTCAAGGTACTTGATGTAGGACTCCGTGTTGAGTCTGAGGCTCTCACCAACAAATTCGGAAGTTCCTTTCTCATGAGAAAGATCAAAGTGGGTTTTTCGAACTGCAGTAACTTTGTACTCACCATTGGACTCATCCAACTCTTTCCAAATCCTTTTCACTGTCCAAAGATTGTCACGGAATCATTCTGAAATGTTCATATTGGATCTTCCAAGCGGTATATCATGCTTTTTTCCAAATTTCTGACCAAGTAAATGGCGACACGGTACTGTTTTATTCACAAACGGTGCCCAACTGATCCTATTATACTATTCAGTTATCAAAATCAAAAGCAAATCACGCGCATTCACGAAATTAAAAATATAAAATAGCGACAATTTACCCATCGCAACCTGTGTAACATAGATTCTTCTGTCATTACGACACAATTCATTAAGGCATACTTCCCCATACTAATTCTACATTAAATATATATTAATTGTGTATATTTAAGTAATAAAATTTAACTCCGAAATCTGTTGTCGTTTAGGCGCAAAAATATATTTCTTCTTGATTTTACAGCATTTTCGTGGTATGGTCCTGATATAAAAACTTGTCGTCTGCCAACTTGTTTCTTATGAATACATACCAAATACTGTTATTATTATTATTATTATTATTATTATTATTATTATTATTATTATTATTATTATTGTTGTTGTTGTTGTTGTTTTTGATGTTGTTGTTGTTGTAGCATACCTGCGGATGATATAGGTATGTCCCGATTCGCATAAATACAGTAGTAAATGTGTATGTTGGTCTAAACTCGGAGATACGTCTCCAGCTGTGCTGGTCAAACTCTTTGCCTACAGGCAGAGAAGATCCCAGACGAGGCTATGACGAATGGCAGATTCTCGTCTCGGGAAACAGCTACCCGACCCCGTAAAATACTGTGTCACTGTAGAATTTTTGGCCGAGCATACAGACTCAAATACCCCACATTTAATTCGGCTATGTGCCACGTCTGACAGTGTGGGGCGGTTGGTAGATATCCTGCAGTTTGAGATTCATTGTGTAATTCACTTGTCTCACTTCTAGCAGTTAATATGATCTACGTGCCGCTGGCGAATCTTATATGTGTTGTTATTTTCCTAAGTGTTATCGTTCATTACCAACCTACGTCAGATTATTCCATTCAGTAACCTTCCCTAGGTTACAACAATTGTTATTATTATTATTATCATTATTATTATTATTTGAACAGTCATATGAGCCTTACCTACATCCCTTCTGTCTCAGTGGATGAATGTTTTTTGCTTCGAAAAAAGAGTAAGTTCGATTCGTCAGGACAGACGTGATCAACTTATACGTGGTGGAGACATGTTATTGGACTATAATTTTTCGGATCATCTGTTTCACGCGTTTTGGCATGAAATATGTAATACCTTCAGTGATCCAAACCGGGATTTCACTGGAATTATTTACCAGCGTTGAAAGAGTTTTTGCAAGGGTTTTATGGATTGATGAGAGATTAAAGAGCCGAAATTGGCACCTTTTCATTTACTGGGGATTTCCATTTTTGGAATTTCGTTAGAGCTTGCCTAATATTATCAGTGTATATATTTTCCCACTCTTGCATAGGTGTACGCAGCATTCGTTCTTCTTAACGTTGGATCTATTCTGCATCTGGATTATATTCTGTTGGGCTGCTCCAAATATTCTCCCTGTAAAATTTCGTAAGGCCCGTTTGGAATATTTCATTTTGGCGATAGAACCTACAGCATTTTTCGTATCGTCTTATTCTCTATGCCTTTAACTGAAATTTCTGTTTCAACATTTCCTTGACTGATGTAATTTGAATTAGGGATTAAATTTTATATTTCCGCCTGATCTTCTTGCATTTGTGTGTGGAGACATTTGGGTTTCTATTGAGTTCATCTCATATAGAAATCTCACAACTGTTTTCCTTTATTTCTCGCATTAGTTTTGCCTTCCAAGTTGGCTCGCTGTATCTGCTATATTTTTTTTTATTGTCTTGATCCCAAGTTTCCCAGTAGCTGCTAAAGCTGTTATGTATATAATGTTAACTTCTCTGATATTGCCCGGTGGTTTATCCGTTAAGGGTTCTTAGAGCAGCCTTGAATATTTGCACAATGTGCTTATTGGACTTCGTCATATGAATTCTCGGGATCTGGTCTCTGTCTGACAATTGTGTGAGGGTTACTCTGCTCAGTACTTGAATGACGTGGTTGTTTGTTTCGGTGATTTCAGCCCTGTGTCTTTTAAGGATATCCAACTTAATGTAATTAGAGTCAACTTAGATGACATCGTCTGGATAACAGCAGGTTATGTCACAGGTAGATTCTAGGATTTTATTTCACCGGTGGTTATTTCGTATTTCATGTGTTTTAGTTTTTACCTCATCCTCTGTCATATTACTTATTTCTACTTTCATCTCTACAATTTAAGTGATGGGTTACAGTATTCTGTCTTATATCTAATTTTGTCTTATCTATTTCTGAATTTGAGAGACTCTTGTTTCTCACAATGTCACTGCCGTCACTGGCAAGCATGTTTGGGTTCATGTTAGGTCTTATATCCCTTCCTACTATAATTCTCCATATTTGGTATGTATGATTCTTGCTTTTCTTTGCTGGGATTTCGAGTGCAGTGAAGAATGATGTCATCACTTGCTGATACTCTTCGCGACATCATTTCGTTCGTTTTCTTTTTATTATTTGATTTGGCATTGAGTCAATTGGTCCAACGTTGGGAATAAACCGAGTGTAGTTACCTAGTGTCTCCCGGGTATGAAATTTTATTAGTATTCATTGATATTCGTAGAATTTTGCGTCTTAACCTTGACCGCCAAGGGACAATTATGTTTAAGATATCAGCTCTACAGCGACACTTAAAGAAGAATGAAAGTACTTCCAACCAATGAGAGTGGTACGGATGTGGAATAAATTCACATATCCACTGTTAAAGGGTTGTGTTAAGGGGTCCACCCTCGCCCAGTGTGTACTTGTACTGCTGCCGGTGAATACCCAGAGTGTGATACAGGTTGATACAGTGAGAGAGTGAGAGTGTGAGAGTGTGAGGTAACTGCTTTGTAGGAGTCACAGTTGCGAGCACGTAGACTCAGAAGGAAGTCCTACTTCGATACTGAATTACCCAGACTGTATATGTATTATTATTGCTACTAACCGCATTTCTGGATCTACTAACCGTATTACCAATTGTATTATTACGTCAATACATTTATTTGCTATATTTCATTCCTGAGTTTGACATTCATTTGAGACTGGATTTCATCCCGTAATCCACAACACGTTCATAATTGAGTATTTTATCAAGTGGGGTAGCATATGCATATAGATATAGCACTGACTATACTAAGTTTTAACTTAGTATAAGTCGGAGTGACCAGTACCAGGTGGGATATCAGACTTTATTAATGAGGTTTATTCCACTAAAAGTGTGTAGGAGGGTAGTCAATATCATCCCTACCTATGCGAATACACACATATATACATTGTAAATGCATACATATTTACCTACATACATACATTGTTCTTCTTGTTACAATGACTGCTCACTCTGGGTATCACAATAGTTTTAAAGTGCCACATATTTTCACTTTTTATGTCAAGATCCTTATATATATTTATTTTATTATATTATTTAAACGGATATATTTTTATCTTATATTTCTGAAATAATATTCTTTTGTTTGTAGTCTTTAATTACAGTATCTAGCCTATTAGCTTTTATATGACCTTCAGTAAGAATGGTAAGGTCCCAAATAGCATTAATCTCATGCCTTTCTATTACTGCTTCAGAGTGATTTTCATGCTATTTTCTGTCTGTATACTGCAACATATTCCAGTGAATATATTGCCCTATCTTACCATATTGATCGATTTATTTCTTTAGTATTAAAATAAAACTGTCAGACACTATATGATCAGTAATTTTCCTATATTGTTATTCTTCATGGTATAACTATGCCATTCTTTTTACGTTTTCTAGGTAGTTGTTTTCGTCCTGTGCAGCTATTATAAATGCTCCTCTCTGTGATCATATGCCTACATTAATCATTCAATGATGTGTTTTCATACATTCTTCTTCTTCTTCTTCTTCTTCTTCTTCTTCTTCTTATTATTATTATTATTATTATTATTATTATTATTATTATTATTATTATTATCCGGAAATTTCTCATTAAGAGTACTCTCCATAGCCTTACGACCACAGACAGACATTACTTTTCGAATTAACGCAGACTTCTGAAGCCTTTATTTAAAAATATTTAATGGGATTTTTTCGCATTCATAACAGGGACAACGTTTCACATTCTACCAAATTCACTCCAGAGGTCATTCTATGCCTTGAATTTTTCAGTTTCCTTGACATTGGCATTATGGTCACCAACGCAGATACATTAATGAGGAAGAGTTTTCTTGTTTCTTCCTCAATGACGGTGATATTTGGTTTGGTGACTCATGAACTGTGGTTTATCTGAATCTTATAATCTCACTTTTACTCTGTATCTTCATAACTAGTAGCCCATATATAGATTTATAACAAAACATTTATCTCAATTTCAGTCTATTTTCAACACTGACACTGATAGCAAAACTAATATTTAAACCTTTCCATTACTTTCCCGTTATCTATCTGGTTCACAATTATTCCAAGAAAATGTTAAATCTTTTCTCATATTGCTTTATTTTGCAGATTTTTAAAAATATTTTTCTTTTAGTTCATTTACTTGTGATCCGCTACAGCAGATATAGATAGGATTTATTACTGTTTAATCACAGCAAGGAAGGCCTACCAGGTTTAAATAGAATAAAATGTTTCTTTGTCAAACTCTATCACTATTTAACTGTGGTTTATTTTCTAAAAATAATTTCTGGTTTGCGGACATATTATTTACATACATAATATATAAATATAACAGTGAAGCTAATGCATAGTATATATCTATATATCTATTTTCTTCTCATAATGAATACAAGCTCACTCAAAAAACAGAAACAGTAAAATGTTTCACTCATTAAATGATTTCAGTATGTAAAGCGCTATTGAATTTACCATCCATTACTACACAAGAAAGCATGATTGTCTACAAAATAACGCAACTATTAAAAGCCCCATATTAATGTTTCAGCTATAAAGTGCTATTGAATTCATCATCCACTACTAAACAAGACATTATGGTTAACCTTGATTGTCTAAGATAAGTATGATCTGGTGAACGTACCATGATGTTGTAAGGATTTTTGTTCTTATACTTTATTCCCTAATTTCCTTAGAATTGCACTCTACAATCGATTAAATGCGCCTAGAAATATACCCAGGAATAACGTTATTCTGTGAAAGGGCTTCAAAAATTTAACTCCGAAACAAAGAGACCGTAATTTACCCCTAAAACGGATAGCATTATTGACGGTATTAATTATATTGTAACTATATCGACACCAAAATATGTGAAAAGATTTTTATTGCTTTCCGAACTAAATAATATTCTTAAAACATGGAACATTTTATTAATCAAAAAATCGGGTATAAAATTAAATGATAATTTAAGGTACATTTCGGCCGATGATTCGTCAGAAGAAATATCGTCAGAATTAAGGATAAACTACTGAAAAAAAAAACTTCCTTTTGTATCCAACTTTTTAATTAATAAAATATTCCCTGTTTTAAGAATAATCTTCAGTTGGTGGCACTAAAATATTTTGTTATATATATGTTCTGGTTCTGCTATTGCTTTACATTTAATAAATAGGAGGGAATGTGTGGAAAATTTTAGTGGTGACCGATTTATTATTTTCGCTAGGTCCCACTCCACATTTCACCTCATGGTCCTGGAGTCTTTGTATATCTCGTGAGCCTTCCCTTTGTAAACAGAGGGAATGCTTGCTCGGTCTGAATATTATTGGACTCTAGTCTCTTGAAATTCATATTTTCCCCCCATTTAATTACATTCGATAATTAAAATTAATTTACACGCTTTTAAATTCCCAGTATAAATAACTTGATAAGTCCTGGGACGAAACCGGTAGTTTTTATTTTGGCTTTGGCCATTTAAACATGCCTCCTTATTATCTTTTCCTATCTATTATTAAATTCTGTACCACGAAAAACTTATTTAAATGTTATATATATATATATATATATATATATATATATATATATATATATATATATATATATATATATATATATATGCACACGTATATACATATATATGCACATATGCATATACATATATATATATATATAAATATACAAGTATATATATATATATATATATATATATATATATATATATATATATATATATATATATATATATGTATGTATGTATGTATGTATGTATTCATGTGTGCATGTATATATTAACTTACAGCTGAATTTATTTATGTTCAAATGTTAATGAATTTGGACCCAATGCAAAAGTGAGGGTATCTGTGTATGTGATGCATATTGGTGGATTTGAAGAGATTTGTTCAAATTCCGGTCTTGTCTGTTGCATTCAATTTTCTACAAAGCCCTTAGAAACGGTATGATGTCAACACTCACCCGATTAAATAGAAGAAAAAACTCTCCATTGGTGATAAGCAGCCTAATGGAAGGAAAACTCTGAATTCAATAACGTGGAGAATGAAATAAGAAACAACTCAATTATCTTGCACAAGAATGCATTGCACTTCAAAGATGATAAATACGTTCTGATCGCCTAGAACATAAAGGAATTTGGAATTTAAATAGTGTGGGAGAATGACGAAGTGAAACATTAATGATAAGTAGAAAGACAATAGAATAATGAGGTGGACAGATATAGCGACTGACATTGCATTTAAATTTAAATTTGGTTGGAATGCATGCAGTCGGAGGGAAGTTCCACAAGCGAGAGAAGAAACTGCTAGAATAGAATGTACGGCTATATTAGTTCTCTCGTATTCTATGCCAGCTCATTTGTAAATTGAGGAAATCTCGATGCCATTTTAGTGCTGCGCTTAAATTCAAAACCTTTAGGTTCCATAGCGAATAGCTCATTCGAACAATCAACATGAGAGTATTTATAAAAAAAACAAAAAAAAACAGATAGGCAACTTTACGGTGGTAGGAAAGTGAATGGAGCTGAACCCCCAGATCAGGACTACTAATATTGTAGATTCTTCTTTGGATCTTATCAAAGACGTCAAGATAAATAGCAGGGGCACCGGACCATATGTGACAGCAATATTCTAAGTATGGATGAATGGTAGAGGTATGTGAGATACATCCTGGAGAGGAAAATCTCTTGCTGACCTAGTGGACCGACTTTCTTAGCAGTTGATCTAGCAATAGATTCAAAATATAGAATATATGGGCTAAGGGCATAAATATAATGCAAGCAAAGAATTGTAAGCAATAATGAAATTCTATTTCAGCTTGCGCTTAGTGGTGGCGAAATCATTGCGAGCTTGTCAATTTAACAATTATATGAAAGTGGGGACACATTGAAAACAGTTGCTTGTAATTTTGTATTGAACTAAACACAATTTAGTTATTAATAATACTATGAGTGAACTCTATTATATATAGGCTAGAATTTTTGCAACACGCTAACAAGTATTGAAATCTTCACAGTATTTAATACTGTCTAATACTTTTTGACGAGATTTACAGACACTATGTTTTGTTCCATTTCGCAAACCAATCGATGAATTTTGAATAAGCTGATTTGTTTGAACAAAAATACTAATTCGTGGTTTAATAATTTCCTTAATTTAACTTTATAGAACTTCATGGTAAAATTTATTTTTAAAGAAATTTTCCGTTTTCCTTTTTAACAGGGAAGAAAACATTCTTAGGATATCTTCCACTCGACCATACAATATACTACTGGTCATGTGTAAATATAGTGCCAAATTTCATTTTGTTGAAGCGTTTATCCAAGTGATTTGTTTATAGTTCTCGCAAACACTAGGCTAACTAGAAACTGGATTATTCTATGAATAAAAACTTAAGGAAAAGACATACAAAATAAAATACTGCTTTTTTATTAAATAAGTATTTATTTTAATCATTAAATTATTTTAAAATAGTATGTGTATTATGTATGTTAGATAATGAAGGTTTTAACGTTTCTAAAATAATGAATGAAAATTTATTGTACTAAGATACACATCATAGTAAAATCAACTGTACTTCTTACTCCCTTACGTGTGTGCACTTCTCCACAAAACTTGGTTTAGATCGGTCAGTGTATGGCTATTTTTGTGGTGGTATCGGACAGACAGACTAACGGAAGAATTATATATATATAAATAAATAGATTATTTCTACAGAATTATCCTAGGTATCTCCTACGCAGATACATCACAAATGACTCATTGCGTTACATTCTCAAATAAGATAATGCGTCCATTGCAAGATCTTATAACCATTGTCAAGAATAGTAAGTTTAAATACTATGGACATGTGATAGCAGCCAATAATCTATCCACTGTAATCCTACAAGATACCAACTTACACTAAGTAGTTAATAGAGAAAAATGGTCTGAGAGTGTCACTGTAAGGAATGGAAAACCCTTCACAGAAACTCAGACATTGGCACACTACCAAGCCATTTGGAAAGAACTGTCCGGCTTCTCAGCTCCTCAGCAACCAGACGACCACCCCTTTTCATAGGACTGATTATGATGATCAGGTTCATGAACGTCATATATAGATACTCTATAAACTATTGAAAAGAGACCAGGTGTGTACAACATGTCACCCATTTCCATATTTAACATCCAATATTGACCGGTCAGTTTGTTCATTGATCTGACCATTTTTAGCTGGCGAATAATCATTTTATTGTTTATGTCTAGCGTAAGTCGATCGCGTGTCAATAGCCAATCTGTTTACTCTGTCGGTGATAGCAACAGTGAGCTGTCTGCTGTCTAACAAATCCCATGGACACAAGCATACTACGACACACATACACGTATCTGGGCTAAAGATATAAACCCCTTTATTTCTCTCTCTCTCCCTATATATATATATATATATATATATATATATATATATAAAGATCACATATATAGAGTATATGTATATAGAACGTTCAATAAATATTTGCAATTGAACAACGAACAAATCAAGTGGATTTGTTGGGATACACGAAATCTATGTACATGCGCGTAATGAGTAAAATAATGTATGTGTGTGTGTGTGCGTGCACATGTGTGTGTATTTAAACACATCATGTGCTTTGTTTGTGTTGCTCGAGAATCTTACGCACACATAGATCTACAATTAATGATTTGTTCTATAGGTAGGTGGTACAACACTATTTTCAGTCCGTTCTATTTAATAAAAAAATCTTTAAAACAAAGGCGTCTGCCTAAATATACAATGTTTAAGTTATTTGTCTGCTATACACCGATTTGATACCAGCATACAATTTCGATGTAACCTCGTCTACACAGAGGTTAACCTCGCAAGCATCGAGATTAAACACCTCATCGTCGAAACAGGCAGCATTAAAGATGCTATAAATTTTGCGACTAGCGCCAGTCAATTTGTCGATGTTATACTCCAATTCTTTCTAATCGCAAAGACAGAAAGAACACTACAAATAAATCTGTCATGCAAAAAATAATAATCTCTACAACATTAGTTTTTTTTCTTCACATTGCTCAGACTATTTTATAAATCTCAAGGTCTATGTCACCTGGACAAACTCACAGGAGGGCTTAAGATATGTTCCTTCTCCGTTCTCTTCAGAAAACATATTTAAGAGAAGGGTTGCTGCCTAAATACAAAGTGATATTACTTTATATCATTTCATTTTATTTAATACTATTATAAAGTTTAATTTTCCTTTATGTATATTTTTTTACAATAATGTTCACCTTGTACTAGGCCCGAGGACCACTCGAGATAGGGGGTTACATTAAGCGGCAATTTATGCGGATAAGAACGGAAGATAACGGTTAAACCTAGACTTGAAAAGCCTATGATTGTAGTGGTCGCGTGAGTCGGTTCCACAGAGTAGAACTTAAAGATGGAAGTGACGGATATAAAAGCAACTATCGTAATAACAACTATAGTTTGATTATATAGATATATGATAAAAAGGATTTAATGATACATTCAAAAAAGCTTGAACTATTCACACTTCTCTCATGCGATATATGCATAATTGAATTTATCTATGTACGAAATGACATTCTGAATTATCTCGATGTTATACGTAAAAATAGCCATGCAGACGAAAATGCGGAATTAGTTATATGCACATAACCTTTAACTACATATATATATATATAACAACATCTATACACTGAATATTTTCAAAGAGGCCTAGATTGATATTAACCTGGAGATTAGTTTGAGCTGTTATTTGAGGTTCCAATTTATAACATTCGAATCTTAACCTTTGCACGCAACAGGTGAGGGCGATAGAGAAATAAATAATGTCTTAACATTAAGATAAAGGGCTTGTCTACAAAAAATAAACGGCAAAATTTTAGCATTTTTCTGGGTCCAATAGTAAGAAATACATCATTATTTCAATCATGATTACCGCCCCGCTGGGGTTTTAACACTTTGTTTTTTACAGCACGTAGGAAAAATAAAAGGTGTCATCGATAAAAATACATTCTAGAATCTTAGTTGATAATATAATTACAAATTTAAGTTTCTTTTGATATAACCATTTTCATACTAGTAACTGATGAGTCATAGATTTCAATCTTAATTTCTGAAATGAGAAATTGTTATATTCTTATTATATTCTAATTCGCGTCATAATCTTGGTTGTTCAACACACACACACAAAAACGCAGACATATATATTCGACTCTCCCGCAGAATTCGAAGTATGAGTGTCAAACACATTAGTTCCTAAGAACAGACAAGCCGTACACCAGCACATGAGATTTGCATATAGTGGTGAAAGTTTCGTGCAGGACCAGCCAAACATTTTGATGGGCCGAATGCAGAGACCCAGTGCACTACGTGCCACAAGGTCCCCAAACGGCCCTCCGCAGGTTTTGAATTCAGAATGTTTTTTTGTTTTTTTTCCTATACCCGTTGCCATCCTAGGCTATAGAAACCAGTCAGTCTGTTATTTACCGATAACTGGAGCGAGAAGAGGATTCATGGTTATTAGCACGTAAATGAATGTAATGGGTTTCCTCAATCCAAGCTGCTATCCATTAATCCACCGTTCATATATATATATATATATATATATATCAAAGCTGAAATTTCAAAATGCACAGTGCCCACCCCGAGTAGATGAGTATCTTAGAAATGTCAGGGTAGTATTCTTCTTTTAAATTAGTGGATTTTTCGGAGTGACGTTTGGTTTCAGATTCAATTACTTTGTTTGTTGTGCCCTAAAAACATCACGCATAAAACCTATCTTAACATTTTGAAGTTAGGATTCATTACTCATATGAGTTGTTATTTGAGGTGCATTCCGGATTAATCATTTAACCATTTTTTTTTCTTTTAGTTCTTTTGATTTTTGGTTTGTTGAGTGCAGTTGTTTTTCGTAAGTTTGGTAAATCATATACAGAAAGAGAGAGAGAGAGAGAGAGAGAGAGACATAAATATGAATGTATAATATCGCACATTGAAAGTTGGTGAAAATAAAATAGTGCTCGAATAGAATACCAGTTTTATAATTTATATATTAATAATAAATATACATTTTCCTCACCGGTAGCATAAGTATCATTTTCATGTAGAACGCAAACTTTAGTTGCTCATTGGTAACTGAAGATTGCTTTGTGCAGGTAACTCAGATTTGGGCTATCGGGGAGTAAAAGGGTGTATTTATGAATAAAGTACGATCACACACGCACACACACACACATACACACACACAAACACACACACACACATATATATATATATATATATATATATATATATATATATATATATATATATATATATATATATATATATATATATATGAAGAAAAAGAAAAGATTAAGAAACAACCGTTCGAGCAAAATATTATAATAATGTTTTTATTATAAAATATTTTAAAACGCTACATAATATATCCAATATTGCCGGATGGGGAACATTTTTTAAGTTCCGAAACTTAGAAACATATATATATATAACTTAATTATTTTTTATTCTAACAGAAATGAATGCATTTTTTTAAATTCTAACTTGTGAAAAAAGTATTCGTACAAATCAATTATTAGAATATAATAATCAATTAATTATGAAAAAAGTATATTCTAGAATGTTCCAGTAATGTTATCAGTAATTATAGTTAACGCTATTAGCCATTATCAGAGCATTCTGCAATTTCTAGTCTTAGGAGAAGGTTCTAATAATGCCTAAAGGTAAAGAATTGACTATTTCACAAAAACAACAAATTTTGTCTCTTTGGAAAGATGGAAACAGTCACAGAACGATTTCTAGCAAGCTGAATATTTCTTTTACTACAATTGCTTCGTTCATTGCAAGGTTTAGAACTCGTAACAGCGTCGAAAACCAAAGACGAACAGGTGCTCCGAGGAAGATTTCTCTAAGATCGGCAAGGAACAAAATCCACAGGTTACCCGAGAAGAGCTGAAGGAACATCTGCGTGCATTAGCGATTAAAGTAACCAAGCGCACAATAAGTAATGAAATACACAAAAACTGTCTGAAATCACGCATCCCAAGGAAGAATCCATTCCTCTTGAAACGATACAGAGATGCTAGGCTAAAATTCGTTGGATAGCATAAGGATAAAGAATATTTGTTTTGGGAAAAAGTACTATGGACAGATGAAACTAAAATAGAGTTGTTTGGTCAAAATTTTCGAAATCATGTGTTGAGGAAGGACGGTGAAGCCTACTTATCAAACAACATGTTGCCAACTGTAAAGTTTGGTGGTGGCAGCATCTGGGGCTGTTTTTCTGCAAAAGATGTTGGCAGAATATCAATAATAGATGGCAAGATGAATGACGAAAGATACCAGAAAATCCTGCAAGACAATTTAATGCGTTCTTTTGAGAGACTTCGGCTACCTCCTGATTGGGTTTTCCAACTGGATAATGATCCCAAGTATACCGCTAGATCTACAAGGAAATGATTAGCTGGAAGTAACGTTGATGTCTTGCAATGGCCAAGTCAGCCCCCAATCGAGAATTTATGGCGATACTTGAAAATTCAAATTGGGAAAAGAGCACCAACAAATATCAAGAATTTGAAGACAATATGCCAAGAAGAATGGGACAAAATACCACTCAATATGTGCAAATCATTAGTTTAGACGTACAGGAATAGACTGGTAGTTGTTGAACTCAATAAAGGATATTCCACAAAGTATTAAATTAAGTTAATATGCTTTTTTTTTGTTTTGTACAAATACTTTTTTCATCAGTTTAAATGAAAAAAAAATGCATTAATTTCTGTTAGAATAAGAATTAATTAAGTTTATTACTATTTTTAATAAAATGTATCTTTACACATAAAATGTATCAAAATTTGTTTTAGTTAATGCTTTTACATTTATAAAAATACAATTTTTCATGTGTACGAATATTTATTTCTCCCCACTCTTATATATATAACGTTCACTTTACGCTAATCTGAAATTAGAAATTCTATCGACAATATATTGAATATCAAGAAACCTGACTGAAAGAGTGACCATCCCATTTATAAACCTTTCACTTGTCCAAGCACTGGAAATTATTGGATATCGAACTCTTTTTGTAATAACAACTCACTAATCAACATTGTTCACACCCCCCCTGACTAACCCGTAAATTACTTCGTCGATATTGCTATAAAACGCCATCATCTCCCTCAATCATATTATCAGCAGCAGCAACATGTTAATCAAGATTTAAAGTACACCTTTGATACTGTGACTTTTGATCAATATTCCCACCAATCTCTTTGTCATTGCTGCATTATCGACAGTAATACTACCGAGATGTTGTTTCGCCACAAAACTAGATAACTTCTTTACACCGTTGAATTCGAATGTTGTGAGATTAACATCAAAGCACACGTATTCCATTCATAATTTTGTTTAGCGAGTTGTTATATTTGTGAGTGAATTTATTATCAGTTTCATTTTCGATTAACTGAGATTCATGCAAGCCGTTATTCTTAGTTTGTGAGTTGTGAATGTTAATGGTAATCGGAAAATTAGCCATTTTCTTACAACGAAACAATCGGCATTCAATTGTTAGTCCTACTATCTATTGAAATTTATAAAATATCTCTCTTAAAATTATCTTTTTCTTTTGCAGGAACTTAGTTTACTGAAGCTGTTATCGCTATTGTTAGCTGTTTCCTTCCTAACCTATTATTTGAATTAGTGTCAAACGTCAATATCTTATTTTTGTCATTATTTTCTCTTTCGGTTACATATGATATTCGTTTTAGTTGTTGCTGCCATTGGAGGTCCTCAAGTGATGTGTTCTTTTTTAAATCTGGTATATTCCTTTGTGATTCTTTAGCATGAGTCCACAAGGCTCGAAAACGAATTGTCTTCTCGAAGATCCAAACCTTGATACGTTCAAATACATTTTAACGATTGATCTGAGAAAACTATTCGATATAGCAGGATATTTATATATTTATAAACGGGTCTGGCGCCATGCAGGATGCCCATATTAATGTCTTTATTTGGGAAGAATATTTAAGAACATGGCACAAGTTTTTCAGTTAAAGTTTTTCATTGTATAGCAAGTTGCTCTGATGGGTTTAGGTACCTCTTGCACAGTCTTTTCAATGTTTCATTTTTTTTATCTCATTTAATAAATTTATTACAACTTATACTAATACTGAGTTCTCTGAATTGATTGTTGTTTACTGAATCCATATCCTGAATATTTATGATTGCTTCAGTGTACATGTTATCCCTGCTTTCATTCTAATTCCAGATCACAATTTATGTTTGGTGTGAGTTTATCATCAGTTCTATTACTTTGAACAACTATTAGAAAAAAGTTCATCTAAATTTCTGAAAATTTAGATCTTTTCATTTAAAAGTAAATATAATTATTTCAAGCGGGACACACGTAATCATAGATGAAAGGAAGAAATATTCGATTACCCTGCATGATTCTTCTTAAGTTAACTCAATTCAATGAAGATATCAATAGTATATTTCAGACTACAGAGATTCTTCAATAATATAAAACTTTCGTTTATGAAATGAAGTAAAGGTTTTGAATCTTTGTTCAGTTTAAACGAGATTTATTTCGTCTGCCAGCCTGCACATTCTAGAAAACATATTAAAACAAATATTCTCCCCAGCAGGCTTTGAAACTGCGCCCAGCTTTGCAAGAGAAACTATCGCTTGGTTCGCAATCAGACAACGTTTTATTTGACTTTCAGTCATAATCACGCGTTAGAAATCCAGGTTATTGCATATTTGCTCAGTTTCAGACGGTGGTTTCTTCTGTAAAATGAGGCGCAGGTTTGAATCCTCCAGTGGGGTGGTGTGGAAGATTATCTTTAATAAGTTTTATCTGATGTGCAGACGAAATAAATACTGCCTAAAATAAACGGAGAGCCTAATCAAATGCAGGTATCCACTAAAATTTGCGTTTGAAGTAACAAACGTATGCTGGATTAAGAAATAAATAAAATCATTAACTCTTTAGAATTTGTTTCATATATATATATATATATATATATATATATATATATATATATATATATATATATATATGAACGTATGTTGGATTAAGAAATAAATAAAATCATTAACTCTTTAGAATTTGTTTCATATATATATATATATATATATATATATATATATATATATATATATAGTTTTAGCCATTATCAAGAATGGATTTTATTTTACTTTAAAATTTTTAAAATATGCACTCTTTTATGTATGTATACAGAGTTATAGGAATGTTTATTTTACAACCACGCTCAGCACATTGTGGCCATGTTCAGAATTGATATCATTGACATTATTTTCTTTTTATTAAGAATGCTTCAATTATTTTTAGCCTTCTTGTACATATCGATGGTGCTATTATATTTTTTAATTATCAACGAGTGCATTACGGATAGAGTTTGGTAAATCTCGATGTGTACGATGTTATTGACCTATGGTTAGAGATATTACATTATTCGGACAGTTATCCTCTTGCCATATTCAAAACGTTTCGGCTATTGTACGCTACGGCCGGCCTTCTACAGGTGATTGGAATTTCGAAACGAACTCTTTATTTCGTCTACCTAGGTTGATTGTTTTATTTCTACATGCCATGCCTCTTCAGGTTGTATTAGTTATTTCTCGTTAACTCAAAAGTCCAAGTTTTGGTTCACTACTAAAAAAAACAATCTAAGCCGCTAACCTCATTGCTTTGGCCTGTTATTGAACTCGGAACTGATTTGGATCTAGTCACTGGATCTAAGCAAAGTCTTTATTCACTGGGCCATGTGTCGTGGAGAAATATTGCTATGAAGATGAGGATAACAGTCCGAATTATGTAAATAATGCAAGTAATAATAATATCTCATCTCAGCCATATAGACACATTAGAGAGACGTAACGTAATCTTCCTGTTAAACATGTAGTATATCCAATATAATTATTTACAAATTCGGGTTGGTCAGGATCACTTAAAGGACATGTAAATTCGTAAATAATATTGGTTCTCTGTAATTTTGAACTTACAAGTGAATTATTATTTTTAATGTTAAAGTTAGCGGTCTAAATTTTTTATAAATAATTAATTTAATTTTCTTGGTTGCGTCGACTGAAATTGTGTATTAATGATTTTTCTAAGTGAACATTCGTCCTATAGTTACTATGCATCGGATTTTTGTAGAAAAAGTTCATTTTATTGGGTTTTTTTGTGTTCAGCGTTGATATTTGTTACCATAGACAGAAAAAGTCTAATATGGTAATCTATAAGATGGTTTGAAAAACCGTTATTAACAAGCGTTTGTTTCACATTATTAAGCTTTTAAAAGAAATAAGGAACGAGAGGATAACTTCTTCTGTGCTGTCATAAGAAAATTTTTAATAACACCTATTTTATATCTGAGAGAACATTGACTAGTAAGATTATGATGGCAAGAATTTTTACTTGTAGTTTCTTTAGGGTGTATTAAAAATACATTTACGAATTATGGGTCGGATTCCTGATTCCAAAACCATGTAAAATGTCCATATAAACATATCTCCAAATGCCGGTCGTGTGTCAGCAACAATGTGAGTGAAATGTGCCAGAGACTCATGATGTATAAACCAAAAACGTTTTCATATTAGCAGGGGTACATCCTCTAGAATGTCTGGAAGTGTGTTCGAAATAAAGTCTCTCTCAACAGCTCATAAATAAGTGCTGGGAGAACATATGGACCTACATGACAGTGACCTAAAATGCACGCCCACACATTAATAGTAAAGCGATTCTGGTGTTCCATCTGTATTGTACCATCGGGATTTCGATCTGCCCATAAATGTTGGTTGTGTAAATTTGTTATTCCATCTCTTTTGAAAGTTGCCTCCTCCGTAAACAAGACTAAAGAGACAAACAACGGATCGGCGAAAATTAGAGACCGAAAGACCCTCCATACGTTGTAAATTATATGGATACCTGGATCGTCACAGATAGCCTGTAGAATATGTTTTTCCAGGGGAGGTGTACGAGCGGATCTCAGTCTTCTTTTATCATTCGTTTGTGGTACCACGGATCCTGTCTCAGCAACCTGACGATAAAGGGCAGCAAAGTTTGATGATTCGGCAGCCTTTGGTCTGGAAACGCAAACTGATATCAACAGCCTCACGTCCATTACCACTCTAGTCGTTGTATATAGAAATCATATCAGCCTGCTCACAATATGGGTATACTACCATTGTTAAACAGGAACAGTTATCAATTAACACACTAAAAGCTGAAGACAGACTAGCCACAAATGTACACGAATTACAAATGTAACCTTGACTAAATAGCAGCATAGGTCCCTCTACTGAAAATTTCTTTTAAACGTAACTAAAAAATCAAATGATATGTGGACATATGTTTATATGGATTTTTGTCTTTGTTTGGGTGTGAAGAACCCGCAGCAATATATGTGCGTGTGTGTATGTGTGTGTGTATGTGTGTGTGTATGTGTGTGTGTGTATTGTCCTATTTTATTTTAATTATTATTGAAAAATAATCTATCACGTGGTGAACATTTGAGATGGCCAACAATTTCTTTGTATCGACAAAACCAAATAAAATATAAGATGCTTCTAATGTTTTTCATGAACTGCTGAAGATTAGTATTTTTATCACATTTACTATCTAACCTTCTTCGGACACTGTTCTCGTCCGATCACCAAAGTTAAGCAACCTCGAGCCTGGTCAATACCTAAATGGGAGACCGCTTGTTAATACCAACTGCTGTTAGCTTGGATGTGTAGGTATTGTAATGGTTAACCGCTCGGAATATGAAATCGGAGAGCAAATTTCAAATTCGTGTTCATTATATTCACTTAAGCTCAAATATCCTTGAGACTGGTATGAATCAATCTCTTCTCCGTTAGCTATGGGTAAAATAACAGGACTTATTTTGATTAATTCTTATTGTTTCTCAAACTTGTTACAAGCCAAAAAAATAAGTTTAGGTTTTACATAACTTGCAGAACGTTTATAAGCCGTAAAATTTAAATCAATTTATAACATTCTTCATGTTCTTAAGGCAAGAATATTGTAAAAAAGGAGATGTCACAGTATTTACTACACACTGCCTAACTTCTAAATTGATTTTATCATATATTTCAGAAATATTGCATGCTTTTTGAAATTTTATATCAAACCGAAATAAAACTTAATAATTATCAAACAACTGAATGATGACTAATGTCATTAATCACTATGGCGGCAAATAATTCTTGGATATTTATTGTACTTTTATTTCAAATCATTGTCTAATTAATTATTGTCTTAAGTTAAAAGATAATTTTTTTTTGTTTTTAGATCAGAATTAGTAAGTTTTGAAGGATTTCATTTAAAAATTAGTTCATAGGAAAAGCGTAATATTTTATGAAAAGCTTTAGATTGCACGTTGGTGACCTAGAGAAAAACTTACAACTTTGATAAGAGTTATTTTTATTCACCCAGTGTATTCATCGTATTCTGTTTAGCATTAGGCTCTATCGTTAGAGACTATACATTTGAAAATAAAATAACATTCCGTCGAGTAGTGTAAAAGGTACCTAATACAGTGTTTTGATCTCAAAAACCTCTAGGAAGCGAATATTTTGATGTTGTATTACATGCGGCAATAGAGGTTAAATGTAACAGTTAATACGATGTTTAATGATAATCTCCCAAATTTATTTAACCGCCCGAAAATAATTTTTTGATAAAATATTTTCTAAAAGTAAAATAATTTCTTTTGTGATCAATATATTTGCGTTATGAAGGAAATGTTCGTATTCTTTTTCCTGATAAATACAAGTTTTACTAAAATAATTGTCTTAAATATTTTACGCAATATTAATTATTGATTCATTAAATAAAAGCTCTATATAATAATTGTCTTATGCATAAGATAACAATTATGTGTAGTTGTATATAAATGGCTTTTTGTATACGATATATAATAACTGTATATTATTGTATATAATAATTGCCTTTTCATAAAATTATAATATTTATAATCATTATATATTTTTCCCTTCAAGGGTAATTAATCTCATGTTGTGTATTAGCCTTCAGCGTAATATGTTAAACGAGAATCTCCTTTAAAAATGTAAGATATAATAATCATTGTCTTAAAATACTGGGTGTTCGTTTATACATATTTTCACTCTGAAATCATTCAGAAGTAATAAGAATTAAGTCAATCGTCATAACTCTAAATATAAACACTAGCTGAAATACAGGCTGTCGTGAATCGATATTCATAACTGTCTCAGACGATACGGCTCACTTGATTAAACGGGTCGCATTTCCTGCTTGCGAGATGAAAGACTGGCTTGCCTGCATTTGGAATATGTCCCATTCCACCGCAGGTGAGAAAAGAATAACGTAGAGAACAATATGAAATCTCAAGACCTTGTTAACCAATTTCTGTTATTATAGTAGACCTCCTGCGAAGAAACTCTAAAAGCAATGTAATCTAATAAATAACTACGTTTTTTAAAATGTGATGTTGAAATATTTCAAGGGTGTAGATATAAATTTCGTTTAGATTTTCAGTCGGTGATACGTTTTCTTAATATGTACAAAATATTTAATATTGTTTCACATTGTCTTATATTTAAAACATCTGCATTGCCACGATTTCAATTTTCGTGAAGAATATATATGAAAATTATATATATATATATATATATATATATATATATATATATATATATATCTTTGGTAAAAACGAATTTAGGTGTATCAAAATAACACCCATGATTAGTAAATTAACTTTAGGTTATAATTTATTTCTAATCTGGTGCATTGAATCCTAAAAGGCGTTGGAGTCCTGCGGGGTGGGAGGGTATGTAGGTGAGAATAACCACCAAAACAATGTTTAGGACTTCAGTTACACTCACTGACGCTGAATGTATGTATTCTGATATTAAAATTAAAAAAAAAGTATTTCTCGTTGTTAACTTTACATATTTTTCTGGTGACAACTTGGACAAGATAGAGTGGGGGCAAATTATTTGAGGAGATACATTCAGTAATTGTATTGGCTATTCTAAAATATGAATATTTACTTGGGTACAAATTGATATCGAGAAATTTATGGATCGATTAGTTTGGGCTTTTACGGCTTATGAAGAATTTATGATTATATAAACCGAAACATATTAGGAATTTTAAGAATTTTGTGGGAATCAATGTTGCATTAGGACGATAATTCTACCATAGTCCACTTATTATTCATTGCTGTCGTATCTGGTCTCTTTTTCTTGAGCTACTTATCTGGAAATTCTGGAAATATAAATTCTTGACAAAATAAAAGAAAAATCTGCAATGTTACAGTTACTGACGTAGCATCTCGACTCCAGACACATTTGCCACCGCCGTAATGCAGCTTCCCCATCTTTTTTTTTTTTTACAAAATAACTTCATGATAAATATTCTGATGAGCTTTCTTATTTCGTATCCCTTTGGCATTTACGTCTAATCATTTTACAAATGAAATTGCTATATGTTACTATAAATTCTATGCTAACAGTTTCTCCTCCCCCACTCCCTGGTTTTGAAACCCTCTTTCGGATTCTTGTTTTCTTGTCATCTTTGATTTTCAAAAAATTAAATGCAACTTCAGTCGCCATCTTCTGTTTCCTTGATTACTGTTCTCTTATTTTCCTCTGTAGTGAATAATGATTTTTTTTCACGTTCTTCAATTTTCATTAGACCATTGTGTTTTAGTAGATTTATCGCGTTGCTTGGGGTGAAAAAATAAGAAAAATGTAAGAAATGTGACTATGACAATGGAGATAATATAACAATCCCGATTCAATGACTTATAACAGTATAAAATAGAAATCGATAAAAGTCTGTAAAATGAAAATTAATAATAATTGTCTGAAATATACTTCGTAAAATTCATCACTTATTTTAAGTAAAAGGTGAATTCATCGTCTCTTTTCTAATTAAAAATTACACACACACACACACACATATATATATATATATATATATATATATATATATATATGGGTGATATTTTTTTCAGATTTCGTTTAACTAGCGTTATGCCAACCTAACCTCAAATACCCTATGATCCAGAAATAAAACATTCTGAAAAACTCTATAGCATACTTCATGGTGAGAATGCGACTTCACAAAATCGTTTCTAAGAGTTTTGACAGAAATTTATGAGTCAGAATGATAAATCTTTTTTTTTTTTTTAGAACATTTAACTGGAGAAGATAACATCTGAAGATCTATCTCTTTCAAATAGAGGGCGCGTGATCTATTTCTTTCAGATAGAAGACGCGTAGAACAGGAAAGAAAACAAGATATAAAGTCCTTTCTCTTTCTTGGTGTAAAAATGTGATGTCCAAGAAAGACAATACATAGTCTTAAATGAATATTTTTAATTGACTGACTGCTACTTTTTCTAGGGTAGAACACAGTATTTATCTGATGAAACATTTATTAGTGGTTTGCATATTGCTGAAATTCATTTCAAACACATTCCCAGTATTAGGCATCGTATATCGATTGATTACATTTGATTGACGACGATAAATCTCTTGTAACTCTTTTTCTTTCATTTGCTTTTTTCTTTAATGGTAAAATGTTTTGTCGGTCCGTTATAGAAGTCGACGCGAGGTTGGGACGTGAAACATTTTAAGAATAGCAAAAATTGGTTTTCCGATCGGAGTGACTAATGGGCACCGATCCCGAACAAAACATTATCACCTCATGAAAGCAAAATGAAGAGGGTAGATAGCTGGGAAGGAAAGTAATGATGAGGATGGCGATGAGGAAGAAATCTCAAGGGGACAATTAAGTGAAACGTGGCTTTCACATAGGAAGCCAAGAAACCGACAAACCGACAGGTTCTTTCTCTCTCTTTTCTCTAAATTATATTATTTTTCTTTATCTGTCCTTCATTTCTTCTTCTTTTTTCTTTCTTTGCTGTTATTTTTTTTTTTTTTTTTTTTTGGAGCCACCTTTTTACTTTCAATCAAATTCTCTGTTTCTTTTTTATTAGAAGAATGAAAAAGAAAGAATAAAACAATGTTTTTTGTTTTTGTTCTTTTTACTTTCCATTAACTATTTTTACAAACTTTGTTTTTTTTGTTTTATTTTTTGTTTTGTTTTTTTCGTGATTCCCCTTATCTCTTCTTTGCTTTGTGATATAGATTTTCAGCTCTTTATTCACATATTTTATTTCCTTTTTTCTAATCCTCTTTCCTTTTTTCCTGTGCGGTTTTCATTGTTTCCTTCTTACTTTCATTACGTATTTTAATATTTTTGTCTGTATTGTATTTTGACTCTTTCGAACATGCTTAGTTGGAACAGGATATCACGCATCCGAAGTGGTCCAGTCAATAACATGTTCATTTTTCACACCAAGTAAGTCGATAATGCCTCTAAAACCCAAAAGTCTACTGCGAATGAAAGAGAAACAGATTTTGAAGGAATAGTAAACGCAATTCTAAACAGGAAACAAGAGATAAATTCCTACTCCCGTTCCAATCAACAGGGAGGAGTGTGAAAAATATTGAAAAAAAATTATTAAAAAAAATATGAACAATCATAACATTAACAAAACATAAAGATTTCCGAATAAAAGTACCCCAATTTAACCTAAATACAATTTAACACGCGCGCACACACACACACACATGTATATATATATATATATATATATATATATATATATATATATATATATATATATATATAAGTGAACATAGAAGTCAAGACTTAGAGGCGACAGTCTGTTTCATACATTTACACACGCTCTATCTCTGATATTGAGCACTTTATTCCATAAATATAGCACACGTTAAGACTATATATATATATATATATATATATATATATATATATATATATATATATATATATATAAAAACACAGATATATGTTTATATTTGATTTATAACCTGTAGTCGATATTAATTTTGTCAAATTGTCTCAATTACACAGCGGCCCTTTTAGTAAATGTCCTTCAGTTTTAGTTTACCCCGCCCCATCTCTCTCCCCCACCACTTCTTTCCTTTTCTCTCCCTCCTTCTTATTCTGATCTTTAACATTAGATCGTCTATGGTGTGTGTATGTCACCACGAAATGTATATTTAATGTATTAGACATCCGACAACATTCATATCTCCCGCTTCCACTCACCTCAGGTTAAAAAACCTCTCTCTGTTAAGTTTTCATCCCCCACCTTCTCTCGTATGTTTCTCCTCTCTTTAGCTTTAACATTCGTCCCACACTCTCATACTTACACTCTCTCTAAATTCTATTTTTATTTCTGGAGTTGTTCTTTTGTGTTTTCTTTTTGAATTTGTAGGTCTGATGAATTGGATCGTATTTACGATTCCAATGGAATAAATTATGACCATGGAATATTAGTGTTTAAGCCTTGTTATTATATCCTTACTCTGTCCTGGACATTGTGTTCTACCTGAAATCTTATCCCTCAGAATATTATCTATCTATCTATCTATATATCTATATATATATATATATATATATATATATATATATATATATATATATATGTATATATATATATATATATATATATGTATATATATATATATGTTCGTGTGTGTGTATAAACCTCAGTATTCTTCTCAAATTTAATAGTTGTGCACGCCTTTCTTATTCCTCGATCGAGCTCTGAAGAGTGGGGAATATTAAGCGCTTTTTATGCAGCTTTTTCGATTTACGTCTTTTCATAAGTTTACTTTCTGTTTCCTTTTCATTTTCCGTTATATATGCCCGTTTACAGGGCAATAATGAAATTTTTAGCAAAAAGAAAACAAAAAAAACTTCTTTGTTGTTCAGAATCCTTTCAGAACAGCACAGCAAGGCGACTACGTCTATCCACAATGGCCTGTCTTTTGTAGCCCAGCGTACATTTTGTCCTTTTTTCATCTCTCCTAAACTATGTTCTGCCATCCATTTACACAGCATTGTTTGCAGCTGTCCCCTTACCTTCCATATGTTCTGTTAGTGCCAATATTTTCGAGTCCTCTTTCCTCATAATGAACCGTAGAAGTCTCAACTGTCTCTTTATGATTTTAAGTGTAAGTTACTTTTTGGCATCAATTTTCTCTAAAACTTTGCCTTAGCTTACATGTTTAATCTATGATATTCTCAGAATCCTTCTGCAAACAACATTTCTATCGACTCAATTTTATTTGTCATCTTGTTATTCTCTGTCATTCTCTGCCATCTATTAAAAAAAATATGTATCATTGAAAACTTTTTGACTAATTCATTATATTGTACAGTTGGCTTGCAGCATAAGTCAAATATATTTCATAGTTGGGAATGTTTCCCTCGAAGACATCCAATGGACGCTTCTGTTCTCGACGTAGTTTGGTAACTAGATTAGCATATAGAGAGGTTATAGTCTAATATCATTTTTTCATTTTGACGATGCTTGATTTTTTTTTTATTTCCTTGTTTCACTCTCATTCTCGTTCTCTCACTCACTCTCTTTCTTCACACACACAAAAACACACACACACACATATACATATATATATATATATATATATATATATATACATACACATATACATATATATATATATATACACACACATATACATATATATGCACACACACACACACACACACACACACACATATATATATATATATATATATATATATATATATATATATATTTCATCCTCCTTGGGATTACCCATACGGATTACGAAGTTCTTCATAATTTGTATATATATATATATATATATATATATATATATATATATATATATATATATATATATATATAATTTTCCTACATTCAATTCCCATTCACCATTTCTTCTTGTATTTTGTTTTTATAGATACAAATATTTAAGCCCGGTAAATGTTGTTTAACACTGTTTATTATAAACAGAGCATTTACTTAATTATTTGTATCTATAAAAAGAATGTATAAACATAAAAATGTCTTAAAAAATTTGTCGGACTTTTCATAATGTGTGACGTCATTTGTTTACATTTGATACGCCATGAATGTACGTGACAGATTCATGGAAGATTGAAGTTTAAATACAGTAAATTCCACCTTGCTAACAGAACGCTCCTTCGTAGCCAAATTGTTAAAGGAACGTCGAGCTCAATGACGGCTTCGTATAGGATACAGATTCGAATCCTGTCGGGGGACGAATATTTTCTGTGAAAATTAATCGGGTATTCAGGCCGGTAAATGTTGTTTAATACTGTTTATTATAAATAGAACATTTACTTAAATATTTGTATCTATAAAAAGAATATTAAACATAAAAATGTCTTAAAATAATTGTCGGACTTTGTCCATTTCAATATATATATATATATATATATATATATATATATATATATATATATATATATATATATAATGTGTGTGTGTAAAGTCAAAGGGACAACTCGTTTCGTCTTCTGATTATCTTATCAAGGCAAATGTACCTTCATAAATACATCAGAGGACGAAACACTTCGCCTAAGTTGTCCTTTTGTCTTTATTCATATTGTTCATTTATAGATATATTTTTACTAATATTTTCAGTTTTGCACACGCACGCGCAGACAGACACACACACACACACATAACACACACACATATATATGTGTGTGTTTGTGTTTGCGTGCGTGTGTGTGTATGTGTGTGTGTGTGTGATACAATATAGTTTTGCTATCAGGGATAGAATGTATATAAATATGAAATTAGACATTGAAGTCAACACCCAGAGGCAAAAGCGCCAAAAAAGAAAAAAAGAAAAAAAAGAAACATTACTAACGGCTACAAAGGACAGGGAATTGTGGATAGAAATGATTGCCCTGAAGGCACATAACAGAAGAAGGCGAATATTTTGACATTGACTACTAGAAGAGGGATATTGTTTCATTCATTCACAAACCGCTGTAACAAAGAATATTTTCCTATGCTCACGCGAAAGTCAACGGTTGAATGTTTAATAGATATTTTCTGGTGGTTATATACTGGATTTTAGTATTTCACGAAGCTTATTTTATCAATTGATCTTACTGCTGTAAATACTTGCATTAAATCAAGTCCTAGAATTTCAGTTTCAAGTGAGAAAAGACAAAATCTTTTAAGTTTCTCGGGTTAGGACATATTTTTAAATGCTTTTCCATACACAAAGGCTCTCATATTTATATAAATAATTTCAATATTATTTATTGAGAAGTAAAACATGGGCTTTTTATCGTATTCTTTACGCATACGAACTGGACACATTATAGTTTCCACATCAAATCGGCGAACCAAGCACGGTGTTATTTTACAGCCACGATAACTATTCGTGGTTGTAATTCAAATATTTACACTCTCACAAACATCTGACCTGAAACCAAGTGAAGGCTATTGTCTCGAAGTATTTAGGAGCATTATACTACGGAGTAACATTCTGCATGTTTTATCTTCGGCATTAAGTCACTTGTTTTATATAGCCATCGCCTTGTAGAAAAATGACTCAAAGCAATGCTAGTTGGAAACATGCCAGAAAACTTTAAAGTTGACCTGAGTCTCTGGGGTTCACTTAAAACAGTATCAGTATGGGATAAAGTTTATATATCTCAGAATCTGTCACACAATACAGATATATGTATTAACAACTTTAGTCAAGGTTGCTTGGTCCAAGTTTCTTGTGTTATGCTACGCTTTATTTTCTTTCTTTAAGTAACATTCGTCGGCTGTAAAATCGTGTTGGAGTAATTGTTGTAATTAAAATAGTTCGATGGACTTAATTACTTGGATAATACTTATTTCACATACGCCAGATTACCATTTATTAGATCTGGTGAGAGTTTCAGATTATATTTTTGAAATTTAAAACTTATTTCACCCCCTTTATATATATTGCGTACTTTCCTTTACACACCATCTGTAATTCAAATGCTAAAATGGTTACTCATTTGAGAGCAAAGAAATAAGATTAATTAAATAAGTAATTTAATTCTAAAAACGACAACATAGCAATCGCTTTATTATATAATTCACAAAATAACAGCGTAGAAAAGTTATTTTTAATAGAAATTTATTCTAGTATTGAATATGGAAATTAGAATAATATATAAGGCAATAAACGCAAAGTTTGGCAAGAAAAGACACATGTATGGTGAAAATAATAAAACGAATATATTTTTTATATTTACTCAGTTAATACATCCAGATAGAGCCAAAGTTCTTCAGTCATGAATTGAGCGCTCTTGGCTAGTGGCGTTTGTATACGTCACGTATATAATACGTTTTAATGTACCTTTCTCTATCATGTGCCGATAGCTTTGAGGTAGAATCTCGGTCAAATACGTCGAGTTTCGATTCCGGCTTGAAGCAGTGTGATGTCTAGTCACACTTATGAGCAGTGAAACAGTCTTGTATGTGGTTGGCTATATATGGAGGAATAGAGTCTCTTGTTCGCGTTCATGTGTAGTCACGTAAACATACTTAGTCCTAAGGGACAAAAATTACTCTTTTTCATATATATAATTTTGAGATACTTTCATAAGCACAGACTCGGAATTTTATATTTTAGATGTACTACTACTAATACTATTACTAATAATAATAGCCTGTTCCACATATCTGCTAGGGCGGCTAGTTAATTCCTGTTACACATGACTGCTCATTCATATTTTTGTTTGTTCAACACCAACAGAGCAAACCTAAGTTTTATACAGCAACAACGCTTAGTGGATATTAGTTACAGTTTCTGTAGAGCATAATAAATGGCGTGATCAACAGTTGGAATAAGGTTAGTACACACATAATCTCTGTCACGATGACTTATAACTTCGTGCTAGCACGACCATCGACGGCTTCTGAATGGTTTCATCTAACCAATATTGGATATACAGAGTAATTAGAAAGCATATATGTTTCTCCTTCTTAAATTTCCTTCATGAACATGTGTGTACAGGTTTTCTATTTTCTCCATTATTCAATCTCTCGCCTCTCTCTCTCCTCCTCTCTCTCATCTCCTCTCTCTCTTTCTCTCTCTCTCTCTCTCTATATATATATATATTTGTGTGTGTGTGCGCGCACGCACGCGCGTGTGTGTGCGTGTATATATGTGCGTGTGTGCGTGTTTATTTGTTTGTAGGAAGTACCCCAAGTTTTTGAGAATACAACAGCAGTCACCTCACTTTGGCATCTTCATATCTCCTGAATCTTAAGCGTTCATATGGTAGCTTTCCATTCCAATCTGACAGAGGAAATAAAGAGCTCTTTGTTCACATGACATTAGATAACAATCATGCAGATTATTCTCGTCTTGCCTCTTCACTCGACTGTTGGTGTCATACTTAAATATATGTTTCACAATTGGTAAAAGATACACCAAACCAAAAGATACATGTAAAGGTGATCTATTCAACCTTATACACTACGAAGCATGGAAAGCAGACCCACAAAAACCACAAAAGCAACGCAACCGTAGCATATAGACAGTCACATGAAAACAATATTTTTATCATAATCTCTCTTATGAAAGCCGAATAGCACAGCACTGTACGTCAGGTACATTTTTGGAATCATCAAAATGAAGCAAGTATAGAAATTTAAGTATTTGTATAATGCCATACCAGAGGATATATCACTGACAAATCAGAAGGTGTATTTGAATACCGAAAGAAGTCTTTCAAATGCTAAACAAAGTGTTAAGAAAGAGGAAAATTTCGTTAGAAACAAAGAACATTGTGCTGAACTGCTATGTAATATCATTTCTTCTGTATGATAGAAAATTCTGTAATATTTCCTTACAGAAATACTGAAAAATCACCATCTCTGTTGTTTCAGATATCTTCTTCATTTGAGGTAACGGAGGTGAAGTTAAATAGAAGGATGGATATATAAACAAGTTTAATAGAAGGAAGGATATATGAACAAGGAACAAAATTTAAGGAAAATGGGAATGAAAAGGAAGTTTCTCTATAAGATCAGAAAGATACGGTTGTAATTTCAAGGTAACCTAATGTGGAAATAATATTTGGAGAATTTGACACACAGGGATCATATTGAAGGCACGAATTACCGAGGAAAATATCGAGTACTATGCCTAAGTTGCTGGCGTAAATGAATGCCACATCATGGACTCTAATTGATAATAAGGGAACAAAAATTGCTTCGAGCTATGATATATAAGAAGTTGTGAAGAGCCATGATCGTCTATGTTCTCAAGAGTTATGTCAGAAAAAATAAAACGTATTTGTTGCTTCTTATTACATAATACATTTTCTTCATTAGTTAAAATATCCTTTAATATATTGCACACATTTTATTAAATAGAAATCTGAATGTTACTTATTTGATGCAATTTTTTTTATTTCGAATTAAACGTCGTCCTGAAAATATCACGATTCATCTGATATAACGATAATATAATGATAAACGTTTATCACGGAAATTAGAATCATGTATTCATTCTGCACGTTCTGTTCAGCTAGCAGACTTTGTATAAGTCTTAATTAGGTATTAAGCAATAATCTTAATTACGACAATAATTAAGCGTCGGTTACCGAACGGAAGTGAAGGATTTCCACTCGAAGTCATTGACAGAAGTCGATAGTTGTCTGGAACACTGATTATTTAGCAGGTGCGCCAGATATTCCCAGGGATGTTCCTACCCGTTTCGTTAATTCCCCGAGGGTATTTAGCTCTTCAATGTACAGCGAATGTGTTAATGCACATCAGCTCTCACTTTATCAAAGCTGACTCTCGTCACTTGGTTGCTTGTGTGTACAGCAAAGAAACTCAGAAATAAAGCACGAGAGAGAGAGAGAGAGAGAGAGAGAGAGAGAGAGAAAGAGAGATTTTAGTTTGCGAAAGAAATATCCTAATGTCTTTAATAAATAACGCCATATCATGTTCTTATACTATTACTCTCTCAATTCATCAGTTGCGTTATTGAAGTTTATTTGATTTGCATAATAACTTCAGACAGGGTGTAGATCATATTTTCATGTGGCACGTTATTTATGTAATCGTCTACTGTTGCAAGTATCTCTTTTAAGATTCCATCAGTTCTCATTGCTTTGTTCCTGTTCATCCTGTTGACTATTTCTGATTTCACTTCTGTCTTTAATATTTTAGGCTCTTCCATATTTTGATGTACTGCAGGTTTCCCTTTTCATAGCGTAAGTGTTAGCCAACATATTCGTGCCATCTTTGAAGTATTTTTATTTATCTGTTATCATTGTTCACTCGTTAGTTTTTTTTTCATTCTGTTGATGTGCACATCTTTTGTCATTTCGCTTATTCGATTGTGTATATCTGTCTTATCTATAATACTCAATTTTTCTGTGTTCACTTTTTATTAAGCTGCGACAGTATTTTCATTGTTGTCTTTTTCTTTTTTTTTCAGTTTTGAAGTAATTTGCACAACATGGCAAAATCAATTCGGTTGGCTGTATTTATGCCCACCTTCTTTGTACAATATACTATTTTCTGTATCATATCTTAACTTCATCTGCTGTATCATTTTCATAATGTTGAGAATGCCATCTGATATCCACTCCATTTTGCTTTCTGTATTATTCGTTATTAAAGCTTCTCTTAATGTGTAACACCTTCAATTTACATTATCATCTGTTTTATTGTTTACATTTTAATGCTGCCTTCTGAACCTATCAGAAAGATCTAATTTGAATTCTTCTGTTCACGATACATTTTGCGAAATTTTTGAGATTACCAAAATTTTGCAACTAAGTTAAATGTCCATACAGGTTTTAAATGTTAACTGAACACCAGCTACTTTTGTAAACAAAACATATGTAGCTGTCTCTGTTTGAAGAAAAAAAGGTGATGCTATTTCGAGAGTATTTTCATAGTTGTCTTTTTCTTTCTTTTTTTCAATTTTGAAGTAATTTGCAAAAAATGGCAAAATCAAAGCGGTTAAACATTGAGTTGAGGGTACAAATTCAAATCTTTTATGAAGGAGGCTACTTTCAAAGACAAATTTCCAAAAACCGAAGCTTTCTAGAGCCGATATGTAAGCCAACATATAAGAATATGTGAAAATTAAATTTTAAAACATGCAATGTTTATGTCAGGAAGAAGCAAAGTGTTTATACTTGAATTCTAACAAATTCATTATTTTCTCAAAAATATTTTGAAAAGATTTCTTTTTGACAAAAAAGGGCTCTAAAATGCCTTGCTCATAATCATATGACAGGAAGATAAATAAGTGTTTGTGGTTGCAGGGCAAAAGTGTAGTCCCGTATAAGCCAACATATAGACTCTTGTTATATTCATTTTGAGTGAATTGTCTTCCCCAGTGAGTTAATAAATTCGAATTTGTAATATACTAATATATTATCCATTAATATCTCCACTTAGATACTTGGGCGCCCAGATAGACTTAAAACACTGTGAAACGTCATAGTACAGAACATTGTACGTTATTAATCGGTCGAATAAATGCATCAGACCTCATAATTTTGCTAATGTATGGTAGATGCGTTCCATTTTAAAAGAATACAAATACAAAAATAAAAGATTTACACAAAAAGTAGACAACTGAAATTGATATTTGTAAATCCATCTCGAATTTTAGTTTTACTCGCTTTCTTGTTATTTTTAGTTTAAACTCTTCAAGAAATACCACAAAACATTTGCCATGATAGGACTCTTAGCTGCTACAAAATATTAGGTTGGTGCAAAAATAATGACGTAAGAATGTCGTTTTTTGACGTTAAAAATACGTCAAAAAACAACATTATTACGTCATTATTTTTGCACCAACCTAATACGTCAGATAGAAGGTAGAAGTTTTGGACTAAGTTTTGGCAAATATGTAGAGACTCCTTTGAACGGATATATCTCTTTATCATTGAACGGTTTTACATTTGGTGTATTCATAAATGAATGTACAGTTTTATGTGCAGAATTGGAACTTGCTTTAGTTGTTCCTTGGAGTACATACGCAGTCACACAAGAAGGTAGACACAGTGAGGGAGAAAGAAAGGAAAATGCACGCAGTATGGTTTCTCATGTACTCTGAATACTGTTTCTTGTGGATAGCAAAGATACTATATCTAGAGTAAAAGCAGAATAATTTTAGGAGAATGAGGGTGTAATGCCGTGTCTGTGGATGTTGTAAACTATATACTTATATCAAGAAAGAATGAGTGAATATTTCCATAGAATAAAATGAAATTACGCACACACCTACGCATATAAATTATGTCCTGTTATTATAAACAGGGATATGCTTTGGTTGTTGCAAATTTCATATCAGCCAATTAAAAAAATGAAATGAGATTTTAATTTATTCCAATCATAACGGAGAATATTTTCTTTCTATCAATAAGGTTTAGTCGAAATTCAAGTTTGTTGAAAGATTAAAATTATTACATCCCTAAAAATCCTTTAAACATGATTACATATATTTAGACGATTCACAGTATTCGGACTATTGTCCTCAACTTTGTTGTCATATTCACGACGGTTCGGCCTTCTTTGGAATTTCGAACTGAAACATATTTTTCGTCCACTGGAGTAGATTGTTATAGTTCGACGTTACATGCCTTTTCTGGAAATATCTCATTTTCAATTATGCTTTCAACCACGGCCTAGTGGATAAAAGCTTTGGTTGGAGCAATCCACTGACTTGACCCAAAGAGTTATGAGTTCGATACCTGGCCACAGCAAAGCTGAACAAAATCCTGTGAACAAAAAGGGGAATAACTGAAACGGAGTTATTCAGAAAATACATGAAACGTCGAACTCGAACAATCTACCGCAATAAGTTGTTCGAAATTCCAATGGAAGAAGGCCGGAGCGTACAACGGCCGAAGCCATATGAATATGACTACAATGAAAAGGAAAACAGTTGGAACAATGTAAAAAGTTACAATACATTAGCTCAGAAATATTTACAGAAGTGCGAGCTTCATGTCTCGCATCTTCTCGCCTGTGGAACTCCCTCCTTATTTCTTGTTTCCCTGATAGCTATAATCTCCATATATTCAAATGTAATGTCATTCGACGCCTCCAGATGCCCTGATCTATCCCCTAACCTTCTCTTCATCCTTTCTTCTATCACTCCTTTTGCTCTCGCTCCAACTCTCTGTAACCGCATGCATGCTAGTGGCTTCCCGCCTTGCATCGGGTGGAATGCTTAAAAAAAAGTTAAATCAAATTTTATTCGTCCCCATATCTTTTCATTGAATCGATCTTTTTAAAAATGTTATCGATCTTACTAAAAAATATTAAATACCTGATTTGTTAAGGTTGGAGAAATAGGTTGGATTGTTAGCAACCGTTTTTATTAACATTTTCTAAAACGAAGATAATATGAATTATTTTAATAAACTCATGGTTTAATAACGCTCTTAGGGGATTTTCACGAAGACTTATCCAGAAATTCGCTCTCTGATAAATGTAAATGAAAGAAGTACGTGGAATATGCGTCGAATAAAGGCGGAAACAAAACACAATTTAATTAAGGACCTGCTTTTGCTATCTTTTCTTTTTTGTAAATTATTTTCTCTATGAAAAGTGATAAAAGCTTTGCATAACTACAAAAGCACTTCCTCTGAGGCCAAGGCTACACACGTTCAATGAGTACACTTAGCACTGCTTTAAGGTGTTAATTGATTGCTTGTACATATTTTATGAGGGTTAAAAAGCAACAGCGATTTACATTACAGAACTTGTTATGAAAAAACAGATTTTCCTGGAAATTGTTTAATAAAAGTGCTAGGAAAAAAATTACTTCCTTTACTTAAATTCTATCCTGAACAAAAATATTTTTTGAGAGAAGGACATAATCTTTAACAAGTTCTAACTGTATTCAATGCTTCAAAATTCAGCTATTTCAAAGCGTCTGGACCACTAACCTAATATGACATAATCATATATCATTCAATATAAAATTCTGAAAGTCATAAGTTAACATATACCTATTTGTATGTATTTTTATTTCGGAAGTGAGCAATATGATCTCTATAAGAGATATAAAAATTATTCTAACATAAAGATTTTTTTTAAAGCTGATCTGAAATTTTAAAACATAATTATGCAAAAGCGGTCTACGTTGGATTAGGCCTTTCACTTATTTTCTCTTTGGACAATAAATGCTCTTATCCTCTTTGCCCATCACACAGGCATAATATCCATCCGAATAGGATCTAAATTTACCTTAAATTAATGAAAATAACATTAATATCAATGATTTTAGATAAAAGCATGGGTATTTAAAAGAGTTTAACGCTGCATCCTTAAACATTTTTGTATTTTCAATTTACATATGCTGCAATTGTGCTTAAAACAGTCTGTGTTCCTTCAGATCATATGCGATGAATAGGTTATCGTATTATTTGCGAATTGGTATAACTTCTCTGGATTGATATTGAAGTGGTTTCTCTTTCTTTCTCCAAGATTCTGAATTCAAAGTAGTATGTCACTTCAATTCTAGAAAGACACTGCTATTTAACCCATAGCTGGAGGAAGGACAAAGAGAAGTATTCCTAACCTTTCCAAGGGCAATATTGCTAAAATCAAAGCAAAAAAAATAGTTGCATTAATCTCAAATCCCCATAATGCATACTTGCTTTTTTTCTTTTCGTTATTTTTTGTTGGTGTTACTGTGTTATATATTTGTGATTCCCAGTCTGTCAACAGCGAAACGGCCAAAATAACTTGTGATACTTATTGTTTATGTCATATAATGGAAACAATGAGTCTTTTATCGGAAAACTGTTTCATATTAAAAACATCATCATTTATAAATAAGGCGTAAAATGCATAAGAAACTTCATTAATAGGACTGAAATCGACGTATTTTTGGTTATATTTTATACCGAAGACTCATTGTGATCGCGAAAGATAAACTTCCAAACGAAAACCCAAGTATTAATAAACAGGAACATTTCGTTAGATGCAAACAAAAATGTACTGAACAGTTATGTAATATCAGTGACTGCCGTATAATCGAGCATGTGAGCAACAGCGAAGTTTTAGAGTAAAGGAAACAAAAAGTACACTCATCCTTAGGATCAGAAAGAGAGAGATGACATTTATAGAGCACATAATGAGGAAAGGCGGTCAGGAAAATTTGATATCTTGAAGGCAAGTGAGAGTGTGGAAAACAACGCAAAAACTACCTAATGAAATTTTGTAAATGAATGACAGAATAAAGGTTACAAGAGTTTGTTTTGAAGCGAGTTTCACCCTATTCAAGGAGGCCACAACGCTACAGTTAGAGTCATAGTTTATGCTTATAGGTGGGGAAGGTAATGGTTAACTTTATACTTGATCAAGTTAAGATTGTAATGATTGGGGCAACATTTTCTTGGCAATCGGTTCCACAGAGATTTGGTTCGCGGCAAGAAGCTGCACGAGTGGAACTTAATTCTCACCAATTGAATACAGAGGGAATGAAGGTGATTTGCCACAATATGATTGGTATATCTAGTCCTAGACGTGAATGTTACAATTAGCGGAAACAAGGAATTCATTTCGAGAACATTCCATACAAGTGGCAATACAGCAGTAACAACATGCCATATCCCGTCTGTGAGAGATGAGTTGTAGGGTAGAAAATAATTTGCACCCACAAGCATGCGGAGTCCTTTTGTACGCAATCGAGACTGGAAAGAGAGGACTGGTGAGCTCCTGCCCAAATCTGACAACAGTATTCGATTTTAGGTCTGATCTGGATCTTTTAAAGATAGCGGATTGCATGAGGTGCCAGGTACTTACTGGGGCGGCACAGGGAACCGACCATTTTTCATGCATCTTTAACGATGGATCGGATATATGGGTTCCATAGGAGGCCTTGGTTTAATTGAATGCCCAATAGTATCGCAAGACATGGATCATCCCCACGGGGAACTTCCCTTCACCGAAACTGGTAGTGGTTCGGGGTCCGATCGGCGATGATCGAATGTAATTACAAAAGTTAGGAAATTGTGAAGAGCCATGATCGACACCGTCCTGAAGGATTACTTCAAATAGAACAAGAAGAAATTTAACGTCAGTGATATAACACATTATTTGTTTATTTTTTATCGCTTTACGTCGGCAATCACATTTCTTCAATTTAACGTATTTTAAACTGTTCAGTTGAAATTTATATTTGACATCACAGTCTTAATATTAGGTTGGTGCAAAAATAATGACGTAATAATGTCGTTTTTTGACGTATTTTTGACGTCCAAAAACGACATTATTACGTCATTATTTTTGCACCAACCTAATAATTTTGTAACGTTGTTTATTTTATTTTATTTTATTTTATTTGTTTTCCATATAGGTATCCAAGTATCATGGCTGTCCATCAGGTCCGAAGTAAACCGTTTGCTGCAATTCATCTGTGGATCTGGAGGAATCGCACAGCAGACCTGTGTAAGAAGAATTTATAGTAAGAAAACCATTTCTCTTTGTTAATCACACTCTTTCAACCTGGAAAATCATTATCCATTAGCCCGAGGAAACGTCGCAACTGGAGACATCCTGGCTGCAGTAGGTGACCATGACTCGTACCTGTCACGTTCATGCTCTGATGTATTTCACAGCACTTGCTGACACCGCCTTCATGGCCGTCACATCTGTAAGAGATTTCATCCGCCCATCCCACCGGAAGTCAGTGTTTAGATGAAAAAAGGGCTGACAAGACCTAAATTATTGTGGGTTTCGATCAGTCAGCTATTCTTACTTCGTTTGCTAGCCTTTCGAAGCTGTTTCCCGGGTGTGACCAATGTTACATTCAAGCAACTGATATTATACCCTATTAATACAATATTACACATGATGCTATATCTTCGTCGCCTCTGGAAAACATAAATTATGAAAAACAAACATGTTTTTCTTTGTTTTTACACCGAAAAACATTTTAAAATCATAATTGATAAGTTTACAAATAGCCGATTCATTGATATTATAAGTGCTCGGATATTTTAATTTATTTCTATTTTTGACATCGCCCGCCTCGAGTCTTAAATTGTTGTACAGGGACAGAGGAAACAAACGATGTATACAATGCATTTTTTTACTATCTGAACCTCATAGTTGTTAATGTTTTGTTTGCTTTAAAAAAAATCATTACATCCAGCAGGTAAAATCCCATGCTCAACAAAAGAATCTCGAAAGCAAGCAACACGTCGAAGACTACACGTCAACATAACTCTCAACTTGAAGCGTAGGTGTTTCAAATTTGCAGCTGGTTGCCCGACAATAACTAGAAAAACTAAAAGAAAACGAGAAAATTCGAATCATAAAAAGAAATGAAAATATGCAAATACATCACGGATGTCCATATTTGCTGTCGGTAGGAAAGAAAAACAATTTCTAATAAAATCGGAGAAAATAAGACCGGGTTTAAGACAAACGAAGAAAGGAATAAAATTTCAAATAGCAGAAAATTTATTGATGGTTGGAATATCATTCCAGTTTAGCAACAGAACCGAATCAATTGCGAAAACATGCCTTTTACAAAAAGAAAAAAAATGAACATAAACTTCTCGGTCGGTTAGGAGCAGCCATAGCCACCAGAATGAATTCTGTGCCAAACTGAAAAAAAATAAAGCAAAATGAACATAAAAAGAAAAAGAAAAAAAAATTAAAGAAATAGGAGACAGTAATAAAGACAATTTAAAACAGCAAAAAACAAGACAACTTATTGATCACCTTAAATCAAACAAATGGGAAATACAGTTTCTTCTTTTTTTTAAGTCTTTGTTTGCTTGTTTCAAAAGTTCTAAACATTAGTTGTTGACTAATTTGGTTTTATGAGTTATTATTTATTTTACTTTTTTTTTATTTATTGAAGTGAATTTTTAATTAATTTGTTTATAGTATTCTTTGTGTTTAATATAGTTGTCTGTTGTTTAAGTTTTATGATTTTCCCAGTCATGCACTT
>OZ010577.1:72489326-72674326 GCA_963932145.1 Acanthosepion lycidas
TATAGGCACATCAAGTACTAGATACCCATTACACCAGCATTGACGTGCAGCTCATTCATGTATCTCAGGTTAGTCAAAGAAACAATAACCATTTTTGAAACTTTTTTTTCAACGGGAAATAAAAATTAGAGGATTTTCACATCAATAAAATACAAGTTATCGAGGGGGAAAATGAAATGTACACCGACTATGCATAAGAAAGGCCAAAATTCATTCAATCAAGCAGATGTGTTTGTGTTGGAATTGAAAGGAAGCATTCCATAAGAAGCTCCATTAGGATGAACAAATTGATGATACGAACAATCTTTATTGAATTTGGTATACTGAAATCCTCAATCGACGGAAAGTCCTGAAAATTTTGTAAGAAATAGTACCTAATATTCCATCAAGTTAATACCACACCGCATCTTTCTTAGGTAATATGATAAAATGATACTGCTTAGTGATGAGATTTTAATTCATACACATTACACAACTGATATTGCATTTTAGTATAAAAATTTATATAGTTTCCGTCAGAAAATATTTAATGAAAAAGATCAATTCCCAGGAAGACAGAGAACGTTACCTTGACTAGATTGGGCAAATAAATAAAGTATTAGGTGATAATTCCTAAAAATGGCATAAAATAATCGAACGGAATGTTATATTACACAATAAAGTTAAAATCAAAACAAAAATATGTTTCTTTTTGCTTAATAAGCCAAACCTCTCGCTTTATTTTTAGTCCATTCTTTACACCGCTCTCTTATCTCCTGAAAATTTTATAAATATAAGAAATGTTATTTTCATTCACATTTACACAAACTAATATATTAATATACATACACATATTAAGAAGTTTTTATTTTCATGCCATTAATGTCAATCGACATCTTCTGTTGCCCATCTTTCTTTTAACTTCCTCCATTGTTCTTTTTATCCTTAACCACAACCCCCCCCACCTTCTATACACAATGTTATCTCTTACTTACACTCTCTGTATCCCCTGGCGTACTAGTGGGCATCCCCGCCTTGCTTGGGTTGAAATGCTTTAAATAATCTTACACCCAAATCTGCATCGCTGTGTCGTACAGTGCATTCTCTAAAGTTATTTTCAGTTGAAATTTCAAACGAAAAATTGAATAACATTTTCAGTCTTCAATATATACTAAAGTCATTGGCAACGAGATATTCCAAATATAGAAATATATTCCGTAGTCGAATTTCAAGCGGTAACGTCGTGCTTATCTTAGAAAGCGCGACAATCTATGGCAGCCGTCTATTTCAATATCTTTCTATTCCTCTCCTCCACACTTTCACTCTTTAACCGCATGGATTGACAAAAAGACATTTATATATTTTCCAATTTTCGATATGACCTAAGAATAACTTTCAGTAGGGAAGACTCCTGAAATAGATCGAGTAATCGTTAAATTGGTTGATATGCATTGGCAATAAATCGGTAATATTGATTGGACTACCACACACTGCTAGATCATCTTTTAATATGAAAAGACATTGATGGCATCGAATTTTTAAACTGGGAATCACCTGACGTCACAGTCGACATGCGAGTATCTGTGACATACACGGATGTAAAATGGTTGCACGCTTGAATTCATACGATCTAGCGTCAGGGCTAATATGAGCTTATTATCTTCGTTATCTATCATATGATCCTACACATTCTTTGCCATTCTAAACTCAAACATACACATAAAAACATTTGTTCTCAGATCTGAAACATATGCACACACAAGCAGCACACACACACACGCGCGTATATGCATATATATATATATATATATATATATATATATATATATATATATATATATATATATATATATGGAGAGAGAATGAGAGAGAAAGCACCTGAAGATTGCGTTGTGCCTGAAACCCCGGGCCGGGATACAGGTGAGAACAACATGTATATTTATTAAAGCAAGTACTCAATCCTATATATATATATATATATATATATATATATATTAGGTTGGCGCAAAAATAATGTCGTTTTCTCACATAGTAACATATGTGAGAAAACGACATTATTTTTGCACCAACCTAATATATATATATATATATATATATATATATATATATGAAATCTTTATGTATGTATATATATATATATATATATATATATATATATATATATATACATACATAAACATTTCATATATGTATATATATATATATATATATATATAAAGAGAGAGAGAGAGAGAGAGTGAGAAATTTGGAAAGTATTTGCTTTGATATGTTTCTCTGTTAAAGAATAAATGCATTAAAAATGGCATGATCCACGAATCCCCCAAATTAATATACACATGATTCACATGAGCTTATAAATTTATCTTGACACAATGGGCGGCTATACCAAAGGTTTATGAAAAAAATCATAAATATAAACAGATAAAAGGAAAAAAAATGTTAAAAAGAGTGGAACTATGAAATTTCTGCTATGATATAAAAAAAAAACAAAAAAAACAAGCATCTGTATTCGCGTTTTTCTCGCTGATATATATTCTGTTCTTGTGAAAGAAGATGATTTTTCTGCTAACAGAGCTTCTTAGGTATTAGGTTGGTGCAAAAATAATGACGTAATAATGTCGTTTTTTGAGTTTAAAAAATATGTCAAAAAACGACATTATTACGTCATTATTTTTGCACAAAACTAATAATACTTATCAAAGTAGAATTTTCCAAAATTACCTTGTGGATCTATCTCTCTTGATATATATATATATATATATATATATATATATATATATATATATATATATATATATATATATATGTAAAATGATGATGATATATAGTTAAATTCCCAGATCAATTCTGTGGACAAGACATATTGTTGACATAGAAAAAAAAATCTCTTACTATAAAGGTAATTTACATTAACCAGAAAAAAAGGCTTAGACAGAAGCGTCTATCTTTTTAAATTTGGATTTTTTAATGTAACTATAACTACAAGAACATTTCGAATTCATTTTTGCCTTGAAAAAGTCGGAAGACGAAACGCGTCGGCAAAATCTAAGATCTTTATTTCCAATTGTCATTTTATACCATATATATATATATATATATATATATATATATATATATATATATATATATATATGAAATGTTTATGTATATATATATATACATATATATATATATATATATGCAATGTTTTATATATATTGTAATATATATATATATATATATATATATATATATATATATATATATATATATGTACACGCGGTACTTATCAATATCAGTGATAGAACTAACATATTTAGTTGGATTGATGTGAATTTGTGATCCTAGGTTTCACGCAATTTGGGATCGTCAGACTAACTGATTAATTTTTAAATTATGCAAATTATTTATATATGGTTGCGTACATCGGTGTCTTTTCGGAAATGGAGGAAAAACTGTCGTCGGAACGCAATTCATGCTTACGCAAACATGCATACGAGCACGTACACTCATGGACGTAAGCAGACACACAAACACACGCAGGATCACTCACCGGAGCTCACACAAACATAAACATATGTGAACAGTAAGGGACTAGGCATATATGCGCATATGTGTGTCGTTGCGCACATACGTACTCATTTGGTCGCTCGATTCGATATTCGATTGTGTAGCGAATATTTTTGTTGTTGACCGATTTTTATCGCACGTACGTAGATACGTATAATCGGGACTGTGTAAGGTAACGATAGGTAAAAATCGCCATTATTTTTTTTTTTTAATTTTTTAAATCTGTTTTGTTATTATTTTGAAGCCAGTTTTTGCTTGTTTTTGGTTATTGCGCATATTTATATGGTAGAAATTTCAATTTGTAATACTTATTAGTATTTATGCGGTGGTATTAATTTTGCTAGGGGAGGGAGAAATAAGTAATACTGTGGACAGACTCAGTAATGGAAATTGTGGACTAATATGGCAATAGTAATTGTGATGTGGTAGTAATGATAGGAAGAAGCGAGTGATGATAAAAACAACTGTAGCAGCAAATAGTTATTGTAAAAAAGCTACAAGTGATCGTAGTATAGTGGTGGAATGATAACAACTATAATTGTAATTATTATGATGGTAGTTTGAACTAGAAAATAATTGATGCTATTATGGTGTCAGTGGATTATCTTTTCATGTTTATAGGGTCAATGGTGGTTTATGTAGTAGCGTTTGTTGGTATTTTTTCATTCGTTTGGCATAAATTCTGATAATAGGTATCTATTTTCATGCCTGCATTTGGAAATTATTTCTGATCTTATGTTTAGTAAATTCTTTTGTTGGGTATTAGAAATTATTGCTATCTTTGCGTGTAGGCAAAGTAGGCATTTCTTTGTAATGTTGTTGAAAGCAGTGTTTTTTACAATATTTTCCAGTTTATTCTTCGTGTAATATTTCTGTCTTTTAGATGCCATATGTAGATGGATAGTGGAGAATGAAAGGTAGTGGTTGTTTTTTCTCTTCGTGAATGGTCCCTCAGTGGCACCGATGTAGTACATTGTTTGCACTTAGCTTAGCTCTATATATTATATTCGTTTGTTGGCATTTTCCTTGCATTATTGTAAGTTGTCATTCTTTGTTGTGGCTTTTTTATTATTTGTGTTACATTTTTTGTGTAGCTGTAACTGATTTTAAGTTATTTTTGTTGAATATTTTATCTTTCATAGAAGTAATTTTCTATTAAGTTTAGGAATGTCTTTCCTCTGTTTGTTTTGACGGTTTTTTTGTATGGTGGATTAAACCAGATAATATTTATTTTTCTGTTTTTGCGTTTCGCTTGTGGAAGTGTGTATTGTAGTTGTGTGTATCCACTTTCTTTTAGTGCTTCGTCGCCTGGTGTTATTTTGTTATTGAAAATATCTATGTTCCATGAGTTTTCAGATAGTCTGCAGCTGATTAATATGGGTATTTATTTGATGATTGAAGGTGGATGGTCAGAGTATGTGTGTACCTAAGATGGGGTGTCATTATCTTTTTGTACGGTTCGTATGTATTATTGTTCAGGTTTGGAGTGAAGTTTACTGTTCTTGTACCTGCATTAATTTATTTTAAATCCATTGTTTTAGGGCGTTTACTATTTTTTCCTAAATTTGTCTAATTTGGAGCCATTGGGTTCTCTTATCAGTCCGTCATCTCTATATAGTCCCGGGTCCTTTTTTTCTCTAGGATCCTGGCTAGGTATAAGAAGATGGGTATACCTAATAATTCACATCTTAGCTACCCATCATTACATCGAATAGGACGTGATTTTTTTTTTTGCCTATGGTTCATTATTGTGAAACAACAGAGACTGACGCCAGTGCTTGTTTATGTTAATATCTCCGTCCGTAATTTTTTACATGTTGTGCTAGTTGTATAGCTTCATTCAATATGTTTTCTGTAATGAATGGGTAGAAATCTACTATGTCAAATTAGATGAAAGTAGCTTTGTTTTTGTTTTTATTGCTGTAAACCAGTCTATGACATCTTTGGTATTTTTCTATTGGTTAAGACCCAATTTACCCTTAAATTGGTGTTGATAGTTTCTAATATGTTTTTGCTTATTTTTTTCTATTTCACAGGGTTGATTAGGTGGAATGTTGTTTTGTTTTTTTTTCACGAAGTTGGTTTTGTAGTCTTTTGCTGCCATGAATTTTGTTGTTCGGCTATGGGGTTCATTCATTCATTTATTTTTAATTCGACGGCTATACCTTTAGCTTCTTGGTTTATCATGTTTTTGGGGGTTTTTTTTGTATTCGCGGTTGTCTTCTTGTATAATTGTGTGATGTTGTTAGTTATGAGTTTATTCTAGGCTGTGGGTTCCATTGTGTATATGTTCGTAGTCTTGTCAGCCAATATGAATGTCTTATTGGAGTTCATTTTTTTGTCTTCTATAATTTTCTAATGGAAATTGTCCAAGTGTTTTTTCAAGTTTCTGACTATATTTGCTATGTCTTCCTCGAATTTTACCATTTCTTTACATTTTGGTGGGAATTTCCTTGTAGTGAAGTCAAATGTCTCGGGTTTTCCAGTTATATCGTTTTTTGGGTCGTTAAGGAAGAAGTATGCCTCCCATCTCATCAAAGTAGATGATGCTCTCCCTAGCTGAAACTAACTAATCTCCAATCGGGATAGTTGCTATATAAAGCACAAATAAACGAACACAAATATGCCTGAGTAAGTGTCTGCACTACAGGGATTGGCTGACAATCCCAGCAGAGAAATATATAGTCTTAAATGAGCGTCTAGCCATTAATAATACATATTGCTAAATGTGATGTATTCACATACATAAAAAGAGACTGTATATAAATACATGTGTGCCTGTGGGAGCGAGTTTTAGTGGGGTCTGTATGTATGAAAAAATTATTAAAATCTCATAGATTATATGATGTTTTTCCATAAACGAAATTATTACGTATGAACACATGCCAGTGTATGTTTGAAATCATGATAAACAAACCTATCCTCAGTTGATCAAAGATATTAAGACATATCTGTGAACACTGAGGTGATATGTCAACCACGAAGCTTTTAATAACGCTATTAAATTTTGTATCTCAAGAGAACCTGGCATAACCAAATTAATGGAAATTCTACATCAGTTGGATGTAAACAATTGTCACTACATGAATCAAAGCTACACAAGCATACACGTTAGTATACCGATTAGAAATCAAATATATATATATATATATATATATATATATATATATATATATATATATATTAAGAAAACGGTGTTTTATAGAAACATACGTGTGTGTGTGTGCGTTTATGTGTGTTGACAGTTGGAATGTCGTTTCAGAGTATATGTCTGTCCAATATGTATCCAGCTGTTCAGAATGTCATCACGGTCTTGATATATATTGACAATGAATCAGAGGGGACTTTCCCTCTGATTCGTGAGCAGACAATGTGTCTTTTGTGTATTTTCGTCGGCACTCAGACGCCATTGATTCTGTTTATTTTCTTGTGTCATTCAGAATAACTGAATAAATTCTTCAAGTCTTCTGCATGAAATTTTGACATAGCATCGCATCAGCTGCGTCTGCCAATTCCCCAAGTGTCCCGATTAGACTCACTGACATTCTATCTTTTCCAGAAGCTATAATGGCCTTTAAAAGTGAGGAGATTTGTAAAGTGAAAGAGGCGTGAAGATAAATGTGGGAAGTCCCAAGGGAAATACGTTGATATGGATCAAAGTGCCATTACCCTAGGTAGGACTGTTATTCATTAGTATTACTTATTGAACCGATATTTGGCAGATAAATTTCGGAAACATAAATATGGAATAATACTATTTTGCAGTTTTATTTTTTCACCGAAATTACTGCAACTCACATCAATATGTGAAAAAAAGCAATTTTTTGGTCTTCACCTCTCATCTTGGCTTACTTATAACAAGTCAAAAACTTAGTTATATTTCCATCGTCATAAGCAGAATCCCTGTACATTTTTATATAAATACTTTTATGCTAGTTCTTATGATGACTTTCCCTTTTTTGATTCCTAGACTTTATGAATTTAAGGGCACTAGTATACTGGATCATTTTACAGTTGAAACGGCTATATATAACCGTAAGTTCTATCCTAACATTTTCTTCTTTCGTACTTGTCGCTTGTGGAACATTCTACCGGTCTCTTTCTTTCCAGTCAACTTTGACCTTCAAAACTATCAGTGCAATAACAATCGTTGTCTTCTGTTTTCTTGTTAATTTATTTTTATCTCTCCTAAATAATGTGTTCTATTTCTCGCGCTGAGTTCCCCTTGAGTCTTACTTGGGGTGGAATGATTAAAAAAAGAAATTGACTTTAATTTAATGAAAATGAAGAGAAATTCATCATTCATATTACCATTACAAACATCGTCATTAGTTTAACGGCTGCATCAATCTTATTAATATAACTCATATGAAAGATTTACAGACTTATCTTATGCTTTGCTAAGTAGGCATTTTAAATTTATAGTAGTATATAAAATTGTTATTAGCATATATCAACTCTAGGCAACGGGCATTCCTAAGAATCCACTTATAATACATATCTTAAACTCTTCAACACGCTTTATCTATAATCGCTATTCTATTTTCTGTTTTTACCTTCTACATATCTTCTTATGCGAATGGAGCAGAACATGTTCAGCTTTGCGATCGCAGTTCTTTATATACACATACTCTTTATTCCTTCTTGGAAATGGAGAAATTCTGCTTAATTTATTTTTTTACAGAAAAGAATGGTGGCGTACTTTCCAGCATTTCAGTTAAAAGAGGTATAGGTTTAGAAGCATTTAGACGGATATTCTTTTATTTTCTCTTTCATCTTACTTTACATTCACCGAAATTCACTATCGTGTCTTGAATCTTGTAAGTTCCGCCTTTATTTTTCACCTGTCCTTTATATCTGCACGTTTTTGTTGAGTAGATAAGCAAATCACGAAATAATCAGCTAATAATTTCAACGGTTCCAAAACTATTTCTTTCCTACAGTTTTTGTTTTAACAATATTGGCCATAATGTTTGTCGGTTCTGTTTAGAATAATTCCTTCTTTTTATGTATGCTTATATTTTTTTTGTTTCTTTTTATATTAATTATCTCACTGGGTGTGGACGTCATCGTCAGTTTTTGTAGTTATAGGAATGCCTACTTTAAACGGCAACGATTACACTTATGATTTTTATTGTAATTATCATTCAGAGGGCGATTTTATAATAGGAGCGATTACACTTAATTTTTGTAATTAGCATAGTGATCGCGATTATATAACAGCAATTATATGATATAACTTTGATTTTTCTTGTAATGATCAGAGGGAGAGCTATTTTATAAGAAATGTGATTACACTTATAATATTTGCAATTGACATAGAGATGGCGATTATATAGCTGCAATGATTACACTTATGAATTTTATTGTCATCATAGCGAGTTCGATTTTATAACAACAGCGACTACATTTATGAATTTTCTTCTAATTCTCATAGGGAAGACAATTTTATAAGAAAAGCGATTACATTTAATTTTTGTAATTATCATAGTGATCGTGATTATATATCTGCAACTATATTATATCTTATGAATTTCTTGCAATTATCATAGATATGAAGGAAACTTTAAAAAGGGTTGTGCACATTGGAGTAATGGGACTCTCATAACACCATCGAAAATATTTGGATACAAGGGGTTCACTGCTTATTATACGTTGGCAATGTCATAATTTAGTGAATTCCAACAAGGAAGATTTTGTCACGTACGCAGAATAAAGTAATTCCTAATCTGTTTAAATGCTTAATATTCGTCCAGGGTTTAACATCAAACATGGACGCAGAGATCTAGGATACTTTCTAAACTGGAAATAGATCCAAAATTAAATCTCCAGAGAATAGTTGAATAGTATCAACGCATTGTCAATTTAAAGCTTGATACTGCGATGATTGAAGAAAAATAAAATTCACAGGTTCATAGTGTCCGATAGACAAAAAAAAAAAATTACAAGCGTTTTCCAACTCCTGCTAAAACTATAAAGGAAGACTATAAAACCCGTTCAATACATAATATTTGACACGTTTGTGGTGGCACGCATTTTAAAAAGGGTTGTTTTTCAAAAATAAGAAATGCTTTCAATGTGGGATATTAGAACACAAGTGTGCGTGTTACAGATCCAAAAAATGGAGAAGAAATAAAATGCATGTGAACAGAATGCATGCAATAATAATAAGAAACCCAAAAGGCAAATTAATTACACTTCGCAAAATAGGAACTCTTGTTTTCGTGCAAATAAATGGTGTGAAAATTAAGTTACTATTAGACACAAGATCGGATATTATTAACGAGCAGACCTGGAAGAAAATCGGTAAAATCAGGTTATTAACTTCTGAGAAAATCACTTATGGGGTCGTCGCTGGGGAAAGATTAAACATTTTAAGTAAATTCAGCTGTGAAGTTTCGTTCGTCGTAAGACCAGAAAAACTGTACTTTTTGTCTTGAAATACACACCTAATCTGTTTGTTACAGATTGGATAGCACTTTTTGATTTGAGGCACATACCTATTAACTCCTTTTGTAATAACGTAAATCGTGTTGCTAGTTCTAATACAGCAAATGAAAAATTGAAAAGATAACTAAAAATATCTTTTTCAGAAGATTTTTTTTCTGAAGGTCTTGGTAAAAGTCAAGTTTCAGTTGAAAGACAATATAACGCTTACGTTTAAACCCAAAACAGTGTCCAGTTTTCAGCTGTAGATCCAATCAATAATGAATTGGACAGGCTGGAGAAATTGTGAGTAATATCGTGAATAGATTATTCCGAATAGGCAGCACCGACAGTCTACGATAAGAATACGAGTGTTTGCTGACTCTTTGACGGGACTAAATGAGGGTTCGAAACAACATAATTACCAATTATCTAGTCCAGAAGAAACTAAATAGAGGTAAAATATTTTTTAAAGTTGGATCTCTCAGACGCATACTTACAAATACTTGTGGACGAAGATTATTCAAAATTACTTTTAATATTAACACCCATAGATGGTTATATAAATGCAACTGCCTTCCCTTTGGTTGCCCCAGCTATGTTCCACTACATAATGGATACTATGCTGGCTGGGATGGACTGTGCTCAGACATATCTGGATGACATATTATTAGGCTGGTGCAAAAATAGTGACGTAATAATGTCGTTTTTTGACGTTAAAAATACGTCAAAAAACGACATTATTGTGTCATTATTTTTGCACCAATCTAATAGTAAAAAGCAAAGCCCGAAAAGAACATGATTTAAAGGAAGTCTTTGAAAGAATCAAAGATTATGGCTTCAAAATAAGTGAAGAAAAGTGTGAGTTATTCATGTCCAAATTCAAATATCTATAGCAGATAATTGATAAGAGCAGTAGACAATCAGATCCTGCAAGTGCAAGCGCGATAAAGGATATGCCTGCACAAACTAATATTACAAAACTACAAGCATCCTTACGTTTTGAAAACTATTATCATAGATACATACATATCATAGATATATGTACACGATTTGAGAGCACCATGAAATAATCTAATAAAGAATGATGTCACGTGGAACTGGACAGAAAAATGTCAATGTGCGTTCGAGCAGATTAAGAAAGTATTAACATCGGAGGTGTCACTGATTCATTTCAACCCTAATCTGAAAATTACCGTTGCATCTGATGCAAGTGATTCAGGGTTTGGAGCAGCGTTATTAGATATAACGACTGCTCAAAGAAGCCATTAGCTCCTGCTTCAAGGTCCTTAAATACGGCTGAAAGAAACTACAGTCAAATAGAGAAAGAAGTATTGGCTATTATATTTGCAATGAAGAAATTCCACAAGTTCTTACATGGACGGGAATTTATTCTTCAAACTGACCGTCGACCGTTGTTATCAATATATGGATCTAAAAAACGTGTTTCTGCACATGCGGCGAATAGACTGCAGCACTGGGGGACGACCTATTAAACTATAATTACGGGGAGAAATTTTCTCCGTCTAAGAAGCTAAGTCATGCGGACGGGTTGTCTCGATTTGTACCAATATGTTGTGAACCACGGGAAGACACGGTAAGTGCGGCGATTAGGGCCGAAAGGGAAATAAACAACGTACTATTAGGTTGGTGCAAAAATAATGACGTAATAATGTCGTTTTTTGACGTTAAAAATACGTCAAAAAACCACATTATTACGTCATTATTTTTGCACCAACCTAATATATAATACTGAGAGAGAGAGCTGCAAAGTACATTGAAAGAAACAACAATTAAGGCAGAGAATGACCACTTCATAATGAAAATGAAGAATAAACTAAAATCTACAGGTAAAAACACTACTGCAAATACTAGTGCATTTTCCTTGTTGAGGGTGTACTGGTGTACGCTGAGAGAGTAGTTATACCAGCGTCATTACAAAGACGAATATTGAAAGAGATTATAGAGGACATCCGGGGATTTCTAGCATGAAATCTTTAATAAGATGCTACACCTACTGGCTGAACATGTACAAGAATATAGAAAATGAGGTAAAATTATGCATAGGTTGCGCTCTGGCAGGAAAGTCACCGCCTATAAATGTTCAACCATAGCTGACAACTGATAGACCATGGTCTAGAATTCATATTAACTTTGCTGGCCCAATAAATGGCGCGTACTATCTGGTAGATATCTAGTAGCTTTACGAAATGAACAGAAGTACTAAAATACAGGAAACCGATTAACACAGTAACTATTAATTCCTTTCATTAAATTTACTCCGAGATTTGCCGTTCCTGACTCAATCATGTCTGACAATGATACACAATTCACGTCAACTGTATTCAAGTTCTTTTGCAAGCCACTACCAATTGAACACATTACTACTCTCCTGCATCACCGTAGATCGAATGGACAAACAGTACGCTTTGTTGACACGTTTAAGTGGGCTTTAAGAAAATCAGAGGGAGAGGAGTCGGACGAGATTATGATTCAACAGTTTTTAAGTGATTACCGTATAATGCCAAACCCAAATACCGTGTCGGGATTGTCATCGGCAGAATTGATCTTCGCTAGAAAAATCAAGTCCTTCATCAATAATTTGCTACCTGAGCGTAAGACGGGAACATCAAAGAGTAACTACACAAATACCTATTTCAAACCTGGAGAAATAGTATTTTCTGTATATATTAGCCCGGGAAGGAATTTTGGCAAATTAGCGTACTTAAGAATCTTAGTCGCAGAATGACGTACATAATAATGTGACTAACACAACAGACATATTAACCAACTAAAACGTCGTTGTGCCGATGGAAATTCTGTACGACACATTCGACGTTCCTACGCCAGCAGAAATAGTGCAACCAAGGGTTTATGGTAAAAGAAAAAGAAGGCCAACAGAGTATCTAACCATCGAACCAAAGCTAAAATAAAATATATACCCCATTCAAAGAGGTCATTTCAAAGGAGACGTGTTGTATAACAGTAAGTGTCGTTGCTGACACTGTGGTTTGAACCTTGATTGCCAGTGAGTAACACGGGCGATTACATTATTAAGTATATCACGTGATAATAAAGGAAGTAAATAAGTACGATGTAGCGTGATGACTATACGATCACTGTTCACTCTTCTTGTCTATCCACTATTGCTATACTTTTACTCTCTCTAGTACTATACGGATTAAGATTCCCTTCTGATCATTATACTATTCGGCGCTAACAACTTGAACAAGTATTATTAGTGCGAATAATATTGGAAGACATTACTAACAGTAACAGCGTCTACGAAGTCTCAACTACGACGAGCATTTTTAGAAGTGATAACGGGCTTTCGCTTGACATAGCAAAAGTGACAAGCGAAGCCGTCCACCATCACAAAAATAGGGATGGCAATTTTATAACTGCAAAGATTACACTCATGACTTTTGTAATTATCATAGAGATGGCGAATTTATAACTGCAAAGATTACTTTTTATAATTATCAGAGGGTTGGCCATATTTTAACTGCAATGTTTACACTCATTAGATTTGCAATTATCATAGATATGGCGATTTTATAACTGCAACGATTTTATGTAGAAATTACGTACTCGTTTAATGTTTGCTAATGAATTTTTCCGACTGTTAATAATTTTAGTTTTCCAAATCATCTTTCACTATTCGAATGCTTCATTATATTTTTGTGCCGCATTTGAAAAGGTAGAAGACTTATAAAATTGCCATAGGTGATTAGAAATTCATCATTTGATAAAAAATCTATTTTATAGATTTTGGTGCAATATTTTAATATCCCTGTTCATCATCGACGTACATTTGCATCGTACTGTGGGTCAAAAACTCGTCCTGACTATCAGTGACGATGAATTCAGTTGACATAAGTTTACAAGTTATAGTGTTTAAGGTTGCCGTGGCCTCTAATCAATAGAAGTTCTAATTAAAACTCACAAGTGAATGTTATGAAGATAGAAATAAAGAAAAACGCTTTCGTTGGATTTGTAAAGGGATTTATTTAACCTAATCTTAACTTGAAATCAATGGATGTCCTTGAACCAGATATGATATTTTATATGTAATGAATCTCTCGTGTAAAAAAAAAAAGACTAATGGGCTTCTCTCAGTTAATATAATAATGTTTTGTTTTCCTTGCATCTTGTTTGTGTTTTCATTCTGAGAATCTATGAAACCGATGGTTTCATCAATTTCAAAAGGGTTTTTTTTCTCAGCAATGGCTGAGCCCTTAAATGTTACTTTTTCTAAGCTTGGCGCTAATCGATAACACAGCTCAGTATATTTAAAACTTATCCGTGGGCATTTGCGCAGCGTGTCATTTGTATGCTACAAGGAAAATTCGACTCAAGATAGAGGCTGTACTTTTTGCATCATAGTCAACAATTACCGAATTAAATATAGTTCATTGCATTGTATAATAATTTTAGCAGCTTGGTTCCCATATTTTAATAAATAGATTTTGGCGAAAGAAAAGGATGAAGATAGATAGATAGATAGATAGATATTAGTTTGGTGCAAAAATAATGTCGTTTTCTCACATATGTTACTATGTGAGAAAACGACATTATTTTTGCACCAACCTAGATAGATATTACTTGGTTAATGTCTGTTTATACAAAACAGTTTTTAATTAAACTAATTTTACTGGAATAACACAAATATAAAATTATATATAATTAATACTGAGAATATTGGATATAAATGACACCATTCAAATACAATATATAGGTAAACAATTATTTTGTGATAGAGTTAGGTAATCGTAAGTGTCCTTCATTAGAACTATTTGTAAAATCGTGACGGAAATTTACAACTACGCTTCTTCTAATTATGCTGATAAATATAAGAATATATTGCTAAGAATTAAATGGATTATAAATATTTAGACAACGTGGAAAGTGTATTAAAATATGATGAAATTAATATTATTCTTTGGAAAGTGAAGATATATTCGCACCACTTCTGTAAACAGAGCGAATTATTATTTGGAATAGTGTCGATCATCTGTGAAGACTTACTTTCAGAATCTAAAATAGTAATTGGCACTTATTTAACTTAGATAAGTAATGAAAGTATTGAAAATTGAGTCACAGTTTTTTAAAAATATTTTTATAAAGGACGATTGACGTGTCTTGAACGATAACGGAAAAGACATTTGTGGATTTTTCAAACACAAACCCGTTTGAGCGTTTATGTAGAACCTGCAACAATAACAGAAAAACTGAATTTAGATAGTTTTCCAGTAGTTTCAGACTTCAAGTATATATATATATATATATATATATATATATATATATATATATATATATATATATATATAGATATAGATATAGATAGATAGATAGATATAGATAGATAGATATATAGATATATATATATCGAATCTTTGTTCCCTATTAATTCCCTATTAGAGAAAGTAACATTTACCTGTTAGGAGGTGTTGAAAAATTTCCATCCAAAAACTACTTCTTAAAAATCTTATGTTTAATCATTTGATTAGAATTTAGGAATTAGTTCGAGCCAAGAACTATTCCGCATTCTCTCTTATTTATAGAAGAATGGTAGATTTTCATATTTTGCTTCAAGATGATGTGTTATGAGGTCTTTGCAGCTATCGATTTTCCAGTAGTAGTGAAAACTATCTTCTTTTTCTTCTTATTATTACATTATTATTTTATTAATATTATTACTTTTCCTAAGACGTCTACTCTGTATTTATTGTTATTATTCCTCTCTGTACATATTGGTTTTGTTTTATTATTATCCTTGCTATTGATATTATTCCACAGGTACAAAGTACACGCAGTAAGGACGCGACTCGCATATATCAAACAAGAAACCAACACGAGACATCCTCTTGCCCACGTCGAAGTCTCCGCGCTGTCTAGCAGTCATTGGCGCCTTCTCAAATCGGCTTGCTTGCAGCAACTTCAAAAGAATTATTATTTCTTCTTCAGCCAATTCTTTACTCGTAGTAACCGAAGCCACGTCGTGGTTAATGCTAGATAGACTGGGCCGGCCCTTTTCACCTCTCGCCAATTCTCGCACACATACTCAGCAAGACTCTAGCTAGCTGCTGACGTCACTCCGGTACATGGAGGCTCGCCATGAGACTCTAGTCTAAGCAAGACATTTACAAATTGAAAACAAAGTATTTAGAATCGACTTCTAGCAGTTTATGTTCTTTGTTTTTCTGATCCGATTGGCGATAATGATACACTTCGGTGCAAACATACGTATTGGATCCAGTTTTATTATTGTTAGACAGCAATGGATGACGTTATATTCCAAACGCAAAAAGCTTATTTAACAATTTACAATCAAAGTGTGTAATCACCAGTATGTATCTCAATCCCAAATATGAAGCGTATCTGAAAAAGTATTTACCGGTTTTACAAATTCTAGTCTTAATGTTGTGGAGCTATGAATTAGAAATATCAAAATGCAGTAAGTACAGAAATTTAACGATCTGGGTCGTATTTTAACAAACAACAGAAATATTCACACAGTTAACTAATGTCGCATTGGAATAGCCAAAGGTGACGCCTAAAACGTAAAAAGAATCGTATCATGAAATAGGAAATAAAGACAAAACTGCTGACATGCTATGTAAATTCGATGAATGCTGGAAAGTGTCCTCATAGATGCAAATGAGATTTGAGGAAAGAGAAGAGTTTTCTGTAAAATGGAAACAAAATTAAAATAAATATGCATAATGAGAAAAGTGATCTTGGAGAAACTGACATTCACAAGGCATTGAATGTCTAGATGGAAAAAGCGAATAACCTACTTAACGAGCTTACTTAAATCCCTGACAATAAGGGACTGAGTGTGATAGTAAGGAGATAAATATAAATTGGAATGGTAGGAACTTGTGGAGATACATGATTGTTCAAGTATTGAAAAGACAGGTAACAATTTATCTTTTGCAAAGAAAAAAAATGACAGTAAAATTTACAATAAATTTTCCGGAAAAATAAATTTTATATGGAAATCATTTTTACGAGTCTACTTAGGCAAATAATTTCGATATCTATGGTAAATCTATAAAGCCATATTAAAAAATAGTGTATAAAAATCCATTCATAAGTGTCTTTCAAAAGCGTGCTCGTGTTTCTCTTATAGTTCCATTGTTCAATTCGAAATCGCATTGCTTATATCATATGCTGCCTCTCTATAAAATCATATGTTTCATTTAGCAAAGATTTACTGCTGCTGGAACATACGAATGTGAGTATTTTCTCTTCCAATTTCCCAATCTTTCTGAATATTACCAGATAGTACATTCATACTAGAATAATATCTTTCACTGTAACAATCAAACAATCCCAAACACGAGCGCATAAATAGATGAGCGTTTCTCCGTGCATTTCATTCATACAAAAAAAATTCTGATGTTCGTAGTAGCCAATTAAAACATATGAATAATATAACCTTCAACTCAGGCATTCATTTTGGTGTACAATTTTATGTAAATTTGCCAGAGTAAATATTTGCATTCTATAATAATGCACATCTGTAACATTGTTACTGAATATGATTTTACCAGTTAGTGAATTTATATTTATTGCCTTTTTTGAAAAGTATTGTTGCGTTTGTAATTTGTTATATTAAGTAAATTACAAGTGCCTAAGAGGAGTATGCAAGGGAATTACCGGTGTGGATGAATCTACACTTGCGTCCAATTGGAATATGGAAAACTGACTTAATATGAAAGCATTTATAGCCAAGCTAGATATTTCGAATTGTACTGAGAATAGTAGCCTTTTTAGTTTTTGTACTACCATAGAGTGTATATGTTTTTACTACCATAGTGTATTTTTTTTACTGTACTGTTAGTGTAGTACTTTTTATATATTTTCAATAGGCCGCATTTTTGGAATGAGAATTAGCTCGCGACTCACTAAATTTTATGTAATAAAGAGTACATTTAAAAATTTAAAAAATAAATACATAGAAAGGATTAAAGTGAGATTCAAAGTCAGAACCTTATCATTGATATTTATCTCCTGCTATTTGTGGACTAGAGTTAATATATTCTTAATACTTGATAAAATGCAAAAATATCACACTGATAAAATTGGTCAATAAATATTTTAACGTATTTATGCTGGAACTCATGCAACTAATTCATAATAATATTTGAAATTTTGAAATTATATTTATTTTTGACTCATGAATATTTTAAAACTGTTCCTAAATATTTGATTGTCTTTCAGTCATTCCGTCTCACCTGATATCATTTCCGCCGCAAAATGAGGAGTGCAGAATCATTTCGGAAACACTGCGTTAGAGATACGAAATGGATCTAATTATGGGACTAATTCAACAAGTGGTTTGTCAGGGCATTAAACCAGTCAAATAATAGTCATAACAGGGTTTTAACTATTATGATTGGGCAAAATCATTGTGTATCCATTACTCACCCTCACTTGTTGATAGAAAAAGGACAATTTTGATAAATGTGCAAGGTCATTACTTTGGCTATTTTTTACACTGCCTTGGTTGTCAATTTAAAACAAGAATTCGGCAGATACCCCACCAGCAATAGACTGTAGTATGACGTCATAAAAAAAACTCGCATTGATCTTGTTGCTATACACATATATAAATTAACTTGGGACATGATAATTGAATGAAAGCTCTTCCCCATTATTACGAGTCAGTTTCCCGTGCAATAATACCTGTAGCCGTGACGTGAACATTAAGGGCAAGGCAGATGGGACGAAATGTAGAAGAATAGTTGATACTACATTTCATTGTCACCTAACATGTTACCATTTATAAGATATTGCCAACTAGAATTTGGTAAATTAAAGAAGTTTCCCCTAGCCTTGGAATTTTTCGTTTAGAGTGTGACGCCAGACGTTCCCTGTTTTAATTTTGTGCTAGTCAGCACTTTGGGCAGTATTCTTATTTTGGGTAATAATGCTGACACATACAAACTGCATTGCAGATTTAAGAAGGGTTAAAGGATAATTGAAACTCTGGGCAAATGAATTGGATGTAATTATTTCCACAAAAGTCCGTTATCTTCATTCTTTACTCACTGTCGTTATATTGAGGCAGTTTTTGCCAGCTTCGGCTAAGACTTCATCGTTTAAAAAACTTACGATATACGAACGAAAGATAAAATGTAAAGAGATGCCTAAAGAGATGTCCAATGACGTAAGACCGTAGGGAAGACGATTAAAAACGATTGTAGGATGTGTGTACGCGTCTATTTATATGTGTGTTGTGTGTATACATTTATATATCGATGGATATATATATCTACATATATATACGAAAAATGAAAATGGGCTGAAATCCGTTTATAAGCCTAGGTGTATGTATATGTACGCACATGTATGTAAGAATGTATATATGTATATTGTATGTATGTATATATATATATATATATATATATATATATATATATATATATATATATATATATATATATATATATATGTACATGCATATGTGATATGGCTGGTTGTATGGGCATACACGTATATATGTGTATACAAAAATAATAAAAAGTCCCAGATTTAAAATTCTACAATACAAAAAGGGTCTAATAGAGATTTCGATAAAACTATCTTCAAGAGTCAAGGCAGAACGTGATAAGCTAGCGTAATTAATGTGATTTGCGACGACCAACAACTTATCCTCAGAGATGTCAAGGGACTCTCCTAACACAGTTCTGTATTTGTTATTTTAGTCGGTCTGATGACACCTAAGAGAACCATGAGCTTTTTGCAGCGAAACGCGTCTTTGATTAAAAGTTTTCCACTCTGTCTCCTCTTCACTTTTGTTTAGAAAACTGTTATACATTATACAAACATATATATGTATATATATATATATATATATATATATATATATATATATATATATATATGTGTGTGTGTGTGTGTGTGTGTTTGTGTGTCTGTGTATGTGTGTGTGTGTTTGTGTGTGTGTATGTGAGTGAGATTAATATATTTAGCCAGCAAATTTTCTTTTAAACATATTTTATTAAATATGACAAACAAGGAAAATCTATTAATCTTTATTTAGATTTTCCAGCGTTCCTTCATTTTTCCGTTTGGCGGGAGTGAGTAAGTACAAAAACTGTACATATCTTCCATTGTTAGAAGCACTTTCGGCCACTTCCTTATCCATTTTAAAGAGGTTTTGGTTTTGTTCTTTTTAGTTTTTCTTCATGATTGGACTGTGTGAGATGTATTATTTGTGTGGGTTTTGAATACTAATGAATGTCCTGTGTCTATGCGCTCGCGTGCAAGTTACCCCACCTACCGTAAGCAAGAATAACCATCGAAGAAAATTAATCATGACACTTAATAGTGATGCGGTAGTTAATAGTTGTTTTTTTGTATTTGTTGTCACAATAACAGTATTGGTCATCATTGAATTGATTGACAATTTGCCCTACGGTCAGCATGTGTATCACCATGCATCTTTTGATAATAGGGAAAGGGGCAATCAAAGAGCAACAATCAGTTGCTCGTGATTCGCGGTGATATACATATATATATATATATATATATATATATATATATATATATATATATGAGTACTCTTTCATGTAGCTAATTAACAACGTAGGATAAGTTGTCCAACAATTCTAACGTGTGCTAGATATAGTTAACCCAATAACAAATTCATCAGCCATTTTTTTATCTAGATTAAATCATTAAGTATCTAGCCATCCTCCTCAGCAGAGGATACAGATGGATGATGCATTTAGTCATCGATAATATCTACCGTCATGTAGCACTTTACGTAGGCTTAAGTGGTACCAGTTGCATTCCTACAGCGTAGAGTAATGTGATATAGTTATATGTGAATATACATTTATTTGTGTGTGTGCATGTGTGTGTTGGTTGGCTGTGAGTCTTACAACCTTGTCACGCTAAAACACCGTTTCTCAGCCGATCAGCAATGTTAAGTAACATCGTGAGTGACCAATATCTAAATCAGGGGTGGAGAACATTTTTGTGCATGAAGGCCATATTGAAATTCATCGTCCCTCAAAGAAGCCGCATTCAACAAGCGATTTTTAGTTACACATTTTTAACCTTAGTTAAATAATGCATAATTTAATAAATATATAATCTAATAAATACAGATATTATAAAACTGAAAAAAACAACAAGACATGTTCAAACAAATACTTTATTCACTTTTTAGACAAATTAATGACTTCCTTGACATTACACCTTTTGAGATATCGTTTTGCTTTCAGGCCCTAACATGGGGGCTTTCAATTTTAATTGGTGTTCCAAATGAACATCTATCAACTCTGTTTTCTTGATTTGTGTCAAGTACGAGAATGTGGACTCAAAACTGTAAATAATTTGGCGTGTATGTTCATGAAGGCAAGGATATTCTACCGCCCTTTTCCAAATTTCAATGGGCTCTTTCTTGCAGTCAAACAGAATTTCCAGGATATTATATTTAGACAACTCAATAAGGTCCATTTGTAACTCCACGGAGCCTCTGATACGTTAACAAAGTGAGGCTGAAAAGCAAGTTTCACGCTGTATTCTTCTATTAATGAGTCTAAAACTGACTGGTATTCTTGAAAAGCTTCACTTTCACTCATTATTTTCGACAAGAAAGGAAAGTGTTTTTTCTGAAAGGTTTGGCTGAGCAAGAAACGATGCGAAAACAACAACTTCTTTCTAAATGAAAGAATGTTTTGCCATATATCATATATTGATTTATTTCTAGATTGTAAGGAAATATTTGACTAATTTTTCTTTGCCATTGCATCACACACAAATTCAGCATCGCTGTCAAATTTTGGATCTGATGATTCACAAAAAATATTGTTTTCTTTAAAATGTCAAATATTTGCCCTCAAAAAAGACGATATTTTGAACAACACCTGCCATTGCAATAACCAGCTTATTTTTGATTGAAAAGATAAATCTACAATAATTACCTCATCTTCTATCATCATGTTGCGAAACTGACGATACTTCAATGTATTTGCTCGTATATAGCTCACAATACTTATAATCTTTTGTAAGGTGTTATTTAAAATAGCAGATATTTCGCAGAGATGTTGCTTCGGCTGAATGCAATGAAAAAAATCAGTTCATTTGGAGCTGTAGTTTTTCTTTTTAGATATGCAATGAAGTCTTCATTTTAGCTGGAGCTCAGTACACACACTTACCAATTTGGTAATAGTCAGTCAACATTATGAAGTTTCTCTTTGAAGTTATTACAAATATCTATTCCTTTAAGGTTACCTAAAGCAAGTAATTATTCAAATATTTGAAATCATCGGTAATTTCATGTATGAAATAATATACTTGTACTGAATCAGTGGAAAATGTTGAGTCATCCAAAGATAAGGAGTGTCGGTTTTTGTGTTTTGTTTTGTTTTTTTGCTATATTTTAGAGATGCTCCTGTTAGATTATTGACCAATTCATCCTGCTGATCTATGTTAGTTCATTTGAAAAAGGCACTTTTTTATATTTGATAAATTTACAACGCATTCCTTAATAAGCTATTCATCGCTGAATGGTTTACATTTTTCCAAGCAAATATGCAACTGTAAAGCTTATTTCTGTTGCAGCATTTACGTAATTTAATACAGAATGCAATATTTGTCTCTGCTTTTGTTTTCTATCCTTTAGTTTCTTCAGTGCAATCCTTCGAGCTTCACCCTCAAATTTAGCATATTTATAGCCTTTATGAACAGCATAATTTTGATGCACATTGTAATTTTAAGACTATTTACCACTGTTAAACGCTAAAAAATATTGCAATTCCGCTTCAGTATGAAGGTCCTATTTTTTTTCTTTCAAAGTTCGGTTTAATTTTTGGGAGATAATGGGTTAAAATTAATACTCATGGTTTTAAACGATAAGTAAATAAATATTAGCAAAAAAATGAATAAATATCAGCAAACACAAAGAACTAGGGTTATATATGATTTGTTATTATTGACAATCATGCTAATTATCTGCATCCGAGAGCAGTAAATATAATCAAAATTAGTAAAGATACAACGAGCAGTTAAAACGTGCGGGCATCTTCATTATTAAAGTTTTAAAAGTTGTATATATATATTATTAGTATATTATAAGAAATTAGAAATTTATGTTAAAAAGGGAAATTTTGATAGCTTGCCTCGGGAAATATGATTAAGGAAACCTGGCAACGTTGCTCAAATGCACGGTTGTGACATATAAATGCTTAGCTCTAAATACGGCTCCGGCTTCAACATTTTGAAATTTGCAACTCCAGCGCCAGGCTCTTTCTAGTCTGACAGTGATGATTGATATACCTTACTGAAATCCGACCTGGGTCACTGCTATTAATAGGCCATAATAAACGGCTATTAATCTAAATTCTAATGAATATACCTCTGCCTTCGTTAATCTCTTATTATTGGTTATAATATAATCAATACTTGATTAGCAACATATTTTAGTACAACACAAAGATGCGTTGTTAAATATAAGTTTAATGTTTTAGTCAAAATCTCAAAAAACAAATAATGTTAATAAAATATAATGTCCATTGTAAAATGAAGTGGTGTGACATTACTATTTCAAATGTGATAGATGAAAAGAGTCAATGTTGAAAATATTTACTTAACTCAAATTAGAGTTCTTCATGTGTAGTAGAAGTTTTTCTTTGTAAGTTGAGTCGTAGTAATAAGTTTGTCATCAATGTTCTACAAAGCCAACTGTTAAGTTAAGTTATACTTCCATCCTTCCATGTCCAAGTCTCTCCATCTTTTTTGTTTGTTTTCAGCACTTTGTATCTCTTTATATACCGGATTATTATCTCGCACCTTTTCTCTAATTTCCTGAAAGCAATGCTTCTCAGTTGTTGAATATTTATTTCTAACATATACTCGAGTATCACTTTCCTTCTTTCACTAGTTTCTCCAAGGCGAGACCTCTCGTTGGTTGAATATTTGCTTCACACGTAGTCGCGAATTTCTTTTATTGAATTGGCGATTTCGCTCGCCAAGATAAGGAAGTTTTATTTTTCTTTCTTTATTTTTTCTCTCGTTCTTTCTATGTGCCATATCCTTTCAGAACGTAGGCAATCATGGTTCTCCACCTCCCTCTTTCCTTTACATCTCTCAACATGTTCTTTCCATCTGCTTTCTTCCCCAGAACACGTTCTGTCATCCACCGGTATGGCACGAGATTTTTTCCCTTATCTCTCTTTCTTTCTATTCGACCCGTGAGTATCGAATTTTCCAAGCCGTCCTTCCTCATTATATGTCCCAGAAACTTCATCTGCCTCTTCCTGATGTTAAGTATAATCCTCCTTCTTGTTTGCAACTTCTCTAAGATCTCATCGTTGCTCACATGATCGGTCTATGATATCGTTAGCATCCTCTGTACAACCAGATCTCTATCGCCTCGAGGCTCTTCTTCATCTGAGGAAATAGTCCAACATTCGATGTTGTAAAGAGAGGCAGATGTTTCATAACAGTTCAGTATAATTTTCTTTGTTACCAAAGATAAACTCCTCTCTCGCAGAACTCTTCCAAACTTTGGGAATGTGCCTTTGGCCATCCCGAGAAGCCTACAGATCTCAGTGTCGCACTTACCTTCTTCTGTCAAGACGGTACCCAAGTATTCAAACTTCCGCGTCTGTTTGGTTCTAGCGTTTCCGACTTTCAAATCGCATTTCGGGTTCATCCTCTTACTGACCACCCTGATTATGATTATGCTTAGTCCCTTCTTACTCTCAGTCGCTACCTTCTATAGGAGATTTTGTAATTTCATTTCCGTGTCTGTACTGTGACATATGCTTATCTTATGTTAAGATTGTGTCGGCCAGTGCTAAATCCCGATAGGGTTTCCAAATATCTCAACATTGCCTTGTTGTACAGGCCGGGTGAGAAGACGCATCCTTGCCTTATGCCCCTTTCTATTTTTGTATATTCACTGAACTCGTTCCCTATGCGCATGCATGCCGTTTGCTGCCAGTATAGATTCTTGATTATTCTGATATCTTTCTTTTTGCTCTCTCCAAAGTTTCTATATATATATATATATATATATATATATATATATATATATATATATATATATATATATATATATATGAAAATTTAACTATAAAAGATAGTTTGAATTTCGTACTCTTCTTTCTAGCTAAAAATAATTGTGTTTTTTTTTCATACAGTATATTCTATTTTTCATTTTTGGGTTGAAATATTTTTATCTAGTTTTTCCTCCCATGGATGAAGACAAACAAGAATATGAAGAAGGTTAGCTGAAATTTTTAGTTAGGGGCAGGTAAAAAGTTAGTTCCGGCGTAACCAACAGACGAGTCACTAAACAAGTTACTAACTAACGAAGACTGTTTTTACAAGCGGAATAATATTAGTAGGATTATATATATATATATATATATATATATATATATATAATTTTGATATAATGGTTCCAAGTTAACACCATTTGAAATTTTAGCCAAGTGAAACCACATTAGTATTGTGAGACCGGAACTACCTACACAATAGACTCTTCTAGGTCTATATTAAGTATGCGACACAACACTCTAGACAGAGGGACAGAGTCAGAGAGAGCCGCGTACGACTACCAGTATTGGACACTAAGATATATAGTAAGCTCCGCTTACACTATCTCTGTAACCTGTTGTTAATATATCTTTCTTACATCTAATCCATGTTCCGTGTTTTCCTTCTGTGGTCCTGACTTTGGCCCCACATCAATTAGTAATGTATTCTTGATCACCAGTAATAAAAGCTCAGTATGATGCATCTAATTATTGCTGAGGAAAAAGAACATTCATTGTGAAGTTTTAGTTTAGGGAGCTAGAGCTGGATCTAGTACATTTTTGTCGTCTGCAGCTCCGGCTCCAACTTTTCTCAAAAGTTGCTGAACGCCGCACGATCTAGACGTTTGACTGCTTGTGAATTCCAAGTCTTGTAAGAATGGATGTTTGCATGTAGTGCATTGGGTAACGGTTCGGCATGTGAATCGTAGAGCAGTTTACAAATTTCTGTCGTGCTTATCATATTCACTTACATGCAAATACCATTAGGTGTTTATGAATGTCGAAAACAGGCATGATCGCCCAAGCGTCTCCCCGACATCCATGCAAATATTCAGCGGTCAAGCACAGTAAATAAATCTTCCATTACTTTCCATGATCTGGGCACGGTCGATGCTCAACAACCGACATTCACAAGCAGAAAAAGGTGGCTGTGAAAGTGTGTACATATTTTTATTTATTTATACTAAAGTTCTGAAGCAACTATCCTGCAGTTTTCTAATATATAGCTAATTCTGTTTATTTATGTATCTATCTGTGAGGGTCGTCTGGAATGTCCATACGTTGACCAAGATTTAAATGTAAGTAAACACACTAGTCGGCAGACTGAAATATATGCAAGTAAAGTAGATTGGAACAGTTGTTCGGCTAGTTGTTGTATTCTGGTACATGTCTTTTATACTAGTAAATGTCTTTTAGTCTACCGAATCGTGTGATTACTGGCATTTATAACATGCCAAGCTTATGAACTTTCCAGACGACACTTGCATCTCGTCTGCAGGCATTTATCTTTGTTTTAACCAATTGTATTGAACCAATTGTATTGAAAAAGCATAAAGAAAACAATACACCAAATACATGTTTTCTACTTTTATCTGTTACTTACTAGACCAAACTAATTACATCTGGAGAGCGATGCACTTATTTTAACCTCATGCTCCAGTATTGCAACACATTTCAGTGAATAAACAGCGTGTACTTTTCTATTTCAAAGATGATAAATCCTCTCAGCGCCAGTAACCTTCTTTCTTTTAATTTAAGCTACAGTGTAGTTTGAAGAATTTTACTTTCTAAATTTATTTAAACATACCTCCCACCAGTGATTTGTGTCCTCTATCACACATCGAATAAATGCAAAGTATAATAAATGCTGTGATAAGTAAATTACAAAAGGGAAAAGCATTGGTGTCTATCAGTTTTTGTTAATACGCGACATTTTCTCTGGAGCGGCGAGGAATATATTAAATGGTCAAGCCGTTTTTCAGCAAAGTTTCAATATAAAAAGTATTGCATATGAATAATCAGTTGTCGAGAGTTTTAGCTTCCCTGAATCTTTTGGCGCTGAAGCGAATGTGAAATGATATGAGGAAGGAGAAACATGACATAAGATGTTATGAAGTAGAAACATAAGAAGAAAAGACAACAGAAGACGATACGAAAGAGAAAAATGCTCGAGATAAATTCGGGATATAAATATATAAAGCTATGTCGTAAAAGCTATAAAATCAAATTTAAATCATTGGCTAATGTTAACAAGTGGATCGATTTGCTAAAGTCATGTGCCCAACAGACAGTGATCTGTCTTTTGCATAGGGTAAAAAAATAATAAAATGTAATTTTCTTTCTCAAATATAAGAACTTTTTTCTTTATTCGAACGTAAAAATAGTCCTAAACAAACGACTCATTTCAAATTGTCTGGCAACTTCTTATAATGTAACCGCCAAAAGCTGCCAAGAAGTATTGGTCACACAACACACGGCAGGACAAAGAAATATACTGTTCTGGTCAAAATGCATATTTTCCTACAAGAATGTTTCCTTGGCATTTAATAAATGATTCAACGTCGAAACTGTATCAGAATAGCTGGATTTACTTGGTTACTTGATTCCGCGTCATATGCTTGTCCACGTGATTAGGCAGAGGTGTCTTCTTTTAATCATAAAATACGATATATATGATATTTGTCTACACCATAGTAACTATGATAGTTTAAGCCACCGTAACGACAATATTATGCAAAACATATATGTATTTATTTGGGCAGGCGTATATCTCTAGTTAAATATAAATATATATATATATAAAGTAATGAAATACAAACCACTTTAAGGTACCATTACGATAATTTATTTCACCTAAATCCTTTTTTAAGGATTCAGGATCATCAGGTAAAACTTCCAACACCTGATGATCCTGAATCCTTAAAAAAAGATTTAGGTGAAATAAATTATCGTAATGGTACCTTAAAGTGGTTTGTTTTTCATTACATATTAGCTCTGTCCTCACATTGAGCTCTCAGGATTTCATCCTCTTTGGATTTACCAATTCGGTTTACCAAGTTCCTTATAACTTAACTTAAATATATATATATATATATATATATATATATATATATATATATATATATATATATGTATATATATATGATTAAACGTGCATGAGGTTAAAACCCAGCATATATATATATATATATATATATATATATATATATATATATATACTAGAATAAACCTATGGAACCTGGAAAACCTACCTAGGTTTCACCTAAACGGATCTTCGGCGTAAAACTGATTTATTCACAATTTTTTTCCTCGGGTTCCGATTTGTTATATTACAAGTTGAGCTATCCGAGGTTTTCCAAACGAGTATTACATTCATATATATATATATATATATATATATATATATATATATATATATATATATATATATATATAAATGGATAACGGGGACTTAATGTCACGGTAATGGGGGCAAATGTCGCTTAGTTCGACAACCGACAGAAGACTGTGGAGATCGATGACCATCCACGTAACTTAACGGAGGCGGTTCATAAATAAGATATAACTGAATATGTATATGTAACTGAAGAAGATTTAATTGTTTTCAGCCCGACCCACTTTCCAAAATGTAACAAAATTATTTCTTAGTCTAAACATTCAAACAATCCCATAATATATGTGACTGTGTGTATGCCTGTGTATGTGTGTGTGAGTGCGTGCGTGCGTGCGTGCCTGTGTATCTGATGAAATGTTTCCCCAAAGCGTGTTCCTGCATAATATGTCAGAGCTATGAGTATTATGATTTTTCTCAGCCAGGTAGATTCGTGCTAATTATTTCGCTTTCCTCACGACAGGTATTAATGGGGAAGAACGGTTTTATCGTTTAATTGTCCATGAATATCGCTGCTTGTGTTCCCTGTTTCACATTGACGATACACGATAAATCTACCCCAATGATTACGACGAGTTAGATAGGGAAGAGTGATTGCAATTTTGTCATTATTAAAGATTAGTCTGACAGAAATCCGCGTCAATGTAGTGGAGAAGTGGCGAGAAAAAGAAAGGGTAAGTAATTCAAAACGTATTCGTGCCAGAGAATGTATAAAAACACAACTTATTCCCAAATAAATATGGAAGAATAAAAGCAATGCAAAACAACCGCAAAATGAATTCTCCAATTAATGGTGCATTACTTATAAAATGGAAACAGCCACAAGTAAATAAAATCTAATAATTCTTCGGGGATATCCTGTTATCAGTTTTCTATAATTAACTGTTACCTCATGTAACGACAATTTTAATTTGCTGTCTACCATTTTCTACCACTGGAAATTTCTGCCGTTAACGGAAAACAAATATATATTTCTTGAATAAGAATTATCACAAAATTACTAGATTTTTGAGATTAAATAATGTTTTAAAAGATAAAAGTTTGGGGAACCAACATAGATGTTATTTTAAGGCTACATAACTCAAAGACATATTTTATATTCTTGTTAAAAAGTGCGTTCTTTAATGTACTTCATGGATGCCCCCTATATTACCAAAAAACTAAACTGATTTCAATCTACAACCAAAGATCAGATCTCTTCTGAGGTTGAGATTAGTTCTTTTTTTTAACACTGGTGCCAAAGCCTGGTGTTCGAGTCCAGATGAAATAGCATTTCTACTCTTCCAAATTTGTCCTAAGTAAGCTAACTTCTGTTAGATGACTGGAGTGTCAAACTGTATTCTACCATCAAATCAGTGGTCCTATTTTGGAATCATACTAGTAACGTGCTACATACAAAGTTGAAACATTCATTTGCATCAGGTAATAAAAGAAAACCTAAATCGATAATTGTTATGATAATAGTAAGCAAAATACATATACACACAGGCACTCACTTCATAAATCATATATATATATATATATATATATATATATATATATATATATATATATGTATGTATATATATATATATAGTTCGATTGATGTAAGTTTGTCACAAACTCATATCAATCCACTAAATTTGTTTGCTCTATCACTGATATTGAACACTTTCCAATAAATACCGCACACACACACACACACACACACACATATATATATATATATATATATATATATATATATATAATAACATATAGACAAACATCGTTCTGATGCATTTCAATTGCACCTTTACGGGTGAGATACAAAAATGATTATGAACAATTCTTCTTGTACGCAAGCCATATGTGAAACGTCACTTCGTTTTTTCCATTTGTTTGAGAAGAATATCCATAAAGCAAAAATGTGACAGAGTGCAACAATAGTGCTTGATGATAACAGTTTGGTAAAGGATGGGTAGGGTGTTGAATGCTGGCTAGTCTTGGAAGATTCCTTGCCGATAAAAACGGTCAAAAGTTAATAAATAATAAGTCAATATATAATTTCCTATCCTTCTTGAAAAATAACGCTAACCCCATTTATATAAATTCTAATTCCAATCACCCAACGCCAGTTATTAAGCATATCCCAGTATCCGTTGAACTACATATCATCAAGCACTCTTCTAACAAGGAAATATTTGATAAGCACAAAATTGTCTAGAACAAAATCTTTACCGATAGTGGTTACCGATCTTCCGAAATTAAATATATAAAAAAAAACAATAGCGGAAAGAGAATAATTTGGTATACACCTCTCACAAATTAGCCGGTACCAGATTAGGACACGATTTCTTAAATCTAACTAACAAGCACTTTCTTACGAAGAGTAAATTATGTCAAATCTTCAAGAGCAATACCCTAAAAATTAGTATTTGCTGTTCTAGAAATCTTGATAAAATTATTAAATCGCAGAACAATTGAAACTTCATAACGATAATAAACGCAACACAAACACAAATTCTAATACATGCCAAGAAAAATATCTATGTAATTGTAGAATCCCCGATCAATGTCTATTATCAAACAGGTGCTTAAAGAAATCCATAGTGTATATGTGCTATATCTCATCAAATTAGAACCCCAGTGATATTAAGCTGTATGTGGAATCAACTAAAAGACCATTTAAGGATAGATATTATAATCACATAAACTACTTTACAAATGCAGGTAAACGCAATATGACATCACTTTCGAAATATTATTGGAAACTGAAGGAGAAAGGAAAAATACTTAAGATTAAATAGAAAATCCTAAATAAAGCCCGAAATTGCAATTCTCTCAACGAACCTTGCTTTTTATGTTAGCAGGAGAAAATTTCTATTATTGAACTTTTGAACAACACCCAATTATTAAACCAAAGATATGAAACCACGGTTTTTTGTAGACATATTAAAGATCTATCATTAACATCTTGCTAAATTCTTAATTCCATTACTCTAAACGTTTAAAATTATAACTCACCTTCTTTGATATACTTCCTTCCCTCTTATGTACCTCTCCACTAATTTATCTTAGATTATGATTCTTAAAATATTTTTGCATTTATATTACTAGTAATATTTCAGATAAATTGTTTTACAGCCAAACTTACTCTACACCTTATACTGTTCGAGAATAGGACAAAATTAGATTATAAAAGTTTTATTAATATCCCACATTTTTTAATATATTTTTTTACTGATATTTACTATCTAAATTAAAAAAGTTTTCTTAAAACTTGAATAACTTATATAATTAACATACCAAGAAGGAATCACCACAATCAATTTATTAATTTAAAAAACGCTTTCATTGATTACAGAAGTAGTAGTGATAACTCCAACATAAAAATATGCAATGCAGCTTTAGCTTGTTTTTTTTTATAGTAAACGAAAAAAAAAATCCCAATTACCATTATAACGTATCGTTTTCGATTAGTGCACTAAAATATGTATATACAAAATTCGATTAGTTTGACAATTACATCTAGCATGAAACAGACGGTCGCCTCTAAGTGTTGACTTCTATGTTCACTTTTATATTTACACACGGTCTATCTCTGATATTGAGCACTTTATCCCCCCCCACACACACACATACATATATATATATATATATATATATATATATATATATATATATATATATATACTTAATAGATCGAAAATATGATGAGTATTCCTCAACAGTTTACACAATTGTGTTATTTAATTCGTAAAACTTGATGATACATCTTTCCACGTCTTTGTAGAAATTCAGGTAAAAAGAGAAAACCTACACGCTTGCAATGCTGAAGTTCCTACATCATACATTTTTGCGTACGTCCATACACAGTTATATGTATGTATGTATATGTATATTTATTCGTGAGTGCCTGTGTTACTGTGTGTAAAACAGGAAGATTAATGAGTATATGCATTGAAATAATAAACTGTATAGTTTATTATATTTCACAACAAGGCAGCCAATAAAGCCACTAAGATGAGAGAAAAATTAATTTATTAATGAAAACCAACAATGAAAAAGATGATTTAAAAAGAGAGGCATATATATGCAGTGTTTATTTAGGCAGCAAGAAGTCATCCATACGCTTAGTGTTTTATTGCGTTTTACCATTTTCACATTAGAATTTGGATAAGCCGTCTGACGCTCATGATTTTTTTCTGTTTCGTTCCAGTATTTTGACAATCTCAGTTTTTATCCAGACTTGGCTTCTGTGAGTGTCGCAGTGAATATTTCTAGACTGAGCGTATTTTATATTGCTGAAATTGGAATTGGAATTGGAATCAGTTCAAATTGAGGTCATGTCTAACGGTTAAGCAGAATAGTTTGTATCTATATCAGCGTTTTTTATACGTCGTCAATATTTATACTCATATTAAATATCTTATACTCATTTCAAGATACCCTTTTATTTCATTTATAATAGCTTCTAGCCTGTTGCGTGCTGTGAATCCCGTATATTAATTTAGGATTATCTACTAATATGTTTTTTTCCTAATATTGATAGATATATTTTGGTTGCTTGTGATACGATGATATATACGTGAAATGTTGTTAGAGAATTCTATCTCTCTTTCTCTCTATCAATCTATCTATTTCTCTCTCTCTCTCTCTCTCTCTCTCTATATATATATATATATATATATATATATATATATATATATATATATATATATAAAAAGTGGTCATTAAATGCAACACCCTCAGGCGACAGTCTGTTTCATGCTAAACGCAATCGTACGCCCATGCCCGTTGTGTTTTTCGCGACTATCTGTATATACAATGATACATATTTGGTAGTCTATTCAATTGCATTTTTGGCAGTCCGTTGTATCATTCTGACGGTTGATTTGGTGGTTGGTAACGGTTGGGTTTTGAATTATTCTAGGGGCTATTGGGTAGGAATGACTGCGGCTAAGAATGTAGTTTTTGACTATTTATAATAGTGTTGACAACTTGTTTATTTGTTATTGATTATCTTATTGTTGCGTGTTATTACTACATTTTTTTGTTTGTCTTACCTGTGACTACCCAAAATGCATCAGTGACCAGTATATGTATGTGATATATATATATATATATATATATATATATATATATATATATATATATATATATATCTGTGTGTGTGTGTCTGTGTGTGAGTCAAGATTTAATACGGTTATCGATAGTTTTAAAAGTATCTCTAATGACTACAACAGTAACTATATAAAACTTTAATTCTAATTAAAACATGTTTTACTCCAAGCAAGTTGGAAATGTCATTTGTACACAGGGGCTTACAGTGAGTGAAAGTGAAAGAGAAGACTGAGTATTGTTAGAATTGAGGAAAGGCCAAAAGATAAACAGGATTCAAGAAGATAGAAGATGGTGATTGACTATTGTTTTTAAAGTTTCGAAGATTGTAGTTATCAGTGAAGCAAAACAAACAGTGCTACAGGCGGGAAGTTCCAAAACAGAAAATTTTTGAGTAGAAGTAGCGGTTGCATTTAGTTATTTCAACAGTAAACTGCTGGAAGTTAAATGCTAAACTAGTAGAACATTTAAATTCATGTGGTTGATGCACAAAGGGGAAAAAGCTCGTCACTGAAACTTAAATTTGTCTAAAGACTTACTTCATATTTTCATTAAAATGCATCCATACTTACCGATATATAAAGGTCTTTATTGGAATCAATAAAAATACAGAAGGACGTATACCTATGTTTCTTGGAATATGCAAATGCATTTGATAGTGTATGACACAAATATATATTCAATCTCCTAGGAAAATTTCATTTTATTTCAAAGACATTAAAATAAGACAAATCCTAGCATGCAGCTATAAACATTAATAATTATTCAAAAATAGAAAATGTCGTAAGACAAGGATGTATCTTCCCGCTGGATTTATTCAAACTTATCAGCAAGGCAGTATTAAAATAACTAAAAGTGCTACCAGGATTTGTTACTGGTAAGCAAAATATTAACAATATATGATATGCAGACGACACAGTGTTTATATTATACTCAAAAGAAAAACTGTAGAAATCATAGTAAAGTCAACAGAAAAAAAGTAGGCAGAAAGGACTAATCATTAATTGTAAGGGGACCGAATCTATGGAATAGTAACAAAATGTGAGTTAGGAATTGCTGCTGTTGATATTAAGCAAGTGCTAAAATATCTGCGAAGTGTTTTAACATGTTGACAGCTAATGTGACACTGAAATCCGAAAATGCTTTAGAATAGCAAAAGTTACATTCCAAAAGAAGAGCAAAGTATTAAGACGCAGGAATATTTCATTTAAAGCAAAGAAAATAGTACTGAACAGCTACATAATATCATTGTTCCTATATGGCAAGGGATGTTGGACATATTCCTCACAAATAATGAAGAGACTTGATGCGATAGAGATGTGGGTCTACAGAATAATGCTGAAACTTACATGAGTTAAAAATTTGCCTAACTAGAAAGTTAAAAAAAATGGAAACACAAACCACGCTTATACTTAGAATTAAAAAAGATGCAGTTGAAATTCCTCGGACACGTAATGAGGACAGTTGTCTTGAAAAATGTGACATTCACATGAAGTATTAAAAGCAAAAGAGGCCAAATCATCTTGCGTAAATCGATGGTAGACGTGGGAATGAAAGGATATTAAAAAGAGCAACAAAAGATATGAAATTGTAACGAAACATTATCCCTTAGGTTCTAAAGAGTCACGCCACAGACAAGAAGAAAAAAAAGCAGAAGGTGGTATCGTCATAGCATTTCCTTGCAATCTAAATGAGATCGAAGACAATTATTACACTTATAGAACAAGAATCATTTAGGCATTATTTTCAGAACGAAGACTCAAAAAAATAGCTGTAAGTTAGATTAGAGAAAAACACTACAGAAGAAATATACTTGCACAAAATAAAAAGCATGCGCATCAGGAACTCGAAATCTTTCAATAAAGATAAATTTTACTGATAAATTATATAAGTTTGCAAACGCAGACATTACACGAAATTGCTGAAAATACAGATCTCTTCCCTGAGTATCCGTCACCTAGCATTCCTATTTGATACCACTTTAATATTCCCCACGAAGGGGGATTATTCCACTCGAACGAAACTACGGAAGAAGGCAGATACCGTCATCACTTCTTCATTGTTTATGAACTAACACAGATCATCGATGAGACCACACGTATTCCCGATACGACAAGCCGTCACACAAACGCTTCCCCAAAAATTCACTGTTGAAGATTTTTTTTTTTCTCCCCTGGTCAGTGTTAAATGTGACGTCAATACATAGTTTCCCCAGATGTGCCGTTCCATAGAACGATTTTTACATAGACTAAAGCTGACTGGGACAGCTCGAAATTTTACATATTCTTCAAATATATAGCCTCTAGAAATTCTGTCTTAATCTCTGAAAGGATCCTTTCTCGTTTTTTGCCAACAAAAACAGAATAACCATCTCCGGTACATTAGTGAATGTGCTGCATGTAGTAGCACGCTTGCTGCATTCAAAACTGGCAGCAATCATTGCAAGATAGTTATAGAAAATGCGAAATGAAACTACGGCATGAGCACCCAAGACCAAGGTCGAATGTAAATGAATTAGTTCTTGAGATATCTGGAAAATACCTAACCAAATTCCAAGTAATGGCAAAGGGTCAATGCTGACTATCATAAATGGCCCTGCGGTTATCCTCGTCAATGCTATCCCAGTCAGATGCGCTAAAACGTTCGCTCTATCTTCTCTTTAGATGACAAACGCCATACCCTCCTCGAATTATAAACCTCTTACGGAGCAGATTATTGAACAGTATAAGATCCCTATTACAACCCAGCAAATGAAAAAAGCTTTGTCCCTAAAACGGCTAATGATCCTGAATAAATTCCAAGTAATATTAAAATATTTGAAATAAAGCTTTATAAGGAAGATGTAAATATGCCCGTTAATTCGATGTTACAGTGGTTAATTTTTCTTCCACTGCTCCTGATATTTTGCAGGCAGTAATATGGCATGACAGGTCGCTCTTAGTGCTACAGGAACTACGTAACTCAGTAATCCTTGTTTCATAATCGGATTATCGGTGACTAAACCGGTACCCCCACAGAGGTTTCTGTAAGCAGGATGGTTATTCACCCCGCAGTTGGCTATTTCTCTGAGAGTCTTTGACCCCACCATTTGTTTTCCCTAGCTGCTGACTAAGAGAAGGAAACTCTATAAAACATATGATACGAGGACATCACTTTCATCGTCCCAGTTTGATAGGCCATAACTGATCGAATACGTGATGTAAAGGGTGAGGCCCGTTCAGCGCGCACTGCACTTCACATAAAACTCCAATGCGCAGGCTTTAAAGAGACATTCTCGTTCACCAATTATTTTCAAGCCCTGTAGCAATGATGAGGATGATGACAAATATCATATACATTTCATATAACCCAGCCGCGCTTTAATAATTATTTGGAACTTTGCACATGAAAATAAGACTTGATGAAAATCTTTCTTTTGCATTTTCTTAGGAGACGGAAAATATCTTACTCAGTGATCCACAGGAAAAATTATAGTCAACTATAGAAATGAAATTTAATTAGAAAGTTTTGAAAAGTGCTTTAAATATAATGTATTCAAAGTTGAAATATTCACGTTATAATACAGAAATACGATTGCCTCTGCATTAATAAATAACACAACACAACCGAAAGAGCTGCAAAGCAATAAAATACAATACAATTAGAAATCTCTGGAAAGAAACGGCTGAATTGTAATATACAATATATCATAGATATTTGGAACGGAGCCAAGCCACGTGGAAAGGATCCAGATTTTTGAACAGCACTGCGATATGGGCATTCAAGAACGAAACACCCAGCATATCATCTCCCTTTCATCCCCGAACCTGCAGAACACTTCCGAGACTGCACTAGACCAGATCTGTTGGGTGGGATGGTAGAAGGGATTCCAGAGAAACGGCGAAACGGAATGGAAAAAGATGGAGTATGTTAGAGGGTGCAGGTTCTCCGGGTCAGGTCCGGTCTGGTCAGACCTAAGCTGTTGAGTCAGGTTTTTAAAATTCATGCTTGACCACACTACCAGTCTAAATTGTCTGCAGCCGATCGACTGGCGAGGTGGAGCAGGAAGAACAAAAGTCATGTGATCACCCAATTTCTATACAAAGCAAAAATCGGAGCATCTCCTGTAATTTAATGGTAGTCGCAGCCGTATTAGTAATTGTGCCAGGTTGGCGTTCGAATTGTTTGCTGTATCGGGACGTCAGTAAGTCGCATCTTGTTATTGTCGCATGGAATTATGGTGGTACTCGATTACTTTCTCATAAATATTTAATTAATTTTCTTTTCTTTGAACTTTGATATTAATTCCAAGAAAAAGTATAACTCATAAACATTTCACACTCACACACACACACACACACACACATATATATATATATATAAATTTATATATATCAATCAGTGTGTGTGTGTATATATATATATATATACTTATATATACATATATGATTGTATCAGATATGTATGATACATATATTAGTGTAATGTATATGTGTGTGCATACTCATGAATTTATAATCTATATTTTCTAATGTACATATTTTCGTGTGCTATTGCAAAGATTTCTATAATCATAGGTCATGAACGTACAGTTATATGTATAAGCGGAATTAATTTACCTAAAATAACAAAATAAAAAAAACAAAAAAACAGGACAATCACAACCAAGACAATAAAAAATACAGAAAGTAAAAAACATAAAAAGAATGGAAATTATTCAACAAACTTAACTAGGGAATTCGATAAAAACCACCTAGTTTAGAATAGTATATATATATATATATATATATATATATATATATATATATATATATATATATATATATATATTTTGTACTCAACAGACAGACTGTTTCGCTGTATCAGTGTTCATCAGTTAGTGGTAAAAGGTAGTAAAGAGGAAGGCTAATTTTTCGTAGATATTCTTTGATTAAACACACCATTGACTGAGGGGGCTTAATTCATAGAATTTTTTTGCAGTATTAGCAATAATATTCATTGTTTACAAATTTGCGTTTTTTCCCAAGACAATTGTCTAATGATCGCAAAGGGCGTGAAACCTAGGATCACAAACTCACATCAAAGCAACTAAAGATGTTAGCTCTATCACTGATATTGAGCACTTTCCAATAAGTCTCTTTCATATATATATATATATATATATATATATATATATAACAAATATGTATATATATATTTGAAATATATATATATATATATACATATACATATATATATATATATTATAAACATATATATATATATACACTTACATACATATATATATATATTTGTAATATATATATATATATATATATATATATATATATATATATTACAAACATATATATATATACACATACATATAAATTTGTAATACGTATGTGTACGTATATATATATATATATATATATATAAATATTACAAACATATATATATATACACATACATATAAATTTGTAATACGTATGTGTACGTATATATATATATATATATATATATATTACAAACATATATATATATATATATATATATATATACCCATACATATAAATTTGTAATACGTATGTGTACGTATATATATATATATTAATATATAAAGGGTTAATGGTCAAAGTTGAATCAGACCAGGAAACAGCAGTATTAAAGAGTGCACAGTACACGTGTGAAAAAATAAAATATTAGTAAAAAAGAAGATCAGTTTAATCCGCTACGTTCGTTTTAAACTTCCGGTATCCTCAGTCGATTTTTATCAATTGACCTTCCAACTTTTTATTAATAAAAAGAAAGAAATAATGACGGTATATTATTTTTAAACAAATAAAAAGTCAACAAACTTACGGTAGGTGTGGAAGAAGATGGAAGAGAAGAAAACTTCGGATTTATTAATCTATGGTGGAGGAGTAATTTGAAGGTACATTCTTTTTTCTCCATCCTCATATGTGCTTAAGAGAAATTCTTTAATATCTATACAAGCACTCAACACATCGGATTTTTGGTGGAATATTTTATTTGGATTAATAAATAAAACGTTGGGAAACCAATAGATAAAATCGTCTGAGAATATGGTAATGTTGAAAACACGGTAGCGAATTCAGCTTATTTCCTGATTTTTAATATATATATATATATATATATATATATATATATATATATATATTCTTGTGTGTAAGTGTGTGTGTTTACGTTTATAGTTAAAAGGGCTCAATGTCGTGGGTCGATAGTATTTAACTATAAAAATTGACACTGAAGATAACAGCAATTGTATATTTCATAGTTGAACACTATTTTCAGACCATGTATGAAGATATGCAGAAATGAACAAAAGCTACAGCACTTTCAATATTTCCTGGGATCACCTTTACTTTTGTTTAATGTGTATAATATTGACGAGATCGATATCACTTCATTCACACAAATATAGGAACATTTTTCCTATGCAAGACTATGAATTCTTTCAAATTCTCCGTGTTTGATCGCCCTCATCCGTCTACCTTCGCTTTAACACACATCATAAATGCTTAGTTGGATTTAAACATGGCGACATGCAAATCCAATCGATCAGTCTTTCCTCTTGGCTAATTTAGACACGTCATTGTATTATTTTTAGCGCAGTGTTTGAATTATTGTTTTAAATTATTGTCCTTCCCACTCGTTTCATTGAAAACAGTACGTTTCCTTAAATCCTATATCAGCAGGTTTCTGTATTCAGAATTCCGTTGATAAATGCATCTCCTTAATAGGCATTTAGAACTTATACGATTCAAGACTATGCAAGACACTTTTAACTGGAAACGCAAATCACTTATTAATCTACGCGTACGCATAACGAAGCTGAACTCATACTATGCCATGCATCTCTAAATGTTTGATTTTTATTTCATTTCACCTGTGAAGGTTCTCAAAACTTTGAATTGTCTAATTATACTTCTCCGCAGAGAGACTTTTTCTCTGTCTCGATTTCAATGGTGTATTCCTACGCTGGTGTCAGCCATGTAAGCTGATTTTTCAGGGTATATTTGTTTGTTACAGTGGAAGTATTCTTGGTACTAAATTCTTTGACCGCATCAACAAAATCCAAAGCTGGTTTCACAAGGAATTCTCTTGATAAACCGGTCGACCAAGTCCCTTCTGTACCCATATGACATTGTCACTTAGGGTCTTGAACAAAGTTGGCTAAAGTGTTTTTGCCGAAATAGCTTAGAGCTCTTATTGTTTTTTTTCCGTTTGTGAAAGAAAACACTACACATAAAACTATGATTTTATGAGAACAAATTTAACATTTACTACATTATTTATTTTTAAATTCCCTATTGAAAGAAAAATAAATTTTAAAATTACACTTACAATACAAAATAAAACCATTCTTTGGTGGGAGTATGCTCGTCTTTGTACATTCAACAAGCAGAAATGTAGAATGCATATAGACTCTAATGAAAGGGTAGAAGTTTTTCGCAGTGCGACAAAAAGCCCTGGAGATTACAGTGGTTGTTCTAAAACTATAGAATCCGTTGTAATAAATTGATTTTCATTCTGAAAGGTCTCATAATGAATCTTTGGCTAAACAGCGTTTTGTGAGTGAATATCTTTCCCCAGATCGACGTCGAACACGCAAAAGGAAGTTACTTGCAAAAGTTCAGACCCTACTTCCATAACTGATCACTACCATATACTTTTCCGTCAAAATGCATCGAACTTGGAGGTTTTCTGTCCGAAACCAGTCATCTCTGTCCTGGAATCTTTATTGATGATCGAAATACAACCGATTTGTCACGGCGAAGATGCGCAGAAATTACCCGGAATGTCAATCTAGCTTCTTGCAAGCCGGCGCTTTTAGCCCGATTGAAACAGCTCTGCGGAAACTGACTCCACTGGACTCTTTTGCTGTAATAAACCTCATTCAAATCGACTTGATGAGGATTGATGTTATCATTATAATAACTAAAATTAAAACTGTAAATTGAAAAGGGGCAACGTTTGTTGTCTTTTCATAGAAATATATTTGTCTAGTTACGTTCAACCTACTTACGATGTAAGCCAACAGTTGTTATGGCCTACAGGTATTCTGTACATTTTAACAGATATCTGTCTTCGACGCAATGAATTATTCAAGTCTGTCTAACAAAATGTCTACTAATAAAAACAAAATACATATGTAAACTTACTTTAAATATTGTATAGTTTGTGTCATAGAAGAAGAATAACTGATTCCTAAGGAAAACACTGAATAAATATGTACCATCTTTACCAAAGAGGTTTTCGTTAGCATCTGAAGAATAAAAGTCATTTTCGTAACACTTACAATATAGACTAGAACTGTACAGAAAACTACATAGAGAATTGCTATATCAATGTACTCTGGTGTGACTGAAGTAAAGGTATGTAAAAGTAATTCTAGGTGACGCTGCTATGCATTGCCACCATTGTATTAATGAGTCAGTGTGAACACCAGCTAGGCGGATCATGGTCAAATGGAAATAAATTTTCGGAATTCCGACGAGGCATGATAATCGTTTCCAAATGATGGAGACATTGCATGCCATTTTCCGGTTGGTGACATTAGTCATTTTTTGATATGCGCCTGACAAATACCTGATGAAAGGCATTACCGCTGCCAATGCTCAGTAAAATGATCAACCACGATGGCTAGAATATTCATCAAGTTACAGTGACACAAATTACACTGCCATTCAATGCAGAAGTAAAGAGACCAATATCCCGCAGGGCAGTTTAGAATCTAGGATGTAGGAGCAGAAGATCCAGCAGGCAGACACGGTGCTTTTCCTGAAGTCTTGACGGTACTAATTGAAACCTGGAAGATAGTGATTTTTTAAATCATTTCACGCCAATTTGGTAGGGAGTGCAGCTAGTACGCAAAAGGTTACAGACAGTGAGAGAAAGATTAAAGAAGGGTGTTTGAGGAAAGGATAATAAAGAAGGACGGGGATCAGGATCAAAGCATCAGAAATGTCGACTGACATTACATTTTAATATTTGAAGATTATAGCTACCAGGGAAGCAAGTAAGTGGAAGGATGTTCCACTGTCGGGAAGTGCGAGAGAAGAAGCTGTTGGTGTACAAGAGGCGGTTACATTTAACTGTTTCGACAGTGAAAGGGGGTACTGAGATGATAACCTAGTATCACGCTTAAATTCTTGTAGTAGGGGTACCAGTGAATGTAGCTCGTTAGAGCAATTGCCATGAAATTATTTGTTGAAAAGACAGAGGAAACCACATCACTTCTCTGAGAGAGTGACTGTAGACGAGATGCCAGATAAGTTATGTTCCCATTATTATGTGTTGATGGTAAGGTTTTGTATGGTGCAGACTACACGAGGTGATAGACCCAGTAGTCAATATGGACCGTGAAGAACGGTATTGGTTCATAACGATTAACCTGAATTTGGTTGGATGCACTTGTCTGTCTGAACACATCACTGAGTATAGAAAGCTAATTTGTACGTCATTGTTAAATTTTACATCTATTCGTGAACTCCATGATCCCCAACAATGGATTATTACAGCCCTCTATAATGCACTGGGGTCATTAGGTCAAAGATAATCTAAAATTTGCCTTTGGTGTTCTCTGAGGATATCAAAAAAAATTATATGACAACCACGTTTGCCCGATATGATCGAAAATTTATTATATGTTTCTTCCCAGACAATATATCGGAAATAATTGGAAGTTGACGCCTAAGATTGCAAAGGTTTAGCGAAAGATAATTCTAGATAAAAAGGAGCAACTTCTAAAGGTATTATCGCGAAATATCTCACTTTCCGAAGTGCAAATAAAAAACAAGGAAGGAAATAAACGACAAAAATGCTCGATGTTTCTAGAAATAAGAAAAAGAAAAATTGTTTTTACAATATAAACAAATGTTAGATGTAGACATAAAGAAATGACTCTTGATTGCACTAATAAATTAAGTGCTGTATGATTATTCTCTGCTAGATATCATCAAACATGTAAAGTAAAACAATTTTGTATAGCTACTAGCGGAACGAAACAGATTTATCAGCCTGGATCTGTTTGTTTGTTTTTTTAATATTTCATGCGACCACTAAGGGTCTAAGTAACGATTTTTTTTTTAAATATAACCTTTTAAAATCTCAGCGAGGAGAAATATTATGCTCTGTTATGTAGATGTTGGTCGTCATGGAGACGTTGGTGGCTCCTCCTGCTGACTCACCAATCCTTCTTGAGTTAAAGAAGAAAGAGTGAATGTAGTCACTCTCCCTTTTAGCTAAAGGTGCAGACCAAAAGATCCAAAAGCAAACTCGATCTTTCATGAGTATCTATAAAGCGTGACTAAACTCAAATGAGTCAATTTGCATAAGTACGAGAAGACCCTATATTGGCAAAATAAACTGACCCGTTACATTTATTTCCACTTCCTGCTAGTGTATAAGACATCATTACTTTAGCAGACGACAACTACATGTCTGCGTGCTAAAAGTCATTATTTAGCAGACGATAACATTGTTAATAGTTTAACATTTTAAAATAAAATACAATCTACCTCAAAGTATGTGAACATACGAAAAATTAACGCATTGTGTTTTTTTTTATTATTTTAATTTCCAACAATTATCCTTTACCTAAATGTATCTTGATATCTATGAACTACTATAGAGAGGGCATGGTTCAATATATTTCAAGAGAGCTGCCAATAAATCATAGCATTGTTGACAATTTTCTAGTTTATAACGTATCCTACTCTATACTAGTCACCTATCCTAAAGCTTTTTATTCCTTAGTACATATATCACTTTTTCCAATCTACCATTATTTATTATTTCTATTATTTTCCATTAAAACCTATTTACTATTGTGTTACAAGTGAATACAGATAAGTGATAGCTAAACTAGCATTTTCGGCTTCCGTAGCACGTCATAAGAGTGGCCTATTTGCTACTGCTCGTGACAAATGTAAGCAAGTCCTCGGAGTAGCTAAGTCCTCGTTTTCTGAGAGAATGAGACACCGCATAGCCTCTAAAAACTTTGACTTATAGTTATTGGCATCTCTTTAATAAGGTACTAAATAAGTGAAAGGTTTCCTTACCCCCTCTTCAATCGATTTGAGGTGTTATTATCCTCTAGATGAAAGTTAATGCTATGCCTGTAAATTCTCATCAAACTCTACTATTGTCTCACCTGGAGTACTCCTGCTTTACCTCCCACTTAAAACTGTTTCTCTGTTGAAAGTTATCCATATAACCCCTTCCACCTTTTTCTGCTACCATCTGTAACCTGGATCCCCACAAAGCACGTGTTCCTGATATTATCCCTGTAATAGTTATTAAATAGTGTGCCCTCACAAATCTAAACTGTATAATAAATGACTAACTACCACCCACTTTCCTGTCTACTGGAAGTCATTGTCTGTTGTTCCAGTTTCAGAACACGGTGAACAGTCCGGCACACCCAATTATCGGCCTATTAACATTCTACCCCTTTTGGGGAAAATCCTAGAGACCCTAATCAATGCTGAGTAGTTCATGATCTCTTATCACAGGTCTTTTTCACAGACAAGCAATACGGCTTACGTTTTTCCATGTCAACTGCTGATATATTAACGATTATTGCGGAAGAGCATATCATTCTCTAGATAAAAACGGTGAAGACTGTGTTGTAGCATTAGACATCTCGAAAGCCTCTGACAAGCGCTGGAATTCAGGTTTTCTCCACAAGCTGAAATATGGTATCTCTGGACACATATTGGAGCTGATCCAGTCGCTCCTATGAAATCCTGAAATGAAAGTTGTCCCGAAAGGCCACTTATCTACATCTTTTCGTACTAACGCGGGTGTCGCCCAGGGCTCCATCGTTGGTCTTAGTCTGTTTATAATTTCCATTAACGACCTTGCCGATGAAGTCTGCTCTCTTGATATCTACACTGAAGACACTACTATTTACACCTGTCTCAATAGTAAGGCTGATCACTACGACAAGGTCAAAATGGTAGCGGATATACAAAACGACCTCAATACCGTCCTTATCTGAGGCAAAAGATGTTTTGTCAATTTTAACTCCTGCCAAAACTAAACTTTTCTTCATTATTCATCTGAATGACCCTTCGATACCTTCCGTCAGCATTACTTTTACAAATCTCCAGGAACGTGACTCGTTGTGCCTTCCCGGGCCCACGTTTTCAGCTGACATCAAATGGAAAGATTATATTGAATCTATTGCTAGGTCAGCTGCTAAGAAAGTCGGTTCACTCTGCCAGGAGAGACTATTTTTCCCTCAGAAATCTATTTTGCATATCTATGTGTATACCATTGGTCTATGCTTAGAGTATTTAACTTGAGATCCAAAATTTAAAGGCAATGTCAATCGCCATCTACTGTCCTTCTGATTGCTACCTTCTCTCTGCTAATTACTAATGTTTCTGTTCCTAATTCATCCTCAGCCTGTAACCCCTTGCGGATTAGTGACTGCACTGCCTTGCTTTAAAAATATCAGTTCAGAACTTTGATTGATAAATAGAAATGACAAGTAATATACGAAGTCTAAGGCCTGCCTGTGTGATGAAAACCTAGTAAATAAATGATATTTTGTATCAATTCAGTGGTATGGCTTTTTTCCATGGTATGTTTTAACATTTGCCACTTTCAATCACATAAAACCAAAATGTCGGATGTTACCAAAATGGATGATTGAAGAATAAAGTTTTTTGTAGGATGAGATGTTTTGTAAAATGAACCACACCTCCTCATTGTGCCTCTGTCTATCCTCTTCCTTGATAATGTGGTCGGAGGATGATTCTCGATTGCGTGAATGGACACAGTCAAGATAAAAATCCAAGTGAGTAAAAACTTATAAGAATCAATCGTCGCTCACTAAACAACTTTCTGCAATATCAGCGGGCGGATAATCTACTAGAGACAAGAAATTTATCTCCACAAACACGAAGGGCGAGGAGTGTTCAGCGGAAAATTCCAGTGTTTACGACGGAATATGTGCGGTGCCAAAGCACGCGATGTCTCTCAATTCGCCAACGCGGGCAATGTTTTAATAGTGCCATTCTGTCGTTTTGTCCGAAGAAATCTACCAAAGGATTTGCTATTGATGTTTTTGGTCGATTTTTTAGTTTTTATTTTCTTTTCTTTGTGGAAACAGCATTTAGTTGTTGGCTCGATGGCGAAAATAAAAGAAATACTCGGTGGGAAAAAGTGAGAAGGAAAACTAGGATGATGTATGGATCATTGAATTAAAAAGATTGGAAATGAGGAAGACAAAGTGAGCAAAAAGAAACGATTGGCGAGAATATAATCTTATATAAAAAAAATGGAGGGATAGATTTGAAGCTAACGAAAGAAAAATATGAAAGAAAAGAATATTTAACTTGACAACGCCGCGGAGAGTTTAAACACAAACAAAGAATGCGTGCAAGATGAAAAGAAAATGAAGATGACACTTTCGTGGATAAAACAAAGAAAATAATCGAGCTGAATGAAAAGCGATAAAATCACTCATCAAAAGAAGGAAAATAAAAGAATATAATATAAGATGTAAAGTTCTTTAGCAAAGATGTTTAGAGTAAGTGAAAATTAAGGTGCAGAGAATAGAGGAATAAATGTGCGCAAAATAAAACGTAAAGAAAGTGCATAAAACAGGTAAGAATTAGCACATGGCCTAGTAGATAAAGGTGTTGGTTGAAGTAATCCAGTGACTTGACCCAAAGAGTTGTGAGTTCAATACCTGGCTACAAATACAGCAGTGGTGAACAGAAAATTGGAGAGTTGAGTTATCAAAATGGAAATAACTGAAACTCAGATACGAAGAAAAGGTATAACACGTAGAACTAGAACAATCTACCTCAGTGGTTGAAAGAAAGGCTTCAGTTAGAAATTTTCACTTATATTGCATGAAGAAGGCCAGAGCGTACATCGGCCGAAACTTCGTAAATATGACAATAAACGTGACGACAACGGTCCGAACAATCTAAATAACAATTAGGAAATAAAAAGAATTACGTGTCCTGAGTTTTCAAATATCTCAAATGCGATGCACGATGATAGATAGTTATTAAATATTATTGCTAAGATAATTTCTAAATGTTGTGAGTTCGATTTTCACTTGGATCCATACTGAACTAAATGGAGAAAATATCTACAGTCAGAATGAAAGAAACATATCAGTGAAAAATTAAAAAAAAAAGTTTTCTCATTAATTTTTGACATGAGAAAAGATAGATAGTTATGTCTGTTCAACAATATATCAACTCCTTATAGATCATTTAAAGCCGAAATTTATACTTTCAATTTACACAGATTTTGCTGGGACCCTGGGACCCTAACAGGTGCTACCACCACGAGTCAGGACAGGAAATATATATATATGTATATATATATATATATATATATATATATATATATATATATATATATATATATATATAGAGAGAGAGAGAGAGAGAGAGAGAGAGATAGAGAGAGAGAGAAAGCTTGGAACTACCAGGTGCTCTAAGCTTAGATGTACGGGTGGTATAATTGGTGTAATAGCAATTGTTAATCAGAGAGCCGAGTTCCAATTTCAGTTGGGGTTGTTATATTTACCTACGCGCAAATACCTCCTGGGAAGTTATTAATCCACCTGTTTTGCCCCAGCTATGTGTTAATTAGTAAGACAAAGAAAAGATATTTTTTTACAATCTCAAAATAATTTCTGCTTTTAAATAACCCGCAAAGGGTTCAAAACTTCTACTTGGCCAGAAATACTAACGAGTAAATCTGTACAGATGTAAATGAATGTAAACCCCAACGGATAATCATCCTAATGAGCCATATAATATATAAAATTATCATATCATCCGATTTCTGATGTATATAGCACGTAGCAGAATTAGACTATAAATAGGAGAAGAACGGTATTATTTCGTTCAAGGTACAGGAATTAGAAATGCAATATTTATTCTCGGAATTCTATCAGAACGAATGATGCAAATCTAAAAGGACATATGGCTATATTTTAAAATCTGTTAGAACTGCTTGGAATGTTTATTACAATAATCCAGAATTTTACACTTGTACCAAATTGCCTGCATATGGATAGATTATTAATTCAGTAAATATACAAAAATAAAAATGAGATTTAAGGAATTAACAAGTGAGGAGATGTCGAAGAAAGCGACCAGCAACCGACTTGAGAAATCTTAAGAGAAAGACAAAGATTGGAGAGTCATAATGGAATACTATAGTGAAGAATCTGTGCGAAATTACGATCACCGAGGTTCTGAAAATTATTTTCGTCATTATATTTGTGCCAAGTGAAATCTTTCTTATTAAACTAGGCTAAAGTTATTCAATTTATGCAGTACTGTGATTCTGAGAAAATTATAAGTCTTACCAACATTAATTGGCGACCAAAATCTTAACATAAGATATAGAGATGGCACAACGTTGATAGTAGACACTGAAAAGAAATTATCAGAACTCATATAGAATGCAGTGGAATGAGAAGAAAATGCTAATTATCAAATATAAGAAGACAGGGTGTGTATGATTGCCAGTAACAGAAACAGCAAACATACAAATTACAAATTATATTTACCAAAATGAAACAAGTACAACAATTTATATATCTGAAAAGTGTTTTAGCATTAGACAGAAAGTGCGACATCGAAATATGAAGTTGAATCGGAATAGCGAAAAACGAAGCAAATTATTAAGAAACAGAAAAATTTTATTAGAAACGAAAACAAGAGTAAGGAACTCCTATGTAATATCAATCCTCCTATTATTTTTCTTCTTTTATTTTTCTCTATATACAACGTGTGAAAGCAAATGCTATACTGTGCCTTCATCGGCCGTCAACTAAGGGAAGTAACACAGTTTCGTCGGTTTAGGCCATCCCTGGCGCCACCAGCTGCTTTTGCCACAGGACAGAGAATTGTCAGTCTATCTCATTTTTATACGACTGCAAGTCAGATTTTACAAAATTGTGTTAAAAAAAGAAGCTTTTGCTTTTAATCGTTAAACAAAACAACGCCCTCGTTGTGTCCGATATCAATGACGTATAATGGTAGGTAAATAGATGTATTTCACATCGGAAGTAACATTTTGTTACGATTTTGATTAAACTGAGTGCTAGACAATCTCATTGATGAAAAAGATAATTGAAGTTATAGAAATGTTGTTCTACTGGAGAATGATGTCCTGAACATCGAAGTTTTATCATGTACACAGCGACGAAGTTTTAAGGAAAATGGTAACAGAAAGAACACTTATACTTAACATCGGAAAAGACATTTGAAAATTTTAGGTCTTAGAATAGTTGACACTAACATGACATATTGGATGCAAGAGAGACCCGGGAAACATCTACTAACCTACCTAATGAGGTTTTTGAAAAAAATACCAGGTATAAAACTTGTAAAAATAAGAAGAAAGCGCGTTAATACATGTGTAACAATGGGATATGTTCAGTAATTTCCAAAAGCTTCGTTGTGCCAAAGCAAATCTTTCTTAGTGAGATGTGATCCATTCGTCTTTGGCATGAATTAATATGACTTTTAATTTGCCCCAAATATTTTCATGATTATTAAATTTACCGTAAATACTCATGTAATGCACGATATCGCGACAACCATTGTAATGAAACTAAAAACACATAAAGAAACACAAACATATATATATATATATATATATATATATATATATATATATATATATATATATATATATATACATATACATATATATGTTAGTAGGTAGGTGTGTGTGTATTCTTTTTCAGAAGAAATATATCTGTAAAAGGACAATAAGAGTAAAGACAAAAGGCAAACTTCTTAGTGCATTTCTTCCTCTTATATCGACTTACGAGCTAATACCATTTGGAAAGTTATGAATCCCCTTCTTCTCTCACAAGCTATGGGTAAATAGCAGGACAGAGTTAGTCCTTTAGCCTTCAACATATATATATATATATATAACGAATACATGCGTCATATATACCTCATACTTTCACCGAAAGAGTTCTGAGGTCAGTACCGGGGAGTTGAGTTACTAAGGGAAATAACAGAAACTGAGATATCCGGAAGAGACATTGCACATGGAACTAGAACAATTTACCCGGTGTGTTGAAATAAAGGCTTCGGTTCGTAATTCCATCCACCTTAAGAAGGCCAGAGCGTAAAACAGCCTAAATATCGTGAATATGATAACAAGAGAACAACAGTCCGAACAGTGAAACTAATGTAAACAGTTACAATACCTCATCTCAGAAATATAGACAAAATAATGTTTAATATTTTATGTGTTAGACAAAAATTATGTTATCATCTATAATTCCAGTACCGATGCGACATTTTGTACACAGTATAATTTTCTTCTTTTATCGTTTCTTATTCGTTTATTTATGAATATATAATCAACTTACCCAAGTATAATAAAATTATTAAAATAAAATACTGATGTTTTGTTATGTGGTTAGATTTGTTGTAGAGGATCTAGGTCAAAATATACCCTCAGCATGGCCGCCAGATTTAACTTCTATCTTCGTTTTAAACAACCATTTTAAACAAAGGCATTTTAAGTATGAAATTGAGAGCAACGATTTTTATTGGCAAGAATAAACTCTTGATAAATTACAATATTCGAATATTTCTTCATATTATCATTTTCAACCAGACGCTTATATTTTATTTACTCGTTGTGTATCTTATCCGATCTATCTTCTGTAAGTATATATATTTTGGGCACATAAATTATAATCTGAATCTCGAAGTATATATCAGATTCAGAGAAACAATATACTCTTCAGCAGACACACGCAGTGATATGTATATTTTATAAATAATGATTTATATTTTGATTTTCCATTGCTTTTATAATGCATACTGCAATAAATCATTTTCGCAAATGACATGTATTCAGACATAAATAAAAGCCGATATGAGTTTTTCAATTTCTTATTTTTGAACTCTGACAGCCTTTTCTTTCTTCTATATCACTGTGATTATATATATATATATATATATATATATATATATATATATATATATATATATATATATATATATACGCTAGTTTAGTTCGACAAAATATACTCTGTACATAATATTAAATTGAAATCGACTTAAATTTTTCAACTGTTTGTTTTCTTGTATAAACATCATTTCTTTTAGGAGATATTGGATGGACAAATTGACCGGAGGACTGTTACGATGTGAGGGCCGGCCTTCGGTTAATCTATTATTCATTTTCGATCATATTATTTGTACTTTAGTGTTTATATATTGATAATACGGTGAAGTGTTTTAATTCTCTGATACCACCAGTATATTACGAATATGTTCATAGTTAATCTGTCTATATTTCTTACATAAGCTATTGCAACTATTTACACTATTTACTTTGTTCGGACTTCTTCAGGTGGAGAAGGCCGGGGCGTAAAACGAACAGAACCTTGTGAATGTGTTAATAAAGGTGAGGGCAAGAGTCCGAGCAATCTAAATAGTGTTGATTTTGAATTTTTAAGATTTTATTTTTCTCTTTCTTTATGATGAGGGCTTATAATGTTTTGTGATATTTTCTCGAGTAACAATGCTTAAATTCTGCGTGTGCTTTTGACAAATATTTTACGTATCGGATTTGGCATGTTTTCCTGATAATCTAAAAGGTTCCTTATACAGTTTAGATCTGATACTATAAACAAGTAGTGGTATATCCCATCTAATTATTCAAGAATTTCTTTTCATTAAGTACATAGTGCCATTGCGACATTTGAATTCATATATAATGATGTTATATATATATATATATATATATATATATATATATATATATATATATATATATATATATATATATTTATATATATATATATATTTATATATATATATATATAGATATATATATATATGTATATATATATATATATATATATATATATATATATATATATTTATATATATATATATTTATATATATATATATATAGATATATATATATATATGTATGTATATATATATATATGTATATATATATATATATATATGTGTGTGTGTGTGTGTATGAATGAGTGCATGTATATTATATATATATATATATATATATATATATGAATAAATATACTGCATGTGAGAATATTTACAAACTCATATATATATATATATATATATATATATATATATATATTTATATATATATATATATATAAATATATATATATATATATATATATATACGAGTTTGTAATTATATATATATATATATATATATATATATATATATATATATATATATATATATATATATATATATATATATATATATAGTCAAGTATATGATTGATGTATACGGAATAACCAACAATTATCTGATACGACCAGCATATTAACCACATTCCAATAACCAACAATTACTATTCATAAAAATATAGGTTTGCTTTTCTGTACTTCTGTCTGTAGTGATGAATGTGTGTACACTGTACACATATATGTGTAGGTAGTTTTTATTTTCTTTCACCTAATGTACAATAAGGTGTATATGTGTGTTTGGAATTTTCGTGTTTTATATATTAGATCGTGTTATTTTTATATGTATATATCTATTTTAAAGTCCTTTCTTTACCTATTGTTTTTTTCTCTGTTCTATTAGACCATTTTTATCTATGTATATTTGCCCGTATAAGTTATATTTTAACCTGTGGTTAGAATTCGTTTAATAACACTTCAATCTTTAATATTTCTTGAGTGTTATATCAGAGTGTCTATATCAATGTATGTTGGTATATGTACGTGTCTTTTTCGGTGTCTGTGTATAATAAATTGCATGAATATTTCATTGTGTATATATGTGGCTTATTTTTTATTTTTTTATTTTTTGTAAATTGTCGTGGAAATATTTCCTGTCTCGTCACTTTTTGTGTGTGTATATATCTAAATATGTCTACGTGCTTATGTATTATAATCTGATTGTGTTTGCATTGTCTTTCGTCCCCTGCCTACACTTGGATCTATGTTGTCATTAAGTTAACGGCAGTCAATCTTAACGTTTATTCCAATGTAATTTCAATAAAAACAATATGAATAGAATAAAATATGTTTTTATTTGTTTTTTTTCCTCAATAATTTTAAAATTTTAAACTTAATATAGATTAAATTTACATTTTTGAAATGGGTAGTTTTTCATTTTAATTTCAAATTTAATCGTACAATTTAATACTTATTAGAATAAATTTTATTTTAGTATAAACCCAAATTTAAAGCATTTAACAGTTTATTATAACCTTACTTCGTTGTCAAGTTTTTTTTTTTTAATTCTCGTATACTTGTATTTTGATTGGTCATTTCAGCTCATGTAACAGCGTTTCCCCTTACGAAGGGTAGTTAATTAATTTGAATATTTTAAAATCTTTATTCTACAATCTACATTCAACATTATCATTTGATAAGGCACCGGAGGTGTTGACACAAAATGGCTATTTTTGTAGTGATTTTATAACATGTTTTAATTTTAAATAAATAATTATATATATATATATATATATATATATATATATATATATATATATATAGAGAGAGAGAGAGAGAGAGAGAGAGAGATAGAGTGAGAGAGAAATATAGAGATAGAGAGAGTGTGTGTCTGTGTGTGAGAGAGAGAGAAAGAGAGAGAGTGAGAGTAAGTATCCATCAATCATGCGAGATCTTATTAACACCCTGTTTGAAAATTTAAAGTGTGTGACCTGCGTTCCGGAGTAGTTCAATAGTCTACACTTTGCATGGAATTCTCTTCTGCATGTGGGACATATTAATTTGGAATGAGGAATGAAAGTCTCAGATTGCGCTCTCTACACCCTACGTTATCTTCTGATCTCTAATCCTTGTTTTCACGCCCTTCATTCCTCCTTGAACAACATACCGATCAATTGCTAGCTGACCACAGCAAACAGCGTTGATAACAATGAATCCCTCTTACAAACGTTATTGCAACGTAGTGTAGTGCGACCTAACAGACGTTGTCTCTGTTGATCAGCCGAAGTACACCAAGTATTTTGCAAAACGATCATCATTTATTCGATATACGCGACTCAGCTATCGTAGGTGAGGTTGACAGATAAGAAGATACGTGTTTCACTAGTCTTCTTGCTCCACTAGTGTTGTTTTTGTGTATGTGTTTCAGTTTTAATGTGTCATGTGCACAAGACAATACGGAAGTACCGGAATATAATATAAACGTTCCAGAAATTTCCATGTATGTCTTCCCGCTGAATAAAAAAAAAACAAAAAAAAAAAACACTGACATTTCCTAATACATTCTAATTAATTTGGCAATATTTATCTATTCTACTTCGCCATCTATTACCTAGTCTAATATTTCCAAGCGACTTCCGAAAAAACAATTATTTAAATGCTAGTATATATATATATATATATATATATATATATATATATATATATATATATATATATATATATATATATATATAATTGGTGTATATGGAATAAATTTCAATAACCAACAATTACTATTCTTAAAAGATTGCTCAATACAGGGTAGAGCGAATATAATTATTTGTTTAAAACTTATAACATAAATGTTATAAAATTACTACAAAAATAGCCATTTTTTTTTTCGACACATCTCGTGTCTTATTATACATTCTAATGACCAAAATTTTGTAGCCAGATTTATTTATTTCCTTTAAACTTATAAAATGACTCAAGTTTTTTTTTTATATTTGCATGCAATTATGCAACCAATCAAAATGATTATAAAATAATTTTAATTTCAATTAAAGCAAATCAGTATTTTCTTTTCATCAAAAAATCCACCTCTAGCATTTTTTACTGCAGAGAAAATTCTTGGCATATTTTCTAATAAATTGTAAAAGTAAGTTGGTGGAACATTACTATAAATTTCGTCTGAAACTAATTCATTTAGTGAAAGATCTGGAGACTGAGGGATGAAGTAATTGTTTACAAAATTCCCTCATGTTCTTTTAATTTTAGATAATTTATACATTTTCGATCTGCGTTTTTATTGCAAAACAAGATTTTTTCCAATAATGCGGCAGTTAGAAGAAATTGCATATATCTGCAGTATTGAATGACACTTTTCCTTTCACATAATGCCTTTAATTTTAACAGAGTCTTCAGCAATCTAATCCCCAAAACATTTCCATTAGAGCACCACCACCATGCTTAACAGTTGACACAGTGCAATTTTCACTCATTCATTCGGATGAATTCATCTGACAAACACATTTGTTTGATTCAAAAAAGCTCAAATTTGGACTCATCAGTTCGTAATGCCTTTTTCCCATCTTCTAATATCCAATCCTTGTGCTGCTGTGTCCTTTTTAGTCTTTTCAACTTATTTTATATTTTTAATAGAGGTCTCTTAACTGATACACATCCATTCAGACCAAAAGAATGAAGTCTTCTCTTAACAGTCATAAAAGATATTGGATGTTGACGTGTAGAATGAATTTCAGCAGATAGGAAGCTGTTTTTCATCTGTTCATTTTGCTAGACACGATCAAGTGTCTGTCCCCAGCAATAGATCTTACGCTAGGATCATTTTTTCTGTCAACATTTGCTCCAGTTCTGGATACTACTACAGGCAACAATTCAAGGCATTTTTGATGTTTGTAATTTTTTGGCAATCTAACGTTCGGAATATCATTCTATATAAAGAATTTCTACTTGGTCTCTTTTTCAATACTAATCTGATTAGTTCTTGACATTTTTGTCACAAATTAAACTAGTTGGAACAAGCAGTGGAGTTGAAATATTTGTAAACTTCTTTGCTATTCAAAAAAAGGTACTTACAATAAATTTTTAACGCTTTCTAGAAAAATTTGATCGCATTTTATATAAGGGTTTGCATATGTACACAAAACGGGAATTTATTTAGCCAAATATACAAAATTAGATTTTATATGAACTTAGAGAAACAATTCAGACTGGTCCCAAACTGTTCATTTGTAGTATACATATATATATATATAATATATACTACAAATGAAAATTAATAATGTCATTTTTTGACGTTCAACTTCAAAAGAAAAACGACATTATTTTTGCACCAACCTAATATATATATATATATATATATATATATATATATATATATATATATATATATTAGGTTGGTGCAAAATGTCGTTTTCTCACATAGTAACATATGTGAGAAAACGATATTATTTTTGCACCAACCTAATATATATATATATATATATATATATATATATATATACATATATATATATAATTAAGTTACGAAGAACTTGGTAAACCGTATGGGTAATTGCAAGGAGGAGGAAATCCTGAGAGCTCAATGTGAATCCAGAGCTAATATTTAATGAAAAACAGACTACTTTAAGGTACCATTACAATAATTTATTTCACCAAAATCCTTTTAAAGGACTCCTGATCATCAAGTAACACTTCCAACAACGAAATGAAAGGAAAAATGATATTGAAAATTGATGGGTAGTGTAATTTTTGTAATTTAACAGGGGGGGTGAGGGGGTAGTTAACGAGACAAGGTAGAGTATAGGGAGGGGTTAATTTCATATCTCTCTTAAGCGTGCTTTACATTCGGTTATGAGGAGTGACCAGACCATGACCTATTTAGATGGTTAACTTAACGGAAATGATATATAGAAATGGGAGGGGAGTAGGGAAAAAAAAGGAAAAATGGAAAAGAGAGAGGAGACAGAAGACAGTAATACAGATATATGCAAATGAGTGTTACGGCGAAAAAACGCTCTTCATATATCAAGCATGGATCCTACAGGATCACAGCGATTTTTTTGATAATTTCCCCCCAATCAAGACAGTAAAATCAGTAAGACAGAGCTGTGAAAGTATATGACAAAAAGAAGAAAAAAATTAAGAGAGAAGATTACGATTTGCATTGCATTTAAATTATTGAATATCAATGTTGACTGGTAAAAAAAGGTCAGAAAACAGTTCCACAAGTGAAAATTGCGAAAAAAGAAACGGCTTCAATTGATCATCTAGCCATTTTAACTCAAAATTACCTAGCTTCCAATGTAGTACTACGCTTAAATTCGTAAGGTCGTAGTACCAAAGAGACTCATCAGAACCATATCTATGAAAATACTTATAGGAATGCACAAGAAAGATACATTACGGCGGGGGTGGGGGATATTGACTGAGGCCGAGCTACCAGATTAGGACTGACAACATTGCAGATTCTTCTTTGGATTTTATTAATAATTTCTAAGTACATAGCAAAAGCATCAGATCAGATGTCAAAGCAATATTCAGTGTAAGGACAATAAAAATATGCCGCCCGAAATATCTAAACGAAGAGTAGAGATATATTGAGAAAACTTCCCCATTACCGGGAGTATTGTATCCTTAACGCTAAAAACACACCATTAAAAAGTCCACACAGCCAAAAATGTAGACACCACGAATAACAATTCTACCAAAATTTACACAAAAATCATAATCCTGCCCCCCAACACTATTTTTACTAAACTCGCAAACTAATTACTCATTCTTAATACTATGACCATTACCACCACATCCAAGAAAATCGGGAATATAATTAGTAAGAAAATAAACTGATATTGCGTATTCTTCAATTACGTGCGCACTACCACCCATCTATCTATCTATCTATCTATCTATCTATCTATATATATATATATATATATATATATATATATATATATATTTATATACATGCATGTATAATATTTATTTAAAAGTTATAACATAAGTATGTTATAACATCACTACAAAAATAGGCATTTTGTTTCAACATTTCTGTCTACTCAATTTCACTTGACGAGTCACAAGAAGGGTTATAACATGATTTTGTTATGAATATTATTCGCTTTACTTTGTTTTGAGCACTAAATAGGGGTTTTGGATATCGGAATTTCATAAACCACAGCAGACGAGACTCTGCCCTTTGGTATAGTCTCGTACGGGTCCCACTCTGATCGAAGGCAGAGAGTTCGACAAAGAGCTAAGAGCTGAGCACGCGGCCAGATCCAGCTGCCTAACTACACGATCGTCAGGTAGCCAGTAACTTGCAGTAATAAGATGATTACCTTGCATTGGACTAGTACAACTTGACAAACAAACCAAACTCGCACAGTGGGGAGGGTAGATCATCCAACAAAGATCTAAAATGGCAAAAAAGAAAAGTCAACCTGCCAGTGTAGTAAAGAAGCGCTCAACAACAAAACATGTGTCAGGAGCTGAAGCATTAAGCCAAATAGGTGCGCAACAGGACCAAACAAACATATTCACGCTGGAGCATATGATTAGAAGGTTTGAATAAGCAGCTCTCCATAGAGTTTGCCCCAAAATAGCCTTCTTCCATAAATATAACTGAGCATTTGTATATTAATTCAATAACCTCAATAACCAGGTAGGCAATATCTGGCCACTACTTCAAATGTCATGTGTTTGCACACAATATTCAGATAGCCAGCTGAGTGAATATATATATATATATATATATATATATATATATATATATATATATATATATATATATATATATATATATATATATATATATGTGTGTGTGTGTGTGTGTGTGTGTGAAATCATTTTTTTTCCTTTTTACCGTTCTGCTATTCCTTTAAATCATTTTACTATAACAAAGGCAATAAAGCCACTATGACACATGAGGTCTACTGACTGTTAGATAATGTGGGGGGGAAACCTCATTAAGGTGAGAAAACAATAAAAGAATAAAAATTAAGAAAACACAAGTTAACGACTGATTCTGCATTTAATTTTTTTCGATCAAATTTGACTGGTGAGAAATTAAGTGTTATAGAAGGAATCATTAGCATAGAACTTACGGTTACATTGAACCATTTCAACTGTAAATTAATGTTAGGCTTTAATTTTCCACTTTGAGCAAATTGTATATACAACATGGTACTGTCAATAAAACAATTGCACTGGATACCATTGTTTCCAGTTCCTTTGCTATTCATTTTCTTTAAAATCTGTGAAATATCCTTTAATTATTTCGTACGTGATAACAGTCCCCCCGCATGGAAGTGTATATTGAGCACTCTCTTCAAAGATGAAGAGGAGGTTTGAAGCAACAGAAATGTAGTTGTACAAACAGATGATAAGTATACAATGGGCCGAAGTTGTGAGCAACTACAAGGTTTGGGAGAAAATAGAAACAAAGGGGAACCGTATACTTACATCAGGAGGAGGCAATTGAAATTTCTTGGACACGTAATGTGGAAGGAGGGCTTGGAAAATCTGATACTCGCAGGCCGTATAGAGGAAAATGGGAACGCAATTGTTGACATACTTAATGATCATGAGCAAGTTGATTGCAAAATAGTGTCTGGGAGAAATATGAAAAAAATGCAAAACTTATTATGAGCGACAAGGGACAAGAGGAGGTTGGGGCATCATGAAGAGAAATGGCGCATAAAATAATAATAATAAGATTGCTTTTTTCACTTATACAAAAAAATGTTGATTTAAATTATTTTTACAAATTAAGACGTGTTCATTTTTCAAAATGATTTCATTAATCCATTGATTTTCTCAGTCATATTATAGTATGATGTCTAAACAAGAGGAGGCGCGGTTGAGTAATGGATAGCTATTCGGATTGAGGAATTGGAGATTCGAATTCAAGTCGAATCCATTATATTCCCTTAATACTCTTGTGAAAGGTATGAATCTTCTTCTCCCTCCAACTATGAATAAATAGCAGGACAAACCGGGTTTTGTAGCTTTAGATGGCAACTGGTCTACCGCAGAAAGAAATGGCAACCTACTGCGGGAAAAAAAACTTTCTCGTCATTCATTTATCGAAAGATTCATAATCGCCTACGCGTATATCACGCATGCTACATAACTGAGTCTAAACTTATTCGCTTGTTTTTGTAAATTCACATTCTCTCTGTTTTGTGAATGACTTCATTCTTTTCATTCTTTGTTTCTCATACAAAAAACTAAAAAAAAATATTATGTGTGTGGTCATCGTAACTGTTACAATTCTATGCATAGTTTTCTTTAAAACTATCCCCAAATATTACAAAAGATAAGGAAAAGCCAGTGATATCTCGAATAATCTATCACGGCCTATCAGACGCCTAGCAACAGGAGACTGGATACGCATGTATAATGTATTCCTCTTTATATTCCACTGCTATTCTCAAGCGATAAAATCAGTTTATATTGTTTCCGCTGTGAGATTTTTCTTTTGCGAAAGCAAGCATTATTATGTTGGGATTTCTGCTGCTACTTAGATAAGCTTGTTGGGAAAAAAAGTATTCGATACAAGACTTAACAAAAGTTTCTTTTCAATTTCCTCTCCTAACAACACACAAAATTGGCATTTTTGTATCACATTTTGAACAAACCTTTGACAAGTTACACCACACAGCACAACATCTATTCGTTAGTTCATTACTTTTTGCACTCATTCGCCAAACTAATTTCTCGTCCATTTTATTCGTTTGTCCGGCTCTTCACGGAATTGGTCTTATTCCAGTGCACGCAAATCGCTCGTAAAGTCAGACATTTGTGTTCAGAAGCTCTTATCAAAGTCAGCATGGTGGAAATATCGATGGCAAGAATGACAAAGGCAGCTCCATCGTTCCGAGCTGAAAATATAGGAAAATAGTAATTAATTTTGTATCAAAAGTGTCGTGAGATGTTCCCGCATTTTGGCGCACTCACTCATTTACAAACATATACGCATACGCAATATATATATATATATATATATATATATATATATATATATATATATATGCGTGCGAGCCTACATATATATATATATATATATATATATATATATATATATATATATGTATGCATTTATGTGCATGTGCGAGACACACACACAGAGTGAGAGAGAGTGCGTCTGCGTGCATGGATGAGTAGGTGTTTTTCTATGCATCTGTCTTTGTGTGTGGTGATGTATATACATGTTTCTACTTAGAAATATATCAAAATGCATAGAAGAAATAATACAGACTGTGACACAAAAAAAATTATATCTCTACGATTATAATTCTCTCTTTGAATTTCTGGAATGAAATGTCGTTATTTATACAATATCACCAACAATGGAGTTATTTATATTACGTGTAGTTAAAGCACTGGACAAAATATTACGAATTAATGTGCTGAAAAGTCTCTATTTGACTCTCTTCTCCATATGGGAACGAAAGAACACACATCCAAAGTTAATTACGAGTCACTTCTTGACTAGGAGGAAAACATTTTTCAACATCGCTGATATAGCATGAATAGAAATATTGTTATTAAAAAGCAATTATTTGAAGAAAAGTAAGAGTTAAATTGATCCTGATAATAAAGAAAATATTATTCAAAGGAGTGTTAATTCTCGTAGTTTGTGCGTTTATTTTTTTTTTAGGGTATATCAACCTCAATGTGTTATTTAATGCCGACAAGATAGGGTAGGTTCTAATTTTAGTGTGATTTGTTAGAAATCAATTTGTAGGTGTGGTTTTATTGACGTATTTTTGTAAAGTGAGTTTCTTTTGAGAGTCAAATATAATGCTGGTATTTTTTTCAACAATGTCTTGCTGGTATTTTTACTATGGGAATCTATTTTTAAACATTCATTGCGTTTTGAGCACAGTTTTGCGACCCTAACAGGTATACCTTGAAACAACAGCAATTTAGAGGTGGTTCCACGCCCCTCAAATCCTCCCGAACAGAAGTCTTTCGGCCAGTAGTTTATCGTCATAAACAGAAGGAAAAATATTCATAGCCACAATATTGAATCTTTATAATGCAGAGGTATATATAGAATATTCTTAAACAGATTTTAAATGAAGTTGACTCTAGCAGCAGTATAAATTATAACTGTTATTTAAAATTCCTACACTCACGATAGCGAAAAATGTAAGATATAACAGAATATGATGATAATACTAAAAAGCAGCTATTCCCTCCCTGTTGAAGGGATGGTGATTTTCTATGTGTAGCTCAGATGTGGCATATGACCGAAAGTCTGGGACACTCAGAGAGGATCGAAAGTACTAGTCATTCGTAAGTGTTCTAGCGAGATAAGCTTTCTGATCATTACACTACCTTGAGGTTATCCGTCACTGATATATAGATGTACAAATTGTCTTACAGTTAGAGAGGGGAAAAAGAGCCGCTATAGGGTAAATAGCATAACATACTAGGCTTTCTAGCCATGTTTGTCGACTACTTTGAATTTATACTGTTTAGCAGAGACCTGCACAACTATAGAAAAAAAGTCGCACAGCATACAGTCATTGAACACTTCACAGTTAACTGCAGCAACTTTTTCTGCACTATGAGATTTCGACTGAAGGTCGAATTAAAAAGAAATACCTACTTTATATTGCAAAAGTCTATAAAGAATTAATAAGGTAATCAAATTTAAAATCATGGAAATTAATTAGTAACGTTGGTAAAAATATAAATAAAAAGGACATAGGTATAAAAAGTATATATATATATATATATATATATATATATATATATATATGTATGTATGTATGTATGTATATATATATATATATATATATATATGTATGTATGTATGTATGTGTGTGTGTGTGTATGTATATGTATAAAATGTTATACATACATATGTTGAAAGACACGGGTCTTGTCATGACCTCAAGTCAATAATATCACTGATGTGGCGAACCTGTGCACCCGTTGGAATGTATTCATAATATATATATATATATATGTGTGTGTGTGTGTGTGTATGTGTGTGTGTGCGCGTGCATAATTTATATGTACATAACTTTGATTTCACTAATGCCATCCTGCTTAAATTTAATAAAAATATTATTACCAACTATAAGCACACGCCTAAAAGATTGCATTATATCTCCATTTTGCTTTTGAATCCATTCTTAGAGATTCTAACTGATACCTATATAGTACATAGAATACAGGCTTTAAAAGATCAGCTCCAGATTAGAATGAGGTGCCACCGCGCTGCACAAGGCAGATCGCGCAAACGTGAGGGCGTTAAAATTTCTACTAGAGAGGGACGCATACACAATGTCGAATACATATTTTCATCCTATGCTCGCTTAGACATACAAACTTACATATATATAGAATTAGCTACCTTTTTAACTCACGTTATACGTGACTAACCATTGTGAACTAAAAAAAAATTCAAAATATCAAAGCTGCTGTCATTTGTCTGTTTTCCCCCAATCTCTGATGCAACTATAATAAATGTGAAAAAAGTTAGATTGATATACCTCTTCTATTTGTTCTTTATGTTTAAAATCCTGTCGGATCCCAATCCATATTTTTCTGCATTTGATATATATATATATATATATATATATATATATATATATATATATATATATATATATATATATATATATATATATAAAGGAATATATTCTTAAGATGTGCTATATGTATGAGATGAAGTGCTCAGTATCAGAGATAGATCATGTGTAAATATAAAAGTGAACATTGAAGTTAACCCTTAGAGACGACAGGATGTTTTATGCTAGACGCAATCGTCAGGCTGATATTTAACAGTCCCCCCACGAGGAATGTATGTGGCACAAAGCCGAGTTTACCATGAGTTTCTCCGAGGCCGTACACTCGGCCCAAAAATATTCTCTTAGAACCCGCATACGCGGGTTCGGGATCTGTCTACCTCTCCGGGCGAAACTTTGCCCTTCGGCAAAGCCTCGTCCGGGTTCCTCTCTTCCAAAGTAGAGAGTTCGATAGAAGTCGCACACAGAGACTGCGTGTCGACAGCCTAAACGCAATCGTCAGGCCACGAGTGTGTGTGTGTGTGTGTTTTTTTTTTTCTCGACTATTTATATATATGTCTCAGTGGTGCATTGTGGGTAGTCTATTTTGGCGGTTATTTTGCCGAAATTTGTTATTTGTTTATCTATTTATTTATTTATTTGATTTAGATTATTTCGTTCCTATTTTTTTTTTTTTAATTTTTATTTCTTATCTTATATACTTATTATTTATTTTAATTTTAATCGTTGTTTTATTAACGTAGTAACCATTTGTATTGCTTATTTAATAGTTTTGGTTTGGTTTGGTTTGGGAAGATAAAGTTATTTCTTCAATTTTGTTGTTGATCACTGTAGTTTATTCTAACTATTCTTTTGGCGGGAGCAGTTTTTAATTTGTTTATTACTTTGTTTCTTTATTTGGATTGATTATCATTACTTGGTTTTTCTAACGATTCATTCGTCGGGGTCGGTTCGTTAGTTTATTTATTTGCTTTAATTTAGATTAATTTATTTTACTTGTTTTTTTAGTGTTTATTTATTATATTGTATATTTTTATTTACTCTTTTCGGTTTTTGATTTTTAGTTAAAGTAGTATTTTTATCGTTATATGACAGTTATAGCTAAGTTTTCGTCCTATTTTTGGTTTGATTTTATAGTCTAATATTTTTTTCATAATGTTTTTTTATTTGTTTATTATTTTCTGTATTTTACTTTATGTGGGTTCATTGATTTTGTTTTTTTATTCTTTATTCATTTATTCTATTTCATTTATTCTATTTCATTTATTCTATTTCATTTATTCTAACGGCTGTGATTTGGTAATTTTTTCGGGTTAATTTCTTCGACGTATTTTATTGTCATTTTGTTTCTTTATTTATATTTTTTTTTCAATTTTCCATTTTTAATTAACGTAGGAAAATCTGCTTTCATGTCGCCATTTTGAGATGAGCTCGGATCGTTTATGCAATAATTTATTGTGGCCTGGGAATGTAATGATAACTATTTTTCCTCCAAGCAAAGTCTGCAAGTTTTTGATTGATTGTTTTAAGCTGATGATCTTTTCCATATTTTCCAAGTTATTTTTGGTGTGATATGCGTTCTATTTTGAATTTCCAGATATATTTAGAACGCATTGTGCGTATTTACTATTTGTGAAAGATGTCTGTCTTCATAATTTCTTTGTTTCCAGGGTACTTCATTTAATCCTATGTATACTTTCGGAAAAAAAAACACAGACAGAACTAGAAAAGCAGTAATAAAGATTGCAACAAACAAAACAAAGAGAAAACTATAAAAGCATAATAAAGATTTTCAAATATAACGGATCCGACATAGATATAAAAACTAACCTAAACGAATTAGATTTTCTAGATGTTTCCTTCAATCTAAGAAAAGCCACATATAACCCATACAGAAAACCCAATGATAAACCACTCTATATACACACATCTTCCAATCACCTGTCAAACATATACCAAAATCGATTAACTACAGGTTTCCAACAATTCCTCAAATAAATGATAGCTTGCACGAAATATACATAGATAAATTGATGAAAATAGAAGATTGCTTACTATATCTATCTATCTGTTTATGTATGAATATATATATATATATATATATATATATATACATATACATATATATATATATACATATACATATATATATATAAAATTAGTATATATATACATACAAATTTATATATACATACAAATATATATATACATACAAATATATATATATATATACATATATATACATACATATATGTATATATATACATATATATATATATATACCTATATGTATATATATACATGTATATGCATATATATATATATATATATATATATATATTTATATAAATATATACATATATACATATATATATATATATACATATTTATACGTATATATATATATACATATATATACATATTTATACGTATATATATATATATATATACATATATATATATATATATATATATATATATATATATATATATATATATATATATATATATATATATATATATAACTAGACTCGTTTCGAAAAACCCTCGAATTTTTGATTTTCAAATAATCAAATCAATCTCGAAGGAAAAAAAAGTTTTAAAAAAAGAAAGAGCTGCAAACATGAACTACTGCCGAAAAAAATAGCACAGATGCAGGTCTGAAGCACAAAGGAAAAAACCCGATACGAGTAGGCAACTAACTAACAAAAGAGCCCGATACAATCGTAGAGCAGACCTAGATACACCTAGACAGCCAGACAAACCTACCTAGGTTTCACCTAAAGCCATACTTTCCCTGACGATCCGTTTAGTTGAAACCTAGGTAGGTTTGTCTGGCTCACTAGGTGTATCTATCTATCTATCTATCTATCTATATATATATATATATATATATATATATATATATATATATATATATATATATCTGAACATAGAAAGATAACGGAAGACAGATTAAACTAACATCAGTTTTTTTTGTTTTTTTTTATGCGTTTAAAACCGTACGTGCTTCTTTTTTTACCTCGAGAACAATGTCAGTTTTTCAGGAACAAGTGCTTTATCGAATGCCGCTGTAACTTAAACATCATAAACTTTATGGATTACATGAATTTTGCTTGTTTATTGTAAATCGTAACTCAAAGTCTTATTAAACGTAACACAAGGTCTTACAAAACGCAACAACAATCTTGTTTTAAAATAATCAGCTGCCATCAAACAACAACTGAATACATCCGTAGCAACGCAACAACTGTTCTTTATATGACGATAAATATAAGTCCTTCACCTGCGAAATCAATAATAATGAAGCGACATCATTTTCTTTTACATGAAGTACGTACATATGAATGTGCTGTCATATCATCTATGTATATATGAATGTACATATGAATAGAAATTAAAAAACAATATTGTTATTTAAATTGTTATCTGTTTAATATCAGTAGAATGTCAGTCGTGTTAATGCTATTTCTTTAACATTGTATATGTGACTTTTAGTATTGGAATGACCGATGAAGATATTAAGTGCCACCTTTTTTATTTTCACCAGTGCTTGCATTGCTCTTAGTCTTACTATAAGTTTCAAGAAAACTGTAGTGATATATATCAACCTGCACTACGAAACCCTTATATGGCGTCAAATAGCTTTGTATATAATATGACTATAGGCGTGACTGATGAAGTTGTTTATCTTCGTAGCACTCAATCTAGAGCGTGATCATTGAACAATGATGTTTTGCGGAGAAGTCAAAAATCCACTAAGGCATTCGGTAAGTAAGAACAAACAGCAACAGTAAAATTTGGCAAACTATTAAGATGAAGGTTTACTACGCTTGTGTCTTAACGTTGTTGTTCTATACATTTGAAACATAGGCTGTTTATCTCGATCATTTGAAGTGGCTTGATTGCATTCATCAATAATGCTTGCATTCGAAGACATTGTATCAACTGGAGAATACTTGTCAATGGCGTAGAAATGCTTTAGCGAAGTCATTGAGAAAGTATTTGAAACAACTTGTTCGTGTTGTTCCTCAAAATGATACTAAAGTAGCTTTTTTATGGAGAGCTTGCTAACGAGAAATCGACTATGCCGTAATCCAGGGAAGTGTTAAAAAGATGGACTGAATGAATCGATCATACTACTTAAAACCAAAGAGTCTGAAATAAACTCCCTTCAATTCTAAAAAGAGCGATAGCATTTAGTGAGCTTGAGATGCCTAATATCCTGGGAAGCATTAACGAATACCGACAGTAAAACTAACTGCTCAGTCAACAAATGTCCGATTTTTACTGTATGGAAACACTATTATCGTTTACATGACCACAGAACAGAGATCATTATTAATATTAAGATTTTAAACGTTATCAAACTTACTTAGTTCAACATGTGAATGAAGTGCACACGCTGTCATGTAATGTACAAAAACAGGTGTGTACGACAGGTGATGGTAAATCCTCAGTCAAATCAAGATGCTCAAATTTGAGATGGATGACCGGGAAATTGTATGAACCCTCTAAACTAACTGTATTAATCATTTTACCGTTTATACAACAGGCATTTAAAGAACGACTAACCTTAATTCAGATTTAGTAATTGTAATGAAAATATATTAAAATCAAATATAAGAAAATATAGTTACTGTAAAGACATAAATCTACAAAGAAGAGAGGAAATTGTTTTGGGTTTCCACCTAAAGATCTACATATATATATATATATATATATATATATATATATATATATATATATAATCATTTCACTTTTCACGCTGACAAGCAGAATTGGAGCCTGGTCTAAAATATTTTATTTTATCGACATGCTGTATCGAACACTTTTCCAACTAATCTTGCTGTTCTGTTCCTGCATGCATTTTGCAATATCTCTATCCACAATCACAGTCCAATATCATAATTTTTACAAGTTTGCTGTGCAACAGCCCAGTGCTCCAATGACCAGTGTAATATAATCATTTGCTATGTCTTTCCTCACCCAAATTCTAAAAAGTAAAAAAAAAAATCATTGTAGTTTTTTCCACTTTTCTTTGATATCAGTTCTCTTGTCAAATTCACGGGAGATTTCTAGCGACAGTACACATTTTTCTGTTTGTACAGAAGGACTATACCTGTATTTTTTTTTCTCCTAGTTGCCAGTGTCTGTAGCGGAACATCCCACAGGAATTTCACTTTGCTTATCTCCATAACTTTTCACCTTAGTGGTAACATTTTTGTAATACTTATCACGATATTTAAACCAATAAAGTTTGTACAGCTTCCAGTGAATAATGGCAGCAATTCTATCATGATTCAATTTCTAGTACATTCTCTGCATTTACATACTTATACAATCGAGAGTCTCAACTCACTCCCTATACATACAGCATATCACTGATATAGCGAACTTATCAAAATTTAGCATTACCCAATTTTCCTACAATGCTTATTCCTAAGATGACATTAATCCCTTAGTTTCCTCCTTCAAATAATCTTTTCTCGGACATGTACACCTTGCTCGCTCATTCAACTGATCCACTGTGCTACTTTCAACATCGTAATGGCATTATTCATCATTACCACTATTATAGAGACGAGTATGACGATAAAACATCTGATCGGGATATTAGAGGATTTAAGGAGCATGGAAACACCTCTTAATTGCTGTGGCCTAGTGTGGTAGCACCTGTTAGGGTCCCAGATATGGGGAAATAGTGACCCCAAACAAAAATTTAAAGCTATGAAAATGTAAAAATACATACCTATAGTAAAATGACCAGCGATATATATATATATATAAATTATAATGTCTAACAATACAATGTATATTAAAATGACCAACAATACATTTTATCCGTAGGTGAAGGCATGTAATTGCGTTCAAAATATTTTGAATTCGGTATTAGTAGGTTGGTGCAAAAATAATGACGTTTTTTGACGTTAAAAAATACGTCAAAAAACGTCATTATGTTTGCACCAACCTAATAAATAGCCTATAGAAGTTGATATGCGCTAAACAAAATCAACCAAACAACCAACATGAAGTAATTCTTTCATGATAGTAATCCATGTAATATTTTACTATTTCTTAAATAAAGCAAATTGTATTCCAAAATATGACCAAAAAAACTACGACGTAATACACACATACGATCGCCTGTGGTAATCATGGCCATGAAAACATGCATATACACAAAAGCTGAGTATCATCTACGATGTACTTAATTGTCAAAGGATAATAACATGCGTTATATGTTTATTTCTCCAAAGTTCCAGAGAAAATTAAATTTCGGCATGAAATAACCCATTTGTTTTGTTGATATGAAGTTAAACAAACTAAACAAACAAACATACATACATACATACATACATACATTATTATTATTATTATTATTATTATTATTATTATTATTATTATTATTATTATTATTATTATTATTAGGTTGGTGCAAAATAATGACGTAATAATGTCGTTTTTTAACGTATTTTAACGTCAAAAAACGACATTATTACGTCATTATTTTTGCACCAACCTAATATATAATCTAAATATCCATCTAACATAAAAATCCATAGACATTCATATCTTGTAAATATATTATGAAAGGTTAGTACACCAGTTATTATGGACGATGCCGCTTTACTCTTTGAATTCTTCATAATTTTATTCCTTCCATAATAAACGTTCAGCTGTCTGACAATGTAGTAATAGGATTTATTATTAGGTAATTATTTACTTTCTCCATTACAGTTATGTTTTTTTTTTTTTCTTTTTATAGAACTCCAATAGGAAACATTTTCTAGTAGCCTGTTCTTTGCCTTTCTGGTAAGTGCCTAGAAAATAATCATGACTGTGATAAATCGTTAGCAGAATCCTTAATGTCCTACTTATTCCAACCAATTCTGATCTTGCAATATTTTCTGAAAGTCTAGACATCATTTTTCACCATCGCAAGACTCGTGTTTATTATTTAAACAATAAATGAATATTCAATAACAAACATCACCTTCGTTACTGTTCTTATAAACACGTATAAAAGTCTTAATAAGAAATGTATCAACAACAACGAGTAAAAATAATATAAAGATTGCTACGTAATACAACTATGACACACTGGAAAAGAAGCTAACATTGGCAGGAAGCCAAAAGCGATTCGGACTGAACTCTTGCACTTATAAATGGGCTACTGTGTTATGGTCAGTATAGACAATATAGTGGAATGATATTCAAAATATCGAGAGTGGAAACTGAGTGAGACACGCGATCTGAGTGAAGACACGAACACGTTTGAAAAACCTGTAAACGAACCTATTGAAACTAAACTATCAGCAAAGGAGATGAAAAAAGGTTAACAAGATAACGAAAGTGAATAAGTAGAAGGAAGATAAGCATATAAGTGAGGTTGAAAAAGAAGAATGGTAGATGTATGACAGGTGAGATTTAAAGACATTAGTGAATAACTTTTGGAACAACAACTCTGTGTGTGTGGGTGATTGTGCGCTTGTGTATGCGTACGTTATTGGACGAAGAATTGAAAACAATTAATACAATGAAAAATAACGAATGAATGAAAAAGCGAACAAACGAAATAGAGAAAAAAAGAAAGCAGAAAAAAAAAGAAAAGAAGAATGAACAAAGGAGCGAAATAAAGAAAGGATGGAAGGAAGGAAGAAAGAACGAAAGAAAGAATGTAAAAAAATGGAAGAAATAAAAAATTAAAAAAAAGAAAAAAAACATGAAAATAAAGAAAAAGAAAGAACGAACCAAGAAAAGAAAGAGCACATTCAAGTAAAGAAAAGAAATAGAAAGAAGGAAAAAAAGAAAAAAAGAAAGAGACAAAGAAAGAAACAAAAAATGATAAAAAATGAAAAAATGAATGAGCGAAAGAAACCAGCATAAATACATCTGAAAATCGTTAGAGAAAATCAAAATCAAAGAATGTTTGAATTTGGTGTCAAAAATAAAGATGAAAGAAACTAAAAAGAAAAGAAAATCAAAACGTAAATATAAGGAAGTACAAAGAAGGACGGAGATGAAGACGAGGCAATTATTAGGTTGGTGCAAAAATAATGACGTAATGTTGTCGTTTTTTGACGTATTTTTAACGTCAAAAAACGACATTATTACGCCATTATTTTTGCACCAACCTAATGGAAGCGTTGTATAATGAAAAAAAAAAAAAGAGGAAAATGGCCAAAAGATAGAAAAGTGGATATGGCACAAATAATAATGCAAAAATAAGAAAGAGATGTACTGTTGCATGTGCGATCATAATATGTACCTAAAGAAGCAAGGAAGAAAACTATTTTATGTCTACAGCATGGTTTATGTGCGAGTCGATGATTATCTTCATGTGTGTTACTGTATTAATATCGGCCGATATTTAATTAATTATGGATTTCTATGATGAAGAAATATTGACATGTCAAGGAGTAATTTATACGAAAAACAATAATATAAAGGCCGAATTAGAAATACAAAATTGGGAAAAGAATAAGAAAGGAAACAGAATAGTAATTAATAATGACGAGAAGAAATAAGAAAACATTTATTTCAAGAAGGAATGTATCGTCGTTAGCAAGAGGGAAAACCCAAATTCCGAGTTACAAAGTTGAGACGTCAAAATGAAACATATACAGTATAACCCGGATATAAGAGACCCGGATATAAGCGAAACCCGTGTATAAGAGAAATTTTCTCTGGTCCCAAATTATAGCCTGTGTTAATGTATATAAATTAGACCAAACCCGGATATAAGAGACTTATTTTCCGATCCCGGCAACTCTCTTATATCCGGGTTACACTGTACAGAAATGTAACTATATGGAAAGTGTTATAACAGACGATGGCGGCCATGACAAAGAATACCAATGATCATTTGTATAGACAAAATGTAAATGTGTTAAGAAACTGGAAAAATTAAAATAAGTTTACATAATAGGGAATCGTAGATTGCAGTGATTGATGAATAATTTCTTCATAAATGAAGAGGAGACTGGGTGAAGTGGAGATGCGTTTTACAGATATATGCGGAGAATATCATTGACGGAACATTTGAGCAATAAGGAAGTTTTAAAGAAAAATTGGAACGAAAAGGACACTTGTACTTAGGATCAAAAAGAAAAGTCGAAATTTCTAGGTGGCATGATGAGTAAGGAGGGTTTAGAGAATTTGAAACTCAGGACATACTTTAGGCAAGTGAGCCATTACGGTAACTAATGAGGTAAAACATGAACTAAGAGGGATAGTTACATATACCGTATCTATGGACACTAATGAGTATGTCCCAGTATTCATAAATACGTTGGACACTATTGTAAATAGGATGGGGGCAATATTCTGTCTACGCTGACAGAGTGGGAAGCTCTTGCGTATCGAACTCTCTGACTTTGGGCTGAGAGGAACACGGATGAGTTTATGCCGAAGTGTAGAATCTCGTCTCGGATTTTCTTACATTAAATTTGGCCTTGAGCCGCATCATACCTCGGGGGAGGCAGGTAAATATCGTAATATTCTGACTACGTTGGCATCGTGAGTTGTCAGTGTGGGAAGCTCTTGCCGTGATGAACTCACTGCCTTCGGACGGAGAGGAACTCGGACGAGTCTATACCGAAGGGCAGAGTCTTGTATGGGGAGGTAGACAGATACCCAATCCCGCGTATGTGGGGTCTACAGGAAATTTTTGCCTGAGCAATGGGCTCGCATTTTCTCACATTAAATTGGGCCTTGTGCCACATCTTACTTGGTTGGGAGGCAGGTAAATATCGTAATATGCTAAGTAGTCCACCACTAATAGTGGTTTACCTACTTCATGCCGCTGGCGAGTATTGTATTTTGTTGATGTTATAAAGATTGTCATATTCATTTCCAACCTTCGTTTTGGTTATTCCTCATTCAGTAAACCTTACTAGGTTACAATAAATAGTATGAGGAAAACTTGCTTCCAGCTAGAGACGATGTGGAGAGATCGACCACATCTTGTAGAAGGGTATATATATATATATATATATATATATATATATATATATATATATATATATATATATATATATATATGAATGGAGAAAAACCTCAAAAGAGGCCACTGAAGATAGATATATAAATACTAGCATATACTAAATATATAAATAGAAGTAGTAAATCGGAAGATGGTCCTACTAAGCTAGCTAGCAAGCTAGCTAGCTAGCTAGATAGATAGATAGGAAAATACATGGTATGAATAAGTATCGGTAGAGAAAATATCCTTCTTTTAAACAGAAGAAAAAAAGAACAAAAATTCAAAGAAATAAAAAAAAAAACAAATTAAAAATACATATGCAATACACAAACAGACAAGAGAACGGAGACAATTGACTATTTTATCCAAAAATGAAGTGTCGGAAAGTCAGGTAATGACCTGTATAGAAGCGAACACATGAAAGGGGCAAAATGAAAACGAAATGATGTAAAAAAGGAAAATAATAGATCAAAGAGATAAATGTGAGTATGCAAATGACATTGACACTTTTCCTGAATTTGTGACAAACATGAATAAAATCGATGCATAGCGAAAAACAACAGTGAAAATGGAACTTGAAAAATCCAAGTTACTTGTCCAAAGGAAAGCAAATTTTTTATTGACTCATTTTTATCCAATAAATACACATTATGGTAATCAGCACAATAATATTAATTTTTTAATAGTCATATACTATTAGGTTAGGTGCAAAAATAATATCGTTTTCTCACATAATAACATATGTGAGAAAACGACATTATTTTTGCACCAACCTAATAGTTTATGGGAATGTTGCCGAATTGTCAGAAACTTCGCTCATCAACCATAACATTCGATTTGATGCTGTTGTTCTGTGGAGGTAATACCAACATGCGGAAATTTTGGAAGGTGACTGAAAGACATACGACAGTTTGGCCAAAATCTTGTGAGAGAAATCTGGTATATCAATCTGTTTGGAAGCACTCTGTGTTTGTACTAGCATGAAGTAGCATGTCATCGAGACCGAGTAATTGAACATAATGGCAATATTCTCATAAGCATGTTTTTTTTTTATTCCTACAGATGAAATCTACGTTATATTGAAATTATGCTAAGTAGACCTTAGTTAGAATATAATGCATTCATACATTTATAGCTTAGATTAAAAAAAAAACTTGAAATTTGGCATCTCTTGACATTTTCTCAGATATGGAGAGAGCAGATATGCCTTTCCTATAGACTTCTTTTGAATAAATAAGGATGTCATATTTTTTGTATATATTTTAGAAGTTTCACTAATGAAACTCTTTGTCCTAAAATTTCCAAAATTCTAAATTTTGGAATGCAAGTAAATCCTTGAACATTTAACAATAAGCCTATAAGGAATAAAAATATGCAGGATGGATTTTCTCCAACATAAGATAATCGACCAAAACCGTCTATTTGAAATTCATTCTCCCCAGGTACTGCCTTGGAAGAAGGCCTTCTAGGGTTTGGGTTTAAAGTTTTTGACCCTCCCCAAAGGGCCGAGAATCGATGGCTACAACGATAACTCCTCTATATTTCGAACGACGGAAACCGAGTAAGCAATCTCTCAAAATCCAGTTATCACTAATTAAATAAAATAACATTGTCTGATGAATTATTTCTTGAATTATTATTAAGGGGAATGTCTGCAAGACAGGAATTTGACGAGAAATAAATAAAAGGAGATAATTATGCATAAATAATGGACAATTCCGTTTTGATTGCGGGGAAAGAGGGGAAAGGCCGCGACTTGAGTGAGAAAATGAAATAAATAAAGTAAGTATTTAACGGCTGTTTTAGTAAAATGGAAAACGTTGGCAATTTCAAACCTTTTCATTTCTACCCACTTCTTAAAATAACGACCAGTATTCACATTTATGATTGTTATTGCAATATTTTGTTAAAATTGTTAAGCTCAATTATTTATCGACATGATAGGGGAGTTTCAATGGATGTTTTATTGTCGTAGGAACTTATTCATGTGTGTGTGTGTGAGTGTGTGTATGTGTGTGTGTTTGCGTGTGTGCGTGTGTGTGTGTGTGTACGCGTGTGTGTGTCCACGTGTGCACGTGTGTGTTTCTGTGCGCACGCGCGTATACTTGAATGTTTTGGAGCAATGAAAGAGCCTGAAAATATATGTATATTTTTATTACATGAGATCCATGAACAATGAAATATATGTCTGTATTTAATTAATGTCATCTGTCAAGATAAGGGGAAAATATTTTTTTACTATTTTTCGTTGTTATTATAAAGCTATTGTTATTTATGCACGCCTCAATGATTAAAACAACTCAACAACTAATGGAATCTTGGTTTATCTGATTATATCTATTAACTTAGTTATAAAGAGCTGCCATTACGAAAATAACAGAAGAATTTATGTAAGGGGAACAAAAATTGTGGAATCGGAAGAAGAACAAAAATATATACGGTTGCAAGTATCTGACGTGTATTCCAGTTGATGTTAAGCAATTTTTCCCTCGTGACATTTTTTTGTTAAAACTCCTGATATAGACTAAATGATTATAAAAGGGAAAACAATTTATTATTAACGTCTGACTATTATCCTGATATTATTGTTACCAGCATAACATTTTGATCGTTATTCTTTTGTTTATATTGTCAGTTAACCCGGGTAAATTTTAGTGAATTTCAAAATTGAACAGTTTATTTATTGCAATACGTTAGCTATATCATTGATATTGAGGGCTTTCCAATAAGTACTGCGCATGTATAATATCTAAATAATATATATATATAACTCGCGTATCTATCTATCTGTCTGTCTCTCTCTTTCACTATATATATATATATATATATATATATATATATATATATATATATATATATATATATATATATATATACATTTTACATATATATATGTGTGTGTGTGTATGTCTGTATGTGTGACAAAAGGTGGATGTGAGTATTGTGCCGGAATGGATAGTCATCTAAGATCATACGAAAATTTGCAGTCCTAATGACGACTATGTGGATGTCCTTCTTGAGACATGTGCAGGGTACTTATGTCAGTTTTGTGATCAAATTCGCAGGTCTTAGACTGTGCTGAAGAGGGAGTTAGACTGGTTTGCAACGTCATCTGCAGTAGTAAGGGCATTCAGGTCAAGGTTGAAGAGATGGCCTTGTTTAGTGTATATATAAATATATATATATATATATATATATATATATATATATATATATATATATATATATATATATATACGTAATGTTATCAAACGCTTTCAATGTCGGAATATGGTAAATGGGTGCGCATTGAAAACAGACAGTTGAGAAAATAGAAAGTCGGGACATAAGCAATAGTAATCCTCTTTGTGTGAAGCTTAGAAGAGATTTCCCAGAAATAACATCATTAATATCGACTTAAATAGCTATATCTCCCAAAGGCTGCTCTATACTTAAAGTCATGGATAAGTGGATACTCTCGTCGCAATCTTGCTCGTGACCCTGATTAAACTTCTACTGATACAACTTTCAATCAAGAATTGATAGAAACACGAATTCAGATACCGCAAGTCGAATATTTTCCAATTGGAAAATGGGTTGCTAAATTCGACAATGAGAGAGAGAGAGAGAGAGAGAGAGAGAGAAAACAAGAATACAGTTAAAATATTGTGAACGTATAAAGGAGAAAAAGCGATCGTTTTAAACATGTCAAAATCAGGTTGTCTTCCACTTTAAAATTAGAGAAACCAAAACAGAAAAACTGGAAATAAACAATATTTTAAAAATAAATGAAACAGAATAAACATTATGTGAACGTCAGAATTAAGTAAATTAAAATAGTCTTAGAAACGATAAAGGTTAATTCTCAAATTATCTACTTTGATGAGTAAAACTTGTCCTACTGAAAGTGGGGAAGATTGTAAAAGTATAATATAAAGAAGTTGGCATCTTAAATTCTATTTAGTTTTAGGGTTGTTCATATGAGGTTTAATATCATCAAGCTTAGGATAAGATCAGAAACTTTTACATGATTAAAGAAAAAAAAAATAATTAAATAAAGAATAAGAATAAGAAGTAGTCTACGACTTTGTAGAAGATAAAGAGAAGACTACGACGCCGAAGAGGGCGGGAAAGAAGATTACGACGCCCCAAAAAAAGAAGAAGAACACTACGAAACAGAAGAAGAAAAAGAAGAAGAAAAAAGAAGAAAAGACTATAACGCCGCAGAAGAATAAGAAGTCTACGACGCAGAAGAAGAAGAAGAAGACGATGACTACGACGTCGAAGAGGAGACTCCGACGCTGCATAAGAATAAGATGACTACGACGTTGAAGAAGAAGAATAGGAAGAAGAAGACTATGACACCGCATAAGAATAAGATGATACGAAGCAGACGGAGAAAAATACTACGATGCCGCATGAGAATAAGATGACGACGACGCAGAAGACGACTACGACGCCGCATAAGAATGACTACGACGCCGAAGAAGAAGGATATCAGACGACGAAGAAGAAGACTACGATGCCGCATAAGAATAAGATGACTACGACGCCGAAGATGACGGAGAAGAAAAAGAAGAAGAAAAAGAAGAAGGAGAAATATTTTCAATAGGAGCACACGCTTTCAGTCCATGAATGTATTTACAGATAGTGTTCTAAAATCAGACAATTTCATTTTCATCATTAATATCAAGATAGGAGTGAGAAGAGATTATAAGATGTTGTTACTAATATCATTGGCAAATCGATACAAATAGTTATATTTCTATAAAATCTGTGTATGTTTAAGGCCGTGATGCCGAATTATAATCGCCTCATATGAAGAAATCAATCTTGCAGGTTCCCCTACGTGATATTTAGCAACAGTTTTATATCTATCATCATTAAAACAAAATATAAATTTACTTTTTTTTCTCGGTAATAAAAAGACCAATGGATTTATCAAAGAGAATTTTTTTTTCAAAATGCTATGGAAATCTATGAGTTTGTGTTAAATAGCACTTTTCAGAGAAATATCTAATAGCAAGTTATCGGAAAGAAATATAATCATAAAGAAATGATGAAAGAGATTTGAAAATATAAACAAAAAAAAAGTTGTTGATGATATACATTCTCATTCAGAGGTCGTTTGATTTCGGTAAATGATATTAAAAATAGAAGATAAAGTAAAAATGAGAGTTTTTTTGTTTTGTTTTGTTTTCGAATTCGTCGGAAATCGCTACAGGATAATCTGATAAAAAGTAACTTACTTATGAACTAATAGATGAGGGGTGCTGAAAAATGATCATCTTTACCCACTTTCAAAAATCTAAACAAATACGCAATCATCATTTTTATAACTTTTCTTTTTCGGGTCGTCTAATTTTACAGAATATTCTTCTAATTAACAAATAGTTTTATTTGATATTTCGAGAAATTCAAACCTGGTAAAATAAAGATAGATATATTACACAAGTTCAGTAAATGGCAATCCAATTTTACTTTGCCATAAAAAAAAACAATCATAAACCTTATATTTTTGTTGTTGATTATGGTAATGTAATATTGAAAATAGCCGTTTCCTTATGAGGAAATATCCGATATTCATTGACCGTATAGTTACCGTTAATGTAGGTTGAGAATTGTAAAATATCTAAAACAGGTTTCTGGGGGATGTAGATATCTTAAATGTCCCAGCTGTTATGACTCGTTCTAGTATTGATAGTTTTTTTCTTCTTAACCATTTCTTTAAAGTAGTGTATAAAATCACATATATTATTATTTTATTTTCAATATATATATATATATATATATATATATGTGTGTGTGTGTGTGTGTGTGTGTGTGTGTGCGTGTGTGTGCTACGCATTTTAGTTTTTGCCTCAGTTGAAAGTCTTCAAGTTAGGTGGATTCTCTCATTTGATAAATTGCATTGGTTCGGATTCTATAGGCCCGGTCAACGATATTAAATAAAATACGGTCTTTTCTAAAACCTTCCTTTCATCGAAGTTATTTTTAATCATTAATCTAAGACAAGAGGTACGGTGAAGTAATGCGCCTCGGATAAAGGAATCGGAGAGCCGAGTTTGATTTCCAGTCGAATCCATCCCATTCACTTACGTGCAAAATACCCTTGGGAAAGGTATGAATGCTTTCCTTCTCCCGAACCCAGCTATGGGTAAAGAGCAGGACAAACCGGGTTCTATAGCTTTGGATAGCAACCGAAGAAAGAAATGGTCAGTCATGATAGATGATCGCGTGTGTCACGCAAGACACATAACTGACTGAATCTGAGACAGCAGTTGTATTTAGGCGATAGTTTAGAAATTTTGTACAAGATGGACGCCATGCACGCTCACTATATGTGACTGGAACATGAGACGAGAATTTAGGTTAGTGTTATGTTTTGGCAGTATGTTTCGGGTTTCGACAAAACTACATATAACAGTGTTAACATAAAATTCAAGGCTTGTTCTTAAATCTTGTCATGAATCGAAACATTCATATGCGTATCATTCATGGCACCAAACGATGCTCAGAAATATTTAATCCGTCATCTATATGGAGTCTCTTTATTATAGCAAATATTAAATTGGCTTCGAACGAATAAAGGCTGTATGGATTAGTGAGGGTCATATATATATATATATATATATATATATATATATATATATATATATATATATATATATATATATGGATCCAAACATAAAGGTCATTAAAAAGTTGTCGGAACCTCATACGTCGAAGTCGACGGGAGAGGCCATCATATATATATATATATATATATATATATATATATATATGTGTGTGTGTGTGTGTGTGTGTGTGTGTGTGTGTCTGTGTATTTAGGCAGAAAATTCACTTTAAGGCATGGCTGATTAAATAAATTACAGATATTATGTCTGCTTATTTTTAGCATAATCCGTTCATATTCACGGATATATTTCTGTGTATTGCAATCTTGCATCATTTGATAGTGATACATGGAAAATATCCTTGAATATGAATGGATCATGCTAAAAATAAGCAGACATAATTTTTTTTAAATATATTTAATCATATATATATATATATATATATATATATATATATGAATGGATGACAATATATAAAATTCTGAAAAAAATATTTCGGTTGTGCTCTTTGGGGAGAAGAGTGAATATGTAAACAGTGACTATTACTGCTGCTAACGCAAGACTCTTCATTAAGACGAATTTGTTTCTCCAGTCACTGGCGTGTTTGTCTAAAAATATATACGTCTAAATTCACTTTCATCCCTGCCGTGACCCAGTGGCTTAAGATACCAAATCCATCGGTTACGATCCCGGCTTAAGAAAATCGAATAACTATCACACTGATGAGCTATGAAATAGCGATACAGTCCGTCTGTAGATGGCAATATATATATATATATATATATATATATATATATATATATATATATATATATATGCAACCTACGTAGTCTAGGATTTTAGGACATAAATACTGGAAGAGAGGCTTGTGTTGTGGCGATGTTAAGCATAAAAGACCTCGCTATACCTATCGAAAATAATACACATTTTTGTACACGCTGGTTGTGGTGTACCCACTATAAATTTGCGTGACCATCAAGACGTTGTTTTTTCGACTGCAAAAAAATTCATAAAGAGATAAAAAAAAGTCGTACAATCAAATCTAAAGTTTTGAAATGAATAAACAATCAGGAAAGGCAAATGATCTTGCACATAAAAAAATTCCCGTGCATTGAATATTGTTGCCATATCTGGTGTAGTTCTCTTGATCTAAAGATTCTTGAAAAAAATGCAATCGTTCCTTACCAGTTATCTCGACTTCAGTGACTTCCGTACCGATGTGACATGGTTCCCTATATCTTTTCTACAAATATTTTCATGGTAATTGCTCTGAAGAGCTTTTATTTTTAAAATTTAAAATTCACTTGAACCGGTTAATCCGAAAATCTATAAGTTGGCATTGGTCAGTCCGTATAGCTAATTTCTGGAAAAATTTCAATCAAACATAGAGTAATAATTGAAATAATCCTTTTATAGATTTTTACCTTGATTAAGATCGATTATTTGATATTTCAACATAATGAAGTGTTAGCACGAAAACAATTTTCCTTCTGATTTATGCCTGGCCTTAGATGAAGTACATATTCTTCAGGATAAATGTTTTGAAATTTGGATAGATATAAAGTTTTTACAAATGTACGTGTGCAATATCTAAGATACTCAGAAATTGTAATTAATTTTCATGTCCAGCTTGAATTATCGAAAACCATAATTAGTAACCTGAATTAAAACTAAATAATAATCTTCCTGTAATATTTACAGATTTAAGTATTTAAAATGCTGAAAATTAGTTTTAAACAATTAATAATACTATGCATACATCATAAAGCCTCTATTGTTGCTTTCACTTCGGTACGTATTCTCTTTGAAAAGGTGATTTATCTCTTCTCTCTCACAGCTAAGGGTTAATAACAAGGTAGCTTCGTTTGGCCTATTGTGTAGGCAAAATATTACTGTGAATTTAAATTTAGTTCGGCGTATAGCTATCATTTATACCCCGTATGAACCTACATTGGTGCAGAAATTACGAGATCAATATATAATGTGTTAAGGCTGCGATGGCAGAGTTCGAAGTACAGGCTTCAGGTAAAAAAAAATAAACAATCAAGGTGTGAACGATTTGAGAATTCTGACACCTCAATTATTATTTTTTTTTAGATATAGTAATCGTTTTTATTTTAATTTAACGCCTAATTACATTTTAGAAACCACATTTGTAACATGCAAAAATTTCTTACAAAAATATTGTTTTCACCCAAGAAATAACGCACTTTATAGAAAATCAGTAAAACACTTCTGAAATTTTAAACAACTAATTTGTTTAGTTGAAATAGGCATCATGTTGATGAATGACTTTTCTCCAACTTATTTCTGGATTCTTGAGCCCATCATTAAAAAGATTTTCATTCTTTGATGTGATAAACAGTTCAGATGCTTCGATTACCTCTTCCTTATTGAAGAATATGCTTAAATCAGTTACAGTCAGTAGTAGAGATATCAGGTGAATATGTAAGATGAGGAAAAATTCATAATTCAGGCCAGCCATCTTTTGGACAGATGATTGAGAAGCGTGCGGCCGTGCAAAATTGGGCTATCCCTATTCACAAGTCTAGGATATTTCTTTTTCAATCGTTCGTACATACACTCAATTTTTCCACAATACGAGATTGCTGTTATTGTTTCCTTTGAAGAAAGAATGAATAATTAATAATACCTTTGAAAGACCACCATACAGTATCCATAATATTATAGTGTGCTGTCGAGGTTTTGGATATTGTTTTGGTGATTAACTTGCATCTAACCAGTGGCCTATTCTCTTACTGTTGTCAAAGAGTATCAATTTCTCATCACATGTAAGGATTCGATGCAAACAATGGTTCTTTTCCGAGTTTGTACTGATACAGTAAAATTACCCGACATTGTTTCATAGTAATCATTTTCATTTGGCTTACGAGTAACAATATATTGAATGAAAATTTATCTGGAAAGAAAAAAGAGTTAGGAATAAGCCAAGATTTTTTATATAATGAGGAAGTTACTTCGCTAGACGACCGGTTCAACAACCAACCAAAATATGCTTTTTTATGTGTGACCTTATAATATAACAGGGGCTGAATTCTTATCGCCTTAAGCTGTACCCATTGTCACAGGGATCCATAATCCGTAATTCAGAATATAGAACACGAGAGCAATTACCTAAAACTATGGCAAGTAAAATTCTTAGTCAGAAACAGACGCTGGTGCCACGATGAGAGAGCATTGACTTCTGCAGTTGATATTTCTAAATGTGATAAGTGTACATTTTCTAACAACGCGCGACGTCATCTCTTTCGAAACTACGTCGATACAGCATGCATAATTGATATCTGTTCTAAAGTCTGCTGGAAAGAGTGGCCTATGTTTTTTTGTTAAAAGGAAAATGTTTCAGTGGAGCAACGAAATGAATTTCCTGCCACCTTGAATTTGCTCTTTAAGAGACCTGGCTATTTAAGCACGTTTCAGGATGGCATCGACTCTGGCTGTAGTGGAATGTGTCGTTTTTTTATATTTTATTTGGTTCAGTCATGTCATTTTAACATGAAGATTTCCCCGAATATGCTGAGTATTGTTTCCATGCTACTGATCCTGAGATGCATTAAAAAAAATTAAATTAACTAAATTAATTCTATAAAAACGAACTTAATAAACCTGTACAGAAAATACAACAAAAATGCGAAGTGTACGGTAATGAAATAAACCACCGTAAAGAAACAATAACACCATTAAAAAGAAAATAATACAAACATTGCTAACCTATGTTCGATCCTCGCTCTTCGAAGGCAATCGACGACTGACGTGTAAATTGCGTGCACAACGTTTAAAAACCAATAAATTAAGAACTTTCAGATAATTAGTAGAGGAAAAATACAATCAAATTCTGATTACATTAAGGCCAAACATCCCTTCCTTATCCTTACATAGCAAAATATGGTTAGACCTAATGTATAATGAATCTTATAAGTGATAATAGCAGTGCGCTCAGATAATGGTAAATTAATCCCTGTTAAACAACATCGCACACACCGAATTATTTACTATTGTTTCAACAATCGATGAATCTGATGTATTAACCAGATTATGCAAATTATCACATCCCTTACGACGGATCATAGCTGGCACGTCCCAATATATTACTATCTACATCTTGTTTTATGCATATATTCATCCTCGTGCTGATAGTATGATATTAACAAAGTTTCTACCCCAAAAGATTATCGAAGTAAATAACTGCATAAAATTGCCGCTTGTCACCAAATTCAATGTGCAGTCTTTTAAAGAAGTTCTTGTAAGCATTCATAATTTCAAAAAACGTTAATTATAATTTAAGCTAATAAAATTTCTGAAGGCTTATATACATATGAACAAAATATTACAAGTCAACTGGATAGCTGGCATAATAGCAGGGGAAGGGCACGGTAATCGAGATACCAATCTGCTTGAATTCTGTGGTAAATGAAGAAAAATCAAATCCGTCAATGTTATAATCATTTAAACCATGTTGCCACCTTGTCCTTTCTCGTAAGTGGCTCCAGCATTGAGGTATCTGATGTTAGCTGTAAAGGAAATATGTCAACAACTGTGGTTGCTCAATATTCCCTTTAGAAAGAGAAGCTGGTTACTATTTCAGCCAATCACTAAATTTCAGAGGACGTACATAGCAACACTGGTGCTTAGACTTAGAAAAGCTGAGCGCGACTGGAGGAATTTGCTACAGAACTATCTTAAGGAAATACGTGTGGTCTAGAATAAATGTCGGTTTCTGTTTGCCACTAAGATATACTTGTGTCTTCATAACTTCGCAAGTATCTTTCAATCTTTTAGCAAGCTCATATTTTTCTGATTTTTAACTGAAACCTAGGGATTAGGTAGTCACACGTTATGGTAAGATACGGATAGAGAGAACTGATATTACTGCGAACGTTTCACACGAAATTAAAAACAAATTCTAGTTGATTAATGAAACATTTTCTGCTCTTTTAATGCTCCATACAAGTAAAAATAAAGATGCAGTCCTCTTAACTGATGGATAGCAAGTCTGTCAAATGATTCGTTATGGTGTACCAATTAGTTTCTTAAAAGAAGTAGAAGTCCGGTGAAATGTTTCTTTTGGGGCACCAAGCAGTTTCGTAGAAGTGACACAAAAGTCTAGAAAAAGGATTCTTTTGGATGTACCACTCAGTCCTCTTAGAAGAAGGACTTGACCGAGTACTGATTCATATAATGTACAAGGCGATTCTCTTAGAAGCTGGACTAAACATCTGAAAGAGTGTCTCTTATTCTGTACTGCGCAATCTATTAGATAATAGATAAACCCAGAAATGGCATCCTTATTATGCACCACGCTGTTTGTTATATGATGTACAAGTCTTGTAAATGGTTTCTAATGATATATCATGCAGAAGATTGATAACAGTTCATGGAAAGCGTTACTTATGGCGTACTAATAAATGGTGATAATAAAAAAATCTTATACTCTGTACGAAGGTAGAGCTAAGTTAAAACTGAGGAAAGTATAAAATTATGTAATTAACAGTTAGCCGAGGCGAAATATCCTTGAGATTTTCTTCGCAGACCTCCCCTTCTAAAGTTCAACAACAATATCGAAGCTTATTGACTCAAAAGCATCTCTATATTACAGGGTTTATTATAAAGGGAACAGATCAAACCACGATCAAACTATCGAATTGACAGCAGAAAGCAATATCGATTATGGATTTTAGAGGTTATTTAAAGCTTACAACATTCTTGCACTAATATCTATTGGCACGTTATATCTGGTATAAAATCGACATAAAAAAGTATCCACCAATTCAAAAGCTTCCCTTGTTTTTAGTTTCACTGGGCAGGATCTACAAATGACAGAGTTCCACCAATGACAAAGTTGAATATATTTTTCAATCAATAACTTTATCCATATATACGCCAGAGTATATCTGAAAGAATAATGTATGGGCGGAGAGGAGTGCATGCGGAAATAAAGACAATCAGTGGGGAAACAATGAAAGCGTAAAATCAGACATGATTGGATGCATTCCAGTAAACAGCCTCCTTTCAAGGCACGGCAAATTGTCCTACCTGAGAATGATCCTCCGTAATATGACCTGAAAACATGACATTGTTCGAATTGAAGAGGTCATTATTCACCCCAACAACCAGGCTTAATGCCAAGTGCTTGGACTATTAGATGATGACATTGGCAGTAACAGAAAGAAAGGTATGTTTTCATTCGATCACTGTGCCGTTTTGTTTGTAACGACGTTGGATTTCGGGAAGATATTGACGCTAAATTGATTCGATGTTGTTTGCAAAAGGTGCGTCTTATTATGAGACATCATTTCTTTACAGGCGTATAAAGGGCGCAGTGGTGTATAGGCGAATCATATAAGAATAAGAAAAGATTATTGGTATAAACAGACTTGCACTACAATACCTATCTTAAAGAATTTAACATATATAAAGTAAAAAAAAATGTGGTAAACGTATTAACAAACAGTAGACGAAAAGTAATAGATACTTAGCACAATACATGTGCACATAATTCTATCTTTCTCTCTCTCTCTCTTTCGCCATCTATCTATCTCTGTATGTATGTATATATATATATATATATATATATATATATATATATATATATATATATATATATATATATATATTATATATATATTCAATATACAATTCAATATTAAAAATCATTTCTCGTGCCACTCAGAGAAATTAATATACATAATTACATCGAAAAGTTATCACAAACATTACATTGACCAAATCGGTGAGATAATCCGGCAAAGGATGACAATTCATCGCCAACAAATTAGGGACACCCACACCAGAAAAATATCCCTTAGCAAACATATAGAGGAATGCAAAGGACAAAATCTGCCAAATTTTAGTGTATTTTCATTCTTCCACTGCGACTACAGAACCACTGAACAAAGGTGTATTAATAAGGAAACATTTTTCATCAACAAGTTCAATCTCATACTTAGTTCATTGCATAAATAGATTCTACCAAATTCCCTTTACCATAAACGATATATATATAGCCAGTTACGTCCCTTGATTTTCATAATTTTAATTGGTACCAAACATAAACTTCAACACGTGGAGGGAGAATCAGTTAAAAAAAAACATTTTGAAAAGGTAAGTGAAACCGGTTAAATGAAATGTTTTAAAAAAGAAGACGACAAAATATTTTTCTAAGAAAAAAATTATTTAGTTCTTTGTAAAATTTCTTATAAAATAAATAACACTATATTAAATATTACTTGACTTTTATTAAATCCTCATTTAAGTATATATATATATATATATATATATATATATATATATATATATATATATATATATATATATATAGAGAGAGAGAGAGAGAGAGAGAGAGAGAGAGAGGAAGGGCCAATGGAAAATCTTTGATTCGATCTACGACTGAAGCCTTTTTATCACATCCCCATGTATGTATTCATGTATGTATATACGAAGGATCTAACATGGCATGAATGTGGTCGCTTTCTGTCTAAGGAGGGAACGCTTAAAAAATAATGAAAGACGCTACACACAACGCAGAAGCCATTCATGTCACGTTATGTGCAATTTAAATAACAATTATGCAAAACAAATCTAACGTTACTACATCAGGGCAAGACAATTTAAGACAGTAACAGAACTACAAAGCCACATCCGCGCTGATCATTTTTAAGAATGGATCAAGCGATGTCATTGCTCAAAATCAAGGGGCAGCCATCATATATATATATATATATGTTTCTACATATGTAAGTATGGGTGCACGCATAAGAGTGATAAAAAAGAGAAAAATGGATGAAAATTAACAGATTAATATTTAGAGAAAGAATGAAATACCGAAGGAAGAAATTAATGATTACATATTTTTTGAAAAAATAAAAGAAAACACAAAAGAAAGAAAAATGAAAATACGTGTTATACAAATCAAATAAAGAAAAGAAAGAAAAAGAAAATTTGGTCAAGAAATTGAAAAAAAATTATAGAAAAGAGTGACATTTGAAAGAACGAAAGAGTCAATAAAGAGGAAAAAAGTAACAAATGAAAGACATTTACTATGAGAAAAAGATAAATCTAGCAAGGAAAATGAAAATCAGGACGGAAACTTTGTAAGGTGATTTGTTTTTACGGTTTATTTAATAGGTTGCTTTTAAAGGTTATTTAAAACCAGAAATACCTTTAGAATGAAAGCATTTTAGATGATAATAATTTACTTATAGAAGACCTACTAGTTAACGCTTAGCTGGGGGTGAGAAGAAGCGGATTCATATATTTCCCAAGGTGTGTAAGTGCATATAACGAACCCAACACACCTCTATTTCCGATCCGTTATGCATTACACTACCAAAATCTTACACCACCACAAGCTTAAAACAAATAATCTTTTCAAGTGGTAACAAATTTACGTACTATCAAGGTTCTATATTGCTTAACTTCTGTGGTCGTACTAGGTACGGTGTTTCAATTGGATATGGCCGTAAGCCATTTGTATTGGAAGAATGACTAATTCAGATATAAGAGAAATTAGACAAGCAGGGAAGAAAGTTCATTAAGATAGAACATTGAGATTAATAAAATGAATGAGAAAAAACATAAAAAATCTGAAAAAGTAAATAAGGCAAATAGCAAAGAGAAAACAATTGCAAGTATGACAAAAATAGATTCAATAAAAGATAACGAAAACTCATGAGAAGATAAGAAGAACCCATCAGAGATAAAAAGATGTAGAAAGAAAAAAGAAAGACAAAATGTCAAAGTATATAAACAAATAATGAAAAATTTACAGATGAGACAATAAAGTCTTTTTTTCAAAAATGAAAACTACAAACGTGAGTCAAGTATAAACTTTACTTCCTACCACCTCTTCTTCACATATCTCACAGCACTTCTATATTACCATTACAATTGTAAACCCTCTTCCTTGCGGGACTCAGGACTTGTTTAGAGTGAAATTTCATAAAAACAAAGAAAAAAAAGACATATAGGAATTTGAAAGAAGGAAGAAATTCTGCATAAATAAGGAAACGTTTCGAATAGAATAAAATATAAGAAAAATCACGAAGAGAAAGAAGAGTTAAATTATATCAGAAGAGGAAAATAATGTACAAAAGAGAAACTTTCACGAATGGAAGAGAAAGATGGCGATTTAAAAGAGTTTTTACTCTTTTAATTCGTCATCTTTTTCTTTTTCAGTAAATAAACCACAAAAAGAGAGAAATTGAATTAATGAACAGTATATTAAGCGAGAAAGAAGACGGAAAATACTGTTTGTCGAATGAGTTCATGGAAAACATAACAAGTAAAAAAAAAATGACCTGCATTTAGGAAGAAAGAAGCAGAAAATATTAAGAAGAAAAACTGTCGATCTAGGAGGATTAGATCGGTTTTTTCTCATGTGACACAAGCCAGCGTTAGAGCTGTCACTGACACACGTTGTCCCCGCGCTGGGTGACCCGCGCCAATAGGTCACGTGACTCCATTAAGATTAGTAATTCACTCAAAGTAAATGTCCAAGTAATTCTGTCTCTCTTGTGTTTCCTTTATTCTTTCACTAATCTCTTTCTTGTGCCTTTACCTATGTTTGTTTAGAGCTTCACTCTTCCAATATTCTATTATTTGAAATGTTCTTTCTCTCCTTCCCTTCTCTCTCCCATTATCTATCTATCTATCTATCTATCTATCTATCTACCTATCTATCTATCTATCTATCTATCTAAAATTTGCGCTACGTCTTTGAGAACATTATTTTCCAGGGCATAAAAAGTTGACCTAATTTACTGGACATACGCCAAATTGGAACATTATTATTTCCCTTTCAGGCGTATTGAGAACATTAATTTGGAAACTCCTAATCGCATTATATATCCTCCTTATAATCCTCATAATATTTACCTCCTACCGCTTCCTCTTATATTCATATCAGACCTCATATCATGATTTTCTTTCAATACTTACATTGTATGAATTTATTCATCCATGCTTAGAATATTGCCGCCACATCTGACCCAGTATCCCTGCTATTTATCTTTAGCTCCTTGATAAAAGCCAAATAAGTATCAGCAATATCATTGGTCCTTATCTGGCAGCCAGTTTCCCAGGCTGCCTCTCTGTGTCTTGTCTATAAATGCTTCCATGTTAACTGTTCGGATGAATATGGTATGTAAAACTTTTTAAATTTAAGTGCAATACTAGAGTGAAGTCGGTATCTCATCAATTTACAGTTGAGCTGGTTAGATGCAACCGTAAATTCTAGGCTAGCAGTTTCGTTTCTCGCATTTCTTGCATGCGGATCTCCATTCTATTTCCATGCTTTTAATTAAAATCCAATGTTAAACGCTATCTACTGTCCTACTCATTATTCTTTTGTCTTCCTGCTCATTATTAATGTTTCTGTTCATAATTCTTTCACACCCAATAATCCTTGTGCCTTAGTGGCTTTACTGCCATGCTTAGGGTGAAATCGATTTTATAAAAGAAACAAGGAAAATAAAAAGACATCTCATTCTCATGGTGTTTGGTGCTAATCAGAGAAACTCGAACATAGAGACCTTTTAGAAAGAAGAAAGTTGAACAGAAAGAATTGTAGGTGCCTGCATTGATTTCACTGCTCATAGGTAGTTTTTGGTGGGCATTAACCTGGTAAAACAGTACATCACATTCCTGCTGCTAGAATGGCATCACAACACTGTACCGTTTACCGTCCCCTTCACAAACGGCAAACGATAGTTGGCAACCCACAACAATGTAACAGAAGTTATGATTCTTTGTCGTGGGCTAATTCAAGCTGGAGGATGTCGCTACCTACGTCCACATCAAGCATACAAACAGCTGCCATTTGCAAGCGTCACCTGTGTTCATAACTGAAATATATATATATAGCACGATTCGATCATTCAAGTAACTCTTTTGCGATTCGCTTGAATATATATGAGTTTTTATTGGTGTGAGTGAATGTCTGGCTTAAAATTTTCATGCCAATAACCTTGATTTAAGTTAATGATTTCCAATGCTCTATGTTGATATATTTGGCGCCATATCTCTTCTGATTTATGATTTAAACCAGGTGTGGTCTGTTTTACAAACTTTCAATCTTGGAGAGTTTCACTAATATGTGGTTGTACACAATCGATTGCATGAGTTAAAGAATGTTCATTTCACCAATGTTATCAAAGTCAATGCACAAGCCACGTGCAACGCGCGTAACAATTCATTGAAATGATCATCCATACATTAGAAAGGCTCAAATTTGGGCCTTTTGAAAACGACATTAATCGAACAAAGGCAGTACTTCCCATCGCATGCTATATATTACTGCAATCTTTCCGCACGTTGAATTCTGTGGGGGTCTCCGTCAGCCTCTAAACCCCAGACACAGACAGTACACTGGAATAGATATTATGATGTCTCACGATGATCGACGTTTTGAATTTCTTTAATTAATTTAAAGGCAATGTTAATCGTTATCTTCTGTCGTTATCTTTCTGTTCTTTTACTGTTTTCTTTCTGCAATAGGGGTTTTCCTCATATTTTCTAACACTTATTAACCCCCTGCGTTTTAGTGACTTTATTGCCTTGTTTGGTGTGAAATGTTCTTTTGTTTTTTGTTTTTAATTTCTATTCACTTGCATGCACAGACTGAACACAAAATCGCAATCCGGCGTCTTCTTCATCGTTTTGCAATATAATTTTACGTTTGCATATATATATATATATATATATATATATATATATATATATATATATATATATATATATATATAATGCAAGAATACATATATCACTTTCTTATGTTTTATTTATGTAGTCATTTATCTAAAATAGAATCATACATTTAGTTTCAACTTTTATTTCTATGAATTGCAAATATATTTTTTCAGACAAATACCAAATATATCAGTGACAGCTTACACATTGTACTGGCAGATCTATATTTTAGTACATTATTTTTACCATTTCAGACATGTCTTTCTATCAATTTTTAACAAAATAAAATCTATTCATATAATACCAGTATAGACACTGATGGTAGCCCACTGCTGTTCGATCTCTTATTATCTTTAATAAGTGAAAAAGTCAACAAATAATGAACATGTATCATCTGGATTGTGGATCTTCAATCATAAAAGCATAATTGTAAAATCCAAAATTACCGTTTGAAATAGTAATTACATGAAGCCAAATATTTGGTATTGCTTTTCTTATTTTCTAAGTAAATTAATCGTAATTAGAAAAGATTTGACAATCAGGTCGTGTCACTAACAACGGCATTTTTGATATTCGGCCCTATTTAACAAAGTTTGATGTATAATTATGTTTAGTCTTTTAGTTTTGATGCAAAGAAGGAATAATCAGTTAAAAGTGTAAAATGAATATTACTTACCAATAAATGACATATTTTATATCAATGTTTTAAATGTACAAATATATTTAGAGTATTTGTGAGATTATATAATTATTCCATTATTTATTTGACGTAGGATCCTGTTGCTGACATAACCTTTTGCTACTATGGATTTTTGTACATTTTTATAGCTATTCAAGAATTTATTTGTTTTATCACAATAGTTTATATTCTCAGATCCATCAATTTTGAAGCGAAACTTAGTCATTGCTGGGTGATCCGAAAATGATCGTCACGAATTCAGTTAACATCAATGGAAGTAGATAGATTTGCCTATCACCCGATTGACACCCCTCTTCGATCTTTCGCATAGGAGTAGAGGTTTATCCCTTGTTTCTTATTTAGGTTTTTGTTTCTGGTTACTTCTAAAGCGTGCTTCAACTACATACCTCTAACTTTGCCCCACCATAACTCTGACATTTTATTTACTATTTATATATTTTCTTCTCCTCCGTAAATGTATATATTTTTGTCTGTCACGCTGATCACACTCCTATATAGTCTTTTGAAAAGAGTAGAAGTTTATCCGTTGTTCGTTTTGAGGATTGGGTTTCCGGTTCGTTCGAAAGTCTTTTATCTTTTACTCCCTCTAGCACCTTGCGTCTAAGTGGCAGTGTTTCCTTGCTTCATGTAAATTTCTTAAAAAAAGATCAGTAATAATTGAATCGTTTGATCGCACACTGAAATAATTAAAACATTGACTTTATATTGTATTCGATCACTTCAGCTTTATTAATTACAGTCGAATGAATAACAATTTTAAGGAAATATATGACAAAGAGGGAAACATTTTTATAGTTTAACGCGTTTCATCGTTTAGAACTTCATTGCACTAAAGTGATGTTAAATTAATGATATTACACATGTGCGTAGAGGAGAAGGGATTCTGAATATTTTAATTTAAATATTTTGGGTATATATTTGAACCAATTACATTAATTTCTTTTTCATTTTCCTTATATCTTTATCACTTTTGCTATGAAATATCACACATTATAGAGAAAATTTGCCAATAAAGGTTAAATGTTGTAAATTTGCCGTAAATGATCTAGTGATTATAGCATTTTCTATAAATTTTCGTCTCAGAAAATTGCTTTATCTTTAATTTAATCCTTGATATATAAAAGTTTTATGTGGTCAAAATAAAAAAATAGATGCAAATAAAATGGCAAAGAATAAATAAATATTAATGACAGAGAAAAATAATCACTTTTAAAATTAGTGTGAATTAGTGTAAAAAATAGTGTGCATAGCAGAAGCTTTGAGGGCCATTTATAATGCTTATGTCTTGCTCCAGTTTTAACCAATGGCCTCGCGGATATAAACGGTATATATTTATTCATTTTTTTAGTCAGATTTTATTCAGGTCACTACTTTGAAATGAATTATGGGAATTTCTCATTTGGATTTAATTTTAAATTTTAAAACTTTCAAAAAGGATTCATGCTTAATTGATGAGCAATTATTCAGTTTCAATCACTTCAAACGTTTCCGAGTCAGAATTCTTTGAAAGAATATCACAAAAAATATTGTCTTCACTCAATCAGGAATTATTTTCATTTTTATATTTTTTATTCGATCGAACTAGCTCGGACATTCATGAGTGTATCACGACAACTATGACGGTCCTGATTCAAAGTCACAAGATCATTAGGGTGGTATTCAAGGTAACATAGATGGTCAATATAGGTGTTTGCTTAGCGAGCTACCCGTCTTGCGACATGGTTAGCTGTCCAAAGCAGTAGATCACTCGCAAGTTTTTGTTATCTCGCCAGCAGTGTCTTGCAAAGCGCATTCTACGTTCGCGTAAGATTGTAGAAATATTAGGGATGGGTCCATGGAGCATTTAGTTGGATGTTGTCTCCACAGATAAGTATAATTCTCAACATCTGAGTGTGGGATCCATGAAGCTTAAACGCTAAGGTTTTAGTTAACATCCAAGCTGTAGAACCATACATTAAAACCGCCTTTACAGTAGCTCAAAAGATTTAGCTATGTGAATTTTCACATCTTTTTCAGTAGAATACTAATTATTTATTTATAATTAATTATAAATATTTCGTTATTCTGAAGCGTATACCAAATTAATTACTAACATAGTTTTGAGTAGAAAGTCAATCATCTTTAGGGAATCGAAATTTCTACATATATTGTAATTTAAAATGTGTTATTACTAGAATATATTTAAATACATTATATTCTACCACATACAACCAAAGCCCAGAATGTTAGAAAAATTCTTCCTCTGTGCTTTCAATGGTGAAGTATTTTAATTTTCTTTCCGGCATATTTTATATTTTTATGTATGTAATTATAATTCAGTTTGATTAACGAATATCGAATTTGAAATTATTTATTACATAGAGATTAAAGTGAATCTAAAATCTTCGATTATCAACACGACGAGGTGATCGCAATAATATTGGAAGTTGTTTCTTAAAAAAAACAAAAAAAAAACATAACTGACAGAGTTTTAAGAAATGTTTAATAATAACGGGCAGTTGAAGATTCCCGCTACAAATTCGACACATCAAATCAAAACTGGTACAAAAATGTAACTCGCTAAAAATTAGACAAAATATTAAGAAACACTGAAAACAAAGAGGATATTAGTCCACTGTTCTGGTAGCAAATACGGGAAAATTCCCTTAAAGCGAGAGAGAGGCTAGTTAAAGTAATATAGATGCGGTTATATAGAAGGATGTTGCGAATACTGTGGATGGAACACGTAAGACAATAAGAAGTAGTTAGGATTAGAAAGAGAGATTTCTGGATCAAATAATGAATAAAGTAGGTTTGAAGAATTTGATACTCACCAGGCGTATTGAAGCAAGGGGGGGGGCGAAGTGAAACAGAGAGTAACAAGCTCAGTAAATCTGTCTAAATGAAAAAGAATATGGAATGGGAAGGACAGTTAAAGGACCAACAATATTTACAGCTACGAAAGAAAGGGAGCGAGTGGGCAGCCATAATTAATACGTTGGGAGGAGACACAGCACAAAGAAAGAATGACTGGATATTTTCCAATGACTTAAAATGCATCTCTCCGAATAAGAGAATTTGCCAAATCAGTCGTCTTTATTTCCTGGCTTCGCTAAACATTGTTCTATCGCGTTTATGAGAAGAATTTCTGGTTTATTTCAAGGAATTCTCATATTCTACATGTTACAAGACTCAATCAGGGTAACAGTTATAGTAAAAGCGGATCCTAATCTTATTTCTGAATAATCAACATAATAGCGGACATTAATTTCTTGCAAACATACGAGGTGAAATTCCTAATATTCTCACTGTTGTTAAATTTAATCTGATCAAGTTGCAATACATTTTCTAGTATAAACGCGAGGGCTACATTAGAATACACTTTATAAATGTTTAGGTATTAAAAATTAGGTATTAATATAAAATGCCAACATCTACTACTACTACTACGAATACACAACTCCCTCACTCCCTCTCTCCACACACACACAAACACGTGTGTGTGTGTGTGTGTGTGTGTGTGTGTGTGTGTGCAAATTCTCTTTTAGGCATGTCTGACTGAATAAAATGCAGACAGTTATAGCATATTTCTTTCATAATTTAATGTCAATTCACAGATGAAACTCAAGAAATCACACCGCCTACTCGTTAGTGGGTATCAGCAATTGACTTTTATATTTCTTATTTGCACTTCGTTTTCATTGGTTCAAGGTTTATTTTTAATTATATGTGTGTGCTTGCGCGCACGCGCAACGAAATATAGGTATGATATATATATGTATGTATTTGTATATATATATATATATATATATATATATATATATATATATATATATATATATATATATATATATATATATATATATATATATATATATATATATATATATATATATATATATATGTGTGTGTGTATATATATATATTTATATAAATTAAATTTTCTTAATAAATGTTAGCGGAAAGGTTTTTATTAATCAATCGATCAAATATAGTAGCTCATAGAAGCAGAATATTAACACAAATTGTCTTATGCTCCAGAAATTGTTTTACAATGACACATGTCAACGTGGGATCCTTGATATTCTATAACATTCATCTCTCTTTGAGTTTATAAGTCTTTAAATCTTTTCCATTTTAATTTCAGCATTGCTTTTATGGTTTCCTGTATTTCTTTGTTTGTACACTTGTATTAATGGTGAACTAGAACTTATATATATATATATATATATATATATATATATATATGGATAGCCTTAGCTAATCAGTTATTTATACCCCTTTGCATCTTTTATGGTACGAAAGACAATACCTCATATTTACAAATGTGAAGTAAAATTTCTTTTATGAATATACATTTCAGATTAAGTGAGTTTTTGTGAAATGTATCCTGCAAAGATATACTGTCGAAGAACTCATAAAAACTATTTGCATTTATGCCATTAGTTTTTACTTAACTTATAACTACTTTCTACAATTAGTCCGAATACTTGTCCTACACACAGAGAAAGCTATGTTGCAATAGAAATACAGGAGTAGTGTTCAGATCTCATTATTTTACACTTACAATTTCTAAATATAACAATAACTTCTATGCTAACAGTTACGTATTTCGTACTTCTCGATTGTAAACCTGGCTTCTTACTTTCCTGCCTAAATTGATCATAAAAAATGTAAAGGCAATGTCAGTCGTCATGTTGTCTCCTTGAAACTGTTCTTTTATTCTCCTCTCTTCTTAACAATTTCATTCATATATTCTTTTACTCTCAGTAATTTAGTTGTGCCTTAGTTGTTTTGTAGCCTTGAATGTGAAAAAACAATTAATATAGACATCTTTGAATTTTAAATTTTGTTATAAAGACGTTTTCAGCAAGACTTTTTTTCCTAATATGTTTTGCCATTATACTATGCCAACTTGAATTTCCTGCTATAGTGCTAAATATGAGAGAAGAATTTGAATAATTTTCTAATGTTTTTGTTATTATTATTGTTATTATTATTATTATTGACTATTATTGTTATTATTATTAATTCAGAAAATATGCTATATTCTCGGTTGTTTTGCCTACAGAGTTTTAAAAATTTAATTAGACTTATTGTATATATTGATCATTCATTCATCCATTTTAATAAAAATTTACTGCCAAATATTTTCTTTCGCAAACAAGAAGTTATGGAAAGTGATATTTGCCTACTTCCTGTAATTAAATTTTGCATAAATGAAAGAAAATTTTAATTCTTCCTCGTATGAAAAGGTAGTTACTAAATAAAAATGAAGTTACTAATATTTCTATTTTTAGAAAGAAAGAGAAAAATAATATTGAAAATCTGATTCAGAGCCCAAAAAGAGAAAGAAAATGTTCCTGATTAGCATTAATACAAATCAGAGCAAACATTATGAGTCGGCAAAGTTTCAAAGTCCATCAGCTATAATGCAAAAACGAAATCCAAAACCCAAAATAAAATTCAACAACATAGATAAAATTAAAATTTCGGGTCTACGAAATTCAATTATGCAAAGAAGTGATGGAAAACGGATAAATTGAACAACTAGATGGCAACACTCCCAGTGTGACTGATAGTTAGATCAATAACAAACAAATAAAAAAAATCCAGAAAATATGAATATTATTGTTGTAATGGAATTTCCCACTCTCCCTATTACCTATTGTGGACTGACTATATCAGTGATATATGTAGTGTATACAGGCTATACCAGAGTCTGTCTCGTTGGCTTCGGGAAGTGTTAGTTGACTTCCTGTCTTTCAGTAGTGTATTCTCTTTTACAATAAACCTCTCTTTCTTCCATCTACGCTCGTGTTGCTGTTCCTTCCACTCGAGTACTACGTTTGTCTGTTTGTAACTTTCTTTAAGGATACAACAATTATTTACAATTGGAATATGATATTATTAGAACCTGTAGCTTAATATTACTATTGTCTGCCTGCTGCAACTATTCTGCTATTAGGCAATGCCAACCTACGAATAAGTTGAGCCTAGAACTAATTACCCTATTATTAAAAAAGATAAAGAAACAACCACAGAGTGATTCTAGACAGAAAATACTTCAACATCAGCAGGATTATCAAGAACAGCAGCAGTTACAAAGAGAAGTGTTATACAAAGTAGGGCATGGGTTACAGCGAGTCACTTGTAACAATGGCTACAATAGGGAAGAAATAAGAATATGGAGTTTAAACATCCAAGTTCTAGATTTCAGGTTTTCACATGGATATTGTCTTGAATTAAAGCGATGTTACGTGTATTGAGTGGAATATTAATTGTTAGTTCAATCTCCGGGTTGTTTAATACAGATTCAAGCATAATTGAGACAAGGCGCGCAATAACTTAATAATAATTTTAAAAAAAAAGAACACCAGATGTCCCTAGACATTGACAGCTGAACGACAACGATCTACCTCATACAACGTTTTATGTATATTTCTTTAAATTTTACTAAGATCTATAAATTCCCGAAAAAGGCGATACGGCAGAATTTTCAGATTTTAATAAAGATGACGAAGATGAGGAGCTAATGTTGACTGTAAATAATATAAATAAAGTTCTCATCCCATATATGGAAACTGAAAAATAACTAGATATTGAAATAAACTTTAAATCTTAAGATAAATCAAAGGTAATTGGCTAATCCCGATAGAGTCCATAGTTTAGGCATGAAATGACTTTTATCCATACTTGTATTACGTAGGAATGTCATGCGGAAACTAGTGCAAAACTATTTACAAAAAGTGAAAATTACAAGTAAAACGGAAACAACGGAAGAAAAGTATTATTAAACATAGATAAAAAATACCTTATAAAGAAAAATGAATCTAGCAGTGGTACTGACATTTAAAAAACATCGACATGTTCCCAATGTTTTGAAAGCATTGGGAGATTCTATAAAATATCAATAAATGTGGAAGGTACAATTAAAATCGGAGCACTAATGCCTTACTAAGTTTAAGGTAAGAAAATATATATTTTACGGAGAACCCTTTTTCTCACTGTTATTCACCATAGCAACTGAACTGCTGCTATAGATATCGATTTGCAAAATAACAGGGATGTATTTACTTCAAGTATTTGGAGAATGATTAATAATGCCAAGAATGAGAAAATAACTTGGAGAGCATAATATAAGCGGTAAGTATATTTAACCTGACATCGGAATCGATTTCAGAAGTATGGAATTTGAAATGTCGTTTATCTAAAGCGAAAGAATAAGTCACGAAAATAATTCATTTATCTTCCCATTATTTTATTATAACGAGAAAATTTGCGAGCATGTCTAAATACTTGAAGTGAATTTAATATAATGAAATGTAAGAAATGTCACTAAAGAAAAGCACGAGAAAAAATACTGCAAACTAAATCCACCATTAAGACTATACTGATTAGAGAATTTTTCTAAAGCGGACACAAGTACTGACATATGTGAATTTTGAAGCAAGGGTGTAGACCATTGCACCTGACAAAGGATACCAATAAACTCTATACGAAAAGACAAGGAGAAATAAAACTATTTAGCATTTTGGATATCATCAGATTTGCTATCAATAGAGTTGTGATATGTACAAATCAGAATAATGAACAATTTATTGCAAAAGCCTCATTTCAAATAAAGGTGTCAATAGAAAGAAGATAAGAGTTAACTAAAATGTTCCCATTCCGACTAAGAGGTAAATGATCAAGAATTATAATGTGTATTTGCTATTTGATATATTCCCCATTCATTTCGATACAGTTTGCATATAGCTTTCTTTAAAACTTTTAAAATCATTGAAATACTGATCTGGTTCTGATAGGATCTCTGAATCATTCGAACATTTCCTCACTTTCAAACTATTTGTAATATCTAGAAACAGGAAATAACAGATGTGCGCAAGATCTTGTGGTTAGAGTGGATTGTCTTAACGCACGAATCGCAATGTTTTTAAAACATCTTGAGACCGTTGTGATCAATGAAACGTTATTTTCTCTTCTACAAGACATTCTACGCAAACCCCTCGCTATTTAATCGCTATTTTCTGATGAGATATATTTCTTAGTTCCACCAGTTCTGACATTCACACATAAGACTTACCATGTCATGTATATTTGGAGGAATCCTCTTTACTCACTTTCATAATATTGTTCTTTCCAAGAACCGCTAATTTTTGGAACAAAGTCTTGAGATGAGTCTTTCGCGGTCACTACAAACTTACCCTCTTTAAATCTAGGGTTATCCTACATAAACTCATAAACTGTACTTTCTACCTCGCCTTCTTAAGTTCGTACAACAAATATCACTCAGCAACCTTACTCAGTGACTCTTGTGCCTCCTATTGTGTAAACATTATTAAGCAAAATAATTTTCGTCAATCGAGCAAAATTATATCATGATTAATTGTTCCAGTTGTTGGCATCATTGAATGTATTCTATACCGTATACCATCATTGGCCTCAAAATCTTCAAATTTGAATTTGGTTCATTTTTCACAGTTGATTAAGATAGGTATTCGTTATTATTCCTCATGCCATACAGAGATGAATTTACTGTAGGATTTCTTCTCCCATAAATCAGAAATATACGAGGACTGTAATGCAAAACTTAAAAATTGAAATCATTGCGTTGGCACAGGTCAATCAAATTCCAACTACACAAATTTTATATATTTCAATTTACTTCCCAACGATAACAAAAGAACACCTAGAATGTCTAAAGTAGTTCAAACCGAGAACATTCCAGCCTGAACACATAAAAACAAGAAAAATAGAATGAGATTGTAACAATGTAAAATATATTTTCAAATTAGTTCAAACGATGAAAAATAGATAAGTTTTCATGAAAAGTGAGAAACGGAATGTCTATTAACTGTGTTCTAGGATTTTTAAACAGGCTTTGCAAATGTGCAAAATTTTGAAGTTAAAAACAACTGCATATCAACTGCGTATTCAACAGAATACAACAAATGAAATAGGGCCAGTAAGGCATTGTATTATATCTGATTTAAATAATGTTAATTGTTATCGTACAAAAGGTATTCAATCCTTTTTATCGCTAGTTGTTCTTTCCGCTTTCGAAGACTTTTCGGACTTCTTACAGATTCAGGGGTTATTATGGTAATAAATATCCCTGTTATTTTCTGCAGCAGATTCACTTCTCGAAAATAGTCGAGATATTTTCTTACATTCCAGTCTTCTTTTGATTTCCACTATAATTTACTGGGAATACACTTTTTGCTATTATTTCATTTTAAGTGTTTATTTTGCATTTAAAATTGGTTAAAGTGACAAGTGATACTCTGATTTTTTTCTCTTTTCATTTTCATGCTTCATACTCAAAGATATATATTTTATGCATACAGGGAAAATAAGATAAACCGATTTTAACATTAGCATAGAAACTGTTAGGATATTTTACTCGGTAAAAATGCATAACCAGGAAAATTCAATTTTTACTCTGAAAATTAATCACGATTAACGTCCTGTAAGATATCATGAGCAACTTGACTGTGGTCAGACATGTTGCAACGTATAAAAAGCCTCTTATGTTGAATTTAGAATGGGGTTTATGCAAAACAAATACAATGCGGATCTCGCTTTAAGGGCTGGTTGAAAGTTCTCTTAAATGATATAAACATTTTACAATAAATCGAACGGCTTAAATAATAGTTGCTTAGGCAGTCGCCACTTATTTTCTTAATATTTCTCATCGATATTGTTTATTCCATTAAATTTGTATAATAGGGTCAGAACTTAAATGCTGTTTTCGTCTTTGTTGTGAATACAAAAGCGGAAGGTCGAACCATTTCCGCTGGGTTAAATGGGTCTGTTTCGATGCAAGTGATTGACTTGAAAATAGTAATTGCCTTTATTACTGAAATGATTACAGTCATCTAATAAATTATTACCACCTTGTAACATTTTAGGAGTGGTCAAGCTATGTATCACTGTTTACTATTCAATTCGGACAATTTGAAATAATGGCAATTTGGCTCTTGTTAAATCTCTCATTTACGAGTTTACATTGCAAGTATTACCAACCAAAAAACATTACGTTTCGTTGTATTTACTATGGAGAGTTATACAACCGAAAATTGCTTACTGATAACACATTGATAATGTTAGATTTGCTGTTGAAATTAAAAACATTAGCTGTTCCATTTACCTGTGCAATACTGTCGACAATAATAATCTATGGTATTTAGCACTGAGCATCACAACCTGGTATAGTTCAATTTTATCTATTCTAACTCTGTAAAAAAGCAGTTCTTGTACAAATAGAGATAAATGTACATAAAATGTTATTCTCCATGAAATGACAATGATGTTTTAATTGTATTTGTTTATTGAAACTTGTATGCTGTTTATCTTATCCTACAAACATATAGTGTGTTACATAATTTGGAATATAAATTGTAAACAGTATCGATAGAAACAAGGAGAATGTGCATTTGTTATCACTTATTAATAATGTATTTAATTGCAAATATAATTGTTCTTGCAAAATTTTGTGACGCGTTGCATCTTCTATATGACACCCTAAAACACCGGCACTTTAATATTAACTTCAAGATTTGTCTTCAAATCCAGAGAATATTGCTAAAATATGGTTTTTGATTATGGATCATTGATCAGCAAATTAATCCTTTTGAATTTTGGGATTTATTTTGAATTTATGAATACATTTTGATTACTCCTGTGTTTTATTTGATCTCCTCTATTGGTTATTTTACATAATATACTAACAAAATTTGGTTGGACTGTTACACAAAATTGTTCCCCTATATGTTACAGAATACTGTACAATTTCATCATTGAAGATGATGTGAACTGAGAGAACATAAATGTGGTTCTGCAGAAAGATGCTGAGATTAACACGAGCTGAACATGTGAACAACGACCAAGTGTTAGGAAAAATACAAACAAAAACGATACTTAAATATCGAATCAGAAAGAGAGAGTTAAAATTTCTTTGGCAACTTGATGACGAATAAGGGTTTGGGAAATTAGATGACCACAAGATATTATAAAGGGAAGAGAGTCAGCGGAAAGTAACCTGCGTGGCGAGCTTGTCAAATGGTTGATAGAACAGAAATTAGGAAGAATAGCTAAAAAAACGAAACTTGTGACACGGCACATAGATTTAGAAGAATATTGTGTTATATCAAGATTACCAGATATGTTAAACACTTACAATTGTGTGAGATAGATAATAAGAAGCAGATATTAATCTTTGCAACTATAGAAAAAAGTGAGAATTTTGACTGTCTAATTTAAAATCAAAGAGACAAGTATTTTCAATTTACAAAACTCGAGGAAATCATTCATATAGATAGATCTCTCATGATATTGGTCATATTGAAATAATCGCTTTAAACATCAGTATCAGTTGCAGGTTAGGCATCGATTATTGTATTAAATTCTGTTTCTTCGATTAGCCATTACTTTGTGGATATGATTATTGCCAACCTTACATTATACATTGATTACGACATTAATTTCATATGTACAAAGTTTATGATGGTGCGTGCAAATATATATTACTGGTGATTTATAAATATTAAATCGAAACATACCCACGCCAACCTTGACATTAATCATGACTAATTCTTTATATCTGCTTTGATCTTATATAGCACTTGCCCCTGACAAATGACAAAGTAATAAGTGACAACGACAAAAAATCCTGACATCACGATTTTAAGTCACGCAATTCACAAACTTATTGTCTATATCCGTAAGATCACTGGATAACAATTTGTCTCTCTTGTCAAGATATTTTTTTATGCCTTAACTTTTCGGATTGTCTAGAGATTTGATTATTTTTTTTTCTTGCGAACAATCCAGCTGTTAGGCAATTTGAATCGAGTTGACAACAGTTAAATAAATGGCATTCTCCTCTATTGACTAAAAATGACAAAATAAAAAAATTGGATTTAATTCTTACCAGTTGAATAAACTGGGGCAGTCGTATTAAAATTTCCAGAAATAAGAACTCCCACCCTATCACATTATTTGGAATCCCTGTTTATTATTCGTCCGTGATTGTAGACAATGCATGTCGCCAAATATGAAAGATTATTAATTTTGATTACCCATTCGTAGTTTGCCGCATATACTGTGTATAATCCGGCTTCATGTATAGTGCAACCTCTGAATATGTTTGCCTTATTTTTAACACCTAAAGGAAAAATACTTATGTATAGTGCAACCGGTTACCGAAAATGCATGATTTTTATATTCTTCAAAAAAGTTTCCTGTCTATAACGAGACCCACTAGATTTTGCGTAAAAAAAAAACTATCACAAAAACTGGCATTCTACATGAGTATGTACGATATTCTATTGCCTAAGAAATATCATGGTATCAGGCCGGGATTTATTTGTATTTATGAATACATTTTGATTACTCCTCTGTTTCATTTGATCTCCTCTTTTAAGTTTGGAAAGTGAAACTGCACTCTTATTTCATAACTGTATTTTATCTGAGAGGCGAGGTCATTTACCTGACCAACTCGAGTTATCACTTAGCTACATATCCCTGTTTCTGGCATGAAATTCATTACTATTGCCCTAAGTGTATATCTTAGTCGATACGTTAAGGTATATGTAATCACGTACCATCGAATCGGGTCGCAAGTCCTAAAGATGTCATATCTAGTAGTGTTTATCCCAAGGCAGGTAATAAAAAACGAACCGGTTTAAAACCTAAGGAAAAGCATTTGATGCATGCGAATAAAAATCCATCCTCGTCAGTTGGTGTCAAGAATACATTGACTGTATCATCGTGCAGAAGGGTAAGTTCCCGTCAAAAAGGAGCCCATTGTTTGCTGCACCTTTGTTTACCATTTTGATAAATGAGTCAAAATGGTAGTCACAAGTGCAACAACTAACAGTAAATAAGCGTATCACCAGGCGAGGATAGTAATAAACATTTTTGTACCTCACCTGATGAGTACTTGTTTGCCCATATGTACTAGATTTTGAATATCTAAAGAACACTAGACTACTTAAGTTTCTTTTTTCCAGGTTTTGGCATGAGAATCACTGAACGCCCTTTATGTTATTCAGCTAGAAAGAGAACAGGTTAAAAACCTTTTTCGTTACCCCCACCGTCTTCCCAAATGTGCAATGGTGAGAGGACAAAGATCCCTCAGCCATTCAGTAATTGTACTATTATTCGTACTTTGTCTTCCATCTTAAAGTCCATTCAAGAAACTTCAAGGGAATGCTGAATGGATGTCAAAAAAGAGGGGCCAGCAAAGAGAAAACTGGATCAGAAGGTGACAACAGGAAGAAATTCAACATTTCAAGTTAGAGGTGAAGAGATCAATTAGAAAAGATCCAACTCAATCCATAAGATGTTTTATACGCGAGAGAGAGTTTCAGCTATACCAGTTCAAAGATCAGTGAAAAAGACTTGAAAATGAAATCGTACGTGAAAACTGAGAAAACTTGTTACTCCAGGACAGAAAGTTAGAAGTGGGAAGATCATATTGAATAAGTTGAAATATCCATGAATAACATATTTATTTTTCAACTTTATTTCAATTTTTCATCAGCTTCTGATGCCAAGATATGATTAATTAATGATGGACATGTTATTTTCGTTTATGATCGATTTCATCACGATTCTTCCGTTAATCTTGGAGAGTAATTATACATTCCTATTGTTCAATGCCGTTGAACACTCCAAATTTCGTTAGGTATATATCAATCTTAAACTAGAAAGAATTCTGAATTAAACCTAAAGTAGTAGACTCGTAATCGAAAACATCTCGTTGTGAGAGAAGCAGTCTATATAAAACATCTGACATTCGGTATTAATCTCACTTTATTTAACAATGGCAATAGTGTGCTAAAGGTTTTTAAAAAAATTGAAGGCCGCCAACATAAATTCCAGCCACGTTTCTTTTCGCGGGGTTCGGAATAAACGCTGCTACTCCAATTGTCATTACGTAATGATTTCTTAAAAGAAAAACATGGAAAGAAATTAACAACAACTAACAACAAACACCTTAAAATGGCTACAGAATTTGGCGAAATTGCTTCGGACAATAGACACTACGATCAATTTTGCAGTCTTTTCTCTTCACCAAACGGAAAAATTTGAGAACAAGAATCTATCTATCTATCTATCTATCTATCTATCTATCTATCTATCTATCTATCTATCTATCTCTATGAGATGATGAATGAGAGATATGAATATACACACAAGCGCACAAACACATACACACACACCCCCGCATATATATATATATATATATATATATATATATATATATATATATATATATATATATATATATATATATACTAATAAATATTTGTGTGTGGGGATTTTACTGATATATCGCGTTTATGTAACATTTTGTATGTGCATGCTTTTCTGTAAATCTTTGACCTTCTATTAATAGCTCAGTTTAGTCTTATACAGATGGTCGAATGTTTGAGTGTGAAAGGCGTTTCTTTTATTTCACTTTACCTACTAATTGCTATATAAAAGTTGAAATTCATCAATCATTCATTAATGACATCTAGATCGTGGTTTGATTTCAACACACTGTCCGATCACACTCTGCAAAATTATCAGGGTAAAAGGAAAACAGATATTTCATCTGAAGAGACAATTAAAAATTAAGAAATAGACCAAGGAAAACCAAATCAAATCAATAACTTTAAACACAGAAAACACCATTATTTACGTTTTTGTCTCTTATGTACTGTGATTATCTTCACAGTATATTTTTTAATAAAACTTTGCTTCAATATATAACTGACGTTTTCGCTACAGTTTTGAAATGAATAAATCCGCAAACCATGGTAAGTAAACAATGTTTATTAGTATCGTATTATTTCTCACGTTCCTCTGTTAGTAAGTTAGTTAAAATTTGCGTTCTGTAATTATCTAAGATAAAAAATTGTCCATTCCGATTGGGTGCAAAACCAGAAGAAAATATATATCAGAAATGCCGTTTGATTTCATTGAGGAAACGACAACGTACATAATGATAAGAAGAATGAACAAAAGAAAGAGGCAATGTTTGCTTCAGTAAAATACAAACCCTTGTCAATTTTTAAGACTTTCATTTACATTTTACATCGTTAAATAAAGACTTACATTCATAATTATGACTGTTATTGTTATTGCAATATTTCCTTAAACGTGTTGAGTTCGAATATTTAACGATGCATTATTCGGACTATATTCCTCATCTTTGTCGCCATATTATTACAACGTTTCAGCCGTTGTACGGTCCGGCATTCTTCAGGTGGTTGGAATATTGAACTTAACCATTTATTTCGCTCACTGGTGTAGACTGTTCTAGTTCCATAGGCTATGTTTAATGCATGTCAGTTATCAGTTATCTCCTGTTAATTTCCCTCTGAAAGTTCTCCATTGCCTTAACCGGGTATTGAACTCACACTCTTTCGGTCCTGTCACTGGATCTAACTAACGCCTTCAGATCCAGTGACGAAACGACAAAGATGAGGACAATAGTCCGAATAATGTAAATAATATACATGATACCGCATTTCAGAAATATAAACAGATATTTAACGATGCATCTGATAAATTTCCCCGTGTATTCTAAAGTTGTGGAACGCCTAATTATGGTAACAATGTTCAAATCTCGTAAATGTGGTTAACAGAAAAAAAACAACATATCTGGCTGTGAATGCAGTTAGTGTTCACTAGAGCAAGGACTTGTCATACCTATCTGAATTTATGTAGTTCTATCTAAAGATGGAGGAAGACATTCATTACGTATCACACAAGCAATGTATATAGGAAACGAACAATATTTAGACAATGGAGTGTGACAGAACCCTGGACCAGCCATCAACTTTACATTCTGAAAAATTTAGCATTGTTTTGCGTGATTATCTTAAAAAAAAAGGATATGTGAGACAGCTACTTGCCTTATTTGCTCTAATTATAAAAATACACTATCATTTCCGGTAACAAGTATCGTATTTTCTTGTGTATAATAAGACTTGAGTATAATACGATCCTGTGTGTCTGAAGCTAAAAACAGGGAATAAATTAAATCTTTATATATAATACGATCCCGTAGTACAGTCATCTCTATGTATATTTTCTTTTAAAAGATGTATCTAATTAACATTAAAATTCCTAAGCCTTACACGTATTTCACTAAAACGTTCAATTTTTTTTTATGATGTTAGATAATAGAAACGAATCGGAAATTTAGCCATTCAGTGTTTTTCTTTAAATTTCTGTTTAAAAACTTATATTCATGGAAAGGTGTTAACTAGACAGGCCCGGTAATACATTATGTGATTTATAAGTTAATTTATAATATTTTCTGTTTGATATGACATTATTATATTTCTATATATATAAATAAACAAGGAAATATATTTCCTTAAGGATGAAGAGAGAAAACATTATTAAAATTAAAAATATAAACAAACTTTATCCTGTAAACAAATCTGTATTTGCTGTCTTTTTGTTTCAAATAAGTGGTTATTTAAATTAAGTAAAAAAACGCTGAAGATATATACCTGTATATAATACGGCCTCCTCATTTGCCTTAAAATATCCATCGAAACTTCTCGTGTTATCCACAAGAAAATACGGTAGATGAAAGCTTATATTATATGTTAGGCTACCGACATATTTATCAGCGAACATCTTACTATATAAGAGTTCGCTAATCCAGCCTCTATCTATGGCTTCCAAATAATAAGTCTCTAAATGTTTTTCTTTATTCATTTTATTTTATTCTAATTATCTGAGAGGAACTCATCTTAATTATGTACGCCTTCCTTAAAGTTAACTGTATACACACAACCCGATCTGCCCAATTTCAATCTACTTATATCTACAATATAATTGAAATATCTAGATAGGACTCCTGAATATTATCATTGCTGAAATTATTCACATTGACTTATGTTTCCTTGTTTTTTTATCGCTATTTTAATACGCCATCCATAGTTATAGTATTTACAGACGAGTGCTTAGCTGAATATTTAAATCGACATCTAAATATTCAGCTAAGCACTCGACTTTTTAGTAAAAAAAATATCTTTAGGTTCATCTCTTCTTATCCATAACATAAAATGAGTTCGCGCTAGTTTAATGGCGAATGAACCTAAGTTTTAATACTGACGGATTCAACTTTTAAATGCCTTTCTATCAAAATATAAATGTTGACTAAATAGATTTAAGAAATTACTCTGTTTACATCTTAAAGATTAGTTATAGATTGGCACGCCTGTGTTTCAGCAGCCATTTCTTGCTGACGAACCCATTCTGAGCAGTTCCTTGGGATTTATCAAAATTTCTGCCGAACCAGAAGAAATTAGCCGCTATTATTTATAACAGAACATTTGAAAATTGAACAGATTTCAATAAATGTGTCTTTAAATGTGTGTGTAGAAGAGGAGAAAGAGAAATAGAAGTGAGCTCAAAATTTCTTGGGTCAATCAACAAGACAAGTTCTTGGAAATAAATACTTGCTTATTGGATCAGATTTTTCGGCGGCCTTTTGGCTTAGATCTTTTCATCACTGCTATATATAGAAATAGACATATATAGCAGAGGCAGAGAAATTAATACTGCCTGCTCCTGACCGTTTTAACATGGCATAGTCAAAAGATCTATAGAACACTCACACATAAACACACACGCACGTACACACAGACACACACACATATACATATATACATATGGAACTAGTTCGCTCATAAAAAAGAACCTTTTAGAGAATAATTTCTTTTAGATATTCCTCTATTAACGATATTTGTCAGAATAAAACTAATATTCATTGTTTTTGTCATTTTATAAGCGGGTTGTAATCATACTATGAAATCACTGTTAAATCAATGACTGAATTCTTTAAAAGAATGTTATCTGTACTATTATAGTTAAAGAACATCAAATGCCTTTTGCTAAAAATATATATATTTTTATATATTAATTTTTTTTATTTCGACCAATTTTCTGGTTTTCTGCATGTTTAAAAAGTAAATTTTCAATTATTTCACTATTTTGCACTTCCCTGTGCCATTATCAAAGGATCCTTGATTCTGTGTGTCAATTTCATTATTTTTCGAATATCGCGAATCCGCTTGAAATGTTTTTTTATATTTTATTTTTTTTTTTTAAATACCGTGACAGTTCTTCACATGGTAGTTCATGGCGTGTCATTTTGTTATTATTATTGTTTTTTTTATTTTTTTTAATTATTTCCCTTTGATTTCTGGTGTATATACATTTTTCCGGTACCCGCCAAGAGACCAAACGTCAGAAATGTCATCATGACATTTTCCACTGACAATATTAAAAAAAAAAAAAACTAAAACACATACACATTCCCATTGATAAAGCCCTTCGTAATGTATTGGCCATACTCGTGAGACCTTTTTTTTGTATTTCTTTAAGGCATGGGCTTCCAGGAATCCCTTCAATGAATCTAATGGAATCTTTTCCAACCAATCCAAAACATCCAACTACAACAGAGACCGTTGATGTTCCCATGTGCCACATTTTTGAGATTTGATTTCAAGGTCCATGTATTTTGATAGATTTTTTAAGATATTCAAAGATATATTGCAGTTTGCAGGGACTGACATATCAATAAGGAGGCATTGTTTTTGTTTGCGGTCTGTAATAACAATTATTGGACAGTTAGCTTTGATTGTTTTGTCTGTATGAATTGTGTAGTCCCATAAAATTATTACAGGTCCTATCTTCGTCTGGGTGGTGCTCTTACCAATTTCTTTCAGTTTCCTTCCTGTAAAAGCTGCAGATTTTCCAGTGCAGATATTGGCCCACTCTGTCCTGCCGAGTTTTATACTCAGTAGGTGGTAATACTGTGCAATCTGATACAATATAATCAATTCTTTCTGGATATTTATCGCAGAAGCTGCATTTTGAGCTGACACAATATTTTTGTATGTGTGCTTGATAATTTATAGTTAACAAGCATTGGCCCCCTGAAGAAAAGAGAAAACCTTCAGTTCCAGCTTTTAATCCTGCACTAAGTAGCCACTCATGTGTACGGGGTTATTCCACAAGAGTTTTTTTTTGTACGGGCAGAGTATTGACTGCGAAGCTGTTCATCTTATCATCGTTTCTATATTTGGTCGGTTGCTTTTGTTTTCTTTTTAAAGTATTTTGCCGCTTCAGTCGGTGAATTGTGCTTTAATTATATTTCAGCACCCATTTTAAACTCCATTTTGAAATTATTGGCTTCCTTTATTATGGAATAAAGACGCTTACTATTTTCATGTTCTTTGACACATATCATCATCCAGTATTCTATAGTCTTGAGATATCTTTGAAGGCCATTTGTTGTAGTTTTGTAGGACAGCTCCAGTTGAACTAATCCTCTGATTATTTTGAATCTGGGTATATACAGACTATCAACATCAGCTTTGGGATGATGCCTGCGGTATTATTATTATTATTATTATTATTATTATTATTAGTAGTAGTAGTAGTAGTAGTAGTAGTAGTAGTAGTAGTAGTATTTCTGTTGCATATTCATTTCTTTCTGAGTTTAAACCAGTGACCTAAGATCAAAAATAGAATCAGGCCACTTTCACTGAACATTTTTTAAATAAAATAACACACATTTTACTTTTTCTTCGTATTTTTTACAATGAGGTTCACCGCGTACAGAGACCGATGGCTACTCAATGTAGAGGATTACATATTAATAGTCAGTTTATGCAGATGGGACGGGAAGATAACTGTTAACCCTAGACTTGAACAAGTTAAGAGTGTACTGATTGGAGAAACATCCTCTTGGAAGTGGGTTCCACAGAGCAATAGTTCGAAGGAAGAAGCTGTCCGAGAGAAACTTATTTCTCACCAAATCAATACGGTGGTGTGCAGCAATGTAAATTGCATGGCGGGTCTTATACTAAAAGGTCAGGACTGGTGGAAGCTAGGAATTCAATTCGTCCGATTACTTTCCATTGAAGTTGCGCTATAGCAGTGAGAGACTTGCCACATCCCGTCTGTGTGAGAGGGGTTGCAGTGGGGGGGGGATAATATGCACAAGGACGGGGAGATGATTTTGGATTCTAAAACTGGTATGTGAGAACTGGGCAACTCCTGTCCAAATATTAAAATAGTAATCCATTTTAGGTTTGATCAGATTCTTGCAAAGTTAAAAGGCTAGCACAAAGCGCCAGGTACTTACTTGAGTGGTAGAAGGAACCGATGATATTTTCTGCATATTTAGCGATGTTTCGTATGCACGAATTCCACTTGAGATCTGGGGTGAGGTTCAGGCACATTAAAGCACTTCGTAATATGTGAGCTCTGAGAACAAGTGTTGTATTCTTTTAACGCATGGACTACCATGGGTACCTCCATTTAGTTTATCTAAGGTATTTCCTGTTAGTGCCGGAAACCCTATCCATAAATGGAATAATTGATGTTTAATACTGTATTCGTGCTAATAGGTAAGATTTGTCGGATTTCTGATTCTGTATTTTTTGTGGTGGTGATACGGAGTTTACTTCAACTATTATCAAATAAATAGCAAGTTAATAAGTACTTCAATCGCAAAGAATTTTTTACTGTAGAAATATCAGCTTTATAGATATGTGGCAGTTTAGGGATTATCGATGTACTCTGGCATAGATTGGATATGAAATGAGAAAGTATTGATATACATCGCCAATCATGCCAATGGTGTATTAAAACTTATATCTTATATTGACAAAAACAGAAATATATAATGTTTGAAAGAATTTACAATCAATAACTTGTCTTAATCTCTGCAGAAAATATAACAAAAACACATGAATTGAAATCGCGAAATAATATAGTTTGAATAATTTAACTTTAACCTAAATCACTGAACATTTTGTGCAATCAGAAGTGAATGGGCATTAAAACGTTTCTTAGCTATAAACGAATCCGCTGCAGCAAGTTCCATTATTTCTGTTAAAGGCATAATGTTAGCTAGTTTGTATCCGGCTTTGCTAAACTACAAAGCTTCTTGTTGAATAATGGCGGATAACTAAAAATGTGTCGACACAGAGGTTTTCTCGAAGTCCATTAATCGAGTTGTTTGTGTGCGTTCGGAAGCAATATTTGTGTTGTTGAATAAACACGTAATGTTTGGTCCGGGAACACTAGTCTTGGCTGTGTAAAGAGTGAATGTGCGTGTAACTTTTCGCTTGTCACGAACACAATGGCCGTAACAAAGGCTCTTTGCTCATTTGAGCCCTGTTTCAGTTTTACAACGTAAAGTCGACTGGATTTCAACAACAGAGGTAGATAAAGAACGCCTACATATATACACGCACACGCACACAAGTAGACACAAGCAAGCAATTTTTTCTAACAAATACATCTGCAAGTAGAAATAAAATAGTAAATGTCAGTGCTATCAATACTGATCGTTTCTATCGGGATATTTTAGCCGATGAATTATCATTTGGACATTTATACTTCTTCTTTTATGCACCCTGTCCCTTCAGGACGTAGGCGATTGTGGTCTTCCATAACTTACTGACCCTTGTAGCTTTTAATACATTTTTTTGTTATTTCTCCTTAACACTGTTCTACAATCCATTTGCTTAGGCTCATCTAGTATATTAAACGCTGCTTTCTCTTGTCTCTCTTTCAGTTTGTTCTGTGAGTATCATGTTATCCAAGCCCTCCATCGTCATTACGTGCACCTGAAATTTTAACTGCCTCTTCCTGATGATAAGCATGTTTCCATTTTGTTTCCATTCTCTTCATAAACTCGTTGATGCCTATATGTTCGGTCCAATGGTATTCTCAGTATCTTTCTATAGAACCACATTTCTGTTGCGTCAAGTCTCTTCCTCATCTTCGTTGACATACAAGATGACAGATATCACGTAACATTCAATACTCTTCTCTTTGTTTCTACCGAAACGTTTCTGTCTCTTAATGCTCTGTGCAGTTTTTGGAATACATCTTTGGCCATCCCAATACGTCATCGGATCTCATTGGTGTACATTCTGTCCTCCGTTAGGACACTTCTCAGATATTTAAATTTCTGTACTGGTTTGATTTTATTATACGTGATTTGTTATTTGCATTTTCTGTTCATCATTTCACTGATAATTATTCTGAGTTAATGGGAGAAGTAGACTAACGACACAATGGCAAATAGAGAGAATTCATTGAGACAAGAACTTTCTTTTTCATGGAAATAATAACGGCGTGATCAACAGTATCTTCATAAGGAAACATTCGTTATGCATTGACTGAACATTTACGATTACTGTTGTTTGAAACAATATTTAAGTAAAATATATTTCTCAAGTGTTGTAATTGTTACCGCTCATTTAAGTTAGTTGTGGGGGGGGGGTTCCATGCTAACAAGTTGTCTAAAAAAGTGTGCAAAGTCAACATCTTGATAGTATCATCATTTTCTCTTTGAGTTACATGAGCTCTCCATTTTAGTTTTAGTTGGTGTTGAATTTCTCCAAGTGATGTGACTTCTGTTATTTTGGTAAAGTTTTTTTTTTTTTTTTTTTGATTCTGTAGCACCAGTTACAAGTTCCGATAATGGACAGTCCTCTTTGAGACCTACAGGTCTCATTCTCTTCAATCCTTAATCTCAGCAAACATTGTGAGATAGCTGGTAGGTTATAGATTTCTGAATGAGCTGTACACCATGCATGACTCCTTTGATTTAAGAAGAATCAAAGTTTAAATGTTACAAGGTTATTTAAGAACATTATTTCAAGTTTCCCATTTCGGTCTTGTAGCATTCTTTAGTATTATATCGGAGTTATCTCCCCCTTAATTTCCTAATTGTTTAATTTTCTAATTATCCATATGGTTACTAGAGGACGCTAACCTTAAATTATAAATACTTCAGAACCCCCACCTCTCTCTCTCTCTCTCCGTTAAGACACTTTGAGACCTACAGCTCATGTAACTCAAAGAGATATTTAAATTTCTGTACTGGTTTGATTTTACTATCCGTGATTTGTTATTTGCATTTTCTGCTCATCATTTCATTGATAACCATGCATTTTGACTTCTCGTAGTTTGCTTAAATTGCGATCATTCTCTGAGTTAATGGGAGAAACAGACTAACGACACAATGGCAAATAGAGAGAATTCATTGAGACAAGAACTTTCTTTTTCATTCTCTTTCTTCCATTTTTCAGCGAACACTGCGACTATGTAAAGACTTTCGCAGAAGACTGCGTTTTCCCCTTTGTGGGGAGCGCTATGCTTTTCCTTGGAATGGTCCTTTCCTTGGAACATTAAGCGCACACAACACACACACGTACGTACGAACATACTTTGAAACATGAACAGTTTACGTTCATGCACACAAACACGTTAATGCTTTTGTCTTGTAAACCCTTTTTGCTGTGTAATATATATATATATATATATATATATATATATATATATATATATATATATATATATATATATGTATGTATATATATATATATATATATATATATATATATATATGTATGTATATATATATATATATATATATGTGTGTGTGTATATATATATATATATATATATATATTAGTTTGGTGCAAAAACAATGACGTAATAATGTCGTTTTTTTAAACGACATTATTACGTCATTATTTTTGCACCAACCTATATATATATATATATATATATATATATATATATATATATATATATATATATATATATATATATATATATATATATATATATATCCCTGTTTCTACATGTATACCGGTTTGTTGTTGTTTTCCTGTTACAATTTCTTTTGTTTGGACACAATCCCTAGTCAGCCGTATATTTGTAGTGGACGTTATTTCAGGAGTTCTACACGTGTTCATATCACAACTCGTATAAAAACTCACGGTCCTCTAAATTTGAACAAAATTACCCCTAAAGAATCCATTCTATCTTCAGTTCCATTTTCACCTATAATAAATTGTTTAAAAATGATGGAATGCGGGATTTGTATACTCTAAGAATGGAAAATAACACACCGAAATCCGAACATACATTGCATTTGCGAAAGATATAATATAAAAGCTAAGAAAATTACTGTGAAACAAGAAACGTTCGTTAGAAACAAAGAAAAAAGTGGTGAATTTCTGTGATATCAATCCTCTTATATGGCATTGAATGCTGGACAATCACCCAAAGATGAAGAGAAAACTGGAAAAAACATAAATATGGTTCTACAGAAGGATAATATGAATTTTATGGATGTAGCAGGTAAGCATCGTCAAATTCTTAAATAAAATGGCAGCAAAAAAAGAATACTTGTACTCAGAATCAGAAAGAGACAAATGAAATTACTTGGACACATAATGTGGAAGGATGATTTTATAAAATTAATTCTAACAGATCATACCAAGGGCAAGATAGATAGAAGACAGAGAGAGCAACCTACATGTTCATGGATGCTGGGAGAAAAAAATAGGTACTTTTGGGGAGTTCATGTTTTCAAAGAATGCGGCAGATATAAGATAATCTTCACGCATTGAATAAAAGTTTCGGTTCGAAATTCTGAGAACTTTGCCGATTATAACAAAAACGTAAAAAAGACCAGAGACTACAAGGGTCAAAATTTTGTGAATATAACAATCAGGATAAGTAAACTAGTTCGAATGGAAGTTTGTATATTATTTTTTCACCCTGTTTCTTATTCGGCGCGTCGATGCGTCGATTAGATTTTCCTAGCTTATTGTCAAATAACTGTTATTGAGTATTTATATGTTCTTATATGGTTGAAATAACGATATATAAGTTTGTATAATTTTATATATCAACAAACAGTATTTAGAAAAATCTGACAAGCTGGAAATTTTCAAGTTTGTCATAATTTTCTTATATGTATTCACACATATCTTGTAATATATGTTGTTGTAGGCATAAATATATAATTACGTGAACAATATCTGACGCTCAAAATCGCGTGTGCGCACTCAACTAAATTAAAATATGCATAGATAGATATGTATGTTAATAACAAGTCAAAGAAATACATTTCATTGCGTATTAAGGAATTACATTATAGTTGAGAAGCAATGGCACATATTTTATTGACTTCTCAATAACCTTCGCTAATATTCTGTATGTGCTTGAATTCAGTTCCTGCCAATATATATATATATATATATATATATATATATATATATATATATATATATATATATATATATATATATATTTATAAATGGAATGAAGAAAGATGAAAAAAAACAGGCACACGGAGAAAACTACAACAACGACAATAACAACAATAACAGAAACATCAATAATAATAATAATAATAATAATAATAATAATAATAATAATAGTGTTAGTCCGATATAGATATCGAAAAAGAACTTGCTTCAGTATGCAGCCACAGAATATAAAACTCGGCATTAGAGAGATGGGTCAATATCTACACTGGAAAATACGCAACCTTTCCGGGAAGGAAACTGCAAAAATCTGGTATAAACATCACCCAGATTTGGTTACAGAAACAGGACCTTTAACAATTTTATGGGACTTTACAATACATACCGAGAGAACAATCAAAGCTAATCGCCCAAACATCGTGATCAAGGACCAAAAAATAAATAAATAAAAAACAGAATGGGCTTTCTTATTGACCTGATAGTCCCTGCTTCTTGTAATATATCTTTGAAGATATTCAAAAAACTTTTTATCAGTGGAAAATGTCATTAAGCCATTTCTGACCTTAGGTTTTGGGATACTACCTGGAAGGAAATGAGTATACAACATAAATGAAAAGAAATAATAATAATAATAATAATAATAATAATAATAATAAATTAGGTTTGAATTAAAACGAGTATTCGTCTACTCTTTTCTATTATATGATGATAGCTAATGTTCTGTATACTTGAATTCAAAAAGATGATGCCAAAATATAAAATTGTAATTGAAAAGAAGAAATCTGTGAGAAAAAAACTGATACAGGGGAAATATTGTCAAACAACAACATTAATAATAATATACAAAGACAAAAATCAATATAATAGGAAAGAATTTCTTGCATGAAAAATATTATATTGATGCACATCGATGCATAATTTCAGTTTCACGTAAAACTCAATTAGAATACATGACAGATCAGAACCATATGGCCTTGAACGGGAATATATCTGTAAGATGATCAACTAGCAAATATGGCCAACGGAAGATATTAAGTCAATCATAGAGTCGGAAAGAAGAGTTGTTACCTCTTGTCAGAAATGGAGCAAATTGTCTCGGCATGTAGCAAGTATTTCGTTTAAAACTAGAAGTTTCATCCATGAATAAGAAAGCTGAGTTGATCTTTGACAGTCATATCACTACAACAGTTACAACATCAAACGTATTCACAGCAACACAAAAGATGAGGTCGGAAGAAAAGGAAAATGTAGAAAAGGGAAAGTCAATGATATAGATATTGAAAAAAAAAGAGAAGGGGGACAACAGGATAAGAACAAGTGTATAGAACAGTGGTAAAAGATGTACATATTCAGAAATTTATATCAGCATTTGGATTTTATTAACCCCACTTTGAAAATGTGGCATTAAGGCAGATGATGGGATTAGATGACGAAGGATTGTTTCCCATGGTGAATGCGCCAATTTTTAGAGTGAATGGGTCGCGAGCCCTATCAGATTGTCGCAGTTGGTTTTGTATCAAACAAAATGAGAAAATATGACAATTAATACTTTAAGTTGTCTATAAAACTCATGCTTGGAATTCACCTCTCTCATTAACAATTCGCAACCATTATTCATTACACCACCCTCACATCGAAGCTTACAGCACCCAGTATTCTAGAGCGGTCAGCCATCTTGGTACTGGCCAGGCTTAAATTCGGTGATCGTACAATAACCGGTGTTTCAACGCGATATGGCAGGCCTTGTTTGCCGTTGTAAAAATATTATATATGTCTGTGTGTAGTCAAATGATTTAAATTTTTAAGTTGTGTACTATTATATTCAATATTGCATGTAGTTTGATAGAAACTAGTGGCAACCGAGAGAAGAAAAGAGCTACATTCTATATGCAAATAATCTCGTCGTTAAAAGAGAAAATTATTTTTGCAGCTCTTCTTGTATACTGCTTTTTCGCAACGCCATCTAAATGCTGTTAGCAGAATTACTATGGAAGACAAGTGAGATAATAACCAGAATATATTGTAAAAGCGTATGCAACATAATCGCAATTATTTAATCGAAAGTATCGGGAAACCGATGAAACAGAGATGAAAACAATCCAAAAAGTAAATTAAATGAAGTAAAATAAAATCATACAAAGATTTAAACTTTAATATATTATGGAATGAATCCGTGATTAACATCTTAATAGCTTTTCTAAAATTTTCCGAAGAGTCAAATGAACGCTGAAAGGAAAAAAAAAATATTTAAAGATATTGCTAAAGTGATAACTAGTGCTTTGCTAAATGTAGCTATCGTTATCATTTATTAGATCAGAATCATTCAAAAATCAATTCGAAGAACATTTTGACATTCCTGTTTATGCAAGATTAAGGAATTTTAACAAAACAGTAATCAAACGTTATTACACAATAATTAAAATAAGATAAAATAAGATCATATCTTTTCTTATTACGGAAGAGTCAGGATTCGCAGAAATATTTCTTGCATTATACACTAAAATGCATATATGCATTATCTGGTATTATATAAGCGGGTTGCTCAATTTTTACGCGGGAATTAGTATTTAGTTTGCTATATACTTACTTTATTTTTGTATGCTTGCATCTAATAAATAGAAAATAAAAAAAAAATTCCAATGTAATTAAATTAGTAGAATTGGTAGAATTTTAATGCAGCATAAATAACTTATTTACTACTCTTTTGCTTTCATTTTTCTTTTGTTTTGTGGCTGAAGCTACAAGTGCGTCAGTAGTGGAATAACTTCCTATTTGAGTACAGATGCTTATGAATGTTGCTTATTAAAATAAATCGTGTATAGCGACAAATACATATTAATATTTGAAATTTCTACCGTGAGACTCGGGTTCGAATCTCACGATGGTTCAGTTGTCATGAAGGTGACTTCTTGATGTTATCAGTCTGAGGAGGCGATCCTAGTGTGTGTTAACTTTGGTAAGTGCCTGAAAAGCATAACAGAGGTTGATCCAAGCCTTGTGAATAAAAGTAAATAGAGAGAACTATTTGTGAACCATCGAGAATTGTGCTGGTATGAATCTACCCGTCAATGTTACTGAGAGTTTGAGCGAGAAATCTCATTAGAAAAATCCTGCCGTAGGCGCATATATTTCAAACAGGATTTCTCGAAAAAATATACTGTTTAACAGATAAAGGAAAACGAAGCGTTTAAAACGAAGACTTAAAGTAAGCTCTGTTCCATCTTCAAGCGAAATTTTTTTTGGAATAACTTATTTCTGAAATTTACGTGTTTTAATAGCAGATTCATTATTGAAATCAAAATTTCCATGCTGACGGCCAGCGCGATTTTTCATATAGAAAGGGGCGCATGGTGTTAATAATTTGTATTAGTAAAGAGTTACATTTCTAGGTGTCAGGATAAGGTTGGGGTGTCTAAATTTAAAACGGAAGATGATATAGTCTAGTCTGGTTTACGTGTCTAGGGAGATTTATTTATTTTTTTTCTTTTATTTTTTCTAAAAGGGTTTTGTGTATATAAAAAAAAACTGACATTTGTTTTTTGACGACTTCATAAAGGGTTATCATTTTTGTAGGGTATTTAAGCTATTTATTAGGATTATGAATTAAAAAATAATATATGCTAATTATTCAAAGCAAAGATTTGATGATGTCGGTAAAAAAACCGTTAACTCATGTCTATTGTTTAATAGATTTTTTTATTTAGAAACTTAATAATGTGTAGTTTCTCATGTAGGTATAAAGGGCATGGGTCATCCCAAGTTTTACAAGTTCTAGTTTTGTTTATAATTTTTCATTTTACTTTTGCTGTTTTATTCATTTCCTTCAAATGCCAAAACTATTTAGATAGAGATGTCTGATTTTTTTGTTTATATTGTTGAAAGAGCACTTATGCTCCCCCCATCTGGCTTTAAATTCATTCTTCGTAGACCCAATGTATATCATATTAGTATTAGGACTCTCAGTGGATGAGATAGTACATTAGTATACCACAGATTTGATGCAGCATTTATTTTCCAATGGGCAGTCTTCTGGGTTTTTACAATCACATAATTTTTCACTGTTTTTGTCTAATTTAAGTGTAGGGTTTTTAGTAATACTATTCAGGCATGGGGATTTGTTCATGATTTTATTATTGTGTTTATATATATATATATATATATATATATATATATATATATATATATATATATATATATAAAAGACAGAATGTGTGCGTTTATATGTTTGATCGGATCTCGTACATTTTTCAACCGATGTCAACCAAATTTGACACAGTTACTGCTAATGAACCTGCGGAGGTTTTGACCGTGCGAAAATTGATTTAAGTCAATATTTAAATCAATATTATCATTTTTTTTATGATCGGACGCACGCGTGTGTAATCATGTGCGTTCACTGCACACAAGCAGATATGGCCACTTTTCAAGTCAGAATTAATGGCGGTAGCATAATTAGAAAAACGTCGGTTGTAAATGCTTATATGGGAATAAGAAAATCCAAGAATGGCCATATATTGGTTTCGAATGTAAAAGATATCACTATGAAGGAATTCTGTCGCAGCCGAACTTTGCGCTCCAAAAGCCAATCGGGTTAGTCACGCGTGGCTCGCGCGATGTGTAATGCTTGCTGCTGATTGGCCCATTCACGCTCCTGGGTCATGCGAAATCATGTGTTCGCGCATCAAGCATCCCAAATGTGGTAGAGGTTTAAGGTAGCCTACTTTTATTTCAGGATTTAACGCTCATACCATGGTTTTTAAAAAAGATCTTTTAATGTTTCAATGCAGGTATGCATTACTTTCCATGTTTTCGGCATTTGCACAGTAAAGTAAACGTCAAAATGGATTTACAGAACTACATGTTAAATTTTACCAGAAAAATCAGTAAAAACAAGGTGAAGCTGCTGCTTTTTAGCTGTTTGTATCTCATTTAGCCGACTAAAGCGTATGATTGAATTCAGTGAGCAATCACTAACATATTTCATGCCACTTCACACCTCCACTTTTAATCCAAGTGGACAGAATGGGGTCCTCCCAATAGTTCAATTTCCCCAATTTTTCACATTTGATTGCTTTTTTTCATTCGAGAAGACACTGGGGAACTTTTCATGCCGTTTGCCTGTAGCAAAAGGCACCTACTCGCTATAATTTTACTACTGCGCATCGCTGCCCAAAAAAGTTCTCCCACATTTTCATCTAAATTCGGGCTACTTAACCGCCTTCATCATCCATCAGGAAACGAAATTAACATTGCTTCAAATGTTGTACGTAAGAAGTGTAAAAACGCTTGTATTTTCAAATTTTGACTAATAAAACTACCTCATATCTCCTGGCTGCTCAAAATTTTTAAAGAAAAAATGATGTTTGAAAATACTATTTTCTGATTGGCTGACTTTGAGAGACTGCGCTACATCGTTGACGACGTAAATCAAAAAGGCAATGCCTATTTTTGGGATAAGGATCTACATAGCTATCATATTTATCAATAAAACCAGATACAAAAAGGGGCCAGATACTATTTTGAAACGTCATCCGCCACTGTGCACTGCTTTGACTAACCCAGCTGGAGGTTAACCAATCGCTTCAGCTGTTCAAGTTTGCTGCGAGCTGATTGGCACGTTTGCAAGCGTTTAACCTTGGTCCTATCCAATCATACGCGCGAGCAGTTCTGTTACGCACGCGTGTGCACATGCGTACATACGCCACCTTAGTATGTGTGTTCAAGGTCAACCGGCCAACTGCCTATTATACCATAACTCGCACGGGTTTTCACACTTCTGCGATTACTGTCCCGCACTTGGCTCACTTCATTCGCTTCTTACGGAAACCGCAAGTTGTTGATTACGTATCCAAATTTTTTTGTTTTTTTTTACTTCTTAGTTACAATATATATATATCCGTTTCTGCGTTTCGAATTTACTTCCCAAATTACCCACTACCATTTTAGATTTAGTTGAACTTTTTAAAGTAACCCGACTACGTTTAGACTAGACGTATTTTTCGCACTCAGCTTGCATGCCTTTTATTACGTGTGCCTTTTTAAAATTGGTTAAAATGCCGCCCAAGAGAAGAAAACTTTTTGGACGCTGCACGGCTGCTGCCTCCGCTACAAGAGCAGCAAGTGCAAGTGAAATCATAGAGTAAACTTCGCTGCGCCTTTCTCAGATGGACTCACGCTCTGCTACCCGTATCTCCACGGAAAGTACCGCTGAACGGACTGAAAGGCTGGCATCAGTAGCAACACTTATGTCATCACGACGCGTTAGACTTTCAACTGAAGAGCGTTTAGTACAGAAAATAACAGGACGCAATACGCGTTTCTAGGGCCAGTGCATCCGAATCACCAACACAGACAATCCTTCGGCGTTTAAGGAATGCCAGCGCTACAGCATGTTCTAGAGATTTAGGAAGCTCTGAACCAACCACATCGCGTCGTCTTAGGGATGCTAGGACTGCAACATCTTCAAGGGTTTCGGTGCAACCTCAACAAACCGCAATTCGTCGTTTAAGAAATGCCAGCGCTACTGCGTCTGCCAGAGCTTCAGAAAGCCCTGGGGTATGGCGAGCACGGCTCAAGAACAATGGCAAATCACAAGGACAGACGCTTCGCGGGTCAGCATTTAAGTGAACAGTGTTTCGCCCATGGACAGCTTTATGTAGGCTGCTCCAGAGTCGGAAGTAAGGATAACGTTTACTTTCCGACAAACAAAGCTAAAAATATTACCTATGCAGAAGCCCTATAGCCCATGGTCTGTTACGTTTAAACGCAATTTACACATCTTTATGTCAGCTGCATCGTAGGTTCCTTCATTTTTGAACCGGGTTTATTCAAAGGTCGTCGTCGTATCCACTTGCCATTACTAAGACATTTCATTAAAGGGTGTCTTGCTCACCAGATACTCCGTTATCACTTAAACGTCCACCATAGCTGTCGACCACGTAACCATATTCAGTTACACCGCAAAATCAATACGTAGAAAGGGGGATTCGTTTAATTGTCAGAGAAGTCGAGTGCGTCCATGCAATTCAAGCCTCAGCAAAAAGAAGTTGGATAATAAAAGAATAGCAGCATGCAGAGTTATAATATGCATTCTCTGTCGTACACCGTTGGTGTGTTTCTCCTCTTACTATAATTGCTGCTTTAGGTAACGCTACGTTCGCTTCATGCTCGCCTCAACTGGCTATTAAAAACTACAAAAAAAATTGTGCCACTTACAAGTACTCGACCCGGCAGCTTCCCATACTTCTGTTATGTGGTTCCTTTGGCGGTAGTGGCAGCGTCGTTTTGGTGCAAAAGACGCGTCTACCTTTCATGCTATGGCGTTTTACTACGTTGCAATTGGCACAGGGTTTCATGTAATGTCTTACATTCAGGGATAATAAAACCATCCCGTCAGAATACAAACCATCTACCACAACTCACCAAAAACTTCCTAAGGCCCGTGTTCGTATTGAACTTGACAACTTTTAATTAGAGGTATCTTAGTAACGGCAAACGGCTGATGCTACAATGGCTGTCGATTGCTTCCTTTTAAGCCTTACAATTTTTCTTCCGTTTTGCTTCTGAATACCGACAACTTGTGTACATTCAGTTTTTTTGTTTTTTTTTTACGTGCGCGGCCATCAGTTCTACTAGCCTTCAGCTTTACATGCGTGGACAAAATGAGTATGGCGGTTATGACCTTCCATTCGGTGGATGTTTACTCCCGGGCAACGTCCGGCTTTATTGCTAGTATATATATATATATATATATATATATATATATATATATATATATATATATATATATATCCTACTACTCGAAACTTTACTTCATGGTTATGTAAGTAGACATCGTATACATTTTAAACACTGTGAATTCCTTCTACCTGACACTGCATTCGGGACACCTAAAAGAAAAAAACGTACACTCCAGCAGATTTCGAACCTGCCTCATACTTTTTAGAAGACACTACTGTCTAATCTGACGTACTTTAGAGCCATCAGCCTCAGAGATTACCACAGGCCGGCAAGATTCATTTACAATTTAGAACGAGAGCATGTGCATTCAACATCCTTTTCGGAAATTAAAAATATATAATAAAAAATTGAGTAGACAGACCTTGTCGGTGAAATTTAGTAAAACGTGATTCGATGAATTACTTCTGCCTAATCACGTTTATATATATATATATATATATATATATATATATATATATATATATATATATATATATATATATATATATATATATATATATATATATATATACACACACACATAGAGAGAGAGAGGGAGAGAGCAGGAGAGATAGATAGATAGCGAGAAAGAAACAGAAAAATGTGTGTGTGTGTGTGTGTGTGTGTGAAGAGAGAGAGAGAGATCTATATCTGTAATATAGATTACTTGGGTGTTACGTTTTAGCAAAAGATAATATTTTACTTGTTTTGTGTTAGGAAAGCAATAAAGAAACGGCCGAGTCGGATGAAGCAGGTATTGAAATTGATTTCCCCGAGTCGAACTAATTGAGCATTCGTTATTGAATTATGACGTCACTTCCTGTTCGGTACGCGAAAGTGGTGACCAAGTTGTGTGAGAATTGAAATTAATTATAGAAATTGATTATTGCCTATTTCTAACGCTTTTATCGTCGATTTCATTCTTTTATGATTATTTTCTCTTTTCATTTGTTTCCTCTTTTTCTTGCTGGTCCCCTTACGTTCCTTTCACACTGCTGATTATATTAGGTTGGTGCAAAAATAATGTCGTTTTCTCACATGTGTTACTATGTGAGAAAACGACATTATTTTTTGCACCAACCTAATATTTCTTGATTGTTTCCTTTCAAAATTTCGGTTTATACTTTTTTCTTTTACATTTTTTCATCGTTAACCAACCGAACGTCCTACCATTACAACTAATATTTTCTTAATCATTGCTTGATTTTTACATGACTATATATATATATATATATATATATATATATATATATATATATATATATATATATATATATATATATATTGAAATCATTGTGCCGGTCTGAAATAGACTATACCAACATGAGGTAATTTTGCACTTTTTCTGTACATACATACACATATATATATATATATATATATATATATATATATATATATATATATATATAGAGAGAGAGAGAGAGGGAGCAAAGAATTCACCTAAGTATTAGATTTCTGCTTCGAATGTATAAATAGACATCTATCTCTGCTCTGAACAATTTTATTTGTCTACAGATGAATTAGTTATTAATCAAGGCGCAGTTTACTATTTCCTTCTGTGTTAAAAGTACACGCTCGCTTTTTTCTGAAATTACATTATCTCAATCACAGACATTTGTAAAAATTATATATTTACCTGACTCTTGTTATATACAGCCGGGGGATCAAAACTGATATTAAGGAACACATATCTCCTAATAAGACTTTTGGTCTCTTTGCAGGTAAACATTTATTCCAGATAAATTCCATTACGACTTGGGTGTCAGTACAAACACGGGTGCTGACTACGTATGACGTAATACTAAGTAATATCGTTGGTTTAAAAATTAGAAAGATAAAGTGTCATTTATATCTATCTATCTATCTATCTATATATATATATATATATATATATATATATATATGTGTGTGTGTGTTTATCTACTATATATATATATTCATATATATCTATATATGTCTATGTATCTATATATTTGTTTTCTATACACGAACATTCATATATATATGTATCTATATATTTGTTGTCTATACACACACACATATATATATATGTGTGTGTGTGTGTCTGTGTGTCTGTGTGTTTGTGCAAGTGTGTGTGTGTGAATTTGTACTTAGGCAGCATATATTAATTCAGTTATGTTTCATTGAATAATTTAGGCATATTATGTCTATTTATAATTTTTAAACCAAGGGTAATCAGAAAATATGAAGGAATATTACTTAATTAATGAATGCATCCATTAATGCATAATTGGTGACCCCTTTGCAACTTTCCTCTCTCAGACATTGAAATGGCAAGATCACCAAAGGCTTCGACTGGGTGTATTTTAATCATTTTGTCAGCGGCGTTGGGGTGGGGGGCACATCTCATAAAATTTAGATATATATTATGGTTTTTCAAGTCCGGTAAACGACCTGCCTATTTTACAACTGTAATCCCATTTTACTCCAACCATGCTCGAATCCCTTTTGGAGCATGGCGCTCTGACTTAGATGAAATATTTGGTGTCTTTTGCCTACTGTCGACGGGAAAATATTGAGTGATATTCTTCGTGTAGGATCGAAATATATTTTGCTTCATTAATATTGACGGTTAATTCATTCAAGACCGAGCCCCCACTACTCCTAATGATCCTGTGAAAATCATTGAAAACCCACAGGCTTGTTACAGGCGGTCTTGGAAACCTACTGGCAGATCTTTCAGTTGAACCAGATACGTCCACTGTTAGGAAATTGCTTAAAGGATGATTCATTCGCGATGATTATACTTAATCAAAAGTTCGGAATATTCCGTTCTTTTGATAATATTGGCTGAGGTGGCGAAAGGTAGACTTTGCCTGATATTATGGAGATACTATACAATCGTTGCTACTTCGGAAGCCATCTCTCGTGGATTGCTCTCAACTGACTGCTAAACAATTCCGATGATTTTCCAGAACGTTGTGAGTCATTAAACTGAGTGATAACTGTATTCACTGTAGCAAGTGTGATCTTAAAGGTTTCTGCCATTCTGTAATAACTGAGTCTACATTCTGAGTGTTTCTAAATTCTACCCCTTAAAATCATATAATTCTACTGGCCATCTTGCTCTAGTCATTGCTATGGAGAATAAGGCGATCAATTCTGAATGAAACAACATTGATTATTTATTTACGGTACAGCATTGGCGCATCACGATAGGAAAGTAAAAACGTCTATTTACATGTGATATGTCTCTGTATCTAAATTATCAATATTATATTTTGAGATTAAAGTGATACTAACGAAAGATTTAATTTGATATATTTTTATAGTTCGGACAAAAAAAGTTCTTTGATAATGGTTTCCATGAAACATAATAACTATTATGAAATTATTTAAAACGATTTAAAAAATAAAATGTAATTGGGCATACATGTATAGACATACATACACACACACGCACACATACACACACACACAAATATATATATATATATGTGTGTGTGTGTGTGTGTATGTATGTATGTATGTATGTATGTATGCATGTATAAGAATGTGATATATCAAATCTTTCTTCTATGTGCCGTTTCTTTTTAGAAATTTGGCGATAATGGCTCTCCACAAATTCATGTCCTTTGTAGCTCTTAATACAATGCATTTGCACAAGCTCGCTAGGTAGATCATCAAACTTCCCTGTGTGTATCAAATTTTGCAAACCCTCTTTCCTCATCATTCGCCATTGAAATTTCAACTGTATCTGATGATAAATATTAGATTTTCTCTCCATTATCTCTAAAACATCGTCGTTTTTTTCATTTTATATACTCTCAGGATCCTTCTGTAGAATCACATTTCTACTACCGTGAGAAGATTGGTTGGTAATTTAATGCCAAAATAGAAACACATCCTATGATCAGGATCTCGAATTAAATAATGCTATTTTAATTTATTGAGAAAGCAATTTATTAAATCTAAATTATTTGAAAAGAGAACTGCGACTAAATGAATCTTTGACAGAAAATATTCGTCAATTGCCTTTCTTAACAAGACCACTAATGTTACAATGTGAAATATTTAAAAGATTATTGATAAAAAAGACCGGTAGAGAGCTGAACTATGTCATTTGGGTTGTTCAAATAGACTCATTGGACGCCAGAAATTTAAAATGTAATAACTTCATTGTTCAGATGAGTTCTTCGTTATGGTGTCTCGAATCTTCAAATTTAAGAACAGTACAAGACTGGCGATGAGATCTCACCAACTGACAGTCAAGCTAGTTAGATATAACCATAAATTCTATGCTAACAGTTTATTTTTTCACACTTTTCACTTGTGGAACTCTTACCTGTCATCATGCCTTCCAGCCAACTTTAATCTACAAAAATGTAAATCCAATGTCAATCGCTATCTGCTGTCCTCTTTTTATTATTGCTCTCTTCTCGCTGCTTCCTGTTTCTAACTCTTCCACAGTCAGTAACCTCTTGTGTACCTATGGTTTTAATGCCTTACTTGGGGTGAACGCGATTAAAAAACTTTCACCTTAAGTGTTTCTGTCAGTTTATAACGATATCCAACGTTTGTTATATTTTGTTCATTCTTCTATGTATATGATGCCATCAGTAAAAACATTATTTCTTATTAAGAAGTGCTTTTCAAGGACAAAACACGTTACATATATTTTTTCCCAATTTGACATTCAATAACCCGCTCCAAAAATACACACAATGACAGACACATATATATTAGATCCTGTAATAACGATCACAATATTTCAAGAATACATACTTTATAAGGTCACCAGAATTGTCTGCCTTTACTGGTAGCCAGAATATTTACTGGATAGAGTAATTTCTCTTATCTTTAGAAAAACTGTTCAAACATGACGTTTAGCCCCATAGGAAATAAATACTAACAGTGGTAGTTTGGCTGCTCCCGTTATCCTCTGGGTTTTCTAATACTCGCCCTAAATACTCTAACCAATGTCCATTTCAACCCAAGATTCGGCTTTTAATTAAAATGTTGAATTACACCCCGCTTTGACTTTCAGGTTTAATTAATTGACGTTCAAATCTGAATGCCTGCATTCACCTTCAATCTGCTATTTAGCGTCGCGCTTCTTGGAACCAATTAAATATAGAGACAAAACGAATATAAAATAAATGTCAGAAATAATGATTATAATTAGACGCGCAAAGAGAAATTCCCATAAATCTTTCTATACATAGAGTAATATGGATGCGATTTTATGTCGCTTTCCATGAGGAAAATATCTGCATTTAATCCACAATTATAAGTGTCATAAGAAATGTTCATCCTTCATAAACATACATATATGTGCGTATACACACACACGCACGCACACAGATATATATATATATATATATATATATATATATATATATATATATATATATATATATATATATATATATAATTGCGACAGTTAAGGATCAACTGTAGGGAACATTTAAATTTATGGTGTTTGATCATATATGGTTGCCTAACATCTATGGATTTTCCCTTCAAAATTGTAATTATTACATACTGTTTTATGTGATGTATACACATACATCTATTCAAAATGCATAGCTTACTTTAACTTCAAGTCTGGAGGTCTGCAAAAAGATCGAATCCATTGCCCAGTAATATGTGAATACAATTTGCTATTACATCACAAAGAACACGTACATTAAGATACAAATATTTACTAATCAAGATTGTTTATTAGAAAACAAAAATATTTTGCATATGTTACAAGTGTGCAGCATGGCGTAATTGATAACGATTCGTAATGAGAAATTAGAGAGCTAAGTTCTTATTCCTGTTGGGTTCGTTACTTTTATTTACGCAAACTTCCCATGAGAAAGGTATGAATATATCTCTTGTCCCACCAGCTATTGGCTGACTAGCAAGAGAGGGCCTTATCGCTTTTGTTTGCAACCAGTCTACCGCAGAAAGAGCCAGCAGGCTATTGCGAGAATTCTTCTGCCTTTGTAAGTCATGAATCGAAAGAGACATGATCGGCCAAGCGCGTACTATTTTACTATTCTAATTGTCCACATAGCCTCCATGGGAAATGATACGATTGTCTCATCAGAGCAGGAACGCATAAAGATCCTTCACGCAGAACGGAGAAAAGCGACTGGAGTCATTCTTACACATCTGCTACACCGTTGAGACAAAGTTTTAATTCCATAACCTGCGGGCATTTATCTTCACTGATCCCGTAACACCCAGAAATATCCAGATTTCAACAGTCAGTGAAATTGTATTGTGGGATGCAAAATTAGTTCTTCTTCTGGAATTTATATAGTATAGTTAGACGTATTATGCAGTCAGATATTGTAAAACACTGAAAACACAGAGAAGGTTTTAGTGCTGGACGTTTGCACAACACTACACGATATCTAGCCAACAGTGGCACCTCTAAAATTACCGTAACAACAGAGATATAGTTGTTATGTTTTACTACATCCAGCGCTTATAAACTTGATTTTGCATCTTCACAGTTTCATTTCTTCTTCATTAAAATGAAATTTACCCAAGAGACACAGCCGACTTTTAGAGCAGAGATAAAAAGACATGTCCTGTCCTTTAGCACCAAGTTCTTCAGGGAGGGTATATTAAGGCTACTTGTGAAAACGGGTTTTATATTTATCTTTATATACTTTACTCCACTCCCCTTTATTAAAGAGTTGGGAATGCGCAAGCCGGTAGATATCAATTACATATTTTCAAAAATATGGATGTCTAATCAAACACCTGTAGTCACTACATCTACGGTAAAAATAATGTCGGATTTCTAATGAAATCTCTTAATTTCTTCGAATAAAATTTCATTTCCAAATTCTTAGAACATACTTTCTTTTCTAAATTCTTAGAATGTATTTTTTCTAAATTCATAGAATATATTTTTCTAAATTCATAGAATGTATTTTTCTAAATTCATACAATGTACTTTCATTTCTAAATTCATAGAATGTACTTTCTTTTCTAAATTCTTAGAATTTACTTTTTTTTCTAAATTATTATAATGTATTTTATTTTCTAAATTCTTAGAATATACTTTATTTACTAAATTCTGAGCTGATTTTATTTTAAATAAAATGATGAAGAAGGACAATTGAATCAAAAGCAGAAAATATTTTCAATCTTTTTTATTCAAAGATCACAAGGGATAAAAGCCTCTCATTATGGTGGTGTAATTTGACGTCATTTTATTCCACATTCATGCACGTAAAGAAGTAGTACTGTGTTTATTTCACTTATAATTTTATGAATTTAATAATAATTGTTACTGAAATTATTGTTACTTATTAAATCCGAAGTCTGAGTAAATTTACTTACTTTAACTTCTGTGTTTTATTGTATGGCTAAATATAGTAAAACCTGAAATAGCACGGGATATTTGGAAACTCTTCATACAGCAACAGCGGATGTCTTATTTGCAAAGGATTTGACTTATTTCGAAAAAAAATAAGTAAATTTTGTGCGCATATATGAAAAGGCGAGAATAAGGTCTGTGGACGAAAATGTGTAATGAAGTTTTTATATTTCATTAACCCTGATGAAATAAACATGAAAACAACTTTTAAGGAATTCGTATTATCATCTTCTGTGACTGAGAAGCACTTATTTTAAAACCATGGACAAATATATGAGAGAAAATATTTGTATTGTAGAGAATGATTATTATTTTCTCAATGAATGTTGGTTTGTGTGTGTGTGTGTGTGTGTGTGTGTACGCATGCGCACATCAGTATCCGTGTATTCACTATGAAGTCGATTTCAGCAAGTTGATTCAGGCTTACTCGAAGTGATTGACTTAATAACCTCTTGTTTGGATTCTCTGTCGGCCAAATATATTCAGCTTTCTATATGGCTTTTATACCTTTGTTAATTAACCACTCTTTGCCTAGTGGCTTTTCGCCAACCCCACACTTCCTGGCACCACGAAGAAAAACAGTTCAACGCTTCATTTTGAAATATTTTGTATATGCATGTGATTGACACAATGAAAAGATACCTTATAACGCTTTAGCATATAGTACTGTAAAATTTCTCTGTTAACATGATCTACCTATGAATGATTCTCATTAGTTAAATATTAGGTCCTTATTTTTGCACCATTCTAATATAATGGTTAGTGTTTTATATACGTCAGCTACGAATCTACACATCGACATGTATTCCTTCTATAAATCTTATAATACAAGAACAGTTTGACTTTCTGGCAGAAACAAAATATATGATTTTTTTTTCTTATTCAAATGAGAAATCATCCACGAAAACAATATTAACTTATATACTTTTCTATTTATTGAATAAAATTTAGAATGCGACCGAAGTATGAAAATAATAATGTTCCGTTTTTTTAAAGGCAAGAAATGCGATATGTATGTTCATAATATCAGAAACAATATTTTACAAATGCAAACGCATGTATAACTCCGTATTATTGATTCTACAAAAGCGTTTGGCTATGTTCATGGAAGCTAAGCCCTATATATTTGGAAAGGATATTAGGATAACCTAGATTTTATACTTGGAACAAACCGCCTGCATGCGGATAGCAAAAGTAAATAGTAAATGCATAAATATTAAAAAGTTTGTAAGAAATCGGACTTGTTCAATATTTACAATGAAACCATCCCGAGAATTCCTAACTGGATTAATTATTGGGAGCGAGATTCTTAACAATATTAGATATTAAGATGACACAGTGTTGATATTAGACACTGAAGGTAAACTACAAGATCTCTTATAGAAGGTAGTTACGGAAAACGAGAAGAAAGAACTATACGTCATTTGTAAGAAGACAGAATGTATGCTTGTAAGCAAAAGAAATATAGCCCAAGAAGTGAATTACAAATTGGAGGTATCGAAATTAAACAAGTTGAAAAATTTAATTATCTGGTAAGTGTTTTATCATAGGACGACAAGTGCAACACCGAAACGCGAAAACGGTCCAGGATAGCGAAAGCTGCATTCCAAAGTATTATGAGACAAGAGAATTTTATTAGGAATAAGGAAAAGGCTGCTATGAATGCTGGACAATCTCCACACGAATGAAAAAGAGACTGAAGGCGATAGAAATGATGTCCTACAAAAGGATAATGAAAATACCATAGACTGAACACGTAAGCAACGACGAAGTTTTACAGAAGATTAAAACAAAAAAGACATTTGTATGCGGCAATAGAAAGAGACAATTTAAAATTCATATATTACATTATGAAAGGGGCTGGGAAAATATGACACTCAAAATATATATGAAAGGCAAAAGTAACTGAGGAAAGCAGTGAATAAACTATTTAATGAACTTGTGTAAATCGTTAGTAGAACAGGAAATAAGTGAGATAGTAAAAAGATAAACTTCAATAAGGTTTACTAATGACAGGGAATTTTAGAGAGCCATGATCCCCCACGCACAGAAAGGAAACGGTACATGAAAGAAGAATCATGTTTGATAGGATTTTAGAATTATTTCACCTTTTCTATATACTTGTGTATGAATTTTTCATTTAAGCTATTTTAACTGAGGGCTTACGGCCACATCACAGTGAAATAACTGTTTTTGTAAGATCAGCGGAATTAATCAACGTCGAACCTGGTCAGTATCTAGATAGTTAACCGCTTGGGAATACTAGATGTTGTAAGCTTGGATGCGTAAATGTTGTAATGGTCAATAGCTTGGCATTGTTAATCAAAGAACAGAGTTCCAATTCCCGTTGGGTTCGTTATATTCACTTACGTGTACGTAACCTTGAGAACGGTAAGAATCCACCTATTCTCCCCTCAACTATGGACTAACTAGTAAGACTTGTAACACTAAACCATTATTAACTAAAAAAAAAAACTCTTACAATATAAAACTAATTTCTAGCTTTAAATAACCTGACAAAGGTTGATAAACCGTAGAAAACGAATCAATCAATCAATATTCTAACTGAATTAACATTGCTCATGTTGATCAAATGTTCGATTCTAAAGAATCAAATAAGGTAGCAAGCTGTTGAAGATCTGTGTGCTAATGGTTTTTATTCTCCCAGTATTTTCTCCGCTATCGACCATAATTTGCCAGTGGTGGGACATCTTTCTACATAATTAATGATGCGAATCCATGCTTTTGCCAAGCGGTTTAGCATAAAATATGACTGGATATTGCTTTTATATATTTATAGGTTGTAGGGTGATATAAATGGATGAATGAGTATCGAATTCCGATACTGATAATCTAATATAGCTGGAACATTGGTGACGAGAAAATGTAAATATCAATTAACTAGAATTTTACGTCTATAAAGATTAGCAAAAATTTGCGTATATAAAGATTAACAATTTTTTTTTTTTAGGAAAACGAAGTTGTGTTCTTGCTCATTGCACTGTTACGCTGACATCTAGTTAAGCCCTGTCAGTATACCTGATTAACCAATAAATGCCGGAAATCATCAATTGATGTTTTATTGGAAATCCTCGGATATCATCAATTAATGATCTAAAGTTGCCAACTATACGGACATTATACATTAAAATCAAAATGACTAATTGGCAACTCTAGGATACATGAGCTTACTAATTACTAGGACTCATTTTACTGCCTGGATTATGTCACCCAGACGATAGAACAATCTGAATAAAGAGGGAATATTCCAGAATCACATCATGTAATATTAGGTTGGTGCAAAAATAATGACGTAATAATGTCGTTTTTTGACGTGTTTTTTAACGTGAGAAAACGACATTATTACGTCATTATTTTTGCACCAACCTAATACATGACCAGCAATCGCCAAACAAATACAAATTCTTTTGGACACAAATAATTTGACTCCAATCTTCCCTTTACTATTGAGTAAAAGCTTTATTATTATTTTTTTTTATAGTCACATGTAAAGAAACAAAAAAGCATTATCAAAAATATGCTTTGAATGGATGGAAAAGTAAGGGGCGCAACGAAGGAGTTGTTATGACAACATAATCAAATGAACACAACTCGATGTTGACTCCTTAAATCGAGCTACCTAAAACCGTAACCACTGGGAGGAGTTGAGTCTTAGGAATGCATATCCTGCTATAAGGGGAGACACGGTTCTCTGATAAGGATATGTTCACTATGTTACGTCATTCCCGGGAGTAATTTCCTGCAAATCTCTTTCACTCATGCACTCTCTCTCTCTCTCTCTCTATATATATATATATATATATATATATATATATATATATATATATATATATATATATATATATATATATTAGGTTGGTGCAAAAATAAAGACGTAATAATGTCGTTTTTTGACGTTACATCAAAAACGACATTATTACGTTATTATTTTTGCACCAACCTAATATATATATATATATATATATATATATATCAAGAGAGAGAGAGAGAGAGAGAAGAAGAAGAAGAAGAAGAAGAAGAAGAAGAAGAAGAAGAAGAAGAAGAAGAAGAAGAAGAAGAAGACGACTCGAATTGTTCTTCCTATGTTGTTTAACTGTTTTGAGGTTTAAATTCTAGTTTAGTTTTGTGATTTTTTAATTATTCTACTAGAAGAGTTTCTGGATAACCTAGACTCTATTGCTTTAGAAATGTTCTTTATGTTCGCTGATTAGTTGGATCTAAGATTCACGTATTTTAATTTTGCGTTATGTTCCATGCAATGGGGAGACACTGTCAGCTTAAAGATTTAATTCTATGTCTAGATACACATAGAAATATGTTTTTGAAAGATATTAATTAGAGTAGTGAACATATAATAATAATCGGCTGTTGACACTCGCGTAGGTAATACAGCTATATGCATCCATGTATCGCAATAGAAAGGATTACCACTTTTTATGTAGTACAAAGAGGTGCTTCCTCCAGGCCCAAATCATCATGGTTGATGCTCTGGTCTCTATATTTTGGTCTATAAATGAAGCAATCATCACATATATAACTAAATAAAAGATTGAGGAATGCTATAAACATGCATATTACAATGTTTATGTAAGTATTTATTTACAAAAAACAACAACCATAAAAATATATCATTATATTAATGATTATTTACAATATAATGTATCCTTTTGCTCGGTTGTTGCATTCTGCCTTGTATTTATTCTAAGTCTCCTCTCCCTTTCTTCTAGAGTTTCAGATTGTCTGGCATCTACAGTCCGCTGAGTATCTATACTGCGTCTCATTTCAGTTTCTTCTTGAGCTTCAGATTGTTTAGCTTCTGCAGTCTGTTGAGCATTTAATGTACGTCTCCTGTCAGCTACTTCTTGATTTTCAGACTGCCTCGCCCGTTGATCATCAAAAGTACGTCTTCTGCCTGCTACTATCTTACTGCTGCAGTCCAATGAGCGTCTAATCTTTGTCTTAGATCAACTTGCTCTTGATTTTTCACACTCGTGAAGCCGCATGCCTTTCTGCGTTTTCTCTCCTTCTCTTGCTCAGCTGAACTTCAATATTTTCTGCTTTTTCTCTTTTTCTCTGCATGGGTGATCCAAAATGGGACTTTCTGGGAGACATTGTAGTAAGGGTGTAGCCTAATTATTATGTACAATAGTAGGCTGGCAGATCAGACATCTGAAAGTTATAGAGCTGATTAGGTTTAATCATTATAGAATGAACGACTTTATCAAGATTTCAAACAAATTGTAAAGTTGCATATTAATGAAATTTAATTATTGTATAGGTTCAAGTACTGCTTCCTTAGTCCAAAAGAGACAAAATTTATAGAAAATCTACATTAGGATCCATATTAATAGGATCATTATATAAAATCGAAATAGTATCTATTTGGAAGCAAATCTAAAAAGAATGTAAAAAATATCATGGTTTAAATTTCATTTAAATCCATGGAATCAATTTTTTGAGGCGGGAAATTGTGCGCCCTGGAACCCCTTTTTATTAAATAAATTATATATATATATATATATATATATATATATATATATATATATATATATATATATATATATAGATAGATAGATAGATAGATAGATAGATAGTGTATGTCATTATGGATCATATATATAATCATTTTCAAAGTTCATAAGAATCTATCTAATGATTGTGTTGTTTAGATTTTTAGGGAGCTAAGAAACCCCTATTCCACCCCTTCAGATTCTGTATAAGTACGTTGGGAGTTGGTTTCAAAATATATCAAGGTGCATAAAATATATAACTTCATGATAAAAACTCCGTGATAATCGAGATTCAAAAACTGAAGATTTTCAATATAGTTTAGTCTAGTCCCAATTAGGGTTACTTAATACTATTTAGATTGACTGATATTTTGAGAATAGACATCATTTCAGGTCATTTGCCCACGTTTAAACTTCCTTTGATCAAAATAATATATACTTATACATAGGATATTACATCCACTGTAAGGCCGAAAATCTATGTTCCAAATTTCATAAAAATCTGTCCAGTAATATTTAATCCATGGAGTGCATTTATTTTCAAGTTGGTGGGGTCCTCCCTCGCTTTGCTCTCCTCAGAAATAAATCAACCCTATCTCATTATGCTCCCTTTTCTGTCGGCTATCTATGCTCCTAATTTAATGAAGATCGGTGAAATAGTTGTCTGCCTATAGATGTACAGAGATATAGACACACAGACATACAAACAGACGTTCATTTTTATTTATTAGGTTGGTGCAAAAATAATGACGTATTAATGTCGTTTTTGACGTTTAAAGTCAAAAAACGACATTATTACGTCATTATTTTTGCACCAACTTAATATATAGATATATCTATGCGTGCGTGTGTGTGTGTGAAAATTTAAGATAACTATAAAAAGGACAATATGTGTAAACACTAAATGGAAACTTACTTTAGCCGACGCGTTTCAGTCTCTCAGGGACGTTTTCAAGACATTTCCTCAGAGGACAAAACGCGTCTGCTAAGATTTTTTTTTCGATTTATTCATATATATATATATATATAAAGTTGGATTGATGTGAGTCTGTGACCCTGGGTTTCACGCTCTCTGCGACCGTCAGACAAACAGGTTAATTTTTGAAATTTTGGATTTATTTGTGGTTGCGTATATCGGTGTTTGCGGTAGCGGGAGGAAAAATTTCCGTCAGAACGCCACACACATGAGTACACACACACACACAAACGCACGCACATATATATATATATATATATATATATATATATATATATATATATATATATATATATATATATATATATATATGAGATAGATAGACACACACAGAGGCAGAGAGACAGATAAACAGAGATTAGAGACACGGTAATTCACGTCGAGATCATTACATTCACTTATGTACAAATTCCAAAAGGAAAGGTATGAATCCATCTCTTTTCTCACCTGGCTATGGGCAAATAGCTCCCCACCCCAAAAAAAAAACTGTCAAGAAGAAAGATAACTTTAAAACATCTATTTATGAGTTAAATAGCCTCAACATACTGCAAATGGCTAAGCTTCGTGAGGATGGCTACCAACTCAAGGCAGGGTCAATCAGGTTTGTGTTAATCCAGTGATAATTCTCTGGAAGTTTTGGATTTTGATAGTAGTACATAGTGCCATACAAAAACATTTGGTTATTTTAAGCTTATTTTTAAAAAAATAACGATAATTGCCAGCTTATGAGGAAATATTTCGCATTACTTTGTCTATGGGAAAACATTAGCCCTGTTGCTGGCATTTTCATACCAGGTGCTCATACTTTGTTGCAGGATTTCTGAAAAAGAGAGAGAGAGAGCAAGATAAGAAATCACCGACAAAAGTGGCTCTTCACAGGCGCCTAGCAACCTGATCTTGCTTTTAACGGTGCAGGTGCTAAAAGGTAACAACGTAAGTGATTGAACAGTTTATCCGCAAATAATTTTCGTAACAGAACCATATTTTTTTCCTTCATTTGTGTCAGCATTTTCAAAGATACTATAATGAAGGTAATGAAGCATATGAGCTGCGAGCAATATCTATTTTAGGTGTTTAATACAAGTGGTTATTAATAATGAAGAGGGCGGGATTTTTTTTTTAGTAGCCAATAAATGGGTATTTTTAATAAAAGGGTTATGTGAAAGCCATTTAAATTGTCAGAAAGCACGAAATTCATAAACGGTGGTCTTAAAAATGTTAGGCAGACGGAAGATTGCCTCAATAATTATCTTCTTCTATTAGGTAGCTAAGTACAAAAACTTTGAATTCTTAGAAGTATTTCAGGAATTTCTTCGAAGATACCAGGTACATTAAATGTTTTCCATCGGCTAAAAGATGTTAGCATTCAAAGGCAGCAATATATGATGATATGGAATATTATCAGGAAAGAATAAACTTAGTCTTAAAAAAAAATGAATGAGTGATGAGTGCGACTTCCCCTACTTGTCAGTAAATTCTTTGAGAACGTGCAGTAAGATGTGAGTTTCAGTTGGTCAAGGAAACATTAGATACTGGAAGTCCAATCAGATTATATTCAGTGAAAAACTCGTTGCAATCTACTTCCTCATATGCGAGAATGCATAACAGTCATGACTCCTGAAAATTATTAAAACGGTATTTTGAATAGTGGCAAATGATTCCAGTTTCTTATGTAGCGTTTGATACCAGATTTGATGTTTTAAACAATACGAAAACCATATGTCAGATAGCATGCAACCATAAATAGTGTAGCTGATGAAAATATTAACATACTCCAAGTTTGGCAAGTTAAGGAACCAGACATGAATATTAAGCAATCAAGAGTACAACTAGAATCTACACAACATTGAACAGGTTGGTAAAAAGGGGGAGGGAATGACATTATATCAGATAAGATATTGAAGTATCTGTAACCAACTATTGAAAAGCGCACTTAAACAATTAATTTAGCCAAACATCATATTAAAAATATAAAATATTTAAAAATTAACGTTATATAATACATTTTCCTTAGAAATATTGCTTTATGTTTTAAAACACTGTATATGATTTGGATTATATGAAATGACCAAAATTTCAACCGTCTCGTCTCTGTTCTTCCACTCTCAACAATAGTGACTATTAAAATATGTATTTTAGGAATGAAGATACCCCGAGGAAAATAATGTGTTATCTGAAGAAAATTATATGAGAAATATCAATTCATATGCTACACTTATTAGAAATGACCAATGAAAGTGGCCGAAAAACTTTGCACAGTATAATCTATCTGTCAGCCTGTCTATCAATCAATCAATCTATCTATCTAGAGAGATATGTATGTATGTATGTGTGTGTGTGTGTGTAAAAGTATTGTTTGAATGGATATTATATTTATGGATAAAAATTATCAATATCAGAGATGTAAATATAAAATTGGACACTGAGGTCAAAATCAAGCATATATATATATATATATATATATATATATATATATATATATATATATATATATATATTATTAAATATACATGAAACTTCGAGCTCCGAGTCGTGCTCCCGGTGAGGAAAAAGCTTATATTTATTATTAATATATAATTTATTGCTCTGCTATATTTTATCGAGTACTGTTTTATTAACACCAGCACTTAAAGTGCGATATAATCTCACCTATCTCTCTCTCTCTCTCTCTCTATATATATATATATATATATATATATATATATATATATATATATATATATATATATATATATATAGATGGATGGATAGATTGAAAGAGAAATAGAGAGGGGGAGGGAGGAAGACACAATAGAAAAAAACAATGAAAATTCGATTTCATAATATTTTTCATTATCATTATTCTAATCTTGCAAACGAAAACATGTGTGTGTGTATGTGTGTGTGTGTGTGTGTGTGTGTGTGTGATTATGTCTAGTCATATCTGTAGGGGATGGTTCCATTGCCATATATCTTTAAGTGTGGTTATATGCGAGTTATTATATATATATATATATACATACATATATATATATATATATATATATATATATATATATATATGTGTGTGTGTGTGTGTGTGTGTGTGGTGTGTGCGCTAGCGTGTGTGTGTGTGTGTGTTTAGTGTGGGGAAAGTAGAGAATCGATGTAATAGAAAGTGAAAAAATGACAGAGAATATTTCTGACAATCGATGAGCTTGAAAGAAGGAAGAAAGGAAGGAAGTACAGAAGAGAAACTACTTTAAATTTTGATGGCTAATGTTAACAGGTTGACAGAATATGCCATAAATACGACTGAATCTTCGAATCTAGTTCGCGATAAATGCCAGGTATGAGGTTAAACGTATGAAACACCATAAAAATATGACTTGCAAACCACGGATTAGCATATAGATCATAAAATCCTGCTGGAGTTTTAACTCTCAAACGTTGTCAGAAATACAAATGTACATTTTTTGCCAATGCTCACATCAGAAACCAAATAATTGTATCAGATGAATAATTTTATGTTACACTCTAATTTCATTCAGTGTCACATGGTTTACGTTTTTTCATGACAAGGTCTTTGTTAAATTACGTAACAGGTTAAATCTAGTAAATAATTACATATATATTGCAGACCTAGTTTCAAATGCTTGTATGTCTAAAAACACACGGGCATAATTATATGATAGATTCTGCTCTCGTCTTCAACGTTTGTGGATTCAGCCACAGAATTTTTAGAATAAAACGTCTAGACTAATTACATATATAATTTCTGTTTTCTTCCATTCGTTCTTGTAGCTGTAATTGTTGATCATTTTGGTATTTTATCAGTTCTACCAAAATATCTTTAAAATCTTCTATGATAACTCAACTTTACGTATTTTTTACTACTCGTAACTCTTTGTCGCTAATTTGTTGTGTACGAGGGACGGATTTTTCCTTTTTCTTCTTGTGTGAGTTCGAATCGCTCGGCGCGAATTTGTAGTTTTTTTTTTCTTTCCCGTATGTGTGCCAATGTGCTTGTTGTCCGACGAGGTAAAATTTTTCTTTTGTTGAACTTTTCTTTTCCGCGTGGGTATCTTTCCTTTTCCGCGTGAGTTCGAATATCCGTCGCCAATTTGTTATTGGACGACGAGGGAAGATTTTTCTTTTGTTGATCTTTTATTTTCCGCGTGAGTTCGAATCTTTGTCGCCAATTTGTTGTTGGACGATGAGGGAAGATTTTTCTTTTGTTGATCTTTTCTCTTCCGCGTAAGTATCTTTTCTTTTCTGCGTGAGTTCGAATATTCGTCGCCAATTTGTTGTGGATTCCGAGATGAAATTTGCTCTCCAATGAATGACAAACGCAAGAATTAAAGATAAGAAATTAAATGTATTTCCACAATAATTCAATGGATAATTCTGTTAGTAAATCCAGGAACGCGGTTAGTCGCAATAATAATAATAATAATAATAATAATATATATATATATATATATATATATATATATATATACAGTCTCGAAGTAGGACTTCCTTAGAGTCTACGTGCTTGTAACTGTGACTTCTACAAGCGGTTATCTCACACTATTACTCTACCTCCAACTCAATCACAATCTCTGCTCACTCTGCTCTCACTCTCTCTCTCTCCATATTCTGACTGACTCTGGGTATTTAACGGCAGCAGTCCAAGTAACACTCTGGTCGAGTACACTTATATGAAAAAGGGGAGGATCCCATTACATCCCACTCCTTAGATCCCCTTTTGGTGGGAGTTAGTAATCTGACCTAAATATTTAATTTCATTTAGGAAAAAAATCACACTTTTCTCCTTTTACTTTGAACCCAATGTCCTGAATCTATTGAAAACTTCCTTTATGTGTGATGTGTGCTCTTCAACATTGTCGCTCTTAATTAGAATATCATCCACATAAGCGGTCGTGAAATTCTGGCCCGTGAGCATTGTGTCCATCGTTTGCTGAAAAATTGCAGGTGCAACTTTTACTCCGAATGATAGTCTGTTGAATTTTTACAACACTTTGTGCCTATTAATGCAAAGGATTTTCGTACTCTCTTCTTGTACTGGGATTTGTAGATAAGCCTCACTTAGATCTATTTTTGAAAATATCTTACCGCCGTTGAGCTTTGTAAATATTTCTTCTGGGCTCGGTAGTGGGTAATGGTGGTCGTTTATCGCCTTGAGTCCCGTCGAAAAATCTGCGCATAGGCGGATTTCTTCTGACTTCTTTTTACATAAACCACTGGCGCTGCCCACTCGCTAAACTCTGTTTTTGATAGAATCTCAGTTTGTTCAAGTCCCTCTAATTCTTTGTTTATTTTTTCTATAGTAGCGAACGGTACATTTCGCTTCTTTTTAAAAATTGGTTAGACGTTTTCTTTTAATTCTATTTTGGTCTTAAATTTGTTGCGTCGTCCCAAACCGCTTGAAAATAACTCAGGAAATTCATTATATAATTCTTCCTTCAATTTTATAGTATCTGATGGTTCAACCTCTAACATTTTGCAAAAAGAGTTGATAGGTAGATTCCAAACGTTGAACTTCTGCATCCAGTCGATACCTACCAGATTTTCAGTATCTTTCATAACGTATATCTCAAGTTTTTTGTTTTGCCGTGAAATTTAACATTCACGATTATTTCTCACTCAAATTTTATTCGTTTGCCTGTAACCGACTTGGCAATTTTTTGTGTGTCTAACATGGTAGGTCTGTTAAGTTTTTCCATGTCTGTAAGTTGATTATCGTGAGGTCGGAACCCGAATCCAGTTGTAATTTCATCTTTTTATTTTAAATTTCCAGTTCCACATATTTCCTTCCGTTGGTGTTGTCATCGTTATTCATTCTTGTAGCTCTTATTCTATTTGTATGTTTTCTATTTCTACATTAGGATGCCTTGTGGCCCTTTTTCCACATTCAAGACAGTTTTTATATCTAAAGCGGCAATCCTTGTTCCAATGTAGTCCTCCACATCGATAACATGGTGATGGGTGCGACTTATATTTTTTCCGATATTCGTCATTATTTGTCCTGTATGTTGTACTTTTCCTCTTATTATAAAATGTTCTTTTTCTATCCGGGGAGGGTGAGAATCTTTTTTCATTGTCGTAAAATTTTAGTTTTCTTTCCGGGGAAGGTGAAGAACGTAGACTTTTGTTTAACTTACGTATATGAGAAACAGCTGTTCTTCAATGTCCTTTCCGTCTTTCTTTATACTTAGAAATTCTGGCAATCTTCCGATAATTGCTGTAATTCATTTTGTAATTTTGCACGCATTCTTCTGCGCATTTCGCTATCTTTTGTTGAAACTAACCCTTCAACAAAAATGAGACATTTGAAATTGTCCGTGGTTAATTCCGCTAGTTTAAAGTCGTCACAATGTTTATTTACGATTGCGGCAAACGTAGAATAATCCTCATTCTTGCCTATTACCAGGTTACGGCATTTCTACCTGCTGTGGAAGAGTGATATTTCCGGGCTGAAGAGTTCTTTAAGACATGTCACTGATTCGTTAAATGTTAATTCGTTCGTCTTTTTTGGCAAGATGTAAGCCACGAACTTTGTATATTCTTCAGTTCATAATTTTCTAAGCAATAGACGTAGCATTTTTTCTTCTGTCCAGTTTTGACAGTCTATGTTAAAGATGTCTTCATGTCTTCTGAAGTAATCTCCAAAATGTTTGTCCTCATCTAGAGAATATTTGAAAATCTCTATGGTATTCCACACTGTGTCTTGCGAAAATGTTGTTTTTTTTTTTCAATATCTAATTGCTTGTTGCCCGCTACTTTCAATATTAGTTCTTGGAGCTCTGTTTGTCTTTCTTGATTTTCCTTTTGCGTTTGTAATAATTGTCTTTCTTCTATTCCTTCTTGTAGCTATAATTGTTGATCATTTTGTTATTTTATCAGTTCTACCAAAATATCTTAAAAATCTTCTATGATAACTCAATTTTACGTATTTTTTACTACTCGTAACTCTTTGTGGCTAATTTGTTGAGTACGAGGGACGGATTTTTCTATTTCTTCTTGTGCGAGTTCGAATCGCTCGGCGCGAATTTGTTGTTTTTTTCTTTCCCGTATGTGTGCCAATTTGCTTGTTGTACAACGAGGGAAGATTTTTCTTTTGCTGAACTTTTCTTTTCGCGTGAATATCTTTTCTTTTCCGCGTCAATATCTTTTCTTTTCCGCGTGAGTTCCAATATTCGTCGCCAATTTGTTGTGGATTATGAGATTAAATTCGGTCTCCAATAAATGACAAACGCAAGGATTAAAGATAAGAAATTAATTGTATTTACACAATAATACAATGGGTAATTCTGTTAGTAAATCCAGGAACGCGGTTAGTCGCAATATATATATATATATATATATATATATATATATATATATATATATATATATATATATAGTCTCAAAATAGGACTTCCTTAGAGTCTACGGGCTTGTAACTGTGACTTCTACAAGCGGTTACTCCACACTATTACTCTACCTCCAACTCAATCTCAATATATGCTAACTCTCACTCACTCTCTGTATTCTAACTGACTTTGGGTATTTAACAGCAGCAGTCCAAGTAACACTCTGGTCGAGTCCACTTATATGAAAAAGGGGAGGACCCCGTAACAATTTCATTATAGTGGAAGAAGCATGTGCAACGCCAACGAACGAACTGAATACGGGTAACTAGAGAACTGGAGCACACTGTCTGCTACAAGGTCTCCAGACAACCTTCTTCAGATTTTTAATTCAGAGTCGCCTTTTTCATAAACTGTTTTCCAACCAATGCTAAAGAACCCAATGTGATATTTAACTACTATATCAACAAGGGGGCTAACACATTGACCCATACCTATCTCTGCTAAGTGAATATATATATATATATATATATATATATATATATATATATATATATATATATATATATATATATAGAATGGAAAGATGTATTACGATGTCAAAAATATGTTTGTGCTACGCGTTTCGTACATGCATGAAGAGGCATTTTGTTATTTACAAAATTTCTAGCCTGTTTCATGCATGACAATTATTCTAAATGGTTGTTTGTTTATTTTGAACTCTCCCGACATTGTTCTTCACGTTTTTCAAAGGGAATTCATCAACGTGCCGACAGTTCAAAATAAATGTATTCCTTTCTGTATTAAACTATTTATATTCTTATATTCTATGATTGTCAGCTTCTCCTCCATACATAGATTGCAGTTTCTACCTGTTTTCTTTCTTTTTTTTCATTTTCTACTAATGAAGTTTATCTTTTATTTTTATGTTTAGGAAGAAAATAATATGGTTTAATCTATAATATAATACGTATTTTTATACAGGGACTGGAAAATTTTAAACTTATACATATTTTTATAAATCACAGAAACAAAATATTTAATAGAAAAATCATAACATTGAGTTACATGTCATGAATAATAGATGAAATATAATGTTGACAGTTTGACAGAATGTGCTATAAATACAACTGAATTGTGGAATTTAATACGTAATTCTTATTTATATATAAAATAGATGTTCAATTTATAAATTTTCAAAATTTTGTGAAAAATGTAATTCTAAATAAAAAAAGACTTCACTAGAAGGAAAATGCAGAGGAAATCATTAAAAGTACCTACGAAACGAAAAACATTTACATTTAAACAACATGAGAAGAATTTAACGAAAAATATGAAATCCGTCTGCTATCATTGAAAGGAGAAAGATATAAATAAATAAAACTATATTGTCTAAATATACATGGGAACTAAAAGTGTAATGTCTTTTTTTTTTTCATTATTCAAATAAGTTTTATTCCTGTGAATTGTTAAGCAACTTAGCATTTAAATCTCAGTTTCAGAGTAAAGGAAAGAAATGAAAAAAAAATATATTTACATTTTCAAAACAAATACTAACAATTCTAACGTTACGATATGTGTTATAGGAAATGAACGACTGTCGAAATGTTTATCCTATTGAAATGATGTAATTAAGGTAATTCTGCTAATAGCATTTTACGGTTTATGTAAATTGATCATACAGAGAAACAAAATGGCCCGTACAAAGTAGGATATCATTCCTAGGCAATCATCTTTTAGACTGAAATGATTATGTAGCAAATCGTGCAAGATTCAAGATTTTTGCGGTATACGTTTCTTTATGAAACAGAATCTTTTAGAGAAAAAGACGAGAGAAAAGTGATCACGCTTAAGCTTCTGCTTACGTGTGTGCTGTCTGCATTATATTTTTGTGATGTTCTGTCCAGTTGTTACGTCCGGTTTTTTTTTTTTGTTTTTGTTTTTTTCCTTGGCATATTGGACTCTATCAGTTGCAGTTTTATAGCTTATAGAGATGATGACTTTGTGAAGAGGCAAGAAGAGTAGGAAAAAAAATGCAAAGGACACGAAAAAATTACAAGAATGTAAAGAACAAAGGATAAATAAAAATAAAGAGATTACAGCTGGATCACGGTAACTCTGGGTATCATAAAATAGAAAATATGATAATATAGCCGGCCGAAAGAGCAAAAGGAGACATAAAATGCAAATATTTAGGGTAGTTAAGGGAGGTAACTGCTTTTTTAAGGCGGGAAACCCTGAATTATGCCAATTTTGTTGTTCATTCTAAATTATATCTTCGGATTTCCCTCATCTTTTCTTTCCGATCATCTTTTAGATTGATTTCTTGTGTTTTCCTTTCTTTTCGTAATACATTTTTCTTCTTTATCTTTTTCATGATGCTCTTACCATCGATTTTCATTCTTTTGTTCTTTACTTCTTTCTTTTTAACATCATCCGTCTCTCTCTCTCTCTCTCTATTTCACTCTCTCTCTCTCTCTTTCTCTTTCTCTCTCTTTCTCTCTCTCTCTTTCTCTCTCTCTCTTTCTCTCTCTCTCTCTCTCTCTCTAAGATACAATCTCTCCAGGAAAGCTTGAATAATTATGATACTTTTTTTCTTATTCAACTGATCGTTTTGATCAGTTCATTCTATTTACCGTTTCTTTAATGTATTTTCTTTAGCCAATATAAGAGTTACAATATTTTTTTCAGTCTTTCCATCTCTCACTGGCATAATCTAATTTACATATTCAACTTTGCATCTTCTTTCTATTGCATTTTGAATATATGTCATTCTGACCTGTTTCCAATATCTATCTATCTATCTATCTATCTATCTATCTATCTATCTATACATACATACATACATAGGGGGCGATAGGTAAATAGTCACCATTTATATTTTAATTTCGTCCATGCGTATTGTTTGTTAATTATTTTGTCGACTGAACAGAATCGCTTGGTAAGTTAAATTTCGTAGTTTCTTGGTTAGTTTTATTATCGCTCTCATTAATGTTGTTGCTTTTAATGGTACTACACGAACAATGTGTAACATGAGAGTAACCGGGTTGTATATATAATTATGTATTGTTTTTTGATTAGATGTTTTTTTAATATTTTTGTATTTATTGTCACTATTGTATTTGTATATTATATGGATACTTGAATATATTTACAAGAGATCTTGAAAATATCTTCCCCACCAAAAAAAAGGTTGTAGCCATTTGGTAAAATTTTGAAAAGTTGAGTCAGTTCGAGAAATTTACATGCTCCTTCGATTTATAACGTTTTGAGGAACTTATTAATTTGTAGGAGATACAAACACACGTAGAGACTGAAAGGTTAAACAGAACGATTATTAATGTTTCAATGGCCTCTATTTTAGTTGTGAATTAGTTTTTTCAATGCGTCTCACTGTTAAAACTTTCTAGAAGTTGTGTCATTTTGAAAGGTCAGCAAAACTACTATTAATAATAATATCACTTAATATTACTTCAGTTTCTGGGAAGATGATGAAATTTACAATCAAATTCAGATCTTGTGGCTCCGTGATATATTTTGTGTACAGATGTCTGTATATATATATATATATATATATATATATATATATACAGAGTGAGAGAGTGAAACAGAGGAGTGAGACAGAAAATGACAGAACGAACAAGAAAGTTATGAAAAGTGTTTAGACAAGATCGTCGATCAATATGTCCGTAAATTATAAATTCATCCCTAATTGTCGCATAAAAAGCAAATGCCTTTTGTATTACGAGGATGTGAATATATTGATGCACCGATGTACGATTCCCCCACACACACAAACACAAACACGCACAAATACACACAAATATGTGTGTGTAGTCTGTGTGAATGTATGTATGTGTATAATCTTTATATATTTTTGTGGGTTAATGTGCTCAATATCAGGGATATAAAAGTGGGCATTGAAGTCAATACGCATAAGCGACAGTCCTGCTTGAACTTATACGCAATCGTCAGGCCTAGTACCGCCCGGTTTTCACTTCAATGCCTTCAATATATATATATATATATATATATATATATATATATATATATACCGACTGTAATAGCAAAATAGACCAATTGTTAAATTAAGACTTGATCCGTTGTATCTTAAGAATTATTAAAGATTGGTTACTGGAATTCTCCGAGGTTTTTACGACGCTTTTGAACTCTAGGTTGAGCAAAAAGAATATGCAATCACTCTACGCTTAACGGGAGAATAGCCATAAAATCTATCATAAACGAAACTTCTGTCCTGTCCCAGACTGCACGTACGATTTCATTTTCATGTTTTTTTTCACTGCCTCCCTCACGTGTCAAACGTCTGATGGATTGAGTTGTTCTTTTTTTGTTTTTTTTGTTTTTTTAAATCGCTTTCGCTCAAAGTTGAAATGATGATCCCTCTTCCTGTTGTGACCTCCTGAGTCAGTTTTCCTCTATAGTGTTCCCACTTATTAAAATTTATTCACGGTTCTCTTGATGATTCTTGAATAGATGTTGAAGGTGAAAGACAATGTTTGAATGTAGATACCATTACAGAAGGGCTTAATTAATTCCTCTCACCATTGCTCATTTGAGAAGACAGTGGGATTGACAAAAATGATTTTAATCTGTTCTTTTTCTACCTAAAGAACCCAAAGTGTTTTTGAGCGATTCTTACGATAATTCTATCAAAATAGCCAAATGTCCTATCTGAAAACCTCGAAAAAATAAATTCAATTTATTCAGTGATTTTTAGATACTAAATATTTTCTGGGATGGACAGTTATGCAGAAACACGATTTGGACAAGTTTGTTAAACCCGGCATACACACCCATATATATATATATATATATATATATATATATATATATATATATATATATATATATATATATGAAACATTTATTTCTATTTGATTTGTCTGCCATTTTCTTACATTGTTTTCTATTTTTACCCATCAACTGCATCATTGTTGCTTTATTATTTCTATTATATTTCTTGCATTTTCCTTGATCTATGACGACATCTTGAAGCCTTCCTGAACAATTATTATACAATGCTATTTTCCATGAGCTTTTTCTCCCAATATCATTAATTTTTCTCAACTCTATGTCAAATCTGGTTTTACAACTTCATTATGAATAATAGATCAGTGGATCAAATTTTTAATTTGAAAATAAAAACGGAGTAGAAATAAATGTGTAGTATTAAATGGAAATTAGACATGATATCCCAGACATAATCAGCGCAATGAGAATTATTCACCCCTATAGATTCAGTACCATTTCGATATTCCTAAAATATTACCCATATCGGCAAGCATTTGATGTAAGTCAGAGAGCACAACGTCCGAATCTTTGTGTTAATAATAACAATGATGAGACAATAGTTCGCATATAATTAATCTAAATGTATAATACACTTGTCACTGTGACTGTAGATTCATTAAGTTTACCCAGCCAATACGTCATTTTATTTCATTTTCAGGATATTTTCCATATTGTCACCTGTCCTAATAATTTACATTCAAGAATTTTAGTTGATGGTATAAATATTCCCTTTTATGTTCCTTGTCGCTGCTACCGAATTTCAATACTTTCGAGAATACTGTCTAGAATTCTATTGAGTCAAATGCATTTTTCATCATCCCCGAGACAAACAAAATGATTAGTCAACATCTGATGTATTTTCTAAAATTTGTTCTATTGTCTTGGGATTAGGTTTTGTTGTGTAAACACTTCAAAAATTTCTCTTCGTAATACTGAATTAATCTACGGTGATCGGTTGTCAATTTTGAATAATTTTGGAAATAATTTACATACTGTATGTAAGCCTGCAGTTGGTCGTTATTTACAAGATTCTTTATTATCTTTTTTAAAGAAGAATTAAAATTCCTCAACTGAAGTTTTGAAGTATTTTTTTATATAAATTGTGTCAGTCTTCTTCTTCTTCTTATTATTATTCTATTTGCTTTATTCCTTCAGGGCGTTGGCGATCATGGCTCTACATTATTTCCTCTCCATTGTAGCACTTAATAAATATTGTCTTTTTCGAATATCTCTTCCAAATCCTGCTCAGCGATCCATTCTCTCAAGCTCACTCGATAGGTTGTGCGTTCTTTTTCTCTGGCTCTCTTACTTTCTATCTGCCCTGTTAGTATCAGATTTTTCAAGCCTTCTGTCCTTACTATGTGCCACCAAAATTTCAACCGTCTCTTCCTGATGTTAAGTGATATTTAGCTATCTTACATGTAGGGTTACATGTGGCACAAGGCCGGGTTTAACGTGGGATCTCCGAGCCCGTAGGCTCGGCCAAAAATATTCCCTCTTTGAACCCGCATAAACGGATTCAGGGACAGTCAACCACCCCGAACGAGACACTGCCCTTCGGCGGAGCCTCGTCCGGGTTCCTTTCCACCCGAAGGCAGGTAGACTGTTAGCTCTACCCCGGATCCAAGTTGATGTTAAGTATATGGGTCCTTTTTGCTGCCATTGTCTCTAAAATTTCGTTGTTACTCACATGTTTTGTCCACGATATTTTCAGTATCCTTCTGTAGAACAAAATGTATGTCCTTCTCGCTTATTTTTCATCTGTGAGAAAATTGTACACCACTGATGTTAATTATAAGTGTCCTCTTTGTTGACTAGAAATTTCTCGTTGACCAGTGTTCGGATTACGGCATCGACCTCTAGGATCAGATTTCTGTTGCTTCAAGCCTCTAAATCTCTTAGGGGATTGTCCAGCATTCACAACCATAGCAGTGGACGGATACTACATAGCAATTCAGTACTAATTTCTTTGTTTTTAACGATATTTTACCCGTTTCTTAATATTTGGGCTAATACTTTAATGAATTTCCTCCATCTTACAAAGTGTGTGTTACTATGACAACTTTCCACATTTCACATTTTCAATGCAAATATTATTTCTTCTATTATTACATCTGCAAAATTGTCTGCTTGAGAACCTTTTGTTGTTATTTTTAATTGCTTTGCATATAGATTCCTTCACGGTCTTCTTTAGTAGTTCGGCACACCTTTTGGCAACTTCCTTGTTTCTGTCATTTAATAGAAGTATGTCTTGTTTATTTATGTGCGGTTGGCTTGGAAAGTTTCAAGCTTATCTTTTTCTTCTCATTTTTTAAAGATCCATTTACTCTTTCCGTTCTCCCACCATTTTCTTGATGACTTTGTTTCTATGACTGAATTTTATGCCTTCAAATTTATCGCGATATGTCTACTCTTTTTCATCTTGCTATGGCAATATGACTATTCATTTAGATCCAACTGTTTCAATGCTGAATTTATTATTTCCCTTTATCAGGAGTATTTAGGTTTGAATAAATTTTCTGCTGCTTCCTAAATTATATCATTAATTTATACACTGAAGGTTTCTCTTCAATATTTGTTTTACTCAAAAGTCAATTTATATTCTATACGTTAACATTCTATAACTGTTTAAAAAAAAACAAAAAACATTTCACCGAAGCAAAACAATAAAGCAACTAGGACGTAAAGAGCTACTGGATGTTAAAAAATATGAGAAAAAAATATTACGGAGTGAGAATAATAAAAGAACAACTATTAAGAAGTCAGAAGATAACAATTTATATTGCAATTAAATTATTGAAGATCAAAGTTGACTGGGAAACAAGAAGCTGGAGAAGGTTCCCATAAGCGAGAAGCGCGAGAGAAGGAAGTATTAGAATAGAATATACAGAACATACAGAAAATGAATTTATTTCCGGTTTATATATATAACAGTGTTTTTATCAGTACCTATGTATTCAGTTACATTTCCTTTGCCATTTTAGTTTTATTTATTTTTTTATTGTAGTCAAAATTACTATTTTATTTATTTCTGACGAGTTTTCTAACATTTCGACTCTTTCTCTCATCTTCACTGTTTGCTTTTTCTGTTACACAGGAATCTTCATCATTCATTTTTCCTAATTTTCTACTGGCATCGGCAATCAACATTCTCTGAAGTAATAAAATGTACTGATTCTCTAGTAGAACCCTTCAATATCACCCATTAATGCTATTAAAACGACAGCTAAAATGTCGTGGACATAATCGGTGTGGGGAAGATTGTAGGAGTCAATACATAAAACGCAGAGAGACGGCAAGGAGGAAGTGTGAAATAGCTAGTAGAGCATTTATACATAGAACACAAAAATGGTAGTAACGGAGGAAGAATTACTTATAGCAACAAAAACATAAATCCATGCTTTTCTGGGCCCTTAAAATACATAGTATCTATAATAATTCTTATACAATATTCTCTATCTTATGTGGTATGGAAACATAATACTTTTCCTGGAACAATATTATTATGTAAGAATTCTAAGCAATTAATTTTTCTATCCCTTTATAATGTGTTACATGGTTAATTATGTTTGTCTGTAACAAAGTGTTTCCTTTCTTTTAATACCAACCATATGTCAGGTAATATTAGTCCGTTCAATTATTCTTCCCCTACGTTTCGGAAAGTGCTGATTAAGGTGCTGAGCAAAAGGTTTTAATGGGCGGGGCTGAAGTTGAAAACTTCAGAATAAATTGGATTTCAATATTTTACGAAGAAATACATTTCGAGAGGTGGGGGATATTACATATGTTTGTATGAAGAATAATATAAATTCAAGAAGATAGAACATATACCGGATGCGATGGGTAAATTATCAACATTGTATATTTTTAGTTTCACGCATGCGCGTTTTTTGTTTCTGATTTTGTCCACTGCACTGTATAGCAGGGTCAGATGGGCACTGTCTATCAGAGAAATAGTAACATCACGGAAGCTCCAATTGGAATATTTCAGAGTGTTTGGGTGTCAATCTGAAGAAAGTGCAGAAGATTCGAAAAGAGTTTGATGATATATCCAGCCTTCATCAGATGTTTGCAATGATCACTAGTGATGGTGACGTTATGCTTCGATTCATCCTTCCACAGTGTCTCAGACTCGACGCCAAGGCCTACATCAAGTTCCTTAACAGGAGCAGGTAGAAAATATTAGTGATTAATTATTCAAATTTTAACTTGATTTTCATGTGCTAGGATTTTTCTTTTTTAAGAGCTTCAAACTCTTTTCATAGTATGAAAACTTCCCGAACAGTTAACAATTTTTTTCCGGATCTCAAGAAATTAAATTAGAGAGAATATTCTCGAATTGCTGGGCTTCAGATACAATTATGCAAATATATGTAGGAGTGGGTGCTGAAAATTCCATAACTCGTTCTATTCAAAAATCACTAATTCAACAGGTAAATATCAGAATTTTTGAAAGGGTCAATAGAAACTCCAGAAATTATGTTGACCTTTTAAGGCCATATACGGAATACTATTTAATTAAGCGGGGTTGTTTATCGTCAGGCCGTGAACTTTTCAGTCCTCACTCTGTCGTATGGGGATATTTTACTTATTTTTTTTCCTTTATCCAGTGTATTTATATTATTTTAGTATTCTTTCTTTTTTTTTTTTCTCTTTTCTTTCAAAACTATTTTTTCTTCGTTAGTTCATAGAATATTGTTACTTCATTTACACTGGAGCTTCTGCTATTTACCTACAGCTTCTTCACAGAATCCAAAGAAGGATCTACAATGTCATTGTTTCTACCGTGGAATTTAGGATTCACTTACTTTTTCAACGCCTTAACTTACCTTCCTGTGCCTTTTCAATTAGCACGTTCATGTTAATTGTTCTGATTTGTTTCCTCTTTACTAGCTCGAACTCATGAATTTAAGCGCAGTGCTAGATTGGCAGCTAATTGTAATCCTTTTACTGTTGTAATTGCCAATTGTACACGTAAATTCTATACTAATGATGTCTTCTCACGCACTTCTCGACTGTGGGACTTTCCTCCGGCTTTTTAATTTCCTGTCCACTACGATTTTCAAAAATGTAAATACCACATCTTTTTTCCTCCTGTGGTTCCGTAAATTCTTGTCTTTTAATACCTTTTCTCTCTTCCGTTTCATTCATTTTTTAATGACCGCTTACACCTTACATGGCAACGCTTTGGTTGGGGTGGATTTTATTCTAATAATACTAAATCTTGTCTCTTCTCTGTTCTAGTATTTCGTCCATATATTTTATGATTCCCATTCTCTTATCTCTCTCTCCCTCACTCTTTCTGTTTTTCTCTCTCAATTTCTATCTGTCTTCTTTATCTCTTCCTTTCTCTCCCTTTGTCACGCTCTTTGTCAATCTCTTTCTCACTCTCCTTTTGTATCATTCTCCCGCTCATTCTCTCTCTTTCTCAGTCGCACTCTCTCTTTTTCTCTCTTTCCTTCCCTCTCGATCTCACTTCACTTTCATTCTCTCCTCCTGTTTCTCCTTTTCTCTCTTTTTTTCTATCTTTCTCTTTCTATCTAGCTCTCTTTTTTGCTCTCTCTCCCTTTCTCTATATCTCGCTCTCTCTTTTTGCCTGCTTTCTTGCGCTCTCCTTTTTCTTACTCTCTTTCTCTCTCCCTCCCTTTGTATTTTCTCTCTTCCTCACTTACTTGATATCGCTTACTCGCTCTTCCTTTCACTCTTTTTCTCTCCCTCTATTTCCCTCTCCCTCACTCTCTGGTTCGCTCCCTCTCTCTCGTTCTCGATTTTTTCTCTCTTTCTTTCTCTTTCTCGCTCTCTGCCACTCTCTCTCTCTCTTTCTTTATCTTTTAAACCCTAACCCTGTGTCTCCTTTTCTCTGTATATTTTTTCTCTCTCTTGCTCTCTCGCTTACTCTCCCTTTTATTCTCTCTCCTGTTCTCCTTCATTCTCTCTATTTCCCTTTCTGTCTTCTCACTATTATCCTTCCATTTGCACTTTTCCCTTACTTTTATTATTTTCAACCTTTTCATTCAGCGCAACAATTCCGCTTTTCGCCTTTGAAAATTTTCATTTTTTTTCCTCTCTTGTATCTTCCGCTTCATTCATTGTGGCATCCGACCTTTTATCTTTGACCTATTCTTCTGGTTTTTCACCATCTCTTTTACTTTGTCATCTTATTTGAATGTTTCGTTTACCTAATATTTCTCTTTCATCTCGCTTAGTCATTCGCTTCTTTTCCATTCTTGTCTCTCATTTATACACATATACCATTCTTGCTATTTCTTTGCCTTCAAGAGAACAACTTCAAGCTAAAGTAAGTATCTGCAAGAACATTGTATTGCTTCATTCTTTCGAATCTATCTTGAAAATCAAATTCGAATCCTTCGCTTTTATCTGGTCTCGTATAATAACTGGGAAAGCAAATGGGAAACACGCCGTTAGTAAGGCAGCAGGTTGCTAGATCCAGCAGGCTGTCATTTTTTTTTTCAGTTTCACAAGAAACGGTCTTTCATCTAAATCTAAATGAATATCTTAAATATACTTGCAAGATTTTCTTTGCAATTTTTTTAACTTTTATTCTACTTTAATTACAACATCTATCATTTCCTTTCCTCATATTCTCTTCATTTCTCTTTCATAATTCTATCTCTTAAATAAATTCTCGTCTTTTATGGCTACGTCTTTTGAGTAGTTCATTTGTATTGAAAGTTAGTTTTCTCTAGCTTGTTAAATATCGTTCTTACATACTCGCTTCGCCTTTCTTTTATTCCCGATTTGTCTCTTGTTATTTTTTCGCTATTTTGTAGACTTTATCAAAATCATTTTGCTGCTTTAATGTACAGAAATTCCAGAGAAAAATCTATTATTATTTATTCATTTGAATGTCATTCTGCAGTTGATTTTGTTCCTTGCTTACTTCTATGTTCTTATCGACAATTTAATTTATTAAGATATCACTGCTGTGAACTGAGTTCGAACATTACAAGATGTCCTCTACTTTGTAGACCTGTATCTGAATGGATTCAGTTTTCCTAATACATTTATAATATCAATGTATTTAGCCTTCTATTTTTGTTCACTCACCTTGTTTTTTTTTTCCCATATAGTGTTTTCCCTACATTTCTTATTAAAAACCTCTTTCACGTTGCGACTATAATATTTCATTTTCGCTTTTATTTTGAAATTAGCCTTCTAACTAATTTTATCTGTCTCCATTTATCTCTTGTCTTTTCATCTTCCTCGTAGTTTTGCACAATGCCTTTTCATTTTTCTTTATTTTTCTTTTATATTTCCTAGTGTATTATTATCTTTGTATGCCTATAATTCATTTCCTTCGACCTTCCTTTTGCTTATCTGTATATGGAATATTCCTTCACTTTATTTTTTCCTCATTTGATCCATTATTCTCTTTTATCTATCTTCTCAGAGTGTTTTTCTATTTTTTCAATGACCTTCATTCGTTTCTCTTCTTCTTTTAGCCAGTGCCATTTGAATAATTCATTCTACATGTTATAGAATATAAGCTTGTCATTTTCTCTATTACCTTCTCCTAGATTTTCATTAAACCCTTCATATTTTTTCTTTTCCTCTATTTCTCACTGACTCATTCTCTTATATTGCCTTTCCTTCACGTACATTCCATGCTAAGAATAATATTATTTGTGGTTCTTTCCTCTCATACTCTTCCTTTATTTTTCTATATATCCTTTCCTTTCTCTCATACGAGTCTCGTTATCCGCCTCTTTTTTGTATCTCTTTCTCACTCATAAAATATATCACTATCAGCAGTGGTTTATTTTTTACATCTGACATATCTCATTTCCCATTGAGTTTTTCCTATCTTCTTCGCCTTTCATCATTAAATCAACGTGTTATTTCTTTTTTATGCAATTTCTCTAGAAAAGGAAAATAGTTCACGAAGATAGCCTTAAGGTCCATATTTCAAAATACAGTCACTTATGTATGGCATGTAAATCTGTAACAGCCCAGGGAGGTAGTTATGAATGCATACCATTGGCAGAGGCGTGCTTTACCTAAAACCGGCACGCAGGTGATAAATCGAAATGAAAATTCACAAATAATATATGCCCAGGAACAATGCACGTTTTTCGATCTTCCGAAAAAAAATAGACTATAAAAAAAAATGATAATCTAGATTGTAGTATCAATGGATTTTAGTTCGAGAAATTAATATGAAAGGAACAACATGAGAATGGCCAAACATGCGTATGTCATATTATGTATTTAATTGTTTTTCATCATGCGATCGAATGATACATAATCTATCTATAGAGCTCAAATGCTGTGTATGTGTGGCTAATCGAAACATGGAAAATTAATTCAATATATATGGTGCGGTCTCTCAGCGAAGGTATGCATGTGTCAATTTACGTACAGCTGTGAGTTTTAATACGTATGATTATATTATTTTCATCTCGCAGTAGGTGGCTATTTTCCTGTCCGGATATTTTAGCTATGTAATGATAATTAATTTGTCTATACTGCGATTAATTTCGTTAAAATGAATGACAAAGAACGGATTAAAGTTATGTTTTTGTTGATGTAACATCGCGGAAATAAGAAGGGGGGCAACGATTATATTTTTAAGTTTTAAATTTAAGATTTTGGGATTAATTTTGGCATCTAGTTTAGCCAATATCGTATAGTTTCTTTATGTTCCCGTTTTTAATACTTTTAAAAAATAAATATCCCATAATGCAATAACAGGAAATAACTTTTTTGTACATAAATGCTTATAAGGAGCTGATATATAACATAAGCAACAGGGATTTAATACATAACAATTTATAAAAAGTGCTAGTCATATAAAAATAAGTTCAACCACAACTTTGATCTAAAAATTTTACATATATTAAAAGAGAAAATAAATTAGATGGAAAATTATCGAGAATGCCGAAAAAAAAGCTTATCAAAATATAAATCTAGGGCACGGTTATTTTCTTCAAATATATTTATTCTTGAGAGAATGAATCATTTCCCTACAAATATACATGACTATAAAATGTTGAAAAATAAAAGAATACGGATAAATTTATAACTCCTGTTATTTAAAATATAAAAATGAATCAAAAACCAAAAAAATTAATTGCATAAAAAATCAACAGCATCATTTGACACTTTCGTTTATTAGACTTTAAATTACGTCACTTGGTATCCTCCATAATTTACCTAGACTTTTTAGTTAAGCTCTTAGTTAACGTGATGAATATTTACGACTCCCACTTAAATTTGAAAGAGTTAAATTAAAAATTAGAACATTTTTACTTTCGTTTATAATTACTTGTTGCTAATATTTCCTTTGGTAAAATCCATCACAGAACCAAACACAATGGCTAAGATAACTTTTACCTTTATTAATATATATATATATATATATATATATATATATATATATATATATATATATATATCTATATATCTATATATATATATATATATATATATATATATATAAGTGAACATGGAAGTCAACACTTACAGGCGACAGCATGAAACAGACTGTCGCCTCTAAGTATTGACTTCTATGTTCATTTTTATATTTACACGGAAAAGAAAGAGGCCATGGAAAGAGGATCAGGTGATAAGCGCTAAGAGGAGATGAAATCATGAAATCTGTCCATATATATATATATATATACATATATATATATATATATATATATATATATATATATATATATATATATATATACACGTTTTAAAAGTTTGTGACTGGAAGGGATAATTCCCAGGAGGATATGAATCTAAAGAGAGCTCAATGTAAACTACAAAGCATTTAATGATGATAAGATGACGGAGACTTTAATTATCCATCATATATATATATATATATATCAATGTGTAGAAGAACGAACAGTAGGATTACAGCATTCAAAACATTAATTTAAAAATAGTGCTCAATACACAAAGTATAGCCGTAAATGTTTATTTATCTTATGCAGTGTTACATTAGAACATGCACATATCCACTACAAAATTGTACGTTTTTCTTTCAATGTCAAAAAAGGAAAAACATTTTTAGACATCTCATCAGGTCGGGAATTACGGTGTTACTAAGATTTTTTTATTCAGAAATTCAGTTATCGAAGCAAATAATCGCCCACTTCCGTTCTTTGGAAGTTTTCATAAAATGTCTTCTAGAATTTGCATATAGAGATGGAAGTGAATTCAATGCATTAACTTATCGTGGGCGAACGAAAAGGAAGGGAAAAAGAAAAAAAGGGGAAGGGAAAAGAAAGAAAGAAGCCATGGGAAGAGGAGGAGGTGATAAGCGCTAAGAGGAGATAAATCTTGCCATAGAATTTCGTTAGAATGTAAAATTTGAAATTTAATGGTCTCCTACGTTGGTTCGTATGTGTTTCAAGTAAAAATAATTTGCAGCTAGTGACAGTTAAAATAAAGGTTAGAATATTACGTATGTTTTTTTTTTTTTTTTATCCTTCATATTATTTTGGGATTAAACATTGTCAATGAGAAAGATAAATTCGAATAATATATTCTTTTTATTTTCAGGAAGAAATAGGTGGTAAATTCCATATAAAAATAAAACGCAAAATAAGATTAAACTAGTACTAACTTTTTATTTGTATTAACGTAGGTTGGAAAAGTCGATCAATAGCATTGTATATAGGAAATGTAGTTATTAATAGATAAAAATAATAAACATAAAAACACTGAGCTTGGATCAAAACTCATACTTTGCGGCATAAGCCAGAAGAGCTACACTTTGCTCTATTCAGACAGTATTAGCAGGTGATGCTCATTCTATGTCGTTTGTATTTACGTATGTAAACAGACCTTTTAATTTTTCAATATTTCCTAATTTCTGTGTTACATGTATTACCGTTTATAAGGTGTTAATATTCTAAGGGTTAAACTAATCCGTTTTGGACCAGATAATGTTTAAATCATTGAGCTAGGTCCCATGAAACTAAAAAGAATAAAACATGAAGGTAAGTTCAATGAAACTAAGATTATTATATTATCACATTTACAGAAGTAGGAATAAATTATCATCAGTTAGGTCTACATTTAATATTCAAAGTGAAATTGACTAAAATGAATCTTGTATTAGGATTATAGCCAGGGAAAACATGGTTCGTTTAATGTCTTCGATATTCTAGCCTGCTTTAGTATTTTCCATTTAAGTTTGGGTGTTTCACCATTGTCCTTTAATTCCCCAAAATACTTGGAAATTGAGGTCATGTTTCGTTTATCTTGGTTGTTAAAGCACGAGATATGGTTATAAAAGGTTTTTTTTTTTTAAATATTCATCGTGTTACCGACGTAATATCTTATCGAAGCTAGTGGATTATCAACAGAGCTAATAGTACACCCGTATACTATAGATGTCGCTAAATATCTGTTGGATAGCGGGCACTGGTTGGGATTCCTACTACTACACACATTATTTGTAGGGGACCCAGTAGGGTCCGACTTAGTAAACTCATCATTTTTGTTATACGTTTTTAATACCTTAGTGTTGTGAGATTTAATTATTTTTTCTAAACTGTTCGTGCAACTATAGCTAAGCTTTAGAGTGTTGCGGTTAAAAAATTGCCTCAGGGAGCTTTTATTTGGGAAATGTTTTTCAATTAATTCTAAAAACGTATGTCCCAATTTAGTACGTACTGATAGATTATATGGGAGAGTGTGCCATATGATCTTTCTATTTTTGTTTATTCTCCTGGAAAGATTATAATTTTCCATAAACTCAATTTTTGGAGACCTATAACCACTATTTTTAAGAATTTTCCCGTAAGGTGTCTTATGTTTGTCAAATATTTCTTTGTTAGTGGAGTGCTGGTTTATTCGTATTTCTATCGATGATGGGATATGCTTGATTACAGAGGGTGGGTAGTTGGAGCTAGGATGAATACACACTGGGTTAGCCTTATTCTTCATGTGTGGATGGAAATTTTTCATCGTTAAATTCAATGTAACATCTAGGAAATCAACTTGTTTAATGTTAGCGTTTATAACTACGTTAAGACCGAACGATTTAAATACACTATATTATTTTTTCTAATTTTATCAATCTTACTTCTAATATATTCATTAACTATTATCAGGCTATCGTCTATATAAATCCCTATCCTATTAATATCTATTTCTTCATATGCTGTAAGGTAATATGGGAGAAATGGTCGTACGAGGTCAGAAGATTCTGCTGAATCCAGAGATCCACTTGATAGGTCAAAATTGTCCAATGTTTTTAATCCATTGTTCGTTTTGGTGTATTACTATTGGTTTCCTAAAGTTCATAATAATGTTGATTTCTTTTTTAGAAATGTCCGAATAAAATTCGGCGAATTCTAATGATAGACTAAAGAGTTCCCAAGAAATAGATGAATAAAAGTCGACTATATCAAATTGAATAAATGTCCAATTACTTTTGTTTTTCAGGTTTTTAAACCAGCCGATCACTTCAGATGTACCCCTCCATTGCATCAGGTTCAGCTGTTTTTTTTTGTCTTGTTTTTTTTATCTAGGAGTTGATGTGTTCCAGGATTCCTTTACTTGTTCTTCCGATCTGGGATTTGTTTGGATTGATAATCCTAGTTGGTAATTTTTGTTGAAATTCCGGTTTATGGTCCTTTAATAATGCATAAGCTTCTTTTGTGGTGAGTTTCGGTACTCTATCGCGTATCTTTAATTTATCAGTAATCTGTTTAGCTGAAGAATTGATATCATCAACGTAACTGAAAGGTATGAGACGGCAATTAACTGCAAGCATAAAATAGAATTAACATTACAATCTTGCTAAAGAAATTTTGAATCTACTAATGAATCCTCTTGTAGCTGTAAACATCGAACCGAGGTCATCGCCTATTATACTCTAGTTCCACTCCTAATAGAATATTCATTTTAGTCAAATTTACTTTGAATATTAAGTGTAGACCTAACTGATGATAATTTATTCCTACTTCTGTAAATGTAATAATATAATAATTTTAGTTTCATTGAACTTATCTTCAGGCTTTATTCTTTTTAGTTTCATGGGACCTAGCTCAATGATTTAACAATTATCTGGTCCAAAACGGATTAGTTTAACCCTTAGAATATTAACACCTTATAAACGGTAATACATGTAACACAGAAAATAGGAAATATTGAAAAATTAAAAGGTCTGTTTACATACGTAAATACAAACGACATAGAATGAGCATCACCTGCTAATACTGTCTGAATAGAGTAAGTTGTAGCTGTTCTGTCTTATGCCGCAAAGGATGAGTTTTGATCCAAGCTCAGAGTTTTTATGTTTATTATTTTTATCTATTAATAACTACATTTCCTATATACAATGCTATTGATCGACTTTTCCAACCTACGTTAATAGAAATAAAAAGTTAGTACTAATTTAATCTTATTTTGCGTTTTATTTTTATATGGAATTTACCACCTATTTCTTCCTGAGAATAAAAAGAATATATTATTCGAATTTATCTTTCTCATTGACAATGTTTAATCCCAAAATAATATGACGGATAAAAAAAAAACAAACAAAACAAAAACATACGTAATATTCTAACCTTTACTTTAACTGTCACTAGCTGCAAATTATTTTTACTTGAAACACATACGAACCAACGTAGGAGACCATTAAATTTCAAATTTTACATTCTAACGAAATTCTATGGCAAGATTTATCTCCTCTTAGCGCTTATCACCTCCTCCTCTTCCCATGGCTTCTTTCTTTCTTTTCCCTTCCCCTTTTTTTCTTTTTCCCTTCCTTTTCGTTCGCCCACGATAAGTTAATGCATTGAATTCACTTCCATCTCTATATGCAAATTCTAGAAGACATTTTATGAAAACTTCCAAAGAACGGAAGTGGGCGATTATTTGCTTCGATAACTGAATTTCTGAATAAAAAAATCTTAGTAACACCGTAATTCCCGACCTGATGAGATGTCTAAAAATGTTTTTCCTTTTTTGACATTGAAAGAAAAACGTACAATTTTGTAGTGGATATGTGCATGTTCTAATGTAACACTGCATAAGATAAATAATTATTTACGGCTCTGCTTTTTGTATTGAGCACTATTTTTAAATTAATGTTTTGAACGCTGTAATCTTAATGTTCGTTCTCCTACACATTGATATATATATATATATATATATATATGATGGATAATTAAAGTCACCGTCCTCTTATCATCATTAAATGCTCTGTAGTTTACATTGAGCCCTCTTTAGATTAATATACTCCAAGGAATTATCCCTTCCAGTCAAAAAATTTTATATATATATATATATATATATATCAGGTAATCTAACGATTGCGTCTAGCATAAAACGCCTTGTCGTCTCTGTCTGTTGACTTAAATGATCACATTTATATTTACATAATCTCTATATCCGATATTAAGCATTTATCCTATAAATATATCACACCATAAAACTATATTTCTTCATGGCCATATATATATATATATATATATATATATATATATATATATATATATATATATATATAAGCATTTGGGCAATTTATTTATAATTCGACATTATTTCTCAACATTTTAAATGTGTTTTCAAACAGTACAAATATATGTCTACGGTGGACTTAGCAGTCGTTTCCCTGGAACGCGCGTTTGTACATTCCGGGGGGTATGTTTCCTTTAATGCTTTCGAATGCAAAGGCCGGTAGGAATATATATATATATATATATATATATATATATATATATATATATATATATACTTTTTACAAGATGCTTGTCTGCTCAAACACGTGCATCCGAAGTGTATCCCCATACACAAAACTAACACAATAGTGAAATATATAAATGTTAGATCTGTTTACCCTACGAAACAAAGCACATCGCTAAATGAATACCGTATAAGTAATTTAGAAACTCTTACAGTAAAATATTTTTGATGATAAAATTGAAGAATATGAGAAGACATTAATAGAAGATGTACATGAAACCAAACTGGAACTTAAACCTCAAATAAAACTACAAATCATAAACAATTCGAGGAAAAATGAAATATCATTTGGTTAAACGCCACCCACTTTATCTTACAGGAAAAGTGTAAAATAGGGAACATATTTTGAAATTACTTACTAAACACTTACCCCAAAATTAAGAATCATATCAGATATTTAATAAAAAAACATACTTAAATTAATCTGCATCTGTACTAGGAATTTAGAATCTATAATAAAATGACAAAAAACCAGAAATGTAAAAAGTAATGTCTAGCCAAATACAGTTAGCACTAGTGAATTATGCAGCTGTAGATATAAAAATAGATGTCCATTAAATGAGTTTGCGAAACCGAAGCAGTAATTTATAAAACAGAAGTAATAAATACAGATGTCTAATTCAAAACACTCATAGGGTGTACTGAAGTTAGTTTCCAAGGAAGATAGTACAATCATTTCTTAGTCCTAATGTTTTAGGACTTTTACCAGTCTAGCTAACCATGTGTTGATATTAAAAGAAAAACAATAAAGATCCATCTATAAACAGGAAAAACCTTTAAAAAGCGAAACTCTACAAAAACCATAGTAACATCTGCAACCTCTCCCACCAAGAAAAGTTCGAATAATAATTCCAGATCCAAAAAGGCCTTTTGAATCAAAGGTTCGAAGTTATGAACGTACGCTACACGTGTTTAATTTTTATGGTTTTTTTTTCAATTTTTCACGCGTTTATTGAGAAATTTTAATACTACTGTTTCCTGGTCTTATTCAACTCTGACCCTTAACCTTTTATGTATTATATATATATATATATATATATATATATATATATATATATATATATATATATATATATATATGAGTAGTCGTATGCAAAAGCGATAACTATCCACATCTACATCTAGCAGCCGTGTGCTTTTTGAAAACACGTATTGGGCCATCGCACACACACACACGCACACACACATATACAAACATACATACATATATATATATATATATATATATATATATATATATATATATGGCTATCTGATCATTTTTGCATACGACTACTCAGTAATATTTGACTTTGTTCGAGACTCCCAGAGCCGCATATGTTTTATAATGCAAGCATGTTGTGCTGACTTTAGTCACAGTTTCTGGAATATAGCGATAATCTGGCAGTATCCACCGTTTGAACACCGTCAGTTCACTCACATCATCGGTCACGCTGACTGGTGTCTTCGTGCTAGCATAACCATTGCCAGTTTTCAAACTGTTCCGTCTAACCATTTTAATTCACAAAGTTTGTGATAAGACTTGATATGGTTTGTAGGGACTTTCCAAATGTTCCGAACAATTCAGGCCAGTAACTTCAAAGGTTGATACTATCTTATCGCTTCTTACCATTTAACTGCCTTAGCACATTTTGTCTTTTTGCTATTTCTCTTATCCCTTGTTCTGCTATCTATTTGCACAAGCTCGTTATGTAGGCTATGCACTGGTTTTCCTATTCCTTGTTTCTTCTACAAACTTGTGAGTGTTAACATTTCGAAACCCTCTTTCCTCTTTACGTGCCCTAGAAATTTCACTTGTCTTTTTCAGGTGCTAAATATACGTGTTCGTTTTGTTTTTATTTTCTCTAAAACTTCGTCATTGCTCACATGTTCAGTACATGTTATTGTCAGCATCATTAATGGACCATAGAAAAGAAAGCTTTTTTTCTTGGAAATGTTTTAATTTATTTTCTCAGATTTAGGAAGACAAGTCAACAAATCTGACGAGAAGTTATTTTCTGATTATAGCTTTTAAAATTACTCCCGATCATATGATCAGTTATTTTACTTATTATTGCCTTGAAAATTGCTCCTTCAATGAATTTAGTATATTGCCAAGATCGTACATTATGTTTAATTGCTTTATACTCTCTTTTTTTTAATTTAAATATTTTCATCATTACCCTCTGGACTTATTTATATATTACGTATATGTCACTTATGTCTATAAATTGAATACTTGCATGCATTTTTTCTCAGTATTATTTTTTTTACTAAATTTCGCTTTACACAACGTCCAAATGTCTCACAAGGTAAAGGGTTACTAAATTAAGCGTGTGATATAAACGTAATATGAAGAATTAGGAGGTGATGCTTACGATGATATGGTAGATAGATGATGATTGACCCTTTATTTCAAGAGGTTATACATGTGTTCGAAGAATTTCCTATTTGGGAGTCTGTTGAACAAAGTAGACATAATTGGGGGAAAAGCTTTCGAGGGTTAACTCATTTCTTATCAAAAGAATACATAGTGAAAAAGAGTGATTAAATATTCGGATATATTATGTCGTGTCTTTGTGTAATAGGCAGAACCGAAGATTCTACAAAACAATTTAGATCATCAATTTAGATCATCAATTTACAGTTCAGTTAGTTAGGTGTAGCCGTAAGTTCTATGCTAACAATTTCTTTTCTCGCACTTTTCGCTTGTGGAACTCCCTTCCGGTTTTATGCTTCCAATCAACTTTAATCTGCAAAAATTTAAATGCGATGTCAATCAATATCTACTGTCCCCTCGTTACTCTTTTCTTTTCCCGCTCATTATTCATGTTTCACTTACTAATTCTTTCACACCCAGTAGCGCCATGTATTATAGTGGCGTTACTACCTTGCATGGGGTGGTACCGATTAAAAAAATCATGGATGCAGTGATGGACTAGATAGGTTACTATGATTGTATATTATATTTGGTTATTCTTCTGAAATAATTATAGGTCATCTCTCTTGAGTATGAATACCTATTTCTATGCCTGTATAAACAACCGTCACTCTCTCTCTCTCTGTCTTCCTCTCTTTCTGTGTGTGTGTGTGTGTGTGTGTGCGAGTGTGTGTGTGCATTCATTTCTTTTATTCATACATCATTGTATTTCCTTCGTTTACTTGTGAATATTTAGTCTTGCATGTATGTGCGTGTTTATGAACAGATATCTACATAAACACGTCAAAAGCGTAGATAAATTTAACTGTTGACATTTACATGTGAATATTCGTTGACATTGGCATGAGTCGGTCTTTTCCCTGATTTCTTTGCCGTCGTTTCCTGAACAGAATACAAATGAAACATCTTTATCATAATCTCTTATTTCACGTAGTACATCAATGTAACTTTTGGTTTCATGGTCATCATGCGTAGCAATTCGTAGTTATCACCATATCTACTGTCCTTCGATTACACTCAACAAAATAGCGGCTGTAGGTGATTTCAAACGGTATAAGTAGAAATATGAATTATCAAATGCACTGATGCAAAGAAAAATTACATAAATAATGTCACAAAACTCTTAAGTTTAATAATGAATATATTCCGGTATTTTTATTTGTATTTTCTGATGAATCTTAAATCTTAAGAATTTGATTGAATAAATTCCTTGTGGGTTCCATAATTGTAAAATTCCTGTGGAAATACGCTTATTGCATCGTTAAATATTTGAGATTAACAACTTTAGCCACATATTACAATAGAAATTACAAATATGAATGCAGGTATGTATTTAAAGATACAACGAAATTATATTAAAAAAATTATATTAAAGTGAAAGTGCATCCATTTCACTAAAGCAGACGTTAAATGTACGAGAACGTTATCGTCTCCTATATCTTCTGTGCTTGTTTTTCTTTTTTTCTATCGTTCTTTATTTTGTTTTCTCTTTCTTCATTTATTTATTTCATTGAAACCAAACAGTGTTTCTGATATGTCTTTTCCGTCTTTCCTCGCAATCAAAAGGGTATAGTCCAATTTTCATGAAATATTGGCTGTGCGTAACGCACGCGCTAACTATGGAATAAAGGAACATGCTGAATTATAATACGATTATTAACATTTTCTCTTTTTACTTTTCTAGTCTTTCTCTTCTGTTATTTCTTCTCCTTTTCCTTTTCTTTTGACTTTCCCTTTTTAAATCCTACTGTCTTGATTCTCTTTGCAGTTTTACTCTTCTGTTATTATTCCTTTTTTTCTTTCCCCTGAACTCTTTTCTTTTATAATTTTTTTCTATTTTCTTTTATCTTTTTCACTTATTGATTCTCTCTTTCGTTATTTTTATTTCTATCGTCTTCCTATACACTCATCTTTCTGGATTTTCTTACATTTATTTATTCTGTTCTAATTATTTTCTCCTTTTGTTTTATTTTTGCCGTCTTACTTTTATATTTCCCTTTCTATATTTTCTTTATTTTACCGTTTATCTCCGTAGCCTTCATCTTCCCTTTTCTATCTTTTATAATCTTTCTCTTCTGTTGTGTTTTCTCTTTCATTGTTTTTTTTTGTTTGTTTTTTTTTGTTTTGTGTGTGCCTTTCCCATATAACATCTTTTCTAATTTACTTTCTTTTGTTCGCCTTTCTATTCTGTTAACTTATTTTATTTTATTTTATTTCTTTTATCGTCTTTCTCTTTCGTAATTCATTTTTTCTCTTGATTTTCTTTTCTATTATGCATTCCGTTTTCTTTTCTTTCTCTTAGTGTCATTCACATCTAACATCTTTTCTATTTTGCTTTCTTTTTTCATTCCCCCCCCCCCATATTCTCTATTGGTTTTTCTTCTTTTTGCTGTTGTTCTTGACATGGCTCTTTTTTATCGGTTTTCCTCTCGAACTTTTTCTCGGTTTCACTAATATAATTGTTTCAGATTAAAATCGTCACTCGCAGTGTTTAATCGCTTTCCATCATGGAATGCTTTTTAACAAATACTATTTCTTGTCCGCGTTTCCATTCATGTACATAATTACTTTATTATTGCCTCAATGTGTCAACTTTAATCCGTTTCCTTTCCTTATAAATAGAGTGTGAATCAGGAAGTCCAGTTGAGCGCATTGGTTCGTTTCGCGGTATTATTTGTTGGTACAGTGGGTTCGATCTCAGTGAGTAAACCGATGTCTTGTTTCAGATTAAAGAGTTGATATTTAATTCACGAAGCGTAAGCAATTCATTAACAAACTATTCTCACGGAACATTGGCTAACAGTTGTATACAAATATGGCGTGAACTTATGCCAAAATAAAATTTATCAATACTTGACCTCGTTTTTGGATTACTGTGTTGCGTGTTTAATCTCGACACCTTTGGCCAGCCTTCAACCCGAAGGTAAAGCTAAATCTTTGCATACAGATTTCTAAGGCAGATTGACGATTGGCACTATATATTTCTCTGACTTGATTTCTTCCAATTAGCATTCGAGCATATACTGTTACGCCTAGAACATTTTAATACGATTTCACATAAATAAGACGTTTGAACAGATTTTCACTTCAAGAGGAAATGATAATTATCCTCAAAGCAGATTTATTTTAATGTTGATTTGTGAGTAAATATACATTAATAGTACACAGAAAATTATTTATATGCGTCATTATTATATATATATAATATTATCGTTATTTAGTTGAGATTTATTTTTATTCTTTAGCTTCATATCTGTTAATTTTGGTTTAATTTTCGTTTTAATTCTATCTGTGATTTTATTACTATAAAATTTTTTTAGGTTTCTATCTTGAGACAGAAAAATTCCACGTTAGTAATGTGCTTTCAAATTTAACTGCATTTCATGTAAATGAATATATATAATAAAAAAGTGATTCAAAGAGATAAAAAAAATGTTGTCTTTTATTTATTTTTTTAAAGCTTCATAGATGAAATTAATCAAAACCTGTCATTTTTGAAACTGGCAACAATGTACTTTATAATGACGAGCAATGATGAGATGGACTCGAAGAAAACATGAACTTTAGATAGAGTCTTTACAAATCTCATCTGAATATGCAGCTATGTAGAAAACAGCTAAATGCAATGCAAACAGAAACAGGTGGCATTGTTAGTTGAAATCAATAAAAAATATTTGAATTAATTTTCGCTGACTTAATAGACTCTATCTTTCAAAAATTAAAGCATTTACGAAATTTAAAATTTGTCAAATATTTCATATTTAGTTTCGCAAATCTTTACATATATTTCCAGTGATTATTGTTGTACTATAAACTTACAAGGGATCGTTATTTTCGTCTTCCGACTTCTTTAGCATATTCAACTAATCCAGTTTTATCATAACAAAATGACTGTTACCTGGTGATACAAGACACATAGTGATAGCATTAGTTATTTCCCTTTTATTGATGGTATTACAATCTAGATATTACAGACAACAATTTTTTTAAAAATATATGGCCTATTGCAATATATGTGTCAGTATTTTTACCTATGTTCGTAATGAGACATTATATTAGTAAATTAGTAAATATCCTGATTAGTAAGACTTGAGAACATGTTGCTACTTAATTAGTTCTTTTTTTCTTATCAGCTTTTGCATATTTCGACTATTAATTATTTGACATATTTTGCTTGTGACTTGATTAAAAATCTCAATGCGACAAATGGGTTAATTGTATAGCTAAAACAATTTAGATTACCAATGCAGATAATCAATGTTCTTCTTAAATTTCGTAACTCAACCGTTATTTTTGATAGTATGATTATCCCTCTCCCTACCAAAAAGCAAACAAAAAAAAATCGTTTATTAAAAGAAGTGGTGCAATCACGAAACAACAGGCGTAATTGCAATATCCCTAGAACCGATGTCATCGTTTCTAAGAGAAAAGTACTGGTGTTTGTTTTTTTTCTGTTTTTATGTTAATGCATACATTATTGCCGAATTTAGATTTGAAATGATCCAATCAACATGATTGCCTCTCGTTCATGTTGCTTCATGTTGAATATGATAAAAATGTTCATGGAAATATGGGTGATTTCTTTCTTCAAAAAGATTAAACACCCGTCTCAGTATGTATTTGATGGCCAACAAGTTTATGGTATGTTTTTTCTTTCTTTTTCTTTCTTTTTTTATTTATTCTTTTTTCGCTTTTACGTGACTTCGATTTTTCTAGTATGTACGGCCCAATTAACACTCTCTTGCTGTGTGTCACTCCCCTCTCTACATCAAAGACTTTCTCTATCATGTTATGCCTCTCTCTTAGTTTTGGATTATCTATAATTAATTCACTTGACTCATTTTCCTTCATTATCAATGTTTCTTTTTCACATATTATTAATTTTGTCTGTTATTCCCTCGAAATCCAAATATTTTCCCACAACTTGAACTCAATCTGTTCATATCTATCTATCTATCTATCTATCTATCTATCTATCTATCTATCTCTGTTCGTACATTTACATGAATTTTTATATAATGCTATCTTGCTCTATATCACTCATTCTCTTTCACTCATTAACTCTCTCTCGCTCTCTTTTTCCGTGTCCTTCAAATTTGTCTTTCAATTTTATATTCATTTTTGGTTTTCAGTTTTGTCATATTTAAGAAATAATTTCGGTGCATATATTTCTATTGTGAAGCCATAATAATATCAAATACGGATTGATACTAATATTAAGTTAAAAAGTTTTCTCATCTGCGTCTTCCTTTAGTACTAAATGTTTTCCTTGGTATTCATTTCTATCTATACATTCAACTATTTAAGTGAATGAATGAATGAATAGATATAAATGCATAGATAGAAATAAATTAATCTGTGAATATTATCTTTGGCGGGTGTAGTTTGAACTTTTTTTTTTATTTGGGTATCTGTTTTTAACAGAATATCTAAGTCAGGAGGAAGGAGCGCGTTTTCCCTGACGTAGCCTCGGTCATTTTTCTGCTAAAGTCACTACAATTTCAACAGTGTTTGAAAACTAGAGTTAATTTCTGAATGATTCATATAATGTTGCTCCTGAATATTTGGATCTCTAAGATGCGCTTAATTGTGTCACACCACAATGAAGAAACAAGTGTTTCCGTGGAAGTTCGTCCAGAAATAAGTACAATGATTTTTAAATCTGTTGGAAGATACCTGACACAAATCGGAAAGAAAGGAATGTGCAAAGTGGATATTCACCGATATACAACAGCTTGCAAGATTTAAAAATTGGTGAAGTTGGGGTGATCAATAATAACCTGACCATTTTATGTGCGCTTACAATTGATGAAATATTCTATCAGTATGATAGCTGTAATATAGTTGCTTTGAGTCGGCAAATATGCACTACCCTCAAACCAACTCTTTCTCACAAAAAGGACCTACGTGACTTTAAGGTGCTATTGTTGTATTTTGGAAATTACGCATTAAAAGTTGCAAATAAATATGCTACAGGTTGCAAAATATTATGCATTTAAGAATCGATGCCTACACTATCATTTTTATTCACCAAAACTGTCCCTTATCGATCCCCAGTTTTCAGGGCCTTTAATGCGGTATCAGATCAAAAATATCTTGCGGCATTTTTTATCGTGATGAATTAAATTTACTGCCTGATCTTTGGCGACAGATTTTCACTTCTAATGTTGTTTATTTAAGCTCTATATCGTGATTAAGCATAGTCAAGTTAATTTCTTTTCGTTTTTCGTTCCACATTGACATATTGGTCTCGATATTTAAAATTATATATATATATATATATATATATATATATATATATATATATATATATATATATATATATATGTCTATATTTCTGAGATGAGGTATTGTGACTATTTACACTATTCATATTATTCTGACTGTTGTCCTCATCTTAACTGTCATATTCTTGACGTTTCAGCCGTTTTACGCACCTCTCTTCTTCAGCTGATATGCGTTGGAATTTCAAATGGAACCCTTTATTTAATCCACTCGGTTAGATTGTGCATGTCCCACGTGCCATGCTTTTTCTGGCTATCTCAGTTTCAGTTATGTCCCTTTAGTAACTCAACTATATTAGTTTTTATTAACCTCTGATGTATTGGACTCGCAACTTTGGTCAAGTCACTACTTTACTTCAAGTCTTTTATTGTAAATAGTTTATATATATATATATATATATATATATATATATATATATATATATATATATATATATATATATAAATCTAATCGATTAAAATATAAAAAATAAATATATAGATTTGACTAAAGAGTTGAAATTTTCTATATTGTCTCAAAAATCAATTAGGATTTTAAAACAATTAGTACACGGATTCATAAATTCATTTGCATCCTGCATGCAGTAAGTTTTTAATATATGTAACTATGTTGAATGTTCTCATTTCGACACAATTAAAAGAATGTTGCCTCAGGACTAAACATTTCTATCTATTTAAAAAGCTTTCATGGTTTACTCTTGTTCACGCCTGGGTTAAAATAGACAATCCAATCAAGAAAACTCATTGCGAGTACAGCCAGTCATGACTGTAGAAAGCTCAGTAGAAGCTACGTGATGTCAACCTTTTATATACTCATACTCTCAAATATACAGACTTATAATGATATATATATATATATATATATATATATATATATATATATATGTGTGTGTGTGTGTGTGTATGTGTGTGTGTAGTATACTTACCGGTTGGCTAATGAAAATTGCAGTGAGCATATATATATATATATATATATATATATATATATATATATATATATATATATATATATATGCCACAAAAAATACTAAATGAATAAATGCATAGAAATATCCTACAAAATTTGATAGTAACTTGAAGGTCAGAAAGTCGCAAAAGTAATTTCGATTATTTCGTTTTAATTAGACACGGAAATCAGATAAAGATTTTGAAAAAGACTCAGAATAAAAGGTAGACGAAGCACAAGCACAAGAAGAAGTCACAGAAGAATAAGTAGAAGAAAACACAGATGTGACTTCTTTTTCTGTGTCAGAAAAGGAAGTCACATAAGAAGAAGAAGAAGAAGAAGAAGAAGGAGACAAAGAAGAAAAATAGAAGAATCAGAACAATAAAGAGAGACAGGACAAGATACAGAATAAAAAGAGGAAGAGCATGGAAGAAGAAGTAGTAGACGAATAATTTCATGATAAGACACAAAAGAATAAGACACTGAAGAAAACAGAAGACAGAGAAAGAGGAGATAAGACAGAGAAGAAGAAGAAGAAGAAGAAGAAGAAGGAGGAGGAGAAGAAAAAAGAAGAACCGTGTACATTATATACGCGCATGCAAAGTCGCAGGCAGACAAGGCGAGGCTGGCGGAAAATCAGTTCTTCTTTTATAATATTAACTAATTTGAAAAAAAAAATGCATTTATTTATGAAAGCAGGTAAATGTGCCCTTGACGGACATGTATTCTCTTTCAGTGATATTCTCGCTCTCAATGATAAAGACTTTGGCGTTCTTTCGCTCCTTTCTACTAAGTGCTGATTAGCATCACAATGACAACATACACACAAACTAAGCTGATTAACAAAGGTTATTCACTTCTTTCTAATATATTTATTTCATTAAATGAAGAGTTATCAAATTGACATTGTGTCATTATATTTAATTTTATATTAATAGAATTCTTTCATGCAAAATTAATTTAAATGTTAAAGGAAAGGAAATGAAGAAACAAAACAAACAAAAAAGTGATATAATTCCAGATCTTTGAACGGCGAATGCTCTATTATGTGTGGGTGATAAAAGATATTCCTCTGGCTTCTTTTATCAATTGAATTGAATCCTGTGTAAGACAACCAGATAAAAAAGAGCGACATGGATAATCTTGTGCTGTTTAAGGGAATGTCGGTAATATCCTCAACATTCTGAAAATTTGAAATCCAAATGCACTTTACCAAACGACAGCCGTAAATGGCATTGTTAGAAATGTTCAAATGAATTCGTTAATAGAAATGATTTATGATCACTCTTTATTCTAAATCAATTCACTATGGTATAAAATGAACTTACTCTGTGTCCCTTTTTTTTCATCTGAAAACCAATCCAAGAAATTATACGTATTTTTCTAGAAGTGATTCTGCAAAAGCTTGCGTTACACCAGTGTTTCATGACGCTTTTACGCAATGCCACACCTAGGAGCAAAATTAAAATATCATGGCACACTTATCAAAATTTTTAACGTGCATATATTTAAATGTTATGAAAGAAAACCAGAGATTTAAAAAAATCACATACAAATATGAACTTACTTTATTTTAATGTTTCTATTCAACTACTTGTGAAACTTGTTTAGTGTGAAATCTCTGCCTGGTGTTTTTTTGCGATTTTTAATGTTTAGCCGAATGTGCGATAAGCAGACTCCCATTTCTTCTTCAGGTGAGTGTAATGTTTTTCGCTTCTTATCTTTGATGTTATTTAGAGTAGAGAAGACTAATACACCTAAATAAGAAATAGAAATTTGCAATAATACTAATAACGCCTTTTTAGCGCTTATGTGGGATATTCTTTTTGTATTGAAATCCAATATGTTTGATACATTTTGGTTTTCAAAAGTGAAAAGCATTATCTGTCCATATTTCTGAGATGAGGTATTATGTACACTATTTGCATTATTCAGACCATTGTCCTGATTTTTGTTGCCATATTTATCACAACGTTTCGGCCGTACTACGCTCCGGCCTTCTTGAAGTGGTTCGAATGTCGAATTGAACCCTTTATTTCGCTCGCTGTGGTAGACTGTTCTAGTTCCACGTGCCATGTCTAATGGATGCCAGTTACAGTTATCTCTTGTTAATCCCCCTCTCCAAGTTCTCCACTGCCTTAGCCAGGTATTGAACAGACAACGCTTTTGATCCTGTAACTTGATCTAGCTAACCACTTTATCCACTGTGTCATGTGTCCTTATGATTTCAGTTTGATATCCCAACCCCCTGAAGAAGGCCGGAGCTTATAACGGCCTAAACGTTGTGATAAATATGAAAAAATAATCCGAATAATGTAAATAGTGAAAAGCATTATTTGAAAAAAAAAATACTTATTCCTTTATTCACATACTACCGCTGTATAATTACTACTTCCACACACACACACACACACACACACACACGCACGCGCGCGCACGCGTATGTATGCCGTTACAATATATCACGGCACCATTTAGAGGATCGCGCGGCACACTAGTGTGCTGCGGCACGGCGGTTAAGAATCCCCGCGTCACACCGTTAAACTTACAATCACCAAATTTCTGGAGGTTAAATATTGTTTGACACAATAGCTAATACATTTTGAAAATGATGTCAAAGAACGCCCTTTTTGATTGGAATAACATGTGATAGAATAATTGTATACGCTGGTTAATTTTATCTTCAAAGCTAGCGGATCGGATTGAGGAATCAGAAAGCCGAGTTTGAATTCCAGTCGAATCCATTACATTCACTTACGTGCTAATACCCTTGGGAAAGGTATGAATCCTCTTCTTCTCCACCCCCCAGCTATGGGTAAATAGCAAGAGAGACTGGATTCTATACCTGTGGATGGCAAGTGGCTTACTGCAGAAAGAAATGACAACCTAATGCTGGAAAAATCTGCCTCGTCAGTCATGTATCGAAAGGTACATGATCGCCTAATCGTGTACCACCCATAACTGATTGACTGCTAACAGTATAGGGCTTTCGCGGTTGTTCCCCCGTATTTATAATGGTGTTTCCTTCTATTTTATACTCAATGTCAAGCTATTCGAATGAATTATGCTAAGCGGTAAATCTTGCGATATCGAAGATTATATAAAGCTAGCAACGCAACAATAGAGTAATTAAGTAGGTCTGTACAAAGGTGTCTTCCATAAGCGTGAGTTAGTGTCCTAATCACGCAAACTTGAGCACTTAAGTTGATTTCTGTTTGAAAACCTCAGTTGCTTGCCGTTGGCGAATAAGAAACTATAAATGCATTTACATGGGAATGGGTGTACGTGCGCTTGCTTGAGTGCTTAAATATGTGCATCTCTATGAGTTTTGGGGGATCTATTATAATATGTTGCAATAACCTGTCCCATGGAAATATATCAGTTTCTTTTCATATATATATATATATATATATATATATATATATATATATATGAAAATATGTCAGTTTCTTTTCATATTTTTGCATATATATATATATATATATATATATATATATATATGCAAAAATATGCGCATATCCAGTTTGCTAGTTACTTGAAATATTGATTGTGACACATAATGGTAAAACATTGAAACCTTGAAAATTACGAGTCGATAACGAAGATTCTTGTCTCGCCAAGTAAAATCCATATGTCTATAAAAAGATATAAGCGTATGTATTGGAATGCTGATAGCATACTGAAAAGGGGAAAGAACTCAAATATATCCAGTATATGGTAACAGTAAGAGTAGTAATAGCACTCTCCTTATAAGGCAATATTCAGCATTCATTGACCGAATAACAAGGACTACTGTCATTTGAAATTTATAAAATATTTTTCTTAAAACAATTATTCAGTTAAATAAGTTTCTTAAGTCCAGTCTTTGTTATCGATCTTTCCAGTAACGATGGTGGTTTCCTTTTTAATCTTTTATTTAGTGTGAAGTGTCATTATATTATGTCAGTATTTTCTCTTCGAGTTATATTTCATATCCATTTTAGCTGTAGGTTATGTTGGTGTGTGAAGTCGTCAAGTTGTATGTTTCTGTTATTTAGTTAAGTCTATGCTTGTTATTCTGCAGCGCCAGTCTACAAAATTTGAAGAAATGTCGTTTACATCAAGTACCATTGGCTTAACTCAAAGTTATTTTTAACTATTGATATTGGAAAGCAGTTGTGCACAGCTGACAGTTTAGATATTTCTGAACTGGTTTGATGCTATGAATGACATCCGTATGAACATTTGGACCTGCGGAGGCTATTTCAGAACATAACTTCAGATTTCAGGTTAATGTTTTTAGCCATTTGCGGTGTTGGACGGAACTAGTACGAGGACTGCCTATTCTATGATTATCTACTCTATGAGGTTCAATATATTAGACTATTATCGTGAACGATTTGAGAAGTATTTCTTTTTAATTTCCATTCGAAACTAAACTAGAAATGAAGTGATAGACACTCGAAGGTATTCATAACAGTTTCATCCTCTGTTTTGTAACATAGGTTGTTTTTTACTTATAGACATTGGATAGTTCTGTGCGTTTATTTTTTGCATGTTTATTAAAAATTATAAAATTTTTGTAATGTTATCATTTCATTTTGTTGGTGATATTTTTTGCGTATAAAAGAATGCAAATTTGGTGTACACAGTTAAAGTTAGTCATACAGTGATTTGAATAAGCCTTACTTTCTTAATTCCCTTGCGAGTTGAAATGAAGATTGCATTATTACCTCACGACATTTAATTTTGTCAAAGGGCAAAAAAAAAAACAAAAAAAAAAACATAGCGGTGTTGAAAGGTTTGACAGTTAAATGCTCGCGGCTTGAACACACCAATCGTTAATGCATACTTCTTGGAATGAATTTGTTGACTTTTAAGGAAAAAATAATGACACTTACGGGCGGCTTTATGATCCTTTCGGTGAAAATTGATTAACCAGTAAGTCACACTACAAGTTTCTTTAAATCACCCGGTACACACACACACACACACACACACACACACACACACACACACACACACACATATATATATATATATATATATATATATATATATATTAGGATATAACACCGAAAACATGTGAAGTCGTGTTTCGATGCGTATCAATGCATCTCATCAGGCCATTCTAAATTACAGGCGAGTGAGCGATTTGTTTAGATTTTAAGCAAAATACAACCTCTTTTTACGAAAAAAGAAAAAAAGTGTGGTGGTTGTAATATTTGTGGGCTTTACTCTGATCAACCAATCAAATATGACCTACGTTAAATTTAAACTAAGAGAAGAAGCAAAAATTTTAAATAATACTTTTTTTAAAAATGGGACATGGCATAGCGGATACATAAATTATACAAACTAGATAATGCCACTGCCTAAAAAATAAACAAAAAAAATGTGTGGAAAGAAAATTTACCAAAATGCTAAACAAGTTTTATGCTATGTGATTTTCCTAAATATTTTTTATAGATAAGTAAATAGCTTCTTTAAGAAACTAGTTAATAATTTAAATACATATAATGATTTGGTAAATTAATATGCAAATGTTGAATAATGTTTCATCATATCAGATGTTAATAACAATAACCAATCAATGGAAATTTTCAAAAATGCTAACCAAATACCAATCATGATATTACTAATACTACTAAGAGATAAAATACAATGAATATTACAAAAATAAAGATAAGCCATATATATTGCAACGCAGTACAAAAAAAATATAAGAAAAGGCATAATCAAATTCCAAATTTTAACTAAATTGTAAGGTAAACGGTAAACTATGTTTACAATTTACAGTTAATTCATCGCTTTAAGTTAATAAAAAAATTTTATTGAATCTGATACGTTGCAGTTTTTCGTGTAAGCACAGAAACCAGGGTCCATATAAAGATCTACATCTCCTTGCCGTTTTTTAAATTTTCCATTTCATCTGAGGAGTCTTATTATCATGTTTTAAACTCCAAAATTATTTAGAAAGTGATGTATTATTTCCATAAGTACTATTGCTGAAGGAAAGATATGTTGATACCACAGGTCTTGAAAGAACTCTTAGTACTACTAATATAGAATTTTTCAACAGTGAGATTATCTATTGTAGAGATAGTATAAAGGTAAACAAGAGATTTAGTTAAACATTTGTTCGGCAATGGCCATTGGTTAGATTATTACAATTACATTCGCCAGCATCATTAATAATATTTTCTTTGGAACTGCTTGGCAACATATATTTTGAAAATTTTTCTGTGTAATATCCTAAAATAAATAATATTACTCTACTATCTATTGAACCATCTTTTAAAGTGAATGTTGCGAACGTTGGAACTCTTCTCTAGTCGTTCTCATCTTAACTGGTTATATATATATATATATATATATATATATATATATAGAGAGAGAGAGAGAGAGAGAGATTAAGAGAGAGTGCGTTTAAGAAAGTAAGAGAGATGACAGAATCAGACAATTAAAAATGACGCTATCATGTAGAAGCAAGAAAATTTATTCAAAGACGAAAACAATTCAATCATATATGAGATATTTGTAAGAATTTCATGCGGTGAAATAGTTAATTATATATACTCTCTGTGTGAGATTCATTTAAACTCATGAAAAATACAATGTATATTTTTTCATCGTTTGCAAGTGTTTAATAGGCGTAATTTCTTGAAAGAAATTTGGCCAGGAACAACTTTCAGACATTGTTCTAATGTGACATTCTTATGTACTTAACATTTTATCGCCTAAAAACCAAAATTGGAATATTGGAGGACGGCAGTCGTGCATAATGGTTAGGTATATTTCTGAAATGATATTCGCCGTACGATTCAGTAGTTTTGAACGACAAGTGTCCAAATGTAAGCTTGTTTGCTAACCCCAAAATCCGTATTATTTCCTTTTATGTTACATGTAGTTTTAACAAAATGTTTCGCTCGGTACACCCAGGATTATAGAAGATGACATAATCATTTTCAAAAAGGTAATGTCCAAACACCTAATCGGTTCGAAGGTAATCTCAAAGATGATAATGTGTCAAAATGATAAGGATCTCTCCACTTCATCGATTTTCAACTGCACTTTCTTTTTATGCGTGTGTGCTTAAAATTGAATAAATATATTAGGTTGGTGCAAAAAATAATGACGTAATAATGTCGTTTTTTGACGTTAAAAACACGTCAAAAAACGACATTAATACGTCATTATTTTTGCACCAACCTAATAGATACGTGCAGGGTAGTTATGTAAATCACCTTTGAATATCAATTTTTTACACACTATACGTAAATTTAAAACATTTTTTCATCCTTTGAATTGCGGTCTGATGAACCAGGTAAAAACCATACTCCTGGGGACATAGATTATAACCAATGGACGCTTAATGTTGTTTCTTTTCTATTAAAATCAATAATTGCTTTGGTTTGACATTGAGCTCTCTGGACTATATCCTGCTTGGGATTATGCATACGGATTACCAAACTTTTCATTAGTTAACATTATATATATATATATATATATATATATATATATATATATATATATGTATGTATGTATGTATGTATGTTTTTGAAAATGAGGAGCATATACTTTTAACGGGAGCATTTTAGCACAACACTTATTCAGAAATAAACACGGCGAAATTGTAAAAGTAAATGATTGGTAGGTAAATTTGGAGTCACGACTAAAATAAATTTATTAGTATAACAATAAATAAACTCCTAGTGAGTGTAAAACAGAAGAAAAAAAACCTTTGTACTCACGACGCAGTCATACCACACAAAGAACGAAGAAAGTTCTCCTTCTATCTGCACAAATTCGGTCGATGAATTTTAATGTGAACAGCTTTAATAATCGTAAAGTCTATCCAACCAAGCTATTATATAACTATGCCATCGTGTGTGCGGTGTATTTAAATGCAGACCTGGAAAATACCAACTACGCTACAATCAAATACATCATGTCCAAAAATATGAAAACATTCCATACCCAAAATCTAATGTACCAAAACCGAAAAGGAAACTTAAACAATACAATTAAGAGAAATATTCAAGTGAGTAAAATAAATAGATATATAAACAATCTATCCAGGCCACAAATTACACTGAGAATTTATTCTAGGTACCTCCACTAGGTCGCGTAAAAAAGCACAATAGCATGATGAAAAAGGCCCAACGAACACAAAGATTGTCATCAAAATATTTATGTTATTATTAAGAGGAAAGACCAAAGTATTTATTTATTATTTTTTGAATTTTTACTCCTTTCTAGCACGTAGATAATTTTGGTTAAATATCTTGTTTTTTTTTTTTGTTTTTTTTTTTTGTTTTTTTTTTAAGACAGCGTTGAGAAAAAGAAAGAAGGTTGTAAAAATTGTAAAAAAATGACATTATTTAATTAGAAAAGCTTTTACTTGCTTTTGTAAATAAGTTGTATTAAGTACATTATTGTCTGAACAAATACAACTTTTTCGATGAATAATGTATTTTTACAAGATTTTTTTCATTTCTAAAAACAATTATTTATGATAGTAATACTTCAAAAATCATTTATAACTCTTCATTGCTTTTCAACATGCAATTTGGTGATATGTTTAAGGGAAAAGTAAATTTACGAATCGAAATTTGTAAAGCTCATAACAGTCGTTTGTACCTGAATATTTTAAAAATTATGTTTAGTGAAAAAACGTTCCTAATTTCTATCTATGAGGAATCTATACATGATATAATCCTTAAAAAGGTCACGTGCTTTTATTGTCGTCTGAGGCACTGCAATTATTTCCCTTCAATATCCAGTTCTGTTTCACATCGTTAATATGTTTGCAAAAAGTCCTTTCAAACTTTCTAAGTTACTTTTAATTTCTGCTAATTACTTTTTTACTAAATCTTTTTATTTTAAGTATTTATTTTCATTTAAATTTGTTGTTTAAGTTAGTAAGTTATCAAATAAGATAAGAAGATTAAGAACCTAACAAAGGAAACCCAGACTAAAATAAAAGTATTAAATAAAAAATAAATATTGCATAATTGCTGAAAAATGTTAATATTTTAAAAATTACTAGTTAAAAACCTAAAAAAATTCGTTCGCTTACATTTCGTGAAATTATATAATTTTTGGTCATCCATAGTAGCTGTCATCACCTTTACCTTCTCCAT